>JAWWEW010000041.1:60803258-60816760 GCA_035583185.1 Anabacerthia variegaticeps | reverse complement strand
TTTCTAAATTTAAGAAGAGGGATTATTTTATTTCTTGGCCAATAAAATATCTTAGTTTCCCTTCAAACTAAGACACTTTGCCATCTTACAATTCATTTTCTGTGGCATCATGTTGTCTGTTCCTGTCAGAGGCAGTTTTGCACTGCCAGTGTGCAAGGGAAAGGCTGCTGCCATTTTCCTAGTCCATCACACCATGCAATTGCTCTCACCTTCTGTGTTGTATCAAAGTAAGTACCTTTTTTTTTTTTTTTCATTTTCCAAGCTCTTCAGGTCTTACTGCAGTATCCAGTTGTCATTTCCCTCCTGCAGATGGTCTGTGAGGCCAACGTTAATCACATCCATGTTAAATTCTGAACTGCATACGTTCAGGCACCAAGTGACACCTCCACCTATGTTTTATTTCTTACAATATTCCCTAGAACTGTGATATTCCCTTTCAGACCACTGCTCAAAATACCATTCTTCTTTGATGAGGTGTACACAAAAGTGGGAATTGCTGAGATTTTGGTGTATTCTGAGATCAGAAGCCAAGCACACCCACAAATGTTGCCTCATTATTTTCCTTTACTCCTCCCATCTGTTTCTGTCCATCTGTTTTGTCATAAAGTTTAATTCTAGTCTCTCTGAACAGAAAACAGATTTATATTTCCACAGCATCAAACCTACAGCATTTGACATACTGAGATCCTGAACTGTTGCTAAAATTAAAATATGAAGTCCATGGGATAATGCAAATTAATAAAAGAAAAGGGTATGGTATCATTAGATGAACTTTACCAATATTTTATTGATGATAGCAGTGTTCATGATTTTTATTTTTAGATTTTTCTTGTCATTTTTATAGTAGTTTAGAAATGTCAGTGTTGGGGGTTTTGTCACAACAAACTAATCAACATTAATTTCTGTGAGTGAATTCTGGCAGAATTTTGTCATCAACTGTTCATGAACATTTTCTTTAAAACAGTCTGTAATGTGGTGACGCAACAAGTGTTAAAAGGACACATTATCATTTCTGCCAATAATGACATGAAGGAGTTAATCCATATGTTGATATTCCATCAGCAAAAGGTAAACTGAAAAATAAATCTGTATTTAGGCAAAAAATAAAAGGATTGTTCCTTGATATTTTGTTTTGTTTGTTTGTTTGGCTGTTGTCCTTCCCCATGACTTTCTGTGGCTAGCTTGCATAAAAATAAATACCATGGCCCATGGTAGAGATGCTGTAGTCTATGTTTTTAAAAGGTAAATAAAGTTTGTTTCTCTTTCTATAAAATCTGTTTTTCTCATTGTATAGTCTAATATTAGGAAGCAGAAAGAACAACAAGGTAACTTGGTGTCCTTCTGCCATTTTCTCTAAGCCTTTAATGGAGATCTAGATGCCTGTTATACTATTTCTGTACACAGTTATTTTCCCAGCAAAATGGTCAGGGGCAGAGATAAGTTAGGGGCCCTCACTAGAATGTAAAATCAACAGAGCAGCACTTTTAAGAACAAAACTGTAACAATGACCAAACAAAACATATTGTTTTGGGTTTTTTATAATTTTTATTTTATTTTATTTTTATTTGTAATGGCTGCACTTGAATTTTTAGTTTTTCTGAAATTTCTTGTCTCTCTAGATGGCTGCCGTGTTCTCCTAAAATACCTTACTGAACTTCAAGGGACATAACCATGTCTTTAAAAGATTTGCTGAATTGAGATCATAGCTTTATTCATGACAAGTTATGATAATTGCTCCTGTGTGTGCCCTGGTGAACAAGATATTTTGACAGAATTTTCTCCTGGTGTATAACGTCAGAACCCCTAATGTCCCTAACCTCTGAAACAATTTCTAGTCTGGATAATGAAAGTCAATGTCTGCATGTCATTTGTGTCTTTGAAAATGTCCCCTGAAGCCCAGCAATAGAGTGAAGTGCTGTTTTGATACTCAGTGCTCAGAAGAACAGTCAGTTAATGGTTTGACATTTTCTAATCTGTATGCATGAGATAAGTCATTAAAGAAAGTCCAGCGAGCTCACTATAATGGCATATATCAAATAATTTTGTCTTTAGATACAACCAGGTGTTGTACAGAGTTGGGATTTGGCACTGCATTACTCAGGTAGCTTTGGAAAGTGCTATCTGTTTCATCTTAATGTGTATATGTATATATGAAGGTTCTAAATAATGAACTCTCCCAATTCCAGTGCACTAAAAGTTTCCTTCTAAGTGCTAACTCAATCACAATGTTTAAGCATTTGTACTTCTTAATGGTCACAAAATACAGCACAGCCATTACCATTAAAAACATTGATGAAATTAGCCAGACCTTTTCTTGGTTTTCATAAAAAAAATATATATTCTAATTTATTTAAAAACAAAAAAAATCTTTCGGTATGAATTATTTGCAGGCTTCTTTGGATCTGAATATGATTTGTTCTTGATAGAAAGTACAAACTGTTGCAATCCCTCTTCCCCATTCAAACTGTGACTACATCTGACACTGATGGGCAGTACTGCAAATGTATCAGAGGAAGTTGTAATAAATTCTAAATTGGCAAGCTACAGACAGATGTGATTAAGTGAAAAGTTACATCTTAACCTGCCCCATTAGTGGTAGGAGTTCTCCTTGTTGACTTACAATGCATTAGGATAGAAGCACGAGAGATCCTGAATCCAATTCAGTGGCAAATTTCCCCCTGAATTTAGTGAAGACAGATTTTCTCTTTGGGACCTTCCTCTCAGTCATCACCATAAAAGTCTGCTCTATCAATTTCCCTTCGAGAAAGCAGGCCTATAATCTTTTTAGTGATCAGCAGTAGCAGAAATGACTTCTAAGGTTAATCAAGGAATTTTGTAGAACACTTAATCTATCTTTTTCCACTGGACTCTTTATATTGATGGTGAGCAAGATACATGTCACTTATTGGGTGAAAGGCACACACTTGTGTGGTGGCTGTTATTACAGGTAGCTTTTGACAGATGTAAACAAGTATGTAATAGATAACAGATAAAAAAGTAACAAACAATACAGCCCTCTAATGGTAAAAGTGAGTGCTAACACTTCAAAGAATAAATAATAGTTGCATGAGAGAAATATGTATATAAATAATATAAAATGTGATGTCTGCAATCCTTGCTCTGGTACAGTGGAGATCAACTAGGCCAAAGTAAAGAAGACGTTAAAGCCAAGGAGTGGATGATGGCAAATCCCAAAGAAGAGCAAAAATGTACATCCCTGACCTTCAAAGCCAGCAGAACTGAAAGAGGGAAGAGAAACAGGAAGGATGCAATGCTTGCTCTCTGACTGCTCTCTATAACCAGAGATCTCACAAATTTTCACTGTGCTTTGGAGGTTTGTGTGCCTGGATTCAAAAAAATAGTCACTCCACTAGAGACATTCACCTTTCCTAAGCTAAACTAGGATCTGACTTCAACATGAATCGTACTTTTGAGTGCTCACAATGGAGCCTAAAGCTGCTTCTTGTCACCGACTCTACTTATATTAATGTCCTACAGTTTCCAAGGCAGTGATCCTGTGGTGCAATTAAAGCAGCAACTGAAACAGAGGGATTTTATTCCCTTCATGATCATCAGAAAACACAGTTGTGTTCAATTAATTAAAACAGGAGATAGTTGCAGGAAGTACACTGGGAGAGGTTCCCGGCTCTTTTCTTCATCCAGATCTGTTCTGGTTGCTTCTCATGCGTGCTCAATTTTTCCCTTGTGGAACTGTCTGAAGGTGTCAGAAGCTGTGTGAGGAATTGGCTGAAGATAATTCCTAATAAAGTTGCTTATGTTGAATTATTTCTGTTGTTATCTGGGGGTAAACCCTAATGTTTAAGGATATACTTCTCCCTGAAGACTTTTCTGCTTGTTTTCTATTTCATGCCAATTCCATAGTACTATCCCTAAATGAAAGACCACAATCATTAACAAAGTCCTGCTTTTCTAACCATCAAAGCTGAGCCTTATCACTGTTCCAATAACTACCTTCTATTCTCATGTCCCCATAGCAGTCTCAACAAGTCTGCCAGAGTGACATGGAAACACAGACTACTTCCCCTCTTACCTCATATTAATGAATGACGAGTTTAATGCAATTTCTGTTTAAATCCAGGCCTTCTACCAGAAAGCTTACAAGTGTGTTGTAGGTGGCCAATTAAGACAGCCAGTGTATCATATAAGGATAATATGTGAACTACATAAAAACCCCACCCTTTTCTCTCTTACTAGCTGCTAGGGCAGCCATATATTATATCATAAAAATAAGACCTTCCTTTCCCTTGTCTTTGTAGAACAGAGCACTGACCCTTCACTGATATAACTGGGTGCTACCACTGTGAGCTAAATACATGAATGGAGGGCTAAACTCTGCTCTTACAGCAATCAGTAAATGGAGAAGTTTCAAATTTGAACAATGGTTTAATGCATCCATATTTTCAGCTGTAGGTGTAATTTACTTTCTACATGATATAAACAGTTTCAGCGTTGATGCATCTTCCAGGTTTATTTAGGATACTCTTTGAATCCAGACATTTGTGTGAACCTTGATTCTTTTGTTATAATTAGAAGAGCACCTACAATCTTATAAGTGTTGTGGACGCTCTATTTTTAAACAATGAATAAGACATACAGGTCTCCATAGGATACAATAGTTTTTGACTCATTTGCACTTTTTCTGGAATAAGAAAAGACAGGAAATAAGATTATCAGTCTCATTAGAAGTCCAGAAACAACTCCATTAGAACTGCATCAATGGCAATTCAGTGCATTTTTCAGCTACTCTGAGTTTGAAGTAGAAGACAGGCTTCTGCAAATAAGGTACTACTATTTTCCCCCCTTTATAACTCAAAAGCAATTCAGGCCAAATATATTGTATTTACACATGTGAGTGACACTAACAGTGACACTAAAGATAAGGAATTTGTTATACTTTGCTACAGAATGTCCCATCCCATACTAAATTCTGCTTCTTTTTCATCTCTCATACTCCTGCTAGCAAGAATTCTGTTTTCATTCAGGATCATTTAACATGACCATGGCTGTATCACATGTGAGCAATTGTTATTAGGAAAGCAAATTGTTGTTTACTTGGTTTTTTCTTTCATGTTTTCCAAAACAGTTCAGAGGTGGTCAAGGAAAAGACAATAAAACTACATACATATTATATCTATCATATCTGGAGAACTGGTGATTTGCATATCTACTCTTTGTATTTGAAACAGTTAATCTACAGGATAGAATGGCCTTGACAAAATTTATGTTTTCATCCTCTCAAAAAATTGTTCTCTGTTCATTTCAGTTGTCAATGGCTGTTTTCCACAGATATCTTATAATAAATTTCTCTCTACTGAGTGATTGTGTGTCAGTATCTTAAATACCTTGCAGTCCTTTCCATACTGGGGACTTACACAGAGCTGTACATTGGGAAACTTATGTTTGGAAGTTAGTAATGCTAAGTTCTCTCAACACTAATAGACCCAGCTTTAAATATCAGTCTGGACCTGATGCAGTCCCTGGAAATGTCTCTATGATTCCACCGATTTTACAGAGAACAAGGAGAGCTTAAGCTCTAAATTTAGACGCTTAAAGTGCCTCAAATGGCATGAGTGCAGGCTTAAAATCCTCAACTTCTGCTAAAAATTTTCTCCATTTCCATCTTTGTTTCTTTGAAAGTCTTTCTTAGTGGAAGAAACATGTCTGTACACCATGAACTCTGTAGTTTACAATATCAAATTTAAAACTGGTTGTAATATCACTTCAGTTAAATTTGATTTCAGGATTCAGGATACATAGGATGCCAAACAGACTTTTCACCTGTCTGTAGACAAAATAAATCTTTATGGGCAAGCTGTAACAGCTGAAAAAATAAAAAACAATTCCCTCCCAAAACAAGCAAAGATTTTATTATTAAAAGAGTAGTATTTCTGGTAGCTGAGAGTCTTCATAAATATGTTTCTATGTTGTTTCCAAAAAACTTTCAGTCCCAACTGATGATGCAGAAGCTTTTTCAGGATCTTTCAGCATCTACGAATGTGTTTTCAGTCTCCTATCAACACACATTACATTGCAAGGGTAGACTTTCACCTCATTTGTTTGGTTGTACACTGTCATTGCAGGATTCACTCTGGAGTTCAGGAGGAGTAGGCAGGTGAAGACATAATTTACTTTTCATCACAAATATACATCATTGTGTCTGATTTTTTTGCTTGAGTCCTTTTGAGTGGGGCATTTTATACACAGTCCTGGTTTGTGAGAAATTCTCCTTTTTGCTGCCTGGCCTCACCATGTTGCAGGAATCAGCTTGGTCAAATATAATTTGTAGGTTTGATTTTTTTCCACTGTAGAAAAGTATAATTTGATCTGTAAAAATGCCAGACATAACACTTATCTCATCTTTCCCTTCTTTGCAAAGGTGAATCAAATAGACAAAGAGCATCCTTATACTTCATGGTCTCAAATTGTTAATGAAGCATCACTGTACTTTCAATAACCTGCATTGACATTAGGTAGAAAACACCTGTAATTTCTTTCTCAGAGAAATATTTAACTTCTTTATAGTAACAGTGCATGTCTTCTTCATGTGCTTTGCTATTTCTCTCAGGAAGTGATTATTACTGTAGTGCCATTTCTATGCCTTTTAAAGTGATTGTACTTTGTTTGTTTTCTTTCGGTTTCACCTTTGTTCCTGTGTTCCCATTTAAATTTTTATATTTTATAGAATTCCACTAACCAGCTGGAAGCCATAAAAAAATTGACTGCAATAAAAGACAAATCCTGTTTTTAATGGCATCTGGGAGACTATTTACAGGAACCCCTCCTGCAAGCACAACAAGGCCTTCTTCCCTTCATACCACTGTAGACAATGACATTCTTTATAAAGATTTAAAAAGGGCACCTTACATTAGAGTAATTTTTTGATAAAGCTCAGTCCTCTGAACAATTTAACTCTTTACCCATAGAGAGGAAAGGAGTTTGTACATTTATTAAATACTGGTGACAAGAAGTTCTGCCTGATGGAGATTTTGGGAGATTTCAGAGTAGCTATGGAATGGCACATTTGGAAACCAGCTTGCCCACAATGGAAAGGGAAGACATAGTGGCCACCACCTGACTGAACATCCTCTGCATAAAGAAATAAAGAGTAGCTGCTATTCTGACAGGTTCAGCAAGTATTGGGGCAGCACAACTAGCTGCTAGGTCAGCATCAATTTCCATGGAAGCAACATCAGAACCCAAAGCAGCTAAAACTCCTATTTGAGCATCAAATATTCTTCAGACTAACTACAGGAGGGATTGTTTCTCAAAGAGCAGTTTGAACTGGTTGGGTGCAAACTGTCAGTTATGACTTGGAAGGGCAGCTGACAAAGTCCTGGGTTTGAAAGTTCTGAAAGATTATTTAAGTATCAGTTCTAGACACAGATGAAGACAGTACCTGAAGGGAGCCTACAAGAAGCATAGAGAGGCTTTTTACAAGGGCAAGTAGTGATCAGAGAAGTGGAAATAGCTTCAAACTGAAAAGGAATAGGTTTAGATTACATATTAGTAAGAAATTCTTTACTGTGAAGGTGGTGAGGCACTGGAACAGGTTGCCCAGAGGAGTTGTGGATGCCCCATCCCTGGAAGTGTTCAAGGCCGGGTTGGATGGGGCTCTGAGGAACCTGATCTGCTGGAAGGTGTTACTGCCCATGGCAGAAGGTTTGAAACTAGATGATCTTTAAAGTTCCTTCCAACCAAAACCATTCTATGATCCTATGATTCAATATCTTACACTGTTGCTGTTTCCTTTGCTACAGAGCAAGATTCTAGAAAGTAAGTGGGTTTACATGCAATGAAAATAATTTTTAATTCCCTAATTAAATGTCTGCTTACCCTGTGAACTCTCAGATGGGATGTGACAAAACAAAACATTTAAGGTACATCTAAGGAAATAGGAAGATTAAAACTCTTCTTAATAAGGTAAGAGATTTAAATTATGTATCCAGATCCACCCATTGACAGTGTAAGTAAACTCCTTTCTGAGATTAGTAGGATAAAACTGATTAGTCCTGATGAGTTTCCAGCAGACACAGTCACCCTCATTGATCTCTTGTGTAACAAGATATTTCACTGAATGAAATTATCTCCCGTGTGTGCAAATATGTTTAATATTACCAACTGTGCTCACTGAAATGCTTAATGCTTTGAAATTCAGATGGTACCATAGAATTAATCTTTTATAAAGACACCAATGGAACTTTAAGGCAGTCTTTTTATAAGCATGTGAGAAAGGTGGTTACTACTGTATCTGAATCAAAGATTTCTTATATCTCACAAAATAATGGATGTGACAATAGAAAAAATAAAAATCCCCATCTAAAGAAGCCAGATGAGATCCTAAAATAGTCCCTTCAAAAGGGTTCACTAGAATTAATATACACAAGCAGAGGTCAGATCCCAAACCAACCCTCTCCTATTTATCACTTTAGCCTTCTCTGTCATCAAGATGTCTCAGATTCACTGCTATGAACAAAAGTCCATGTGAATGAACATTTTTCTCACCGTAAGTTCAGGATTTTTGAATGAAAAGTCTGATTAAACTCTAAGGAGGTGGAAAAGAAATGGAAAGGTGATTAACTGAGTCTGGAGCATCTATGCTCACCCTGAGAGAAGAAAACATGCAAGAGGAAATGCAACAAGGAGAATCTGGGGAGTTACAGGCTGGTGAATCTAACCTTAGGTTTTGGTAAGATCTTGAAGTAAATTGTTGTGTAAAACATTTGCAGGCATATGAAGGACAAGAAGGTGGCTGGGAGCAGCCAGGATGGATTTAGCAACAGAAAGCACAACTGATCATCTTGATTTGTTTTCCATAAGTAGGTGACTTGATCTATGGACAAGTAGACAGAGCAGCAGATGTTATTTACCCTGATTCCAGGAAGAGTCTTAGCATGGTATTCCATAATGCTAAGTTGAAGAACTATATTTTGGATAGATGGAGTATAAAGTGAATGGAAAACTACTGGATTGTTTTGCTAAATGGCTAATGGTCAGGTTCAAAGTCCAACTGGCAGCTGGGTACCAGTGACACTTCTTGGTTGTTTACACAGGCACTGATACTATTTAAATTCCTCATTAATTACTGACAGCATCGAATACCCACCCAATGGGCTGGCAAAGAAGAGAAAATTGGCGGAGTGGTTGAAATGCCCTTCTGAGGGGTCTTCACAGGCTGGAGACATGAGTCAACGGGAATCTCAGGAAGTTCAGCAAGGACAAATGAAAATCCTGCACTAGGCCTATAATAACCCCATAGAATGCAGTAAACTGGAGACTGGATAGCTAAATAGAAACCATGAAGGACAGGACTTGGGAGTTTCAATGACCAACAAGATGAACATTAATCACCAGTGTGCTCCTGGGGTGCTGGAAACCGCAAACAGTATTTTATTAGCAAGAGCAGAGATAACAGGTGTGGCAATAAGCCTCAGAAGATGATAAAGCTCACCATAATGTTTTTAAGTCACGGTTTTTATTCCCTTGTAAAATAGAGTTTGTCCCTGGCCATCTCTGTCTTTGTCTGTCCCCAAAACACTGGTAACGCCCCAATTAGTATGCAAGAAACTAGTCAAACAGGTTTGGTGAGAAAGCCTCCCCTGTCCCCTGTCCCTTGCTTCTGTTGTTAACCCTTTTCCTACCCTCTGTCCCCCAAGGTCCAGGATGTGACCTCACTTCCCCCTGAGACCCCTATAAATACCCAGGACCCTGGGAATAAAATCCTCTCTGCTTTCCTGCCCACTGCCTGCATGTGTGGTCATTCCTGCAACATCTCTGGGACCATGTGGAGCACGTGGGGCCAGGTGAAAGGGAACGGGGAGCATTCCCAATCAGCTGCCGCAAACAGGTGGAGGAAGAGATTATCCTCTTGTTTGTGTAGCACACCTTTTGTACAACACCTTATGCTGGTTAAAAGTTGTGGGAGTGTTAAAAAAATTGTGATCTAGATGAATAACAGAAGTGTTTTTCCAAAGAAATTATTCAATAGAAAATGCATTATTAATTTAAACACTTTTCTTTTTCATGTATGAGATGCTCTTATTTTGGTAGATTAGGAGAGATTCTAACAAACAAGGAGGAAGGGGATTTTGTTACAGAATGTCAGAAAATGGGTCATCAGCCTTGTGTGTTCACACAGAAGTTCAGGAAATTTGCAAATGCTTTAGTGCATCTGCCGTTTGGACAGGTGCCTGGGCAAGGAAATAGAAGTCTCCTCAGACAGAAGAGCCTCTCAGCATGGACATAAAAGGAGACATGAAAGCTGTCAAAGTAAACCCTAGTTACATATACTTCATGTCTTCCAATGATATAAGGAAATGGCTCCTTTCAAAGTTTGAATCTCTCCAAGAAAAACAGGTGATCCATCACCTACATCACGATCAGCTCCTGGATCTCTGGATTGTATCTGACATTTAGTGAAGTTGGCAGCCAGGTTCATCAGTGCTCTTACAGTGGGTACCAACTTTTCCAATACTATTTTCCCACCTTGATGACAGATTTTCAGATATATAGCCTAGGACATTAGATTCTTTCTCACTTACCATATTAATATCTTTTATACTTCATCCTTTCATGAGATATTGGTTGTATTCTCTGTTACTTTATCTCTGAGCACTATATAAACTGGGGTCATAGTCAGGGCTTGAGAGAGCACCAAGAAGCTATTGAAGGAGTCAGGGAATGGGATAAGATTGAGATAGTAGGATCTTCTATAAACACCAGTGAGCAGCTTGGTGTAGCAATCATCTTCACTGATCTTGGTAAATGCTTTCTGTATCTAGTAATGCCAACAGACAAAGCATTTCCATAGCAGACACCTATACATAAACAAAACAAAACAAAACAAAAACCCCAACAACAAAAAACAAACAAAAACCAAAACAAATAAACAAAACAAAAAACAAACAAACAAACAAAAACATTTAGTGGAGTTTCCTCACAAAACACAGTAGAAACTGCAGTTCTGTCCATGCAAAGATGGCACTATTTTTTCATGCCCATTCAGTTTTTGGATTCAGTATCTTTCTAGCAGTGCACAGCTGAAGGTGGAGCATGAGCCTATAGCTCTTATGAACACTGTAACTGGCACAAGAAGAAGGAATCCATGTGGCCTTTTTCTCTCCTCTCCCATGGACCAGCTCAAGTCTTAGGAAAATGATCTAAACCAAAAAACCGAGCTAGGTTAATCCTTGTTTTTATTGCACTGTTTCTTTTTCAGGGGAAATGACAGCACATAGATGGAGAAGTTTAAAGGTATTTGTGAAATAAAGATTTTAGACACAAGATGAAGATCTATCTCCTGTTTCACATGACGTCTGGAAAGTAAAAAATAAGGATAATTTTCAGCATATTTCACTTCTTTCTACTTGTCAAGCTATAAGATAAAATCTCTGGATTCCCAAAGCCAATTTGTAGAACAAAAAAAAAAAAAAAAATGTGGATCATGGAAATATACTTAATAGTTTTAGAGAAACAAATGCTGTAAAGGCACAGGATTTCTGCAGTTGATACATTTAGAGTCCTCACACTTTCAATATGGTTTTCAGGATATTCCTGGGAGTAAAAAACATTAAAATCACCAATTACACAAGGAAATGGAAAGGCTATAGAATATTTTAACTATAATCTCATTAGAAATTAGTGAGAAAACAGCTTTTCTATATGGATTTGGCAATATTTAACAGGTCTTCTCTATTTGCTCATTAGGTCCATGAGTGATGGCAGTCATTAGTACTTCCCAGCATAACCCTATGTCTCCAAGTATATACATATTTACTTATTTTTACATGTTGATTTTTTATCCTGACATTCCACATGAAAGAGTTCTCCTCACAAGTAAATTCTGCAGCTTTCTTTCCTCTACCTGATATTTTACCTCTTGACTGAACTTCTAGTCTACACAGGGTGTTTGTTAAAATACACAATTTTTTCCTGCCATAATGCCAACCTCAGTTCTCAGGAAAAAAAATGTTACTCTGTCAACGCTTTCTGCTGTGACTGTGCTGCACTTGCCACAAAAGTTTTGGTGAATCTAAGCTCAGCTCCTCTTACCTAACTTCAAGGGATCTTAAAAGTAGAGGATCTGTTTGTGTAGTATTAGACAGGACAATCTATAGGACAAAAAAAGGTTGAATTAGCCTCATGTAATTTTAGACTTTCAAACAAAGATTCTACTAATTAAAAGTTCCCTTCAAAGCTATGAAGAGTTTTAGATTCTTAGTGGACTAAATCAAAGTTTTGCAGGTTCCTCTCTCTTTGCATTGGCTGTAGAGGAGAAATTTAAACTCACATGTCTGATGAAATCTAATTTTATCTAAAGAAATTTGAGACAGAGTGTCTGAAAACTGATTTTGAGTCTATCTGCTCAGTATAAAATTTTATTTTAATAACTTCTTTTGAATAGCATTTCTTTTTAAAATAGTTCACTGAAAAAAATATCCCAAATGAATCTGTCTTTGGAGATGTGCAAACACTGGCACTCACTTAGTACAGGGAAAAGAAGAGGATTATGGTCTAAAGAGTGATCTTAGTTGAATTTATTGGTTGGAACTTTAATAGCTCAGCTGCTCTTGTCCTGCAGTTTCTAAATGAAGTTGAGCTATGCTTAGAATGCCAATAGTGGTGTTATCGTAGATTTCCATCTTTGGGAATACTAAGTATCAAGAATTTTTAAATCCCTTTGAGAAAGGTATGACTTTTCCTCAGAACAAAAAAAACAAAAAAAAAAAAAAAAAAAAATATAAAATATTAAAAGGCTGTAAAAAAATTCTGGCAGAATAAATGGGCTGGGCTGGGTAGAAATCATATCTATTAATTCAGTAGCCCCCACACAGTTCCATGTATTATTCCTGCTCCCAATGTGTTATTAAGATGATTTTTCTGAAATTAAAATCATTGAAATTGATATTAGAAAAACCAACGGCTTAGACTAATAACCAGCAGCAAAGCTCCTGGGTTCTGAATAAGGATTTCTAATTCTCCATAAGCTCTTCTCAAATTCCTTTTAATATGGCCAAAGACATCCACAAATGGGAAAAGCTTCAGCCAATAGAATATGGCTTATGGGCTTAGCATGAGAAAGAGTCAGCACAGCTTCACATAGACCCCTCAAGACACTCTCAGAAGAGTCTGAAGTGACCCAAGACAGTGGCTTCTCAGATGCTCTTGCCTTTAATAGGTAAATTCAATATTAGTTCATCATTCGCCTCAGCATCTACTGGCAGCTGCATTGCTCAAAAAGCCCAAGTTTTCATCATAAAGTGGATTTCTAGTGGAACCACATATAAGAATAGCTGCAGCATTTGGAATGATAAAAATTATTTTCTTACATACATAAATAATAAAGGGTGGTTGTCCTAGTTCAGCAGGTGGGACCAGTTATCACTCTGTGGGGGGTGATCAAAGCTTTGTATTCTACCCCCTCTATTCATTTCCCAAGAACAATGGACCATTTGCAACAGCTATCTAGGGAGTCGTTAGCACCT
>JAWWEW010000041.1:60777046-60802017 GCA_035583185.1 Anabacerthia variegaticeps | reverse complement strand
TTGGGAAATGAATAGAGGGGGTAGAATACATAGCTTTGATCACCCCCCACACAGTGATAACCGGTCCCACCTGCTGACAGTTAGCTAACAAACTACTTCTTTGGTCTTCTAAGCTATGTGTGAGGCACTTGAATATATGGTAAAAGTTGCCTGAACAAAATGATCCAGAGAGAGTTAAAACAATGATATTGAAGAGAACTTTGTCACTTTTCGTCTGCTTTTCCATTTGAAAAATCACTATAGGTTTCTGATTTCTGTACTAAGCTCTTACTTGTGAGATGGGAATAGAAACCAACAGATAAAAAAATAAATAAATAAACTAACAGACTTCACTATAGTATTTTGTTTTATTTTCTACCGTGTGATCAAAAAAAAAAAAAAATTGACAACTCCTCTTCCACCATATTTGCAGCCTGCTATATTTCTGACATATTCTTCATTGTCCTTATCTGGATCTAAAACTCTTAAAGTTTATATAGAGTTCAGAGATAGGAACAAAGATTCCAATGTGGAAGTCCATACTCTATGGAGAAATAGGAGAAATATAATAAAATGATACCTACAAAGGCGCTCTTCCAGCCAGAGAAGGGAAATATGTGAATTTATCAGTCTTTGAAATTAATTTATCTTTGAAACGTCTGTGAAATTTAAAAGAAAATAAAATTATTTTCTGCATAATTTCTATCTTTATTTACTTTAAAAAATTGTGAGTTGAGCAAATCTTATTTAACCATCAGGAGGCCTTCAGAAAGATGGCAGCTAAGCTTTGAAGGACATTTAGCATTCAAACTATTTTCATTATAAAAGCATTTGTTTTATTTATCTTTTTCCTTAGAAAGGAGAAATATGGCAGAGGTAAATAGAGGTGTGAGGCAAAAAAAAGTCACCTTATTTGGATGAATCTTTTGAAAATTCTTAGGCTGAATTGTGGAAGACAATAAAAAATGCTACCTCATAAAATGCATGGGGTAGAAATTGTAAAGCATATTGTGTGTCCTTCAGTTTACTGTAGTAGAATCTGTGATGGAGCAGATGTGCTTTAGGATAAAATTGTACACTGTCTGCTCTGAGTGCAGGCAATGCAAATGGAAATATTAAAATGTAATAACGCCTCTGTTGAAAAGTCAGATGAGAGAAAACCTGTCTGCTGCTATTTGTTTCTCAGGTCTTTATGTGGTCTGACATTTCTAGCCAGATTAGAAGGAAGCAGCTGCACCACATTGGGAACTACACTAACAAAGATTGCTCTCCTGTAGAGCGGAGCCATCAGGAAAATCTTCTTAACATTTCTGGCATGAAACAGGGATCTCCACCAAGATCCCTCTACAGCCTAGACAGAGAAGAAAGAAGATGCTGACACCATGTGGGTTTCCTTTAAACAGTTTTGAAATACTCTGTGTGCTCCTATGTTTCAGCTTTCACACCGTAAACAATAAAATCACATCTTTGATTTTAACACCTCTGATATGCTGGGTAGACTTGAAACATCCTTACCTATGATAACAGGTTCTACATCTCACCTCAGCACCTCGTTTCCTTTTTCATGTCCCCTCCATGCCCAGGAGCCTTTTCAATTACAGCAATATCATGAAACCTCGGCATGTTTAGAGGTTTCATGCATAGAGCTGGGCAGAAGAGGAAAGGCAGTTTTGTGCACTCCCTGATAAAAAGGTACCTAGCAGTTTAACTCTCCCGTGACTTCATTCAGCTCACAAAAGGCATGCTATAGGGTGATGCAGGGTCTGACATGATCACTTTGAACATGCAGTGGATAAAATATAGATATAGAAACAGTCAGAGATTTCATGGGAGAATCACCTCACTCAGAAGCCCACGAGGGCATAGCAGCCCCTGGTTTTCACTGTCTCACCTGTCTGCATGCAGGATATGATGAGATTTAAAGGAGTCTCTTTATATTTGGCTGATGTCCAGAAGTAATTTCTGTGCATTAGTTTTGTTTGTAGTTAGGGCAACCCAACCTCACAGACAGCATCCCACTAACAGAAAAGCTTTACATGATCTTTGTGAATACCCTTTGACTGGTACATTGTGCTTTTCAGTGCCAAAAAACCAATTTGGTTCTACAAAAACTTCCCTTTTTGCATTACTCCTGTACTGTAGGTTTTATGGACTTTAACATAAACATTTCTGAAGTAGAAGCCTTTTAGGAATGAATGGATAGCTCCATTTTGGCTCCATTCCTGGGTTTGGGTCTTTCAACCACTCTGGCAAATTACATGAGCAAGCTGTCCCTTGCATCCAAAGAAATAGAGTTCAGACTGTCTCATGATGCTAAAGGTATCAACATAACAGCATTATCATATCACTTGTAAATAAGACACAATTATGTAATTCTGAGATTTAAAGTAGACCTGGAATAATATAATAAGTTTGTTTCCCTTAGAAATGATTCTAGGGATTTTGTAGCAAGAATTGAATATGAATTTGCAGGTTTGGTTTTTGGTGTTGTTTTTTTTGTTTGGTTGGTTTGTTTGTTTTTTTGTTGTGTTTTTTTTTTTTGTTTGTTGTGTTTTTGTTTGTATTTTGGGGGTTTTTTGTTTGGTTTTTTTTTCTCACTAGTATAATATTCTGCATCACTCTTTAATGCCAGATGAATATTTTGTAGAAATTTCTTTCTCCAGACAGTACAATATCCTGAGACTAAGGTGCTTTGTTGTCAGATTTTTAAATGGAGATGTACAGAGAAAACATGTTTTGAAAACAATACACTACAAAGTTAAAATCAATGTTTTTCTTGATTGCATATCTACCCACGAGAAAGGTTCTAGTTCGTTTACAGGCTATTAGGTTCAAAACAGAAATGATTGGATGAAATTCAGTGAATCAGATAAAGTGGTAAGTCAGAATAGATAACACTTATGGTTTAAAATCTATTTAACTGTTTAGAAGGAAAAAAACGCCAACAAACAAATCTGGCAATCTAGATAGATATGTAACAGAGTTATTTATTTTGTTTTTCTGAAGGGAGAGAGTGAAAGCTCCTGATGCAGTGCTTGAGGTTCTTACTAGCAATTTTGATTAGCAACAACAATGGTAATTCCATGTTGACGGCAATTCTAACAATGTAAAAGGCAGTTTGTTGCCCTAGCCAGTCCTCTTAACAGATCAGCATCTTTTTTTCCTCTTCTTGTCAAAAATTCACTGCTTGAATGTCGCAGGTTCCCACATAAGCAACAGCTCAGCATGATGTCTGCTACCTTTTCTCTCACTCAGAACATGTGAGGATATTTGCCTGACTGACAGGTTTAATTATGAGTAGCTGAAGCATGATAGGATCAAGTACACAAAGGTGACAAAGAGAAATGGGGTGGATTATTGGAGGCCTTCAGCACCATTATAAGTTTTAAGGTGTTAGACTGTGAAACAAAGGTTTCCTTTCAGAAGTGTTAAGGTTTCTTAACCAGGGAACTGTTTTATTAAATAATAATTAGTATTTTAACTGAGACACTAACTTTTATTCCCCCACAATTCCCTGTCCTTGGCATTGACAAACTTCACACCAGTACCAAGTATCATTGTGTCTTTACTGCAACACTGAAAAAAAAAATTCTTCTTTGTAAGAAGATGATACGAGAAAAAACTTTGGTGGGGGTGATTTGGGATCCTTTTTCTCAGGGAGTGTTTTCTACAGCATCCTGCTGTGGTGAACAAGAATTCTGCAGCACCCAGCAGGAGGTTACCTGAGTTCCATTAAGACCACTCACTGTCATGCACCCACAGGACAGGACTGTGAATCACCCCATACTTCTCACATGGGACACAGGGAGGCTGCTCCAAACTTAAGCCAAAACACTGCAGAACTTCTATAGCCTCCTCAGAAACCAGTTCCCACAAGAAGGATTCAGGGACAGGTGGAGATAGAAATGAGACCCAGATCCAGCTCTTCCTTCCCAGCTTTCTATCTCTAACTGTGGCTGGAAGATGCACAAGGAAGAACATGGCATAAAAGCAAGGACAGAGTAGCTCTTCCTGAATATTGGCTTTGTTTGGGGAACCGAGTACTTAGAGGATTTAGATGAATTTGTCTAACTTTTGAGTGTGATAATACTTTCTATACCCGTGAGGTTCTAGAGAAAACATTCCAAAATTGCCAATTCACAATTGAAAAAGCACTTATTTGTTAATAAGTCTTGAGAGAGATCAGCTCTAGCTCTTTTGTTTTGAATGTTGCATCTCCCTTCAGCTGTTTCTTTGCAAGATTAAAAGTCCTAATCTATTTAGTCTGTCTTCATATATCATCATACATGTTGTCCTTTTCTTCACCTGATTTTATGCCTACTACATCCTTTACAGGTAACTACACTAAATGAAATAAAAATTCCATAAAAATATGGAATCTCATGGCACTCTGCTATTTCCTAAGCATTCTCTTAGATCACAGTTTTGTTTCCCTAAACTTACCCTTATGTTGGTATTTATGTATTTGCTTTTTTCTGTGCAAATTACCTCATGTTTGAGATTTCATTTCTCATTTCACATTTCTATATCTCAGTGTCATAGACCATCCAGAAAAACTTTAGGCAAATTTTTACTATTATAACTAATTTTGTGTCAGCACCAAATTTTATCATCTCACTAATTTCTCCTTCTTTCAGATCATTTATGAATACAAGGAATAGCACAAGCTCTGGAAAAGCCTCTTGAGTGCAAATATCAATGGAAAGCCATTTATTCACATTTGCAGTAGCTTTTCAAGAAATCAATAATTGAACTGAAATTCAATAATACTGTATTAACCAAGGCCCTTTTATTGCTTGCTTCTTAGGTGTTCCAAAGGATCTAACAGATCTGTGACGCATGACAAAAATGTCAATTTTCCCCCAATGTTTTGTACTTCACAGGAAACTCTGTTTTATTATCATGTCTGCCAGTTTTCACACTGCAGAAACCAGATTTACTGAGATATATTTTTGTGTAATCACTCTTAAAAACTGGCTTACTATCCTCTGTCCTCTGATCAAAACCTTACTTTAAATCTTTGCTATATGCTTTAGTAAACAATTTTAACAGTTATTAGGAATTGTATAAGATTGTTCTAAATATCTCTTCTGCTGATCTTTCCTTTTGTAAAAGTTCTCAGATTTTATGTGAAAGCAGGACCCTTTTTTAAACCTCACCTCAGTGAAAACATGGCCAATACATCCCAATTTATTTTTTTCTATTTTTTCCCCTCCTTTTACACCTGGATAATTTTCTATCTTGATTGACTTTCTGCTTTGATGCATTTTAAGAGAATCTTATTGCATTTTTCAGTCTTATTTAGACAACAGAAGGAACACAAGTACTTATTTTACCTCTGAATCAACCATTGTCTGGGTGTATGATGAAGGGAGTACACTACACTGGAGTCTTGGAAGAAATTTTTTCATAGAAAAAGTCAGGAGGTTTGGGAGACAGAGTTCTTTGAAGAAAATAACTCCTTGGGGGAAACTGCCACCCCTGAAATAGTACAAATCCACACCATTCTCAGTGCTTCAACACACTGGGAAATGTAATTTGTTTTAAGCAGTAGGTGTAACCATTGAGTAGAGATATTAAATACTGCAGGAAATACGAGCTGCTTAGTGACATTTGCCTAAAATATCACCTTCTAAACTCCTGGATTAGAGCTGAATCCTTAAAGAAAGCATGTAAAAGTCTCCATTAAACTGACATATTTGTTGCTAAATTCCCGAGATTTTTTTTCATGAAAAGTGCGGTTTGTGGGTGATATTTTTGGGGAAAGCATGAATTAGTCAAGCAGTGGTAGTCACTGAAATAACTTCAACTGAGCACAACAACATTAGAATGAACAGACCTAAAAGCAGGATGGGGAAAGGCTCCTCTTGACTCGTCAGACTTATCACAGCAGACACTACATGGATCCTGTCCAACCTGGTCATGGTCTTTTCAGTTTACTTTTCACTGTTGAATCTTCCCCTTTTCAGTTTAATTTCTTTTACCTTTTGTATTTGCACACATGCCCAAATACCAAGACCAAGAAACAAATCCTGTCATCCACCTCCAGGGCTTGGTGAAATTTCACTTTTTTTCAGTTTTCAACATCATATATTCTCTATCTAATAAAATGCCCAAATAGCACTTCATATTTCTAAAACATTTGTAAGCACTTTACTCAATTTATAAAATATAGTTAAACTTAGATGTATGTGAAAATGAGAGAAATTGAAGCAGTTGACATTTTAGATCACTTAGTGACAATTATTTTATTGCACTGCATTTTTCCCAATTGCAAAACCTGAAAATAAACACATGATTTTTTTTTTTTCTCCCAGCTACACAAAAATCTTCAAATGTGTGTTCTCAGAAACTCACAGGTCATATTCTCCATTTTCAACTGGATTGGCAGATCCCATGCATCCAAACAGCCTGTGCATCAAAGATCTTCACTTCCCTCCTCGTTTACTCACTCCCTCAGATTGATGCAAATCACAGCATATGAGGTCATGGTCACCTTTCCAAGGCTGATGGATTACCTACTGAATTGAACACTCAGTACAAAGCTGCCTGCCATACAAGCCATCTATGGTGAGGATTGGAAATGCTACCTGCAGAGATTGACGGCTGTTCTCTAATCACTGCAAAACACAGGTTGTGTGTGAACATGGCCAAATATCCTACTAGCTGATGAACTGCTGTCTAGGATATGTCCTGGGAAGTGGCCAGGGGCAGGTCTCATGTATAGAACTGCTCCTTTGGCTTAGAAACCAGTTAAAATAGCAAAAGCATCCTGTGGTGACTTAACTCTGGCAGGCATCTCAGCAACACACTACCACTCACTCAATGCCCTCCACCCAGTGGGATGAGGGAGGAAAGAGGAAGAGCAAATGTGAGAAAACTTGTGGGTCAAGATAAAGACAGTTTAATAAGTGAAACAAAGTGGCACACACAGGCAAAACAACAAAAAAAGGGATGGATTTACTTTTTCTCATCAGCAGGCAGGTGTTTAGACATCCCCAGAAAAGTATTATTTCATCACATGTTACTTGGGAGGACAAATGCTAATACCCTTCTTTCTTTTTCCCATACTTATTGGTGTCATATGGCATGGGGTGTCCCTTGGTCCGTTGGGGTCAGCTGTCCTGGCTGTGTCCCCTCCCAAACTCTTGCCCATCCCCAGGCAACCCACTGGAAGGGTTGCAGGACAAACAGAAATTCTTGGTGCTGTGTAAGAACTGCTCAGCAACAGCTAAAACATACAGGGGTTACCGACACTGTTTTGGCCACAGGTCCAAAACACAGCATCATAAGAGCTGCTATTAAGGAAATTAATCCTATCTCAACAATAAACCAGTACAATCTCCACCCCTTATTCCACAGAGAGTGTGGGCATGCTGTTAAGTGACCAAGAAGGTGCAATTAAGATTACAGGGAGTTCAGAAAGATTACCAGCTGTTCTGGTAACACTGCTGTGCTCTGAGTCTCTACAATATCTGACAAAACCATTTTCAAATAATAACTCTCACATTTAAGAAAAAAGGTTCTGAAAACTGAACTGTAGGTGACTAGCTTTGCTGACAGATTGAGACTCTTTGAAAGACACCAGAATCAGATTCCCCTCTGGTCCACCTTCCTTTTGTAGGCAAAGGTCCTTCCTGTAGCTGGGTTTGTATAAGATGAAGCAAAATTGTTTTCCTTTTCTGCACAGGTCAAATAATTTCATTTCAGCAAAGAGATTGCACCCAGCAGTACTCCACCTGATGAAACTCCAAGGTCTTCTACTTGTAAGCATTCTGGTCCCATCTCTTTTCTGTGTTTACTTGTTTTTGCCTAATATTAGCTCTTTTGTTAATATATTCATAGGTATTGAATCTCCATCTAAACTCACAGTTGTTGAACAATTCAAAACACATAGTGGGGTTCTGAACATTTAAAACTGCTACTTTGGTACTGGCAGTACAATGACATCATATATAGATTATTCACTGTTGGCCAGGAAGGAGAGAAAAGGGAAAAAGAGGGGAAAGAAATACAACTTTAATAAAGAAACATACTTCCAGCAGCCTTATGCATATTAAGAGGTATCAAAGATGATCCATGGGATACAGGAACTGTAGAACTTTTAACAGAATGCAAGAGAAATTAGATTTGCCTCTTTCGGGAGGAGAATAGGTAGTATCTGAAAGGAATAAACACAAGTGAAGCTGCAAGTCCAGGTGACTTGCCTAAGTCACCTGCATAAGTGACTTGCATAACACAGGAACATAAATCATTGTTCTGAGAGAACAGAATCAAACATACATTGAAACAGGTTTATTTTGCAGAACATAAACTTCATCATAAAATGCAATGACATTCCTAGGAAAAAATATGTACACGTAAGAAGAGAAAGGAAAGAGGCTACAGGAATACAAAGTAAGCCTAAGACATGTCATAACAGAGGCTGATTTTTTCATTCATCATCTAGTACTTTTGAGCAATACATAAGAGGATAATTTCCTTTTCTTTTTTTATTACACATATCCAGTGTAATAATTTAATTTGAAAACTAGTTTTAGAGTCTTTGTAATGGGAAGATTGGAAGTAGGTACAATTTTTTTTACTTTTGAAAAGAAAAAACCTCATGGTAATCCTACATTTCTTCTTCAGAGTGCTTTGAATATATTGAGACATGCTTCATATTATCGAGAAGACTTAACTCCTAAACTGCAAAGGAAAAATAAATTATAAATATTCAGCTTCTCTATTACTCACATAAACATCAGTTGAACCTCTCTTGAATGCATTTTTTTCCAAATAAATCCTCCTAGGAAGTGTAAGATACCCTTTTTCCAAGATAAAAGTGTAGAGTTTTAAAACTGTGAGATGCAAGTACTGACAGAAGGAGAAACTGGTTAAAGCTTAATTTATTACTTCCTTCTTATAGCACACCTTAAGTCAAATGTTTCAGAAAGCAAAGAGGAAAAAATGCCTTTGTTGAGAAAGAAAATTGTTTTTACAAAATGAAATAAGAGCTCTTGACTTTTCTTCAAAGCGTTGCTAGCACTTGCTGCTCTCATTTTTGCCACACACAAATACACGCACAGCCTTCTATAATCCACTTGTACCCTGGTGGATGTCCTGGCAGCCAGCCCCACCAAGAACCCACTCATCCATATTGTTCACCTTCTGCTCAGCCTTATGCTTCCCAGCACTTCTGTCAGCAGCCAACACCACACCAGCTGAACCACCAAATACAGATTTACATGGGACTGGATGACTTTGGGCTCCCTGGACCTGTTTGTGACAACTGCTGGCATCTGTTCTATGGGAGAACTGCTCAGTGCCTCCCATTAGAGTGAGCTGCATCTATCCCTGGCTGTCCAAATGTTTAACTGCACCTTTTATTTACCCCAGAAGGAGAGTAATCAGTTTATCCATTGGCTTTACTTAGATAAGTAATTAGCATCAATGATTAATATATTCCAGTATAATACAATTTCAGTTAAGTATCATAGAAAACAGTTAATTCAGATACACTGTCAAAAGGCCTGCCTTACATCCAAGACTCCTGATATCAACATCATGGAACAAACTAAGGAACATCTCAGCAATACAGTCGAGAGGAGAAACAGATTCATCACTGCTTATTTGATTGATATGGCATTTACTTGCTGCTCACTGCATAGCTGGAAGAACCAACCAAGGAAGCTTTTAGATTTTCTCTTTATCTTATCTTTATACTTATCCTCATTTATTTATCTTTTAATCTTTATATATCCATTGTTTTACCCATTTTTTTTTTTTTTGTGCCGTAAATCAGGACTCTCACTGTTTCATAGTCTGAATTTGTAGATGTAGGTACTTTATAATAGCCTATGCAGTTAATTACATACCACCTAAGCATGAACACTCTAGTAATTCTAGGACACTAATACTTTGAAATCTCTCTAGTGACTGGTCCTGTCCTGGTATCTCATAAACAACAAGGCTTGAAAAACCCTCGTGTGGTAGATTTCATTACATCTTTTAAATAGTTATATAAACCAGACTGCAAAGAGACCAAGCTCCTCTCTGAGTGCTGTGCTGTGAATCAATGATAGACTCTGCAATGTACCCAAAATGACCTACAGCAGCTTCCTTTCGTTTAACTGACAGACTGTGTTTTCTCAGACAATGAATTATGAGATGCACACATCTTTTCCCCTATAGAATACAAATGACCAGCACTTGCAGTTAGGCAGACTTTTTTGTTTGTTTGTTTGTTTTAGGGTTTTTGATGAAGCTGTATAATGTTTCACAACTAGACAGTTTCCTGATGGGGAACTTCTGGTTCTTATAATTTTGGAAAGGTTTAGAGCATCATGAAGCATGGGCCTGTTCTGTTGTTTTAGCTCTTATTTTTGTAAAAACAAACAAACAAACAACCACACAAAAACCAAACAAACACATCAAACAAATAAACAAAAACAAACAAACAAAACCCCAGAAGTTTTAAGCTTGGTCTCATTTATTTTACCTCTCCACTTTAAAGACATCAACTGGAGGATGAAAATTGAAATCTTCAAACATGTTCTTTTTCAGAGGTAGCAATTATGAACAAATTGGTTTGAGAGACAGAGAAAGAATGACGGTTCATTATAAGGATTTCAGACGGAGAAACTGCTGCCTCAGAAAAACATGTAGGTAATTGTTTCTTTCTTTCAGTCATTGTTAATAAAATGGAAATACTGTTTTACAGAACTGCGAAAGAAGTACTGTCAGAAATCTCTCTTTAGTTGAAACATCAGTATAATGTATTCCATTTTTCATTCAGATCTCATTTTTTTCTTCCATTAGCATCAGCACTATTTTTAAATCCAGACTGCCTTGGTGTGGTGTTTTTGTCTGGGACAAAGTTAATTTTCTTCACAGTAGCTAGCACTGGTTATGGTTTTTGATTTGTGCTGGAAACACTGTTGATGCTGAAACAACAGTATTGATAGCTACTGCTGAGCAGGGCTTACCCAGAGTTAAGGCCCTTTCTGCCTCTCACCCCACCCCATCAGAGAGTGGGCTGGTGGTGCAAAAGGAGCTGGGAAGAGATACAGTTGGGACAGCTGACCCCAGCTGACCAAAAGGATGTTCCATACCATATGTTGTCATGCTCACCATACAAAGCTGGGGAAGAAGGAGGAAGCAGGGAGACATTTGGAGGGATGGAGTTTGTTTTCCTGAGTCACCGTTATGCATGATGGAGTCCTGCTTTCCTGGGGATGGCCCACCCATGGGAACTGGTGAATGAATTCCTTGCTTTTCTTGGCTTTTGTGTGTGGCTTTTACTTTACCTGTTAAACTGTTAAGCCTTCTCTTTTACTCTTCTGGTTGCCTCTCCCATCCCACCAGGAAAAACCAGTGAGCACTGTGTGAGGTTTAATTGCCAGCTGGGGCTAAACCATTACATTCAGCAAGCACTTATTGTCAGGGAAATAGCTGCTACAAAATGATATGCAAAGTTTAGAGTGGTCTCAGCAAAGAATTGCACAGTTTAGTGTTATAATGAACAAGGAGAATAGTTGAAAACAGCCTTAGCACTGAAGCTACTCAGCTTCTTAAGCACGGTTTGTTTCATATCCTTTGATGATATTTGTCAACCAACTTCTGTTACACGATGTAAAAAATAGTAGAAACTTGACTGCACAGCAGACTCAAGCTGTCTTGCAACTCCTGTGACTATGAGCTCAATGGCTCTTCATGTGCCTGCAATCTGATATTTCCTGACATTTCCTAGCTGGCTGCTGGCTTTATCAGACCATCAACACACTGGTGACTTCCAATCACTATGATTGGAAGCATGTTCAACACACATGGAAACAGCATTACAATGATTCCCAGCATATTCTCACTGTGTGATACCCTTCTTTGACTACGAGTGCTGTCTGTTGATGCTTGCTAGCCCTCTACTGGGCAAGAAGTGGGTTGAATAAATAAATGTATGGTCAGCATCCTCTCTTAGTATCTTGTTGCTCTATTATTTGCAGACAGTGAACATCAGTGAGCAAGTTCAGCCTTTCCCATGGGATGATCCCATGATGATCCTGTTTAGCAGCCAGATCAGCATGGTGTCTCAAGTGTGAGAAAACTTACTGTTTCCCAAGCCATTTAAACTATTGCATGATGTTAAAAGCAAGCATTAGCCTTCAGAGTACTGCCTTAGCCTCTATCACATGTTTTAATATACTCCAGTGGTCAGTCAGGATACTGGCGACACAAACACTTACATATCTGCAATGGTGGGTACTTCCTAAGGACAAGAAATAAGGTCAATCTCCATTACCACAGCTATTGCTTACTGTCTTTCAAAAGTAGTGACTCTTTAAAGTGGTAACCAGACATCTTGTGGGACTACAACACAGTTTTGTTTGGGAATAGATAATCTCCTCAAGATACCCTTTGTTTGTGCTTTGAAAAGGTGACCAACTCCTTAGCCAAATATACTGCCTCCATAAAAGGACTTTTCATTGTTTTCTGCTCCAGAAACAATATTGGATGAAAGGAGAGGGGATTAACTGCCTGACTCACTCTTTTGGGCCATTTTGAAATATTTACGTGAATTCTTAATGGTGCTTACAAACCTATAGAATAACAGGGTACTGTACAAAGATTTTACTAAATCGCCTGTGATTTCCTGCAGTCTCACCTCCACAGCACTGCAGTATGGCACCCAGGGCACAGCTGCTTACATGTATTAGCTCATCTGAAGATAGACACAGTCTTGTGCAATAGTGGAGATCTGTGCAAAGAGGTTTGTTTTGCTGCAAGTGACAGAGCTCTTTTAACAGCAAATAACAATTGCATTGTCTTGTTTTTAAAGGTAATCAAAGTTCCAATAAATTGAAAGCATTTTCATATAACATGAAATCCTACTTGACACATATACTCACTCAGTGTGAAAGACTCTTTGAGGGAAACTTGTATTGGTATTAAGGCAGTTTAAAGCATGAAAGAAACCCCTGAAATTCAACTGAGAGTTTTAGGGGGGGAAACAGGCTCCTCAGAATTTAATAATTGTTTTCCAAAAGGCTTTAGAGACATAGGAGTCCAAGTTTCCCTGACTTGCAAGGAAAATTATGTTTTCATAAGTTGTGGATGCTTTGAAAAATTAAGATAAACATTCCCAAATTACTGGGTGATTTTGGGAAAATTTCTGCTAAACCACTGTGTTAAATAATCCTCACAAATCAAATCAAGATTATGATCTACATGCTTGCTTCTCTTTGATAAGAAAAAGATTTTACCTTTCTTTTCACGGCAATAAACACCATGTGTTAGTATAACTTAAAGGCTACAGGCTTTTATTTCCATAATCAGCCTATGGTTTAAGTGAATTATATATAAAGCAGAAAAATGCTGCCAACAATGCAGTTCACAGACCTCCTACAGTTACACTATGTGACATTTTAAACCTAATATTAAAGCAAATAGTCTAGCCTTAATAAAGGAAAGATTAAGGATGTTGTAGTACATGAATTATTGAGAAAAACTATTCCAGCCAAGGTAAAACTGAGAGTACTGAAAATCGTCTTCTTATTTTGCTTCTATCTTTTAAGTCGGCTTAGATCAAAGAAGGTGATTTTAGGGTTGGATCACAGATTTGTTTCTTTTAAGAGATAATTTTACTGAAATATTAACAAAAGGCTCTCTAGTCTTTCAAGCTGGATAACACAGATAGCACCACAAACAATGTGGATTTCACAGGTTGCTCCTGTGCAGCTACTTCTGGGATAAACACAGCAGCCCTTCTGCTGGTCAGCATCTAACTCAACACCCAGACTTCTCGTCTCAGTCATGCTGGTACCCCAGATCGAATTCTCAACTGACTGTAACAGGAAACATCAGGCTTGTCAGTGGCATTAAGGTGGCAAAGCAATAATCCAACAAAATCAGAACTTTTTGATCTCAAAATTAGGTTACTTACTTGGAACCAAATTCTGTCAATTTTCTTCATGTGGGATGGCATCTTGTCCATCTAATATATACAACAGGCTTTCTGTGAGACTGCTACCAAGTAGAGGTAGAAAAGCCTGTATGTGGCCAGTAAATGCTTGTGCCTCAGGTTTCCCATCTGGAAAATTAATATTAGCAGTATCTACATACCAGGTCTGATTTTGTTAAAGATTTTATAATACAGATCTTGAGATGCAGAGATTCAAATAAACAATAGATATTACACTTTCCCATTTCTGCCATTCATTTATGTTTTCTAATACCTGATTCCCAATAATGGCAAAGAGGCAGAGCAAAACAGAACAGTCAAAATGAGCCACAAAATGTCATGCAAAAAAGACAGGTCTGAAATAATAAATCTCCAGTATACCTAAGGAAAAGACTTCGGCACAGAGTTACTTCTTTTAAATCAGAACTTTCCAAGCTTAAATTTTTCCCCGCACTGCAATCCCAAACGTCTGTGCCTTCTGCCTGGTTGGCACAGTTGCAACCCTGTGGCCATATCACTCTATGGTTTTCAGTGTCACCACCTCCCCTACAGCCTCGTGGCATGAGCAACAGAAGCATCTGTCCCAGTGGGTACCTCATCTCTGCCACCAAAGTTCAACCAACCTCTGTGTTTTCTCCTCTCACATAAGACAATTGTGGAGGCTCTTGCTGGAAAATGCATAACAAGGGGATGTTTTTGTTAGAACATAAAAGATGGCTTGGTTCCTGTTTGTGATTTTCCATTAACATTTATATATTATTTTCCTTTCACCTGAATGCCATGCTTAGACATACCCATATAAAGACTGGCAGTGTGTGCCCTGCCTGGTCCCTACACTCAGCAAGGCAATGTTCTTGAGTGCAAGGCATAAAGTTGCTGCCAGCTTAAGGACACAGACCCCTGTCTGACTGAAATGTCAGATACCATATTAAAAAGGTAGCAGATTGTGATGATAATGAAGAGCTGCAGCCTGTCACTATGTTACCAACTGCACTGAACTGACATGTCAGAGGGAACAGCAAGGAAAATGCCCAGAATCCGTGATTGGATCCCCTTCCCATGCATACCATCAACTGAAGTATTTAAAATATTTACAGATATAGCCAGTATGTTGCTTTATAAACAAAGCCTAATATGATAAATAGATAAATATATTACCCCAGTGAGCCTGTTGTCTAAAATCATCCTCCTGCCTCTCCAGTTTGCCTCAGATTGCATCCTTCACCCCTCTGACAGAGAAGCATTGATTCAGGAATGGGCACTTCTCTGCCCATTCTCTGTCCCTTAAAGAGGCCAAGCTCCCTCTAACGGATAAAGTGTGTTTAAAGGTGTATTGAAACAGGAGGGGAGATGTTTTCCTGATGACTGAGGACAAGGTGAGAGCTGTGGATGCTCCTTAAAGAGAGATGGACATCCTCCCTCCCTCAGCATGCTGATTTTGCCTATTATTGCCTTATTTATACGGTGTTAGCATCATCATCCTGGGCAATGAGCCTTGCTGGAAAATAAAACTGTCTTCAGCTAGTCTGTAAGGGGAGGGGGCAGAAGGGAGAAGGGTGATGTACAAGGGCACAGCCAAACCCCTTGCTTTCATCCTGTACAGAGCAGCACAGAGCTCACAGCAGGCTTAATCCCTTCTCCTCCCTCAGAAAATCTACCCACTGTGCAAAGCAGAAAACACTCACAACCAAAACACTTCTGCTCCCATGGAAATTTTGCATAAACAAAGAGAACAAAACAGAGTCCTTATCACGATGCTAGGGATGCACTGTGCCTTGCCTGGCAATTTTGATATGAGATGGGTCTTCATCACAGAGCATGTTTGCCGAGAAGAGATTGTGCTTGGAAGGGCACTGCATCTGGATATGGCTCTGTGCTCACAGGTGCCAATGTAATTTTTAAAACTGTCTACTCAGTCAAGCAAACAAACTGGTTGGAGTTGCTTGTTTCCTGCTGCATGCTATGCAGCAATGGGATTTTTAATTATTTTACCAGTTGTGGCTGAATTTTCCATTTCATGAAATGGTAGATTTTCCCACTATTATGTAAAGAGATCAGTTCTTTTAAAAGTCTACAACATTTAAATTAGAAATAGGTTCATATTCTGCTAAAAAACCCCAGAATATATCATTATCCTAATTCAGCTGTAAAATATTTTAAATTGTTTTTGGGAGAAAGTAAATTTCTGCTAAAAATACACAGCAGATACATTTTCAAGAGCCAGGAACACAATTATGGGAATAATTTCATTGTTTGCAAAAATCACACTCAAATAGCAGAGGCTGCTAGACATTAAACTTCAATGATGAATTTTTTTTCTAGATGATATGAAGGTAAGCATCACAAGGAGAGTGTCTGGATTTGTGCAGCTACACAGCTACAAAAGCGCCTAGGAAATGAAGGAAACAGAATTTAAAAAACCATCTAAACCCCACAATTCCAGGTATTGATGATTGTGTTTGAAAACAAGCCACTCAGAGCCCAACTGTGTACACCCAGGAGGGTCCTAATATTGTCCTTGTCCTCCTGGTGGCAAAGGCACTTGATGGCAACTGCTGTACTAAAAAGGAGGCAGAATCAGGCATTTAACCAATTTCAGATTAACAGTGCTTGAAAGCTTCATGGCCTATTTACCCTCATGCCACTTGCCATCACTTCTCATTAGCCCTGTCATGCAACTCAGAGGAAAACTGGCAGACATGCAGCCAATACTAGGCCATATTAATATCTTACAGGTGCTGTATTTGCTCCTCTCTCAGCTTCATTTTATTCTCCTCCTTTTTGTACCCACAGAATGTAGGGACAGAATCTAGACCTACTTGAGACAAATATCTGATAAAACCCTTATTTTCGGACCCTGCTTAGCCACAGCTTTCATCAGGCATATTTGACCAGGGTAATATTACAGAGAAACAAAACAAACAGGACTGACCCCAGTGCTCTACAGTAGCTTCCAGTAGAATTGTAACTGGCTGGGTTTTGGTAGACTGGGATGGGGCTTCAGGGGAATGTGTGTGCTTTCTCACAAGAGACTAAGGACAGGGAATGTCTAGTCCAAAAAAATCTGTGGAATGTCCACTGTTCAAGGTTTTCCAGATATCTGCAAAATGTGTTTTAGGCATGAAGTGCCAACACAATCCTGATGATTAAATGAGGTCCCTTCCAGCCCTGTTTTCTATGACTGTGTAATTCTGACATATATTTAAATGTATTTTCCACCTCGTATGACAGAGGAAATGCTGCTGTACATTTTTTAACAATATTTGGTGGTATATTTTCATTGAAAGCACAGCCCCTGGAGTGCAAGATATCAGGTGTGTTGACAAAAATATAAATAATTAAATAGGTTTTTTTCTCCAATTCTACTCAGCCTTTTACTCTCTTCCTGAAGGCAGACTCCTGATTAACATAATTGGAGCAGAGAGTTTTATTTTTCCCTCTTCAGTAGAAAGTTTCGATGTTTTTCTCTCCCCATGGGAATTCAGCGCACGAGCTTGGCAACATCAGCCTGGTTGATTGAAATGTGCCTTTTAAAATTCTCTTAAAGAAAACCTGGAGGAAAAACATGAAAGAAAAACAACTCTAAATGGAAAGCGCAAGATAACTACTACTCCATAGATCCTGCTCTGAGTGGGTCATTGATAGAATAAAGCCTGTCTGCATCAGCAAGACTTGTAATGAAAGAAATTGTTGGGGCCTTCAGCCAGTTGGTTGTAATGAGGAGAAGTCTTGTGTGGTCAAGGCTCTTGACTCTAGTTGGTTTTATCCATTTACTGGCAGCACATGTTTAGATGAACTACTATTGGCAGGTGGCAGGCAAGTACATGTGCACCGAGGAGTCTCAGCAAATACTGAGATTATCCATAAGAACAAATGAAGCATTGTCTAGGTAAATTCTGACCACAGCAAAATCTGATAAAACATCAGTCTCTCACAATCAAAGGTTTAATAAATACTGTATACATAGGAGGTGATGCTAACAGCTGTGAGGGGGAGCCAGCTCCCCTACTTCTCCAGCCTCCCTGGGGTCTGGAGGGGATTGTGAAATCCCCACGTGGTCAGGAGTGAAGAGATGTAACACCACGAGGTAGCTGAGGTCGTAGAGAAACAGCCTTAAATTGCCTGTGTCCAGGGTATTTAAACCCTTTGGGCGGGGTTTGGGAGGTAGGATGTGATTGGTAAGGGTTCAGGGGGAGTGGTGTGGTTTGGGGGGCACAAAGGCCACTAAGGGAGCCGGAGGTCCAAAACCCAGTGGGAACCCAGGACTAGGGAATGACAGATGATACATCCAATAATGCCGGGAGGGGGGTGGGGCTGGATACCCAGGAAAAAAGGAACACTCTTTTCACATGTGTGCAGGGGATTCTAGGAGTTACAATCTAAACAAGAGAAAACCTGTACATTAAAGGTGCAGGTAATGCTGAACTACAAAGTCTCTGGTCCTTTGGAAGTTGCCACAGCTCTGGTCCTGTCTTCAGGGGCTTCCTCCTCCACGATGTGCAGTCTGGATAATCCTCTGTCTCTGCTCCACATATGCTGTGGCAGAAGTCTTTCCCGACACGACACCTTTATTACCTTTACCATATTTTTCTGAGACCTATCTGTCCTCTGCATTATTACAGTTCTGGGGGCATTATGAGTTACCAGCAAATGAGAAGAAACTTCACAGATATAGCCACATTTCCACACTTTTCTTCATGCTGGGAGCTACAGAATTAATTTTCTAGCTCGTAACAAATAACTGCAACACTACAGTGGGAGAGACAATGTTTAAATTATTTTATAAATATAATTTTAAAAGTGCCATAAATATCACTTAGATATCAACTTACACTTTGTGCTTTAATTTCACAAAGCCAGTCCTCTGGAATAGAGGCACCTGTAAATCTTTCTTATGTGTCCAGGCTCTGCACAGGGGCTTTGAAATTCTCTGGTTCTAAGATGTGCAGATCTTATTCTATGCATGAAAGAGAAGAACATTTCTGTCCCTTGGTGTTTTTAGCTTCTCAAGTACTTCTCTGACTGGCTTGCTGCTTTCATAGTAAGACAAGAATTTCTTATAAGTCTAACAAGTTTTCCACCTCTTCCCTCTGCCTTTGAAGCATCCAAAGCTTATGCCAGGGAGAAGCATTGCAGAGTGTTACAAAGAGATAAAATGGAGAGGCAATCAGATCGAAAGACGGCATGGATGAGTGAGGAAAATCTGGTCCATTTAAGCTGCTGGTAATATACTCTCTCTGGGGCTGGACCTTTTCTCCTGGGTTTTCTGAGTAGAAAATATGACAGTTGAAAATATTTTGTGTTGGTCACTAGATGGTAAGAAGGCAAATGAAATGGCTTTCAGACAGACAGTGAGTGCACAAAAGTTACTGGTTCAGAATGGAAATGGAGAAGTTGTTTTGGTCTTGAGAGTATAGACAGGCAAAGTGCAACAAATTGAGTTGGAATATAGCAGATCCCTAAGGAAAACAGCCCGCCAAGGAGGGCAAAATATGCAGCTTCAAGTGGGCTCAGCCTCTTACTGCCAGGCTTGCGTCCATGTCCTACCCCAGACTCACTTAGTCATCTCCTGCTAAAGGAAGACTGCCACCTCCAGCACCAGGAACCTACTGACTTTACTTGACTGGAAGTCCTCAGTCTTCTTCTGATAGCCCAATGTGGCTTTAGAAATGAGAGTTTCCAGTGATATAACTCAGTAATAACCCCAGTAGATGTTAGATTCAAATTTACCCTCTGAGAATTTCATTTCGGTGCACTGGAACAGGTTGCCCAGCGAAGTCGTGGATGTCCCATCCCTGTAAGTGTTCAAGGCCAACTTGGATGGAGTTTTGAGCAAACCTGTCTAATGAAAGGTGTCCCTGTCAATGGCAAAGGGGTTGGAACTAGGTGACTTTTAAGGTCCCTTCCAACCCAATCTATTCTAGGATTTTATGATCTTTTTGTAACAAGTAATCTAAAAAAGTCTCCTGAAGATTAACATCAATCTCTTCAAGAAAAACGAAGTTTCAGAAAAGCTACATTAAGACTGACTCCCACAGTAGTATGGAACTATTATACTGCCATTTCTAATGAAAACATGAACAAATACCCAAAGAAAGTGGATAAAAAAGGGATTTCAAGTGGAAGTACTGTTAGTAAATTTCTATTCAGTTCTGCCTCACAGAATCAGAACAGCATCACAACAAGATCACAACAGGATCACAACACATAACATGGCAAATGTAACAGGAAAAATAAAAAAAAAATCTGTTTTATTTCTCATAGTGGCTTGCACTCTGTACTACTATGTTATTATTTCTTTATAATAACCAATAAGATATTAATTTTCAGTGTCTGTGATAATGAAAAGGTACCTTTTAAAAAATATTAGATCCCATTGTTCCCTTAGGACAATTTTAGGCATGCTAACTTCAGCTTACTAAACTGAGTTCACTGAAATGATAAGCATTTACAAAAGTAGTCATTGTACCCAATGGCTGGTGTTGTCCTTTACTATACTGAAGCATTTTGTAAAATCATGATGAACAGTAATCAAATATTATTATAAAAACTACACAAGTTGTATGTTTGTTTATCAAAAAGAGTCTATTTCAGATTCTACCAGAATCCAGCAGAAACACAGTTAGACCCATTTAGGAGCATATAAACAAATTAGCAATTTGGAAGACAAGTTCAGATCAATAAGTGTCAGATCAGTAGGGTCTCTTAAAAAAAAACCCATTAGATGGAAGGCACAACAGAGATGTGTCTTTTAATGGTTTGCAAAGGTGAAAGTGATTAGAGGTAAGATTATTCTGAACATTCTTTGATAATGTGTGCTCAATGCCTTCCTGACATTACTACAGAATGGTACAGAATTATACTTCCAGATATTTCTAGAATATCTGCCATTTTAAGTGTTTGTGTATCGATGTGTGTGCATCTACATGTCAAGCACAACATCCTCACACACACTTTAAATAAGATAATAGTGCAGAAAATGTTGGATTCAGTTGACAGATTCATGGATTATATTCACTGTAGTACTGTGAGTGAGATGAGTGACCTCAAATCTCTGTTACTTCTCTATGCCTCAATTTCTCCATTTGCAAAACAATGCAAATCATGCTGACTTTGTCATGGACTGTATCGACATCTGCCAATGAAGAATATTTCACATAAATGCACTGAAAATTGCTTACAGTTATTTCTCACTAGCATGAATTAGTTAAAATAATAGCCAAGAGCTTGATTTCAAAAGAAAAGCCTGTGTCAATGTCGGTGTTTTTACCTCCTAGTCAGCACTCTGCTTTTCACTGCACTTATCTTTCCTTTCCATTGTCATTATATTACAATTTAGAAGTCTTATCAGGTCACACCACTTGCACAGAGAACACAGAAAGGTTTCATTACTCCAAAGAACTCAGGGATCCATAGTAGGAGTTTTCAGTGTGATTGTGTCAGCTGCATTTGTACCCTTCAGCATTCTTTCTCCACAACATTTCCAATATTGCTAAATTTCATGCTTTTTTTTTTTAAAAAAAAAAACTTTAATGTTTTCGCCTGTGAGACTCAGAAATACAAGGGGAAAGAAAAGATAAAATCTCCCCCTGGATCGTAGAGCCTACTCACCAATTTCTTTTCACACTCCCACTATAGCAGGCCCTGAACAGCTACCTGGCTGGCCTCCTGATCTTCATGCTCGTCAAAAGATTTATTACAGAATGGTTATTTGGTATCTTTTTAAATGTTGCCATACATCTCTCTCAAAGCAAAAAAAGAATCTGAGTAACACCTGAGAGCCAATATATGCACTGTCTGTAGACAAAAAATGTTCACATTCTGCTACCAACGACCTAACAGCCAATAACTTCTTTTTGTTACAAGATGCAAAAATAATGAGAGGAAAACACATGCATGAAATGGACCTTCTTTACAATACTCAAATTTTCCAAAAAATTAAGATTTTGTAGCTTTTGCACTCCCTCCATCCCATATTTTACCAGAGAATCAAAGAAACAAGACATAGTTTGGTTTTCTGTTCAGGGTGAGAACAACTATATGTAACAGTGCAGTAGTTTTAAACCATTGCATTGTGATACCATCTCTCTCTCTCTGCTGCATGCTGCATTCTCCCACCTTTCTGATCCTATGACCTGGTTCAGGGAATGAAACCAAGTGAAAATTAGCCCTAGAAGGAAAGCCTGATTTGGTTTTGCCTGGTTTCATGTGTGAGCCAGTTCACCGCAGGATCAAGTGGATGGTGACACTGCTGCAAAAGAGAGGGTGCAAGTACAAGGCTACAACAAGGTGTTAGTGCCCCTTGCTACCTAAGCTCTTCCTGACTATACCAGGAATTGAGCATCTTCCATCACCCTGATTCATGGCACTTCCACAGCATGAGAAGCCTGTTACTAAAGACAGATATTCAAATCCTACTGCTCCATTATCTCTGTAAACTCCTAGGCTACTGGGAAGTGGCCCCTGACCACAGTGAGCCCTTGAGCTCATGTCTTGGACTTAAAGGTGTATTGAAGAGCTTTGCTAGACTGCTGAGCTCAGGACTGCATCTGTGTGGGTTCCTCAGAACGGGTTTTTCTGCTTTCCCTTTAAGTGCAATGTTATATGGGTTTGCTGGAAGAAAGAAATGAAGGACCACAGAAAGAACAAAGAGCCTCACAGATTACTGTCATTGCAAGAAAGCATTGCAATGGCATGTTGGCTGTTGTGTCTAGTTTACTGCCTTTCTGTGAAGAAACATATTCAAATGCTAGGAAACAGTGTTCTTATTTTATCTTCTTTGCAGCCTGGGTTGTGCAGAAAAGGCTCTTCCCAGGCTTTCTGAGCTTTAGGTTTTAACCTGTGCCAAGGAGTAAAAGGAGGCAGAAACATTGAGGTAGAAAGGTCAGGGCAAACTGGGATCCTTGGGCAGAGGGTGTGGAGATAATGATGGGGTGAAAAAGGTTTAATTGGTGTAAAATTCAAAGACTATTTATGAACAGCAACAAAATAATTTCTCCAAGTAAGACTTATTTGCATAATTCACTTCTTTTTTTTCTGTGGTTTCTATGGGCCTTTTATTTGAGGTGGAATGGGAAAAGCTCATCCTGAGGCACTGACATCATAAAGAATATACTGCATGCAAAATAATTATATATCATGCACACACACATAAAAAAAAATAAATTAGGGAGTGCTAGGTTTAAAGAAACCCTTTCAACTGTGCTTCTTCCCTTTGTGCAATTCTGCTCCTACATAGTCCCCTAAATTTTCATTTCATTCTTACATACTGTTTTTCTAAGCAGGCACTCTTCCCTCTGTAAAGACATATCAAGGCTCTCTGGAGACTGTTTAAGCATTCCTGCCTGAGGTCCGGGCCATCAACTCAACAGACCATTCAAAATGAGCTTGTTTTATATGTTGCTGCACACCAAGAGCCTTAACAGAGGCAAGTGGCATGACACAGCTGTGCTCTTCCAAGTGTTTTAGACAGAAGGAAAACAAAACTTTTGAAACACCAAAGTAAGATTCTGAAAGGGAAAAAAGATACATGGTAAAATCTAAATAAGAGGACAGTGACTAGTGAAGCTTCACTGACTCCAGGGTATAGTAATGCAAAGAGCTCTGATTGCTAACACAGCTCCAGCAGATGCACTTCACAGTGTCCCCTGCAACACACTGAAGTGTAGTTTTCCCTTCTATAGCTGCTTTTTACCAAGGTTTCTCTGCTAGCATAGGTCTGTCACTCAGGGATCACACCTCCTCATGTCCCTGAGCAATGCCAGCACAAACTTTTACTGTAGGTTTGACTTCTATGGAGCTCATCTGATATCAGGTCTTTTAAGGCCTAATTCAAGAAGACATGAAGGGAGAGCAGTTTAATTCCCTTTCTCATTTTATATCTTTAAGATATGTCTTACAGTGTATTGTGCAAAATTCCCTGAGTACAGAAGCAGCTCCAACTGCAGCTTCGCACTTTGGTTCTTTGTTTTTTAACTTTAAGGTTTGACTTAATTCTTTTCATGCCTCAGCAGATGCAACTGTAATAATTAGAGCCAGCTTCTGGAATGAGCTGCAACGATAATTGCCTGGGCACCCTGTGTACAGAGACAGGACAGAGGGACCATTAAGTTACCTTAGGCTGTGCCTGCTAGAGAGTCTGGTGTGCCCTGTGGTGTTTTCCACAGCTCCTGGTCTCTTGGTCTCCCAGACCTGTCCTGACCTCTTTTTGCCTGCACGTTGTAATTTTCCTTTCCCTTGAAATCCATCTGAGAATAATAAAAGAGGAAGGGGTTGTTGCACACACTAAAAAGTGTTCCTGGTTCAAGAGTCATGATGTAGAAATATCAAAAAGGAGAAGGAGATCCAGAAGTTACTTTCTCATTGTAACACTGAAACTGTCTTTGCTTTTTGTCAGTAGCAACCTGTAGTTTTCTGCTCTTCTACAGATAGCTGGTATATGTTGAATTTCATATCACAAAAAGATGCTAAAAAGAGAAAGAGGTATATATCTATATGTTATAGTTTTAAAGCTCAGAATTCATTCCAAAGGCTTGAAGCTAATGCGTTGGCCCTGGAAACACAGGTTTTTTAACAAAGGATGCCATGAATATGTATGTTCTGTTGTTAAAAGCCTAACTAAGCCTTTTGCTCGAACATTCTCTCGGAGCCTGGGGGGAAGGGGGTGAGGGGCCTGGGCTTCTCTGTGCGGGTCAGGAGTTTCACTTGCTCAGAACGGAGGAGAGGGAGCGGACGCACACACAGCCCAGATCCGACATCGCCGAAGACTGGAGCTGTGTCCTCTGATCTCTGGCTTTTCGCCAATCACCCACAGACATGGCGAGGCGTCTGTGAAAGAGGGGACTTGTTCTGCCTCCTGCCTGGCATAGGCTGCTGCTGCTGCTGCTGTTTTCCTGTGTCATCGGGACCCATGAGGGCAGATTGCGGCTGCTTGCTGTCCGTGGAGAGGGAGAGCTGTCCGGGCACGACATCGCCGCCAACTGTCCGTAAATATAACTGCCACCCCTGGGAGCGGGAGCAGCCAGCGCTTGAGGTGCAACAGCGCCACCTGCTGTCT
>JAWWEW010000041.1:60682381-60776946 GCA_035583185.1 Anabacerthia variegaticeps | reverse complement strand
CATATTTATATTTTTCCCTAATTAAAGTTTTTTTTTCTAAATTTAAGGAGAGGGATTATTTTATTTCTTGGCCAACAAGATATCTTAGTTTTCCCCTCAAACTAAGACACTATATTAGAAAGAAATTCTTTGCAGAGAGAATAATCAGGAATTGGAATGGCCTGCCCAGAGAGGTGGTAGATTCACCGTCTCTGGAGGTTTTTAAACTGAGATTGGACATGGAACTTAGTGCCATGATCTAGTAAACAGACTGGAATTGGATCAAGGATTGGACTAGATGATCTTGGAGGTCTTTTCCAACCAATTGATTCTATGATTCTATGATCTAGCCATCTTTCTTCTTGATGATTAATTGGATTTTATGTGCAAGTAGATATCTTGTGAAATGAGGGACAGAAAGGAGAAAATAATATTATCTTCTTGGTTTTTGATAACCAATTTGTCAAACAGGCATAAATAACCATAGAACAATATTTATTTACCTGTGGATTTCCACAGAAATGAATCCTTGGGTATAAAGTGGATTTTTATGAGGCTTTTGACTCTTATGTGCACATTTCTTAAACAAAAAGAGTAGAAGAAAGTGTTCTGTTGTTAGGTCATGTAACAGGGGAACTGGGAATTGAGCCCAAAATTTGCTATAATGTTACAGAGTAGCTACTATTCCAGTAATTTATTCTGGCTCTAGGAAATGTTTCCCTTTACTGTAATAGGGAAATAGCAGGATAGTTGAGGGTTAAATTTACATTGAATAGTGGGTTAAGTTAAATTCTCATTGGGGAATGAATGGTTACTAATGTAACACAAGAATGCATTTGATACCTGTTATTCAAGTCTATATCTCATGCTCATTAGCTATCATATTGTTTATAAATATTCACTCTAAAATGGATGTTACCATAGTCTCTATTTCAACCTAAGTAGCAGGACGTGAATTAATGTGAAAAGAACTTGCAACTACTATCAGTATATTAAGATGTTTCTTGTGAAGCCCAGATCTTTGTATCTGAAGAACAACTTTTGCTTCCATGTGATAAAACATGAAAAAAAAAAAAAATGTAAAAACAATACAGAAGGAGTTCTGACTGAAAAATAGCTGGAGCTATCATGATCTCCTGGAAAGAAAGCAGTGCAAAATTAGCAAAACAAAAAAGGACTAAAATACCCAAATAGATACCAAGCACTGATGGGCAAGAACTGCCATGTGGGAGCAGATTAAGAACATCTGGCTGCAGACGTTGTTGAAGACCACGACCAACATGGAGTGTTTTGGGTTAACCCTAAATTGAAGCACTTGTGACTCCTTACCTTTTTCTCCTGTGATAAACAAGAATATGTTCATTATGAGAACATATTATGAGAATGAGAAAAGACATGCTAGTTTTGGCCTATGATAGTTTGCAGAGGTCAAGAATATTATAAGGACTTGCAAGAACTGGTACACATTGTACGACACAATAGCACTTCACAAAGCTCTTAAGACACCTTTGTGTCACCTCCCACAAGATCACAGAATCAAATGCACCCAGCAATTCATCCCTAAGCTTACTCAATCCTCTCCCATTCAAAAATTGCATATCGACAGCAACAGATGCTTCAACCTGAACTAAAAAAAAAAAGAAAATTAAAATGCTACCTCAAGAGTGAAAATTCTTCTCATTCAAAATCATCTGAGGATGTTATTTAATTTAATTTAGATTTTTACACCATCCTGATACAAATGCAATATTATACAAAGCTTGCAGGACACTTACACATAATACAGTGTCTTATTTTAATAACATACAAATATGACAGTTTGATTAACAATGTCTGTTCATGGAAAGCATGAAGTTGCCTTGTTGTTTCTTGAGACACTACCAAAGAGAAGTTAGGGTCAGCTGCATCATCTCAGTTTGCTACTTCAACAACCTTTCAGAAGGCAAGGCATTACATTAGCCCTTTTGTAAATTTGGCCTTAAATGCCCAAGGTTTTTCATAATTTGGAGTTAGACCTTTAAATTGATCACATTTCATCATCCACACAGTTTCAAACCTATGCAGCTGCAATGCTCCCAAGCACAACAGAGGCGTATCTATCAGTCCATCTTAAAAAAATATGCTATTGAAGTGAAGAATCTCATTCTTCACATCTAAATGAGTCTATGAAAGAGGGAGTACTCAGGAACTGAAACAGAACTAAATTGCCTGTTCTAAATGACATATTGCAGACAAGTACGGAGCACAGTTTTATCTTGCATACATCAATCTAGTAAAAAAAATACTTTTGTGTAAGCTAGTCTCATATCTTATAATATTCTTGCTTTAGCTGTATGAAGTCACAGTGATTTTTACACTCCCTATAACACCACATTGGCCTAAACAGAAGAATCATTCAAAAGGAAAACTATGCACTTAGTATGAGTTCCAGACTTTTTGTTTCACTTTTATTAAATTCTTGTAAATTTTCCATTCTGTAGGAGCAGCTATCACATGAAGTCTGGTACACACTACAGAAAGGAGGTCAAGATGTCCTCAGAGTTAGTATACTTTGGAATACCTCATGGGATAAAAATAATGATTATCAGTAAAATATTGAAATCTATGAGAAAAAAAACTACTTGTTCCAGATATTTTTGAAGGGTCTGAATTTTTCACTTGAAGTGGCTTTGACTTTTCTTCCTTTTGCTAGGCTCAGACGATGGCTTTCTCAGACACTATAGTGATGAGAATGAGACTAGCCCCTATACCAAAAACTCAAGACTTCATATAGTTAAGACCAGCATCCCAGAAAGACATCTGGGCTTTACTAGCGTTTGAAACTCTAAATCCTCAATGTGCTCCTTTCAATTTCTTAGCCCGAACTCTGAAGCCCAGAAAAGGCTTGAAGTGCTCTGGGGCTGTCATTCCTCAGCAGCAGGACTCTGAGGCTCCCAGGCACAACAGACAGAGGCAGGGCTGCCAAAGAGCATTCAGAGAAGTCGTGCTTTAGTTTAATGGATTGTCTTGTACAGTGATGGAAACTTGAGGAGCACAAGCACAAAATTATTTGGTTACTGGAGACATTTGAACTCTGATTGCTTGCCAGTGAGTATGACAGTCACCAAAGAAAAACAGAAAGTAAGTGAATATCAAATAACTTTAAGCAAGTAAGTGGGGTTCTCAATTCTTTGTGATGTGTGCAAGTTTATCATTTGCACTGAAGACTAAAAAGAAATATGAGCAGAGCTCAGCAGAAAGCATCATTGTGGATTTTCTTGTATCAGAGATTAATTGAATATTTAGGGCCACAGTCCTGAGAAGGCATGATTTCTGTGTCTTGTTCCATGAAGTCATCTGAACTTCTCCCAGTACAAACCTGGAAGTATTTCCAAGAAAAGATTTGTGGCCCAATTAAAAAACAAACAAACAAAAAAAACCTCTTCTTTTTGATATTACTACTCTAAGAAGAATGTGTGGTAAAATATTCTGACCATTCAGTTGATCTTTATGTTGATTCAGATTATTTTAATTAACTCAAGAAATGATGTCTAAGAAAACAACACCAGACAGTATAAGTTGTTTTTTGTTTTTTTTTGTTTGGGGGTTGGTTTGGTTTTGTTTTCATAAAAAGCAGAACAAATAATCTCATGATAAGAAAGAGGAGAGCTAATTAAAATCAGGACAGATAATCTTATTATTTTTGAAGGGCTGCTTGTTAAAGTGCAACACCACAATTAGATTATTCCACCAAGTTTAATGAAGTGGGTCAGTTAAGGGTCAATCCTCTCCCTTGTCTCTCTGTCTGTTATGAAATACAGTGCAAATGTGGAGTGCCTTTTGGAAGAAAAAAAGTGTTTGAAACAATTTTTAATAACTATTATCTAATTCTGGAATTAAAATATTGAAAGATATGGTGAATATTTTTGATAATTTAAAAATATTTCTTGCATTCTTACTCGGGAAAAGAGCACCACCTACTGATCATCATTCTGAAATTACAGTACAATGTTTCACCGACATGTTTTACTTGCACACAACATCACTAACTTAACTCTGGAAGCTTTGGATGATTCTTGAACACATGTGAAAGAAAGATTATATATCTTCAGCTACCAGCTAATACCACTGGGATGCTGTATTGTTTCAGTAGTCAGCAAGATCTTAGCAGCAGAAAGCATACCCAAGAACTTCAGAACCTATGGTGATATTAAGTAAACCCACACCCATATTATCACTAAAAGGATGGTACATGCTGTCCTAGTACAGTCAGTTTTTACAAACGCCTGCTTCTTCTTAGCACTTTTCAGTTACATGAAGAACTAACCTAAGCAGGGGAAAGGTTGTTTTTGGTTTTGGGTTTCTTTAAGTAGGATCTGTTTTTCAGCTCCCTCAGGGGAGAAAGGCCTACTCTTTCCAATCCCAGCACAGATCTAGGCCAAACTACAGCATCATTTAATATTGCCTTAAAATACACGCAGCTCTTCTGCACTAAAGCAAGTTTTTGAGTTCACCTCCAAAGTTTTCTTGAGCTTGCTTTTCTGCCAGAGCCAGCTTTGACAAACATTACACCAAGGAGTATTCACCAGAGAGAGCAATACTCCTCCAATGCCATAAACAGCCTCCCCACTCACACTCAGAAGATGTAGCTATACTGCAATCTCAGGTCATTACTCAGGCATTCTGCCAGTCACATTCTAATTATATTCTTTTAATTATATCACACAAGTCTTTTTATAGCTGTTCTGAATGCACTGGCTTTTCTTCAACAAAGGTTGTTCAGTCAAGTTCTTTTATTTTTGAACTCTCTCAGGAACAAGTGTCTGCATTCTGGCTAGTGAAAATGAAGCAGTACTCCAGGAACAGTGGGGAGAGCTGCTCAGCATGTGAAGGGAGAATGCTGGGCACTGAGGGTGGTGGTCCAAAAGGCCATAGAGGGTCAGGGATCTGGTCAACAACACAGCCAGACTGTAACAGTGATCAGGACAGATGCAGCCTTGCCTTGGACAAAACTGAGAATGGGAGCACCCATGCAGCTTCACACCCAAGGCACAGAGGCCCCCAGTGAGGTTTCTTCCAGCTCTGTCTCACAACCCAGGGCCCTAAGAGCAGCAGGAAAGCTTGTCTATAAATAGGTTTTTTCCTTTGCTCATTTCCCTGCACATTTGATAGGATTTGAATTCTTAAAATGCTCTAGTGCTGTTCTGAAAAACAATTTGAGAAAATTGGTGTGCTTGTGATTACTGTCATCCTATGAGTGATGAGACTATTTTTCCAATGTCTCACGTCTGATGTGATTCTGATGATTGTCTCTAAACCAGAACATGAGGAGCTGAACCCACCTGCACACACAGCTACAGCTTGAAACTGCCAGCTAAATCTCCATGACTGGCATTTATGCCCTCTGCAGGTCTGGCACAGAGCAGAATCCATTACACATCTATTATCTGCTCATGCAGTTATGCCTCTCTGTGAACCACAGGAGAATCAAGGACTCTCTCATATACTGCCCTTGTCAGGCCATAGCCCAGCAGCCAAAGCTGAAAGGTATCATTACTCAATAATTTCTTGCTTGACTCAGCCTTCAGTTCTTGAAATCTTTGTCCCAGGGGCATATGATCATAGGAACATCTCAGCTGGCTGGAGAAGGAGTTGTTTAGAGAACATTTCTAGATCTTGTAGCTTGAAAGGTAAAAACTTAAAATCAGGACTCATTTGTGTCACCCCAGGACTGTGAAGACCCCTCAACTCCAGCTTGTGATTCATGCTGCCCTTTAGCCCTGCTGCTCCAAGACCTTCTGTAACTTCTTTGTTCTGTCTCTCCTGGGGCTCACATTCCTCATGCTCTGAAGTTTCCATCGTTCTGGTAAAGAGTACTTCTAGGACAAGGGAATGCTCTGGATTTTACTCTGGAGATGCCCGAGCCAGGTGAAGCCTGGCAGAATCCTTCTGTTCCAGCTGGGCTCTGATGACAGCCCTTTGCTGCCAGGGCAGCAGAGAGGAGAACACAATTGCAGGTTGTCTGAGGGCTGGCAGGAAGAGCTAAGACACTCTCACTGACAAATCACTCGCACAGAGCTGGACAGACTCAAATGTACACCTAACATAAGGAAGACTTTAATACTTTCACATACATTTTGAGGAAAATGTAACCTCTTTTTTATTAAAAAAAAACCACAAAAAATCCCTTTTTTTTATAAAGTAAATTGCACTAATTTTTCAGTGGTTTTCCCCTGTATTGAACTAGGCAAACTGCCTGTGTGTCATGGTGTCAAGAATTATCTTTGGTGTTCTGTGTGTTCATAGTGCTCTGTGTAAAAAATTGACTTTAAAAGAATTAATTTGAACACCATAAACTATTTATCTATTCTATATATAACTACCTTTGAAAACCTGGCCTTAAACAACTTCAGACTCACATGGTGAGTCAGTGATGCCATCTGTTTTTCTGTGAAAAATGTAGTAGGATATTGATCTAAGAACTCCAGAGTGTCTTTGGGATACAGAATCTAAGAGAAGAGGGAAGGGAGTGGAAGTTACTTCAAAAAAGATGTTTTTAACAGCTTTAAATAACAATAAACTGCACCTCCACCAGAAAATATTTGAGATGAAAGGCTCTCTGGTTTTTGTTGTTGTTGTTTTGTTTTGTGTTTTGTTTCGTGTTTTGTTTTGTTTAGGGTTTTTTTGTTGTGTTATTTTTTTCAGGTAGGCAATTACATTTGATATATTTAAAGGTGGTAAGTTATGCTAATTTTTTGATAAGCTGACTGCCTTGCAATTCTGATTTCTTACTACATATTATTCGATGCATATTATACATTCTGTAACCACTGTCTACTACAACAGTGCATGTCTTCATGGCAAGACAAACAAGTCCAGGATTATTACAACTCCTCAGAAACCTTGAAACCGTATCACAGATTATATAAAAGACACTTTACTAAAGCAAAGCAAATGGGCAGTGCTGGGGAACACAGCACTGACTATGTGAAGTGGAAGAAGATGAAAAAGAATAGTGATAAACCTTGGAAGAAAAACCGGCTGGCCCGAGTGCAGCATGAGCATCGAAGCACAAGAGTTTCTTAATGACCAGCTCAGTTTTTCCCTGTTTTACGGTTATACTTAGTTACCTAGAACTTCTATGTATTAGATTAGTAGTTATTACATTTGTAAAAATTCCATTGTTCCCTATTGGTTGCTGTTACCCCAGTTACTGTTCCCTCATTGGCCAACGGATTCCCCTGACACTATTGGTTAGCCTGTGGCATAGTCCACCAATGCCATATATGGCTAGCTACTCCCCTGTTCTTCCCTATATGCTGTTGCCCCACCTATCTCTTCCTTACTTGTCCCAGCTCCTCCCAGTTACACCCTTAATCCAACCCCCTTTCACCCCCAGTTCCAGAACCTTCCCTGCAAAAACCCTAACCCCATTTGAATAAACTGCCATTTCACTTCCATCCCTGCATGTGTGCAGTCGTTCTTTATGGTGTACCGGGCAGGTCTGTGGCAGGGCAGAACTAAAACTAAAACCTACTGGTTAAACATAGTAAAACTTTAACGGAGATTGCAACATATGGTTTTCTGGCTCCATCTGGTGCTTATTTTACAGAATTTCTACCTCAAGGAAATCTGGTTTCCACTCCCCTTTCCAAACATCGGAAATAAGGAGTGATATTAAAAGGACATTTAAATTTATGTACCCTGGGGACTTACATTCAAAATTGCACACTAGTTAGAAAAATACTTTTTTAAATCAGTTTTTATATCCTGTGACTTAAATCATACTCAGATCTAAGAAAGGGTTTTATGGCAAATAACTTATCATTTCTCCTTAGAATATCAGTCAGAATGCCAAAATACTATTCCTCCCCACTAATTTTGCCTTGCTTACATTTTCATGATGACTAAATCATCACTACTACTGCTTTATTCAAATACTACAGTTCTATTAAAATTACCCCTCAAACATTTGCAACAGAATTACTGCAAGTTTTCACATCAAATCTTTTATTAGTGCTTTTCAAGTCAGCTAATAACATATTTACTGACTGTACAGAAAAAGCAAGTTGGAAGAAAGAGTAAGATCATGGCTTGACCACTTGCTGGGTCAAATGTGGAGAAAGTACCTATACAGTCTGGGGACATAAATCACTTTTAGGATCACAGAACCAGGGAATAAGGTTCAAATTGATCTCAAAAGATCATGTGGTCCCATATTTTGTGGCAAAGGGATCTTATAGAGTATCTATTACCTTGTCCAAATGCATCTTTAAAACCTCTGGGGACAGGGCCTCTATCATGTCCCTGGGAAGGTTGTTCCAGTGACTGATTATTCTCACTGTATAAAATATACAATGTACCCATATTGTCCCTTGTCCTTTCTTTGTGGCTTCATGCAAAGAGAGAATCTCTGTCCTCTTTGTGGCTGTCCATTAAATGCTGAACTACACTGATGAGGTACAGTCCCTGAGCCTGGTTTTCTCCAGGGAGAAAAGACCTAACTTGCCCAGTCTTTCCTGCAAAAACCACTGATCATCGCCTTCTGACTGAGGCCTATGAGCCAATTTCCTACCCATATCACAAACCATCCATCCAGTCTGTGCCTTGCCAGTTTGTCCAGGAGAAGGAGGTGGGAAAATGTGTCAAATGCTTTTCTGAAGTCCAGGTGAACAGCATCCACTGCTCTCCCCGTGCTGACAGAAAATTTTATTTTGTTGTAGAAGGTGATCAGGTTTGTCAGGCATGAATTTGCTTTTGGTAAATCCTTGCTAGCTTTTCCCCATCACCTGCTTCACTTGGTTTGTAATAGTTTCTAGGAGGACTTGTTCTATCACTGTTCCAGGGACTGAAGTAAGACTAATGGCTCTTTAGTTTCCTGAACCTTCTTTTGGGCCCCTCTTGTGTATGACATCTGCCCTTTTCCAGTCATTAAAGATAATCCCTGATCTCCAAAACTTTTCAAATATTGTAGACAGTGGCCCTGCAGCAATGTCAGCCACTTGTCTTACACCGGGGTAGATTTCATCCAGGCCCATAGACTTATGTGGATATAAGAATATAAGCTCTTCTTTGTTAATATCATGGCATAACACCCTTCTTTTTCAACTGGGCTTAACATACAAAACTGTCTTGTCCTGGTATGTTCATAAACCTGCAAACTTATTGTAAAAAACAGGGTAAGTCAAATTTTTTTTTTTTTTTAAAGGGATTTCTACTCTTCTTAGAGTGGAGTACATATATAACTGCAAATGCACAATAAAAACAGTATTAAATCAATATGAGTGCACTTTCAAATATGATTTAGCAAATGAGAATAATGTAGAATAACTGGTATTTCCTGACGAACAAGCTTTCTGCATACCTCACGGGCTTGACTATACTTGTACAGCACCAGAGTGCAGTAGATAACATTGAGAAAGTCTTTACCAGCAGCAAATACATTAAACTCTTTTTTTGTCCTTAGTTAGAAAGATGAGTTTTCCAAGCCTTCTTCTATTCCTTAAAATTCTTGGTTACAAGGGACAAATTTATTTTCAAATATGCTGTTCATCATATTTATGGGTATAACTGTGGCCTGTACAACTTGCCTGTATATATTTATTGTTCAGAATTATCAGACTATCTCTGTCTCATCTTCCAGTGACTGAAGAGCTCACTCTACTTGTTATTTCAGCTTTGGTTTCAACTGAATGCATGCCGTAGCTCCTAGGATCTCACTGGCAATCCATGACTTTTACACTCTTCTTCACACTGCAGATATTCACATTTCTGGATCCAGATCTTCTGTCTTCCCACAAAAACAAGAAACCCCACAAAAAAACCCAAACCAACCAAAAAAAGACTCCATTTCCTAAAGCATGTCTATGTGATGGCAAGGTGAAAGGAGCTAATACAAAGATGCTGTAAATCAGCTGTCAGTCTCACTGAGCACAGGTTTTCCAGGGGTAGTCAGCTGCGTACAGGCAGCCCAGTATCGCACAAGCACAATGCACTCCTGCTTGGGCTGCCGCTCCTCATCCCATCCTCACTCTCCACACAGTTACCAATCTCTATCACAAAAGTTGGTAGCTACAAGAGAAACAGCTTCAAGAACTACCTTAAAGAAGACCCAGACAGTCTTGCATCCCTGATCTGAGAAGGATTATGACTTGTGTCTTCCTCTGGCAGGACAAGCAGAGAAGGAAAAAAGCAAAGCAAATGAAAAGCAGGCCATGTAAACATGTCATCCCCAAGAAGAAAAAACAAAATTGGTGCCATGCAGCACAATGGACTTCTTACACACCCTGAACATTGCTCAGAATAGTATTGGTGATGTTGGAGATGAGGGCCTTTTCCCGGTTCCTTTTCTTCTTCAAGCATAAACACCCCCCAACCAAGTTCCAGCCAATGCCCAGGGTGGAGTAAGTGCTACCTGTTAATAGGACTCTCCGGTCTTAAGTGAAGGCATATTAGAGGGAGCTCAAAAAAAACAAGGTTTGGGGTTTTTTTGGTTGGGCTTTTATCCTCCTCACCCACCATGCATAATAGTTGCATTTATAACTACCAGACTGAGCTCTTCCATCCAGTAACACATGCCATCCACAATACCCAACTTCTAGTCTTTAACCCAAAATGATTCAGCATTGGCTGATGGAAATGGAATAATTTTACTTTAAAAGGAAAATTCTTTTTGGCAGTCTGTTAAATGTCACTGGAAACTCATGGCATGTAGGAAAATAACTGTGTACAGTACTGTTGAGCCAAGACTGTCTAACACATGTTGTATTTGTTATAGTCTCAGAATAATAACAATATTTTTAATGAGCAGAAAACAGGAAAAGCCTTATCTTCCTGTAATTATACTGTGAAGGTATTATTATTACTAAAATACTTGTTTTCTCCTTCTAATTTCTGCCACATGCTCAGGCTGGAGTCTATAATATTATCTCAATGCTCTGATCCTGCACAAATGTAGAAGGCGTCAGCATCAGGGAAATAGTTATTAGCAGCTGATTTGTTCCCGTTTCCAGAACCAAATTCCTGTCTGTGACTCCTGGGAAAGTCAGTCGCTCCAGAGGGCAAGAAACTGCCCTGGCTCTTGGGAGACACCCATCCAAACATCTGTGTCATTTTCATATGTCAGCTCCGGCCCAGGGAGGGAAGCACACTGCAGCAGCTTTGGGACCACTTGAAATTCTGGAGAAAGTTGTCTCAAATAGGGATCTTACAATGACTTTACCAGGAAAAAAAAAAAAAAGTGTTACTTAATATCTTTCTATGCTTCCTTTCTTTAAATGGGTAGGAGAAACTTCTTTTCCCCCACAAGGTACCTGCCCCAGAAAGGCAGGAAGGGACATTTTCTATTAGATAGAGCATTTGAGCTTTCTGGAAACTGAGACTTAATTTAACTTGCTCTCAGGGTAGAGCTGCCTAATTGTTCCACAATAGACACATCCTGTGTTTTGTTAATGATTTTTTTTTTTTTTTAAATCTGAACTGCTGCATTGGGGAGGGGGAAAAGAGATCTGTAATACATTGCAACGGAGTCCCCAGTACCTTACAGAATTTCATCAGGAAAAATCTTCATGACATTTACTGCCCAAATATCAATTAAGTGTAGCCATTGAAACAAGCTAAATTACAGAAAGAACAACTACTCTTTGTTTTTTAAATATGAAAAACAAATAAATCAGAAAAACCCAAACAAAAAAAAAAGCCCAATCCAAAAAACCCAACCCAAAAAAAAAAACAAAAAACCAAACAGAAAAACCAAAACAAAACTCCCCAAAACAAAACAACAGAGCCCAAAGGAAAACAAAGACTAACACAACCTCCCACCCAAAATAAAAAAAAATAAATAAAAAAGCACCCAAACCAGAACAAAAACACAAAAAAACCCCAGCCAAAATATCTCAAATAAAACTCCCCAAACCAAAACAACAAAAAAACCCACCCAATCCAACCCATTTCTTTCAGCCTTTTGTGGCATGGGAGGCTGATAATTTCCAAGCGATGAGCCATGGCATTATACATTAGACAGCACTATTTCTCCTATCCCTTGCAGAGCCATCCGTGTATCCCGGGCCCTCCCCGGGCGGGGTGCCGAGCCCCGGGTCCCAATCCCAATCCGCGAGCCCCAATCCCAATCCGCGAGCCCTAATCCCAAACCCCTAATCCCAAACCCCAACCCCAATCCCAATCCCGATCCCAATCCCATTCCCCGTGCGGGCGGCGCTGGGCGCGGCCCTCCCCCGGCGCGGGCGGGCCGGCCCCCGGAAGGGGATCGGGGGGAGCGGCCGCAGCCGGAGCCGCCGCCGGGCGGAGGTGGCGGCTGAGGGCGAGCCGGAGGCGCCATGCTGCAGTTCCTGGTAAGGCCCAGCCCGGCTCGGCTCGGCGGGGCCGCCATTTCGCGGCGGGGCGGGCGGGGCCGTGTGCGGGCACCCAGCGCGGCCGGCCCGGCTCCGGCACCGCGGCATCCTCGGGCCTCTGCCTGTCCCCGCCTCCTGCCCTGCCCCGCTGCTCGGGACCCCCTTGTGCTCGCCGAACGGTGCCTTAAAAAGTGAAGTCCCTGCCTGGTTTCCGCGCCCCCGGGTTGCCTTGGAGGCTGAGCAGATGCTGCTTGCTCACGGCGATGGAGGCCGAGCAGGTTCTGCTTGCTCACGGTGATGCTCTCCTAGGTGCTCGGGTTCCTTTGTGTGAGCATCTTTGCTTCCCTGCTTTGGTGAGAGCAGCGCTTCGCCGTCGTGTGCACCCTTAAAAATTTGTCGCTGGAGAGGTGGGGTTTTATATATAGAAATTAGGGCAAGGGATCGTGTTTCATTGCTGCGTTTCATCAAATCCCCTGAAGAGCAGCAGAATTAATAGACTGATTATTATTTTTTTTTTTTTTTTGGTCTTTCTCCATTCAACATTCCTGTTCCCCTTAACTCCTGTGGTTACCTGCAGCTAGATGCCTGACTGCTCTTCATTCAATGCTTGATCGATGTTGGTATTTACTGCCAGATGTGGAAATAAATTACCTGACCAATAATAAGGTGCTTGTCTGTGCTGTTGCAAAGCATGGAAACACCTTCCCATTTTTCATTCTAGTGATGTGAGGGCTGCCCCAGCGTTTTACTTGTGTTCAGATATGTCCCAGTAAGTACAGACAATAGGTGGTATTCTTTCATCTTTTGTTGGGGGAGGATAATTCAGCTGGCTAATACATTTCATACAAGGTGTTGATACAGAGACAGAAGAGGTGGCCTACTCTAAGATGGGAGAGTCTTACCTGTTTTTTTATAATTAATAAATAAGGCCTATTTCTTATGCCAGCTTCATAATGTAAAGTATGAAAGCCTTAGTCTTTTTTGCAGCTGTTTATAATCCGTCTCCACTTCAATGAAAACACTTCGTAAGGCTAAATATGGTTAGTCACTCTCAAAGTTTATCAACTCTGCTGCTCTCTGCTGTTTTTGTTGCTAGATAAAAATATCTTCTTATGATGACATTTTGATTAGCATATGAAAGTTAGACAAAAATATATACTTATTCTGGGTTTTTTTCCCTGGTTGGGTGTAGATTGGGTGTTTGACTTTTGCTCTCCCTTGTTAGGGCTGCAATGGGAAGATAAAGGGATAATCTCCCAAATCTTGTGTTTTTGCTGTTCAGAGTTAAGCATTAAATCAACATTTGTCTACGATGCAACTTGAAATGCTGAGTAGAAATTGGAAGACCCTGAACTCTTCAGCCCTGTTGTTTTCAGTCAACATGCACATTTTAATTGGCTGTATGTTTTGCTTTCCATATAGTTGAAGTCTGAGTAGTGATTTTTTTTCCTACTGCTTGAATTGTGAACTTCAAAAATAAAAGTAATGGTTCTTGAATGCAGTGCTAGACTTTTCAGAAAATGAGTACACTTAAAAGGAGTACTGATCTCAGTACTATATATATTGAATAAGGTTTATATCACAATAGAATGCGACATACTGGAAATGTTCTAGGGTAAAAACCTAGAAAACTGCTAATAAACAAGGATCTGGTTTGTGTTTTCAGGTGGCTTCCCAGACACTGCTAAAGATACAGGAACTTCTCCTCTGCTAGAGTGATATTGTGCATTAAGAGGAATCACAGGTCTGGTTTGCATCAGTGCAGTATTTGTTAGTATTTTCCAGAGTACCTCTTTAGATGATAATTGAAACTATGAGAGCATTTGATACCCAGGGCAGTAGACACAAAAATAACTCTGCTTGTTCTTAAATTGTTAAAGCTAAGCTTCTTAAAAAGTAATAATAAACAAGGAATAAGACCAAAAATCTGTTTAGGAAAATACTGAAGTAACTTGCAGTCATAATTTATTCGGCAGCTCTCAGCCAATTTTAGTTTTCTATAGATAAAATTTCACCAGTGGTGCCTATGGAACCTGAATCATTGAAAATACAAGCTGTGCTCTATCCTACTTTGGACATGGAAAAAAATGCCTGGTTAGTCTGTAATGGCAAAGTTGTTTTGTGAACAGTGGGTTTATTTTTCTTGAAATAGTCTTAATTTGACAGCAGTGACCATGAGAAATAACAATTTTCTTTACTAGAACTGGCCTCAGCTGTTACAAAGAATGATTTGTCTACTGACAATAAATGAAAGCACGGTGTTAGTAATGTCCCCTTTCAAAGTAGTTAAAGGAGCTTTCCTAGTACAGGTCGTACTTATTTTGAAGTGTAACAATAAAAAAAAACAACAAGGGTATTGAGGAGCTGCTGAATGGAAGTCTTATCATCTGTCTTTGAAGAGAGTAATTTCTTTTGCTGCAAAAGTGTTCTTACACTTGAGGATTTTCCTCAGCTGGCAAACAGGGTTTGGGCCAGAAACTGTGCCACTTTTGCTTTTGTTCCTGGGCACGTTTTTAAGGACAGCCTTCGTCAACTACAAGTTTACACAGTTGACAAAAGAGGTTGTACTGTGCTTCCAAACAACAGCACTTTCCTACCTTAGAGGAGCCCCTTGATCAGAGTGGATTTGGCTGAGAACTATTCTCTTGGGATCAGAAGGATCTCTCTGAAAGGTGCGCAGCTGTTACTGCAGAAGAGAAGTAGCAGGTTTACATCAGTTTAAGCTGATGTACCCCTAAACCTCTTGAGGCTGTGCTCACTGTGCAGTTAGAGCCTCTATTCTGACTTTCAAGGTTGTGAACCTTTTTTTTTTTTACCTTTTACAAAGGGATAACACAGTAACATATGTGTGTCCCTTTCCAGCACTGAGCATCAGTTCAGTGGGGTGTTGCTTTAGGCTTTCCTAGCATGGACCAAAAGCTTTGTGATATGTAGGTCCCAGCTTCTATCTCCGCCATTTTTGTAGGAAGTAGTACCTTTGTGGGTAGGGAGAGAACCTTAGAAAGAGGATCATGGCTTGATTCAAATAGTCTTGGAGATGTGTATTGAAAAACGCAAGTACATGGTATTTTGGAAATGATGGCAAGGTTTTCCTGGTGAGGGAGATGGGTAAAATTGCACCTCTCTGGATGAAAGATGAGAAATTTAGGTAGGAGTGGAGTTGAAACTCTGTAATCTTTACATTAATTCCAATATTCCTTTATCTTAATTTTAGCCAATACACTTTTAATGACAGGATGTTAACTCTTCTTCCTTTCTTCCTTTTTAGCTTGGTTTTACTCTTGGCAATGTGGTTGGGATGTATCTGGCTCAGAACTATGATGTGAGTATCTGGGTACTCTAAGAGTTAAACCTATTCTGAACTGAAAATGTAAGAATGTTTTCCCTCAGTTGGAACTAACTCAGCCTTTCTTTTGTTGGTTTGTTTTATTTGAACAGAATACAGATCACACTGACTGTAGTTACAGATGAACTCAGACTTTTTCAGGAAGAATTTGTTCACTGAAAGGGTGGTCAGGCATTGGAATGGGCTGCCTGGGAAAGTGGTGAAACCCCCATCCCTGGAGGTGTTCAAGAAATAGTTGAGCGTGGCACTTAGTGCCTTAGTCTAGTTGACAAGGTGGTGTTTGATCGAAGGTTGGACTCAGTGATCTTGGAGGTCTTTTTCAATCCTAATAGCAGAAAACAACAATAACAAAGTGGAACGAAAACATGGTTGGAACCGAAGTGGAACCAAAACCAAACATCTCTGGCATCTTCTCTGTGACAGTGTAATTCTTAAAAGCATTAAATGCTGTTCAGGCCCAAAGTCCAGGCATCTACATAGAGACAGGAGAAAGAGAAAAAGTTTAGCAATTGCTCGTGGAATTTACCTGCACTAAAATACCTTGACTCTGATAGCCTGTCTTATACTGAGTGGAGAACACTGTAAGCATTGTTTGTTAGTTAAAAATCCTCAGAGCATGTGAAATATCTGTCTTCTGTACCAATAATGAAAATAAATGTTTCCAGCTTTTATTTTTTAAATTCAGCACCTGCTCCTACTTCAAAAAGTGCATTGGCCTGCAATCTCTCTCCTCTTACAGTGAGAAAAGAAAGGGAACTTTCTTTCCTCAGTTTTCACAGTTAACAGAGTTTTCAATGTGAGAGGGCAGAAGATTTCAAGCTGAGTCTTCAATATATGCTTTTGACTTCTGTAAAGTCAGCAGAATCCCTTGGAAGAGCAGTACCTCTTATTGTTTACTGGCTAGAGGAGTTAATAACATTTGACACAGTTTTTTTAAGTTCTTATGCAATCTGTATTAGTGTAATTTTTAAAAAAAAAGGTTGTTGAGGCTCTGATGACATTTATGTTTTGGTTTCTTCTCATCTTCAATACTGAAGTCATCTTGCATTAAAAAAATCATACATTTTGCTCCTTGTTTATGCATAAACTTTTGTGATGGTTCCTGTCAATCACTCCAGTAATACTACGAATGAAAGGCTAGTGTTTCTTTCTAATATGTGTTTTACAGTGTTACAAAAATGTAGTCATAGGAGTATATATATCAACATGTATCATAAACATGGCATAGTGCTTTTCTGGCAGCACTTATAAAGTATTGCCACAAGAGGGGGACTCAGGCTTTTAGTTTGCAGGAAATGGTTTCCTGGGAATGTAATACTGACTTGCAGGAGGAACATGGTAATTTTATTGCTGGTATTGAGGATGATTTGTCTTAGATGGCATCTAAGATAAACTTCTCACAATGAGGTCCTAATTCTGCAGCTGTACACACGTATGCTTAGTTATAAGTACATGGAGAGTTCTGCTGACAGCAGTGGAGTTCTCTTGGTTTACTTTAAATATCAGGTGTGTCACAGGCTGGGGTCTTAATTTCATTTGCTCCAACAGAGATTAACTTTGAAAAGGAAATTAAGAAACTTATGTTACCAGCACTGTCAGCCTCAGACAATCCAGTAAGAGAACTGCAGTCTGTTCGGATTAACTTTTGCTCTGTGGTCAGGTTACATATGAAGTAATTATTTTTTTCACAACTACTAGTGGAAACTTTGCTTAAATTTCATCTTAATCAGTTAGCTTGCAAACTCCTGCATTGTCACTTCCCAGTTTTAGCAAGAGTCATTAGATAATCTGTTCCTTGCCCTTAAAAGTTGCACCTTGGGGTTGTTTTTTTTCAAGTTATCAAAATTTACTGTTGGATTATTTTATCAAAATTCTTTTATTTGCAAGAGAAAGCTGAAGTTTTGAAGCTCATAGGCAGTAAATTGAATTTGCATTCAAGTGTGCAACTGCAAAAGGTTGACAATTTGCAATGCAGTAGAATTCCCCAGTGTGGAATTTTGTTTCCCACAAGGTGAACCAGGAGTATTTCTTAATAAATTTCTTGAGAACATATTTAATGCTCTTGAACATCTCTTTTCTCTCGGGTTGTATGACCACTATAGTGCAGTCTAATTTCCCCTTTAAAAGTCTGTGCATCAGTGTTTAAATCTGCTTATTCTTGGCAGTTTGTTCTCTTTCAGTGAGGGAGCCAGACTCGTCTTACTAAATTTCCTGTAAAGTGATATTTTTTCCTTTCTCCTGTTACCATCACCACTGGCTGACTTCTAGCCTTAACAACATAAAATATGAATCCTCATGTGAGGTGCTTTCATCTGCTGTTTGCTTGATACTGCATTGATTTTAACCTCTGTGCCGGGTAACAGATGCTGGAAACATCTTTTAGAAACCAGTATATACTTCACAGGATTTCTTTCTGTGTTTGTGGTATTGTCTTTCTTGATGAGACTCATGTAGCTCAAGATTTTTTGTTAATTTTTCTGGGTTTTGATGTTGGGTTTTTTTGTTTGTTTTGTTTTATTATGTCTTTAAAGATTCCTAACATTGCAAAGAAGCTTGAAGATTTTAAGAAGGATGTGGAGGCTAAGAAGAAACCTCCGAACGACAAATCCTGAAAGAGCAGTGTTCCCCAGGTCACCTCTGTGTGTGCATCAAGGATGCAATTTACCTTTCAGATGGCAAAGGTCAAGTAGAGGGTTGGCATGGGAAGTTCCTCCACTCTTAGTCTCCTAGAACTCGAATGTCCTTCTTTTGAAAGAGCAGCCATGAACTTCTCCTGGGACTGATTATCAAGGGTTTCAGAATTTGGATTTGCAGCTGATGTGTGACTGGATAAGGTTGTTTGCATTTTTCATTATTTGTTTTCCTAATATTTTGTAACCCATTTCTACCTGATCCAACTGGAGATGTTAGTCCTGTTACTATGTGTACCTCACACTTTGTAATACCCTAGTCCCTAGAACTTCACAAAAGAAATTAAATGCACCAAGAAGTAACTTTCAGGTTTCTTGTAATTTTTTGTGAGCAGCGGTACTTCACTGTCCTTAGGATGCACATTCCATTGCTGGAGATGGGAAACTTTATTTGTCAAAGTATGAATCTGCAGGATAGGGGTGGCTCCTGCATTTTCTGTTATGTTGAATGACCACTTCCAGCAGCACAGACTTTGCACAAACATGGCTGGTTTCAAAAAGTGTAAAAGGCTTTGTCTCTGCTGCTCCTTCCTTCTCAGGGGGAGGGCTCCTCATACTCTTTCCTTGTTCCAGCATTGATTTAGGTGAAAGATCACAGATCTGGGTCTGAGGTTATGGGTCATGTCAAAGGTCAAAGGAAACTGATCTGGGACATACTGGCAAGGAGTATTCTATTATCCAGGTAAAGGAAACAAAACACCCCTTGCAGATTAATACCAGGGTCTGGCAATTTCGTGGTGTAAGTGGTGCCAGTCTCCTTGCCACTTGCTGTAGAGCTCTGCTCTGCATTAGGCCCTGTGGTGACAGAAGACTCAGATCCCACATTCTGTGTTACTCCCAGGAGTTAGAAAGGGTTGTTGTGGCTTAACCCCAGCTGGCAACTCAGCCCCACGCAGCTGCTGACTTACTGCTGCCAGGGAGAGAATTGGAAAAGGGAGAAAACCCATGGGTTGAGACAAAGCTGAATAGGTAAAGCCAAAACCGACATTAGTAAAGCAAAACCAGGGATTTATTCACCACTTCCCACTGGCAGGCAGATGTTTAGCCATGCACAGGAAAACAAAGCTGTGACACGTGTAATGGTGACTCGGGAAGATAAATGCCATCACTGAACATCTCCTGCCTTCTTCCCCAGATTTAGGTGTTGAACATGTCACCATGGAATATCCCTGGGGTCAGCTGGGAACAGCTGTCCCAGCTTTGTCCCCTCCCAACCTCTTGTGCCTCTCCAGCTTCCTCAGGCATGGATGGGGGTTGGGATGAGAGGCAGAAAAGGCCTTGACTTTGTAAGCACTGCTTATCAAGGACCAGAACATCCCTGAATTATCAACACTGTTGCCAGCACAAACCCAAAACACAGCCCCATACCAGTTTTTATGAAGAAAATGAATTCTGCCCCAGCCAACACCAGCACCTGCATATTCTCCATCCCTACAGGTTGACCCTGGCTGGACACCAGGTGCCCACCAAAGCTGCTCTGTCACTCCCCTCTTCAGCTGAATAGGGGAAAGAGAATAGGAGAGGCTTATAGGTCAAGATAAGGACAGAGAGAGATCACTCATAAATTATCATTACGGGCAAAACTGGCTTGATTTCGAGAAATTAATTGAATGTATTACCAATCAAATCAGAGTAGGATAATGAAAAATAAAACAGTATCTTAAAACACCTTCCTCTCACTCCTTCCTTCTTTCTTGAGTTCTCTAGCTCCTGCCCCTGAGCGGTGCAGGGGGATGGCAAATGGCAGTTTCAGTCAGTTCATCGCACATTTAACTTTTAACTTTTGTTTCAAATGCATTTCTTCTATTGTCTCTCCATGCATCAGGATTAGAATCTGCTGTCCCCGTTATTATTTGTCTGATATGCTCCTCTTCACCTACTGCAGCCACTAAAAACTCTGGTATGTGAGAAAATACATATTGTAATGCTTCTGTTTGAAACCATAATTTTACACAGATTCTGAATTAAAAATTGCAATAATTTGAATAGATTTAAATCTTATTAATTCAACAATCTGTAAAATAAAATGTGTTTAATTTTTTCCTATCAACTCTGTAAGGTGGCATAAATCACTGAGTCCACATGACAGTCTTGAAGGATATGAAGGACAAAGAAAAGTGCCAGAAAGATATTCTCCTTGCTTTTATTAAGAATACCTGGTGATGGACTGCTATGGACAAGTAGGAGGAACAAGCACAGTGAATGACCTCTGTTAGTTCAGGCTCTTGATTAAAGCCTACCTAGAATGTTTCTCCATTAGTGTTTTAGTTAGAATAAAGATTGTATTTTCTGAGTGAATTGTCCTTTTACCATGCTTTCATTCTCATCACAGGAAATCTGTAGAGCACATGAACTGGATTCCTCTCAGAAGAGACTAAACCAGAGCATGTGCTTTGATCTCTAATAGGTGTTTAGTCCATTAGACAGGCCTGGAGATATTCAGAAGGAAAATATCCCAAGCTTTGGGCACTGACTGTTTTGCTCTACTAGTGGACCCAATGGAGTGCACTGTTTGATACAAACATGAAAGTTTTTAAGTACAGAACTCAGTATGTAGTGATTGTAATTTTCACCCTCAACCTCAAATCCTTTAATTTGGTTGCATGTGAGTGGATTCCAAGGTCAGGAGTTCTCACTGAATCAGTAAAGACACATTTACAGAATACTGTATGCCAAACTTTTGCATCCTTTGCCAAAGTTTGGTGATGAGAGAGTTCTTCCCCAATGCAGTCCAGCAACAAAGTATTCCTCATGTAAGGATTCTCCTTAAGGAATATATATATATATAAGGAATATTTAACCTGTAATTTTCCATCCTTCCTTTAACCTCTACCCTGAAATGTGTGGCTCACATAAAACCTTTCAGTCTTTGCAAAGGATTATTTGACAAATGTAAAAGCCACTTAAGTCAGACAATCTTGGTAGCAATGCTACCGACTCTCCCTAGGATAAACACCTGCATAAAACACTGCAGAGAAATGGTTTTATGAACTAACATTAGCTATCAGAAGCCTTGTGGCAGCAGTGTGTGGTGAAGATACCCAGAATGTACTTGGTGAAGAGAATTCACAAATAAAGTGCAATTAGGTTTAGCTTTTACTGAAGTGCTGTACACTCTGCTCTGCTTCTTGAGAGTGCTTTCCACTGCATTTCACAGACTTCAGACCTGACTGAGGGAATTTTCTTCCACGCACAGAAGGTTTTCCATACAGTGAGATAGCACTGCACAGCTGTTTTGTTGCTTTCATGGATATTACAAACATAGTCTCCCTCAACTTCCTCCACATCCTCCCACCTCTTTCTTTCCTATTCTTGAGCAGAGCGTTGAAAACTACTGGCTCTAACTCATATGTGTTTCTTTGCTTGCCACATAAAATTTTGTTAGTGTTTGGATTATTTCTCTCCTCAAACATGCTTTATTTTCTTCCCTTTCTTTACATGAGAATGAGAAGGGAAATAATATTCAAAATGTCTGTATTTGTTGCCAAACGGGCTAATGTTACTCTTAAAAGTGTAATTTTCAGCTGAGAATTCCAAGCAGATGTTAGGGTTTCATTCTTTCCTATCGTATTAGGAAGTGAATAAGCTACAGCTGTAATGCTGTAGAAATAATATATGCTCATTAATATTAAAGATAGGACTTCTGTAATGTTTCACACTGTTTGCTACACTTTCCATTTTAGCTCAAGCTGGGTTGGTTTTTTTTTCTCCCACGCAGTAAACTGTAAATCTGGATAACATTATAAGACAGTTTATGTCGACTTTGCAGCTGTTGTATAACACATTTTACCTAGCCTGAGGTTATTCTAGGTGATACTAAAGTTTAACCTTATCTTTCAAAGGGCACAAATAATGACTGCTTGATGCAGATCTTGCGTTTAGGGGCTCAGAGCACTTTGGATGCAGTGGTGTCTTAGAGGGGTGCAAAGGATGGACGCACTGTGAAGATATCTAGGAGCAAGTTTCCCACTTAACGTGGGTCCTGTGAATTTCTACCCATTTCAAATGCCTATGTGGATAGCTGGAATCACCAGCTAAGATACATAGTCTTCCTTCCTTTGCTAAAAACAGTTGTATTCTTTTTTGTGTATCGATTCTTTTGAGACATGTCCTAGGAGCTGAAGGCTCAAGGCAAAATGGGAGAAGGGGAATATAAACTAAGAGACTTATAAAATATTTACTGTGGATTAAAGCTATTATCTTGTGATAGAAAATGCTGCCCTAAGGCTCTTCCAAGACCCTCTTCCATTGAACACAGTAAAGGGTTAATACTGAAAATATAACTTAAATATAAATTACTGGCTTACTGGCCACCAGAATTCAAATAAAGATGGTGGATATATCTCACAGAACTGCACTAACATGAATGTTCAGTGGTTCTGTTTTACATCACAGAACCACAGTCCCTTGTCTCATGATGTGTTCTCCATCCTGGGTGAAACAGAAACATTGAAAAGAAATAAATTGGAATTTTCAGAATTAATAAGGAGTTGATTTCATAAGCTTAGGTTATATCTGTGTTTGCAGAAACAAGATTGTGCATTGATATTCATATGTAAAAATCAATATAAATATTCTGTATGGGATGCAGAATTGTTTTGAATATTAGGAAGTGATGGTGGATATTGGATGGTGTATATTGCTGGTAAAATCCAGAGGAAAGAAGTTTCCTGTACAGTTCTTTTTATTTTTGCTTCAGAGGGACAAAATAAGAGAGGTGTGGTTTTATTTGTTAGACTTCTTGGTGGCAAATGTTAACATTTATTTTACAAAGTCCCAATCCAAGGTAATTTTTATTGAACTTGTACTGACATAAAATAACTGTGAAGGTTATCTGCTTTTTTAACATGAAACATACATTAATCACGGATGATCAATTTTACTTTGTTGAAAAGTAAAACAAATTCCATAAATTGCCTTCAAAATTAAAGTTCCTTCCAAAGTCCATTTTGGCTAGTCTTTAATACATCTGGAAACTACCCAGATACCTCAATCCTCTAAATCACTCAAACCATAGCTACACTAGTAACTTTCCTACCCTGTGAGCCCAAAAGCCGGAATGGAACATACTGTTGGTTTTCTGTGTGAAAACAGGGATTCTGCAACATTTCATTACACTGGTTAGAGCCTTTCTCTGTCAACTGCACCTTTTGAGCCCAAAGATGCCATCTAAAGAATAAGATATTATTCCTTGTATGAAAAACTCCCACCTGTATAAGGGCCTGTTTTAAATTCTATTATTCATATTTTCTGTAAACCAGAGAGAACTGAACAGCCATGTGTAGGTGTTAAGTAGAGATATCATGCTTTTCTTTCTTCCCTGAGAAACAGAACATTACTCTATGGGCTACATAATGAATAATTACTCAGTATAAATCACCTCAATTTACTTCAGTTAAATTATTCTGGTTTTAGATCACTGTAAAAAAAAAAAATAAAATAATAAAATGTAGCCTTAATAGGATTCTAATAAAAGGTAGTATAAAAATGTATGGTGAAATAGTAAATAGTGTACTGCTACTAGTTAATGTGATTCTACTCTTTGGAGAGGAATCTTAAATTCTGGGCTGAGAGCAGAACTTTTGTTTTTAGGACTTGATGAATCTGCTGAATCTTGAAAGATGAATCTTGAAAACATCTGGAAATTGCTTACTTTGAAATCAGGCTTATCTCCCTTCTGAAGAAAATACTTCTGCTTTGGTTATTGGTAGAGATAAATCTGAAGTTGAGTGATAGTACACTATAAATTACCAGTGAATATTTTCCACTTCTTTGTCTGGTTCCCATTTATTATGATTAAAAGGAAGGGGAAAAAATAAAAAGTAAAAAGGCAATCAGCAGCCATTGCTGCCACACTATAAGTCATGCAGCTTGCCCAATCCTAAATTTGTTCACCTGCTGCTATTTTCCTTTGTCATATTCAGGTCCTGCCAGTAAATGCTTTTTTAAATACTTATGTCTTCAGTAAAATGTAGGATTTGTATGTAGGGTGGAATCTGATATCCACTGACTAATCTGATATGGAAAAAGGGCCAGTACAACACACTGCTTTTCTGTAACTGCCTGGTGGGACATGGCAGTGACAAGTGCCAGTGGCTGTGAATGTGGAAATGTGCCAAGAGCACCAAAACAGGAGAAACAATCTGTTGGGGAAATTCATGGCCTGAGTCCACTCCAAGTTCTCTGCACCAATATCGTGAGACATAAACTATGTCAGAGCCTCACAGAAATGTTTCTGAAGAAATATTGCTTGAGATGTCCAACACAGCACCAAGCAATTTCCATTTACCTACTGTTATTGCTGTTGTTACTGCAGAGTGTTGCAGGACACCCTGTTTGATTTGTGAGTAATCCCAGATCTCCCTAAAGCTGACTTCATGTCAGCTGCTCATCTCTCTTAAATAAGAATATATCCCATTGTTCATATCCCCTGGGAAAGGTCTGGTATAGCCGGGTGTGATGGGAGCTGAGCAGAGCTGAAAAATTAGTATTAAGAGGGTACAAAGTGATTTGTTGCTGAGCAGTGAGGCAATTTGAAGATGCTGGTGGATGAAGCATGAAGTGAAAAGCATTCTAAGATGAGTGCACAGTAAAAGGTGCAGAGCAGCTAAAGCCTTAGGAAGAAAGCAAGCCAGAAAGTTTCTTGGCAGGAGGAGAATGGTTAAAAGTAACTTTAGGCACTCTAAACAGAGAAATGTTCTGCTTGTTGTGTGTGGGGACAAGACTGTAGTATTTCCCCACCCACTGAAGTGCTTGTTACTGGATTAAGTTGCCCATGTTGGTGAACAGGGACAGTCCCTGTCCCTCCTGTTCCAGTGGCTTCAGGGCAGAGCTTGTGTCAGGGGAGGCCAGAGTGCCTCTGGTTTGAGCACCGTGTTGGGGGGCTGTGCTCAGCAGCAGCCTCTTGCTGGGGAGCAGGAAAACACCAAGGCAGGGGAGCTGCAGTGGTGTGGAGGATCTGGATCCCAGAGGCAGGTATGAGTTTTGTATGCTGGAGGGCAGCAGAGCAGCAGGCTCAGGATAGAGGGAACACAGGAACGGGGGAGCTGAGAAGAGCTCAAAAAGTAAGGCCAGGGTTTTGTTTCATGGATTAGGAGGGCATGGTAATGCACTGAGCTGCTGATGCACAAACACTTTGTTTTTCAACATGAAATTTACAGGAGTTACTAGGAATAGTGATTGTTTTGCTAAAGGATGCTATCTTCTGTTTTTGGTAGAAGGGCTAAGACAAGCTTTTGTGATTTTCCCATTTTGCTCCCCCTCTGCCAGCCTATGACCTCTTATTGTATCTGTTTATTTCCAAAACAAGTCTGTGGGATCCCTCTGTTTTGACAGAAGCAGTAAACCAACACCTCCTGCTGTCTCCACACTACTTCCCTAAGGGCTTGGTGGGTTATGAGGTGAAATATATCCTATTTATATTCTCATGGAGCACCAGAAAGTGCAGTAGTGAATAATTAATTTTATTGACATTTTATTTTTGCAGAATAGACATTCACACTAACAACTAGAGAGCCTAGATTATAAGTGCAAAGCATAAAAATCTATTAAAATGTGTATCTGAAGAGTGTGATTACATGAGATCCAGTCATTCTAATATACAGTATAAATGTATTGACATTAAAGAAATTATTAAAAACAGGACATAATACATGAGATTTTCTGAATATCACAGGGATCCAGTCAGGAAAGCAGGGCATTCACTTTGCTGATGATAAAGAGAGTGGTCTTTTGGCTTGGTGATTATCTGCTCTATGTCACAGTTTCCTACATTTGAAGTTCCTGTTCTCTGGGCTGCTAGAGAGCAGGTGGGTGTGATGTTTAAGTGAATGCACATCATGAGGAGATACACCAGCACCACTCCACTTCAGCCCTCTCCCTTCTTACTCATGGAGCAGCACTGAGTGCCATCTTGGATGAGACTGTACTTGCTCTGTCAGGGGAGTTGTGGCTGTGTGACTGTCTAAACAGCAGCCAAAGAGATAGGAGAGCAAATGGGTGTCTTGGCCTGGTGAGGTTTTGCTGGTTACAGTTTCCCCTGCTGAAAGAACTCCCCTGCAGTAATGATAAAAAAGGTATTGAACAAAGCTTTCTCTTTCTGAAACTCTTCCTTCCAAAGCAAACATTGCAAGTACTGCAATATCGGAAATTTGTACTAGTGCTGTGGGAGAAAAAAAAAATTCTTCTTCCGAGAAGACTTCTCCTTCCTCTCTGAAGGTTTCTGTTATCCCTTTGAAGAGCTGTAGCTGGTAGTTGGTAGTTGTATTTCAGTCCAGGTCATATAGGTTAGATGGGAAAGTGGATTTTTACACCACAATGATGAGTCAGCTCAAAAGAAGAATAATTTGCCTTTAAAGAAGCAGGCTTATAAAATCCTGGCTTTGGGAGTAAGACTCACCCTACATTCACTGTAGAAATCAATGGTAGGACTGAGTATCCTACTGCTGAGTACACCACTGTATGTGTACTTGTCTTCCACTATTCGAGTCCTGTATACAAGTCCTGCATAACTGTTCTAACTATAGGCAGGTAATTAGAAGGAGAGGATATTTTTTCTGAGTTATGGTATCCCCAGGAAAGCAACAATAAGGCAAAGCTAATCTCTCCTTTTAACTCACGCTGATTTTCAGAACTGAAAAGCTTTTGCAGAAGACATTCTTGTGGATTTTCTTCATGGTTTTTCTATGAATCCTGCTTCTGGGTATACAAAAGTTTTATTTTTCTTTTCATATGTGCAATATAGGTTTAATATTTTGTCCCAAATCACTTTGGTCTTGCACTTTTTACCTTTTTTTTTTTTTCTTTTTGTTTTTTCATTGAAGATTATGTTTGGCTAGTGATGTTACTGACTGATGCCCATTCTGGAAAGGAATTCAGCTGGAAGAGTCTAATTCCCCAAGTGTTGATTGCCACCATGACAACAGCCAGGCCAATCAGATTTACACCCAGGCCAGCTTTCACCTGCAAAAATAAAATGCACCGGAGCACAATGACAACTTAATCAAAACCAGTTAATATAAAAAAAGAAATAACCAGTAGGATCTATACTGACGTATCTAGTGTAATAGTTGTGTAATAGTTATGTATAGTGATATCTAGAGCCAAAGAAGCACAATGAATAAATACTATGTGTCAGGGTATGGATTGTGGGAGTATTCAGGAGTGGTAGTCAGAGATGGACTGTTGGGAAATTTATTGGAAAACTGCTCAGTTTGTCACTTGAACTTCTCAATCAGATAATCAGAATGGGGAGTTATACCACACATAGCAAGGTGATACATGATTTACTGTGGTGTTATGTCTTATGCTTTCTTTGCTTGTCTTAACAGCCCAGTGCAAAGGATTGCATACTCCTAAAGCTCTTTAGACCGTTACATTAATAAAAAAAAAATAAAGATGACAAACGTGTATTCTACAGCAGATTTGTGGATGTACTTAATCTGAGAGTTGAGTTGCACTGCAGATCCGTGTTATTATATGTTAGTACCAATATAATAATTATTATTATGGGCCGCTGGATATGGGGACTAGGTGTTGAAGTTGCATGAACCATGGGAGGATATACCCAGTCTCAAAACTCACCATATCTTTAATCTGGCAGTGCCCATAACTGAAGACAATGGCATTTGGAGGATTACCCACTGGCAGCATCACCGCAAATGAGATACACATGGTGACAGGAATCAGGGTGTATAAAGGGTTGATAAGCAGGGTTTCTGACTGAAAGAAGAGGGGGAGAGAGGTGTTTTGCCTAATCAATAAAAGCCACTGCTGACAACTAGGATGAAAGAACTCTGTCAAGATTCTATGAACCTCATCTCCCCAGTTTCTAAACTGAAGTGTAAAAGTATTCTTTGTTTGTTTGGGTTTTTTTAGAGAAATGCTGCAATTTGGAGCTGGTCATGCTCCAGGGATCTCTCTTGAGACATTTGACACTGAGGGAGGGTGAAGTTTGCAACTATTAGGCTGCCTTTGTTCTTTCTCCCACTTGCTCTCTGTGTCATTCCATATTGTGTCTTGTGGATCTCAACACTGGCTGCCACTTCAGTCTTCATTTAACATTTTTGGTAGCCAAATACGGTGAGACCATTCTGTTAAGTCTTCCTGAATGGTGGTTAGGAAAACTAGTTGTTCATGGTCCATACTTGCATTGTGAGAAGGCAGTGGTGCTGGAATGTTCTTTACAGTGGGCTAAGGAATTGTTCTTCTACCACAGTCTTCAGCAGTGGTGAAATTTTGCATTTTCATTTACACTTATTTGGCCTAGTTTTGTATCAGAGGGAAAGGGAAGGGTATTCACAAAGCCAACATCATTCTGGGGAGGGAAGCGTCTCCAGGTTACTTTTGCAATCAGAAAAGAGAGACTGCCTTAAGAAGGCAGTTCAGACTACTATAAGTAGATTACTGATCTAAACTTTTCTTTAGGAGAGTCTCTTTCTGCAATGAGCAGAAGCTAATCTGAACTCCTCAGCCACACAAACATAATTATTTATTTTCATCTGATCATATCTTCATATTATCTCAGAGCTCTTCACAGGCTTTGGGACAATCCCTTAAAATTGTAATAATAGGGAAAGCTGATTAATGATCTGCCTTCTTTGTAAAAAAAAAAAAAGAAGCTTCATATTACAAAAAAGAAATAAGACAGTTTTCTGTACCTGCCATTCCACTATAAAATGAAAATAGCATCTCTTTCCTCTACTTTTGTCAGCAGTATCCAGATTGTTTTTCTGTCCCTTACAAACATCTCTACTTTTCATGTTGGAATATAGTATGCTTACCAGATCACTCCCTTGAACTCTTCTAAATCTGAAATAAAATTCAGTGCTCTAGTTTTTTCTTACAAGTAGCGAGTGGGTGACTTCTAACTAATGAACAAGACAATTAAAATAACTTTGGTAAAAGTATCTCAAGTTTTATGTGAAATTCACCTGTCTTGTTGATTGCACCATCACCTTTTATTGTACTTCGACTGAATCCCTCAGTACAGGTGCTAAATTTTCATTTTGTCTGAGAGGTATTAAATAAATTCCTTGGTGCTAAAATATGCTTTTGGCTACCCACGTTTATTACTTTTTCCTAATCCCAAGACTACAGAACAGTATCTTGAGAACTAAGGCTGCATTTCATGTAAACAGAGTGCTAATACTCTGACATCCTGAAACATTCCCAGAAGCCTGTCAGGACAACAGACTAAAAATATTGTTGTTTTAACTCACCATGCTGCATAAAATAGGCAGAAAGATGGTTATAGTTGCTGGGTTACTAACAAACTCTGTTACAAGGGACACCAAAATGCAAGCCAGCAGAGTTACAGCCCAGTAGGGAAGGCTGCTCAGGGAGAGCATTTGACGTCCAATCCATGTAGAGAGGCCAGAGGTCTGGGGAAAGGACAGAAGCACAAGAATTACTAAGTACTTTGTGTGTTTGTAAAACCAGATTCTTCTCTTTGTGGCAGTTTGCATCAGAGAGTCCCTCCAGCAGATAAATAAAGTTAAGGTCAATGCTTTCTGCATTTCCTTTTGCTCAGAAAACTGGATTTCACTGCAGCACTTAATCAATAGTAAGAAAGATATACATTTGACAGTTAATAACATTAAAAAGGCATCAAGGTTGATTTTCCCTCTTTCTTCACCATGTGAACTGGAGCATGGAAAATTGGTGATGAAGGATTGCATATTCTGAGCAGAATTGACTTTGAGATTGAGATGCACACATTTCGTTATCTACTGTAGGAGTCTGTAGAAGAGCTATTCCTGAGTTATACTGCATGTAGATACAGTCAGCAGTGCCTAGAGTATGACCTCTCCATCCAACACTAGGAGTTTTACTCAGTTGCCTAAAGAGAAACATCCAGTGACAGCTGAGATGCTCCCCCTCTGTCTGGTTAGTTGCTGGCTGAGAAGGTGTGAGGTGTCCCTCGGATCTTGTGTCATGTCTGCTGGCCTTGCACACATGACATGAATATCTAGATATTCTAAAGCACCTGAAATGGCAGATGCTTGCACAAATGATTTGAGCTCTAACTTTTTTTGTTAGCTAGGTATAAGCTGTCCATTAAATGCAGGGAGTAGGCACTAAGTTAAGCACAAACTTGGAAATATCCACATCTTAAATCCAAACTAGGGAGCATACAAAGGCTGATGTTTCTTTCAGGAAGGAGGATAAAAATCTAAATCAGTACCTTGCATCCAGCTGCTAAGGCATAACCTCCTCCAACCAACACCACAATCTCCCAGGGCATGGTCTTCTGGAAGTCCTTCCAGGTAATGATAGGATCCAGGGTGTTAATGTCTGTTGACTTTTCATCTTCTCCTATATCAAATAAAGCAAATGTAGGGCCAATATTATACTGCCCTTTTTGCAAAGCTCTTGACATATTTCACACTACAAGGAATAATTGAATATGCATGGGAGTTACCTTGAGAAATATCTGAGAGGCAAAGAGGCAGTGAATAGCCTATTTCTCTGATTAGTTTGGCCTCAGAAAATGCACCATATTAATTTCAAATGTGCTGACTTCCCCTTGGCTGATCTGTTGATGTGAATGATTGTGAAGCCTTGTGTTTCATTTTATAGCTTTTTGAGTGACTGTGTGCTTTCTTGTGTATATGTATACACATATATCTGTAGACTAAAACAATGGTGTTACAATGAAATTATATTTTCAAAGAAGGGCTATGTAGTAGGTCATGAAGCCTAATAAAGTGTGTTTTAAATTTTATCTGAAGACGTTATTTGTGTAGATGCCTGGGTATTTTCTTGCAGGAGGAGTTAAAGTGTAATTTTTTTAACTAAAAACGGTATAATATATGATTGTATAAAAATACATATATTTTTATACATTTCTGATATCTACATAAGACTCTATGCAGACAATTCTATTTTCATAGAAAAAGTAGTGCTTCAGCACTGCTGAAAGCCTGGGATCTGATCAATACCACTGAGAGTTATCCAAATGTGAATGTGAAATAACAATCATTATTATTATCAAGAACACTACGAGAAAAATGTTGCACAAAGTTGAAACATTGTATGGCATTTTTTTGAGCTCTTTTATGTTTATTTCATTACATTATCAGTGATTTCTGCTGTATAAATGATGGCGATTTTTTTTACTGGGCTTTTATCTTCAGCTGATTTTGAATTATAGCTCTTTAATATAAAACTCCATCTGAACCTTTCCTAAAAGGTGGTCCTAAATTTTAATAATTCCACTAGCAGAGAATAGGTGACAGCCTCAGATACAAAACCTATTTATCATCCTCTGAATGAGATAATATGGATTACAGCAAAGGAAAAGGAGGTCTGACGTAGGAAGGGCTGGTATCAGAGGAGAAACTGAACCCTGATTTACCAACAAAAGTGTGTTCTTGGTACTTTTTACAGAAAACAGAAAAACGTCATTAAAGACACTGGAAAATGTATCAGCTCTCTTCCTTGCTGCATCCTCCTCACCTTTTCCCCTTTTTCCAAAACATGGCCTTTTTGCTGGAATCAGGAAAAGGAGAAAACCAAGAAATACAGAGACAGTGGCATCAGTCCGGTAACCTTTCCTAGGAGAGAAACATTGAGGTTATCATAAAAACACATTAACACAAACATTTCCAAACAAGGTACATAGCTCCAAGCAAATTCTTACAAGGTGCAGTTTTATTTCCACATCTGAAGTTGTACTAACAGCTCAACAGAAAAATATGCCTACATCTCAAGAATACAAATTGAACTTTTTTCCCATTTATTAAACTGACTCTTGTAGCCAGCTTCAATCACTGCTCAACAATTTTTAACATTCTGGTGGAAAAAAAAAACGATTTTTGTTTCCAAATCTATTAACTTGGAGGAACAGAAAAATAGTGTCCTTACTAGAAGCAACAAACAGTAAACACATTCTGGGGAAAAGCCAAACCCAAGTGATCTTTTAGAAATGGACTGTAGATTGATTTTAAATTAAATGTCTAAGACTCTTTCTGAAAAAGTATTTTCAGGAGTGCCAAACTTGAGTGATCTTCAGAAAATCCCAGTAGTAGAAATAGGATTTTTGTCAAAATTTAGATGAAAAGTTAAAGTAATTTTATACAGTAAAAATGCAAAGAAAAGTTCAAATCACTTCTTCTTTCATATGCAATGTGTTTTATGGTAACTTTTAATGTAATTTGTTTCAATATTATTTAAAATAAAAGAAAAAATGTTTCCTTAGTCACCATTCTCTGTACTATATAATTTAATGGACATTTTCTTGATAAACCCTTTTTGTCAAATATTTTCATTTTAATTATAGTTGCAATCTGTTCCAGTGAAAAGTCTCTACCAATGCACTGCAATGTTTTAAGCTCAAAATCTTACCCTCCTATTCTTTTACATTTTAAATTTGTTTAATTTGCTTTCTCTACTTAATTCACTCTGTATACTGAGAAACAATAGAACTTGCCACTCCATTAACAGGTGTAGTTTAAAAAGCAAAAATCCTAATTTTTGAATAAAGTCTTAGTTTTATACACCCTGGTAGAAGTGGCTGATGATGTCTTAAGGCCAAAAATTATTGTAGAAAGCCAGAAGCAAAGCCATATTCCTGTGCAGTTGTTTAGGCAATTTTACTTACTTCTCAAAAAAAGATGACCATCCTGGTACAAAGCCAGGCTCACGAGTAAACCAAAGCAAGGTCATCAGGATGAAGAAGAATCCAGTCACCATCTCAGGATAGCTAGAAATAAGAGAAAGAAAAGCAAACAAAGTAGGAATTAAATCCAAAATTTGTCTGAAAACCCAAGGGCAAGTTCCAGAAGAAGTAGAGAAGTAGAAATTGGCTTCAAAAAAGATTAAAAAAAAATATGGAAAATAGTAAGGAAGATTAGTTTGAATTAAAGAATTCTAGATTTGGCTTCCAGCTGGGAACCATCTAAACGCATTAAAAAATAGCCTAAAAATATCCATCTGTATTTGCAATTCAGTCATTCATGGGCAAGACCTGAAGGAAAGTATTTCTAAATGCTTGTTTTGTATTTGCATTATTATCTGATTAAATGCATTCACAAGGTAATGCTCATATTAGCATTCCACTGTAAACACATTCTCTTGCATTTTTTACAAGTGTAGAAAGTCTAAGAACAAATGACAATGTAAATTAGCACAGATGGTGCACACAAGGTGACTTGAGGATACTTGAGGTGACTTGAGGATTTTTAATTTAGCGTAGATTTAAATTAAGTATGGTTTCCTATTTGGGAACACTCTGAACAACAGTCTAGTTTCAGAGTTGATCATATTCTGCCAGTTTACCTGTCGACATTGCAGCTGAACAACACAGAAATATTTTGGGAAGAAGGGATTTTATGACAGATCGTGCCTTTTGAAAAACGAAAATCTTGCAAAATAATCTTTTCAAGAGATGTTTCTTTGCTATCATGCACACAGATTTTGAGTAGCTGGAAGGGCTGGAATACTTATGCCATGGGGTAAAGCCTTTGCTGAACTTCTATCCACCCAAATCAGTATGTGCCTGAACTGGCAAGGGGGATCCTTTGACTTAGTTCAAAGGTAGAGGCAAACCTTGTCTGAGATGCTCTTTGAACCCTGGTATAATCTTGAGTATTTAGCTTTATTTCCTTTTCCATAATAGATAGATAAATTAGTGAATATGTACATGCTTCTAACAAAGTCTTTGATTTTATTTTATTTTTGCATTTGGTTCTACTTCTTTCCCAGAAAGGAGGAAAAAAAGTTGATAGTTTCAGAATAAGCTACTTGAGCCAAGAGTAACATAAAGGGCAATAGGAGAGCATGGCTCTTCCTAGAGAGGTAAATTCCTGAGGAAAGCAAGTCTGGTTTACCTAACATTTCCCAGCTTCTTATATTCCTCTTGAATTCTTCTCTCTGACATTTCTTCCCGTTTGGTCTTCTTCTTTTTGCTCACAGAACAGGTCTCTTTAAAACTGAAGGAGATTGCACAATAAAATTAAGCAAAGGCATAAAGTGGGAAAAAAAAATAAAAATAAAAAAAAAAAAAAACCCCAAACCAAACCAAAAAAAAAAAACAACAAACAAAAAACCACCAAACCAAAGAAACAACCAACCAAACAAAAAACCACCAAAAACAAGTCTGATACTAGGGACTGCTGGGAGTCAAGGCTTGGATAAGGCCTGCTGGCAATGCAAAGGAAAATTGCTTCATGTGATCTTTGATTGTTCTGGTTTCAAGTTCTTCTGAGATTCAATTCTAGACATAGTTGGAAGGTAGTCAGGGTGCTCTGACTAATTCTTACTGGTATCACTGAGCCATCTCGAGCCATGGCTGGGCTCCCTTTGTGTAGGCTTCGTCAAAGACTTCTTGGTGGCCAGATGTTTCCAGTGCCCTCCAAGCCATGGTTAGTTTCCATTAGCACGTGGAAAGACTGTGACAGAGGCCAGCTATCAACAGAAAATTTTAATGAGGTAACTATGCTTTCCAGTTGGATATCTGACATATTTGGGGTTTAGTTTGACTTTTGAGACCATATTTGACTTGAATATTCAGGATTCACAATAAATAATCAGGGAAAGCTGTGTTTAGAATCCCATTACCTTCCATGACCTGTGTGCTTCTGCTAATGCTAGCTGTTTCTAAACCAGGCACAGCCACATGGGCACCATATTGCCTCTGCCACAGAGGCCAAGGCAGTCAGGCCACTATTTTGTCCTGGTAAAAAATGACTGTACTTCTGACAGAGAGATAAAAACACAAGCACATTTAATAGCTGGATATATTCATCCTACTATACATTCATATGAATGTTAAGTGAAGTCCTTAGTTTATTCAGTTTGCCTTCATCCTGTAACAAAGTGTGGACATTCCTAATTGAAATTAAGATACTTGCAAGCTCACTTTAACACTTTCCTTTTATTCTTTCCAGCAGCATTACTTTGCTGTGCTTTGAGCCACAAGTCTTCGCTTTTCGTTTTAGCTGTACCCTCTGTCACACAGATGTGTGTGGGGAGGTCTAAGTCAGTCTAGAAAAGGCAACAGCAGTAGGGACCTCAGTGGCTGAAAGACCATGGGAACTTTTATAGTTCTTTCAGGTGCTTAATAGGTGCTTTTATAGTTCCTGCTATTTTAATACCTTATTTGGTACCCCACTTGAGACCCAAGCTGTAGCAGTGGTCAGACCATGGACTACAATCCCATATTCTCAAAGGAATTTGCATAGCTCAGGCTCCAGACAGGCCCTGTCTCTTTAACAAAAAGACTTAACCAGGCTTTTTGTTTCACATGGGCCCTTTTTTTAGCTCATTTAGCACTGCTCTACACCTATAAGTATTTTAAATTTCCTTGCAACGCTTGCTGTTAGACTCCAGTAAAATCAACTATCAGTAATGAAGTGGCTGAAAGAGGAGAGCTATATGGTTTATAATGGCCAGCTCTACAGTAATGATTCTACCCCTAGCTCTGCTTTGCTGACAAAAATCACTTGATGGGTCCATTCTCTTTCACTTTTGACCTCATCTAGAGCTTTAAAAGCAAGTCTGACATGTTGTTCCCACTGGGCCAAGTAAGAGCAGATTGATGGCACTGGGCTTCCTAGGAAAATAACATGAACATTACAAGAATTGATTAAATATTCATACACAAGCATTAGGCTTGTGTATGAACTAGGCAGAACACTGTTTCAATGTGTTCTAAGTGTTTCCAGGCTCAGGAGAATGTGAAGGCAGAGTATCGTAGCCCAGCTCCTAACATAATATATTCTTTAATGAACTGCAGTGAATAGCAGTCAGAGATTAAGGAGGCTTGGAATCAACTAGTACTTCTCAAAAAGTCAGTAATACTTCAGTCTCTGGTATTATTTAGAACAACATTAATCAGCAGGAGATCTTGAATGCAATGTGGAATTTCAATTATACTTATTTTTTAAAAAAACTAAAGTAATTGAGGGTTATGTTAGGGCCTGTTTCCTCTCAAGATTAAAAAAAAAATGAGAGACGGAGGGGGAACTTGTATTAGCCTTTTAATTTGGAACTACAGGACTCAGGAGACTGACTGAAAGGAGCATGGAGCCATTCACCTCTAAATTACTTCTTCAAATCTAGTCAAGGTCAGCAGCAAGCAGAAGTCATTATCAATTTATTCACTGTCTTAGGTGAAATAGTGATGTCAGTTCAGTTTACTTTTAAGAGTAAACTAAATCAAATTAAGGCCACTTTAATTCTGAGTAAGTGTGTCTGCATCACAATTTAATGCAGATTAACTGATCCACTTTAAATGCACACATTTAGTCAATTTTCATTAACTTTGCTGAGTACCTCTGTAAAGACAATATGTGGTACACATGAACTAGAAGAGTGAGCCTTTTTCTTGTTTTGGGGCTTAGGGACTTAGTGGTATTAAATATATTTTTCTCTTAGGCTGTGAGTCTCTTCCACTTTAAAGAGAAACATATATGAGATCTATTTGCATTTAATTTAAACTGGTCTTACATTAATTTCATTGAGCTGGGAGCAGATCTGAAAAGTAACTTGTTCAATTGCAGTTATTTTTCCATTCATCTTTTAAGCTGTGCTTTTTCAGAAGGACATACATGACTTTTGGTTCACAAAAAAGACTTTCCCTCATTGTCATAAGAGTGAAAAAACACACCCAGATGAATGCTTAATAAGGATTCCTATCAGCAATACCTAGACACTTCACTCTCAAGCAGCGATACTGTCTACTGCTGTATATGCAGTGCAGCTAAGGAGTAAAATATCCTCTGGTAATTGTTCTGGCAAGAAGAAGGCAATTGTGCCTTAAATTTTGTCACTTGCAAGTCAAAGCAACTTTATGAGTCATGTTCTAGAGGAGCCACTGATGCCCTGCTTTCATAATCCATGCATCTTGAACAAACTTCACTCACTTGCAACCCAAGAACAGCCAATGCAGCCAGAACCAAGTCAGCACCAACATGATGAGGGAGATGGGCAAACTGAACAAAAACCAGGTTCCAAAATTCACCACTTCAGCATTTGGGTATTGACTGTAGAGAAAAAAAAAGAGGAAGCAAAAGGACAGAGACCTTTAATGTTAGTAGTTCTACACACATATATGTATACATATTTGTCATGGCATGACAGAAACATTCCATCAATATGCATTTGCAACAGCTGCATTACATACACATAGTGAAACCAGTTGTTGCCAAAAAATGTCAATCACCAACTTCTCCTGACCAATAGATGAGCCATAGAGCACTTCAAACTTTTAATACCAGATGGTCTGGATTTTAGTGAAATTCTGTCCCTACCTATGGTTTGGTTTACATCAAAACTCATTTTAGTGTTGGCAGACTTCAGAATGATCTCACCCAGTATTTCTGTGTATGTCTTATCATGGACCACACAAATAATGACCACATTCTGCTGGGGTCTGACAAAGATGTTTGACATGTGCATTTGTCATGACTGTCATAAAAGCAAGATCTATGGAAATTCTGTAAAATTCATATCCTTGCTTTAAGCATGACTTCTGAATTTTGCTACCACCATTTCAGAGAGAACAGTGAAGGATATCATGGAGTAGAGGCAGTAGTTTGATGACCAGAATTAGATCTGAGCTTGGATGCATGTCTGTGTATGACGAGAACTACCACCAGTGTTGAGCAGCCCAAGTGATGCCCCTGGGTTCAGTGTAAGAACTCTCTTTCTGAGAACCCACAGAAGAACTCAAAGCTTTTTGTATGACATTTCTTCTTTTGTGAGTATTTCTTTGTCTTCTTTGCTATATCCTTATGGCTTTAGTGTTTACTCTCACAGAGTGACTGCTGCCTTCATGCTATTCAGTTTGTCAAATCAAAAGAAATTGCTGGAGAAACTTATATGTTACCACAGGCTGAGGAATTTTTATATTACATGGGAGAAAGACATGGATATGTGTTAACTTAAGCTCCCCCTTTCAAACATTAACTGTTAGTAATAACATTAGAGTAGAGGAGGCAGCAAATTTTTCCTCAGAGAGACTGTCTTATGAGAGTTCTTTGGGGTAGTAAAACCCACAGGGAAAACCATGCGCTGTTCTCATGAAATCATAGTATCACTCACTTGTTGAAGTGCTCCAAGAATATGAGGCTAGTGGAGGTCCCTATGATGGTTGTCAGTCCTCCAATGGTTGCTGCATAGGAGATGCTCAGTGAGAGGCATTTACAGACCATGTGGTCATGTCTTGTTTGATACCGGTACTTGGTAGTCAGGTGCAGATCTGAGGGCTCAGGAGGCAGGACCAGTATCTGAGCCTGTGAGGGGATACATTCACCAAAGACAATAGGTGATCAGAACAGCAGCCTGACTTGCTCTAATGACATAGTGATACAAATCCCAGAGAAACAACAGGTTTTTATAAGAGAGGGCAGTTTTTTCTTCACAAGGATTAACTGGGATCAGACCTGGAAACCTCTCGAGGGGCCTGAAATTGCCTGGTCTCCTGCAGAAATGTAGGACAAATAGTAGTCGGACTCCTGGCTAAGGTTTGGGTCAGCTCCAGCTCTGACTGGAGTATCAGTGGGATACCAAAAGCCTTTGAGAACTGAAGGGATGGGATGCCAGCACTGCAGCAGTAGGAATCCATAATCCTCCAGGCTTATGAGCAGCCACCAGACAAAGGCTTGGGGAACATTTTGCACTTAGTAGCTCAGGACTTCTAATTAGGAATGGGATTCTAGGGGTCTTGGAATGGCATGAAAAAGGCTGAGTAATGAGAATGTGGAAGATGCCAGATAATTTTGCTCCAAAAGAAGCTTTCTTATCAGTGAGAGGAAACTTGCAGTGTTGGTAGATCTAGTTCTTGTACTGGGAAAAACAGTACAGTACTTGAAGGCACTTCACATGCAAGCCAAGGCTGTAATTTATGGACGAGGAAAAAAGCAGTAAGAGGTTCAGATAGATTTGTTACATTTACTAATTTGTGTTATGGTTCATCTAGTAAAATCAGTCATGCTATAGGTTCAGGTTCATCATCATTGTGAGGATAAAAATGGTTAAAATCCACTAGGTTAAAAGTGAAGTGAGTATATTCATTAAAAATAATCACTGAATGTTTATTAATATGGGTATAAAAGAAAATTAAGTATCAGGACTAATGCATTAGTCTCTTTTGAAAACATACACTTAGATTCTTTTGAACTGTGAATGCAAATTTGTGTGTTAATTTTAGCCTATGCTTTCATGGACATCAACTTATGCCATTAAGATACTGCAAAATTGTCATCCAAATGGCAGTCTCTTCTTGGATCCACTCAAAAGAAGTAGAAATACTGGAATGGACTGATTTAATGGAGAATTTTGAGGAGGAATATTTTGGAAAACAAAAAGGAGGTGGATACTGGCTGAACAGATTAAAGGTCCATGCCTGCTGCTGTTTTTGTTCTGAGTAGAATTTTGTGTGTCAGGGATTGTTACTTTTGAGTTGGGCTATTTTCCAAGGAGGATTTGCAGAAACAAAGTGGCTAGTACAATGAAATAATAAGGGAAACTTGTAATCAAATTACTGAATGTAAAGCTAAATTAATTGTCCCGGCCATTGAGGATGGGTCTTCTGAACATACCTTTACTGGGCACATCTAAGTGGGAACAAGAAATAGCAAAGGGCAAGTCATGGCTGTGGAAAGATGGTGGAGGATGAGTCCATGTAATACAACTTAAAAGGAATAAATATGAAACAGTAAGGAATAGGTGATATTCATGTCTATCTTTTGTCTCACCCCCTAGGTCTAACACTTCCTTACCTGGGGTAGGTGCTGCCCATTGCTGTGAGAATTCTTTGTTCCAATAGGGTTGGCTATCATGTGCACACCATTCATACCCTGTAAGGAGGCAAATACATTTGGATTAGCCTTATTTATGTTCCTAGGGGCACTCAGAACAGAATTTATGATGCTTTCTAAAGGTCATGGGTAGTAGGCTTTGGGGGGGGGGGGGAAAAAAAGAAAACGAAAAATTTTTTAAAAAATCCAAACCTACAGTAAAATCCAATCTGCTAAAATTTCAACTGTAAAATTTACACTTGAAAAAAAATTAAAAAGCCCCTTTTTTATTTTAAAGTGATCTAAAGTCAGATTATAATGAAATTGGGTCTTCATCCACTGTCATGTAGGAGAATCTCACAGGTCTCTTTCTAGAGGCTCTGACTTTGTGATATGGGTCGGCTGTTCTAGTAATTAAGATGTCTCAGTTGACAAAGCTGACAATACCTGGACAATAAGAGATCATATCTGAATTTGCTAGAAAACATATGGAATTTTTAGTTTACTGACTGGATCTCTGGATCTCCAGCAATAAGTACAATGAACTTACGTTGCTATGTACTTAAGTTGTTATTGTTATGGAGATATTGTTCCCCAGCTTGATTAGTGCAAACATGCTGATAGGTTAAATACAAAGCAAGACGTTCTGCAATATGTACTCTCTGCCAACAACCACCACTTGTTTGAAATAAAGGAATCAGCAGGGTTTTTTCAGAGCTGTGTGGATTCTGCTCTGATGGTTCCTGCATTAGAAGACAATGTAGCTCAGAAGATACTATCTATCACAATACCTTTGAGTGCATCAAGGAGTTGAAGTCAGTAGTAGTAGCACTAAAAACAAAGAAAGGAAATATTCTTTATAAATGCCTGTTCACCCCACTTCTTCAAAAGGCACACATCATGGGTAGAGGAGGGGCAACCTCTGCAGGAGAACAAGTACCTACTGAAATGGTGAATACCATTTATTAGAACCTCTTATGCGATCTCTTGGCCAGATAGGCCAGAGTTGTCATTATGTTTCACAGCTCTGTCTCTAGCTGTGTAGCAATAGGGTTCCACCTCTATGCAAGAAAAGATTTGTGCTCTTTGTGGTATATACCCCATTCTAGGAGAGGACTCCATTCACAGTGCAGTTAATCACCAGGCAATCCAGCACTACTGCTGTCTGTTCTAGTCAAATTCTTCCTCTGCCAACTTTTCCAAGGCTGTTTCTGAGTACGTAGCTGTGCCACATTAAAACCTTCACTAAAATCTGTCCTGTGTGGCTTGTGGACCATGCAAACAATTCACTGAACTTACTTCCAGATGTGCTACTTTTCCTGCCAAATTTCTGGGTCTTTTTCAAATAATCCTACTTTAAGAATAGTTCTATATTAAATATCCACACACACTCTTCAATAGGGATTAAAGAGATTAATGGCACAATGCTTAACTGAAAATTTGATTCTGTATTGCACAGAAAATATGGCTGGGATAAAAAGAGATAACAGAAGGAATATTGGAGAATCCATTAGTATTTAGACCAATGAGATAACTGGTTAGATATTGCAAGTCATCAATCTGTGCTGTTTGAATGGTATTTGTTTTAAAATAAATTAAATTTTAAAGTAAAAGAAACAAGAACTTGTTTCTCTTTTATTATGAATGGTTGTGAACAATATAGAAGGAGCTCAAGAAGAGACTGTGTAATTTATTCTCACACTTTATAAGAAGATGCTCCTTGGGATTAGGGCATTAGCATTGTGTATTCTGTTGTGTATCTTGAACTGATGATTAATTTGATAAATTGACAAATTAGTCCTTTACTTGATTTACCCTTTTCATCTTACTACATTCTGCCCCCAACAGAGACTTGGTCAAAACTGTTAGTGTTTCAAACCTCTAAAGAAATTAGTCTGTATTTAAAAAATATTTTTCAAATTTTGGGGGCAAGAATGTGTGTTTTTTTCTTGGTTCTCCCTCCCACCACCCACTTGCCTCCCTCCCCTCCTGCTCTTATCTCTCTCTTAAATGCAGACAGTTCAGACTTTCTTCAGGAATGCTCTGTAAGTGATTTCCCTCTGGATATGTCCTGTGGGCACTCCATACTCTGCTTGGATCCTCTCCATCACTGTTCCTTCAGGGGAACAGAAATAAAAGTCTGTGGACAGCAGAGACAGACTTCAAAAGAGCTTTCAAATACCCAAAATATTTTTCTTCTCTCTAAAATGTCCATAGTCTTAAAAAATAAGTGAATGCTGCAAAGCTTTAGTGAGATCCGGACCATTACATTAATCCCATTTATCACATAAGCCTTCCTTGTCAGTCACATATGAAACATTCACTTCTGTTTGCCCTTCCTGGCTCTACTCCTGGGTTCATCTCATTGCAACCTGTGTAGGGCTCAAATCTCCAGTCCTGATGTACAGGGTTCATTCTTACTCCTCATTGATGAAGATAAGCTCCAGTGAAGGTTGGCCATGCTTTTCGCTGAGACCTGTAAGAAAAGAAGAGAAAGCAGCCCTTGGGGTAAGAACTGAGCTGAGCCTCAGAGTCACACCACTGAACCTGGAGAAACTTCTGCAAACAAAACTTGTCTGAACCATCTCAGGTGGTCTCTTTATGCAGCATTTTATTACTTTGTATTGTACTGCTCATGTGCCTCTGGCAATTAAAAGAATACCATGCCTACATATAATAGACAAGGTTGGATGAAATAATTTTCATTCTGGAAGCTGCAAACTGAAAGAAAGGAGAGGTTTTTTTCCTTCCTGAATCCTTTCTTTCTGGGAAGGAATGAACAAAATGAACCTTAGAACCCTAATCAATTTTTTATTTTGGGATTGTCAAAGAGCACACTTTTGGGGCCCACCTAAATTTCCTGGATTTTATTCTCAGAGGTTTCCTTCCAACCTTGTAAAATCCTATGACCTAAGAGTTTATGACACACAAACTCCAGCAGATGCCCTATTCGATATAAATAGTTTTCCAACTCCAATTCTTCTATCACTTCTTGAAACTTTCTTTTATTTTTTTGAAAGCAATATCAGAGTACAAAAGGAAAGAGTATAGATCAGTGTCCTTGGCAGTATAAAGCAGATAGATCTGACCTCAATAGACTTCAAATAATATGTATAAGCAAGTCTGGTTACTGCTAAACAAATGAGAAAAAAATGGCCAATATTGACAAATACCTATTGGCTTGTTTTCTTCAGTAATGGTGCTGCCTGCAGTACTGATGACCTCGCGCTCCTCCTCAGCATTCACTAGCTCCTGGAGCACCGCCTCCACAATTGGCATCACCATGGCTGTGGTGGAGGTGTTGGAAAGCCACATGGAGAGCACCGTGGTGCAACACATAAAGCAAAGAAGCAACCTGGAGTGCAACACAGCAAAATCCATGGAGTTGGATGGGGCAGAAACAGGATGAGAAAATCTCTAAGCTTTCAAACTCCAAAAGGAAAGATGGGTATGAAAAAGATCCCCAAACCCAGCTAGCTTTTGCCCATGGATGGAAAAATCAGTTGTTTTGAGCTGCTTCTGTCAGGCTCAGACTACCTCAAAGTCAAAGGTTCACTCACATGCCTGGCTTGGCTCCAGCCATCATGACCATGCGCAGGGCAATTCGCTTGTGGAGATTCCACTTTTCTACAGAAGCTGCCACACAAATCACACCCATGAGGAGCAAAGTTGTGTTCTTGAAATATTCAGCAGCCACCTGCATTAAGGGCCAGGGAAAAGAAGTTAGTTAAAAAAGCAGTAATTACCCTACACAGAAAGCAAGCAGAATGAGAAATGTGGTATTGAGCATTTTTACTCCCCAGAGAATCAGAATGACAGGGAGCTGGAGAACATGAAGAATTCCTAAGTCAAAACATTCTTTTCAATCTGTTTCATGTTGTGTTTACAAATAACAAGACTCTATACCCTATTGTCTGTAGGCTTCTCAAGTTTAAAGAGATCATAAGAAATGTTACCTTTTTGAGCAGGATGTTCACTACCTGTGGTTAATCTGTCATACTCAGTTAGGCTCAGATGGAAAGAACCACAGACAAAACTCTGCACTGAAGGCAGCTTATTCATGTGCTTCATCTGCTTTTTTATTCTGGAGATATTGTTGTCTATCTTGTTTATATTTATTCTGTCATGTTCAACTTTTCGGCAAAATGTGGCATCCCCAGAACTTACAGCTTCAGAAAAAGAGTCCTTTGGGACAGGCTCTTTGAATGCAGTTAAGAAAGGTTTTTATATTGCTGCAGTGATCCACAAATCCTGTGCCAAAACTTTTCACATTCAAAATCTGTCTCTATTTTATCAGGAAAATAGGGAAAAATTTCAAGAAACAGAACTTTAACTTAAAGAGGATGAGCAAAACCCATCAAAATGGGAGGAAATAAAAGTTACAAGCAGATGCCTGGAGTCTAGCTAAATTTTTTGTTTCATTCTGATGCAATCCTTCTTAAGGTGTTGCTGGAATATTTTTTTGAAAACACAGTTTCTTCAGTTTAAAACTATTCCTCTAACCACATGTAGTTGCCAGCCTTTTAAAACAAGGTCAAAAGAAGCAGTCATTTTTCCATTGTCCTCAGTTATGACACTAATGTGTCGTAACACATTAGTTATCTGCAGCAAGTTATGTATTTAATGATATTTATTTAATAAACTCCCATGGTGACGTAAATAGACTTGGTTATCATAGTTTTGTGCCAGAACTTTTAAATATCACTTTTTGGTCTTTCTTCTATTTTTTTTTCTCATTATCTTTCTTTATTTTTCTGCTACCTTGTTAAAAAAATATCTTGAGGTGAATTAAAGAAATCCATTAAGGCAGCAGCACAAAGAATCTCTTGTTCTTTATTCCTTTCACAGTCATTTTGGAGAAACCAGTGAATGTTAATAGTCTTATTAATATCCACATACATATATATACACTCATGTTCTTAAGCCCCTGTGAGTTATTTGTAGCTTAAAGTGCTAGGCAAGAGCAGCACACTGGAAATACTGCAGCATCATCAGAGTTAATTTTAAGATACAGGGACTTATTTCTCTTCATAAAGCAAACAATGCATTCTCTGCAGTAGTCTCACTATCATCTTGTTTGAAATTACATTAAATTTCTGTCAGGCTGCCATTAAATTTTCCTTCTTCAATATGCTTCCAAGTTTTTAATGAAAATGCCTGGCTACTTTACCTTTATGACAGGGAAAAAACCTTGTGAGAATACTGAATTTTGTTGGTATGGAAATGTATCTGATTATATTACATCACTGGGAGAAATAAGACAGGTCATAAAACTTCTGGTTCACACTTGTCTCTAACCATTTATCGATATTCCCAGTGTGATACTGTGATAGAAATTCAACAAATTTATGGTTGCTATATATTCTTCTGTGTTCTTATCTGTATTTCTAGTCCTTCAATCAAGAGTGAAGCTCCCTTAACCTCCCCCCCCCCCAAAAAAAAAAAAAAATAGAGACAAAAGTTTTAGATTAAATAAAATAAATCTTGGCATATCATGAAAGAAAGTAACATTCAACAAAAACCCTCAAGTAAGCACATTGAGAACTGATCATACAGATTTTTTTGTACAGTTGTACAAGTACAGTTGTACAGTTTGTACAGTTGTACAGTTCTTTGACTGAGAACTCATGGCTACAATGCAGCACTAGGTCACAGCTTCGAAAAAAGGACTAAACATTCACCTGGATAACAAAACTATCTAGTCTTTTAGTAAATGGTAACTATTTTTAGCATATGTGGCCTCTGACCTTATATGTCTTCTATAATAAATATAACTGCAAGGAAACTTCATAGTGTATCCCATAACTGCTCTTTTCATGGTTTTGAAGGAGGGGAAAGGTGGGATCCTTTGATGCAATGAGTTTTGGGAAGTGTTGGTGATGCAGTAGCTGAAAGGGTAGACATCCCTCCTGCCTAATGTAGACTGTATTATATCCTATATCTGTCTTCAGTAGAAGAAAAATCCGGTCAGACCAAGTTACACATTACAAGACATATCCTTCTTCCTCCCATACCTCTAAGTCTTGTTCCTGCAAGATGAGTCTTATTCAAGTAATTAACTGAGAGTAAGAACATGAAATGATAAAAAGTGCTCACAGGTCTGACCTCACTGGACTTCATGACTCCAAAGAGTGGGTACAGGAAAGCAGGAACTAAGGCTGCTGCACCAAGAGGTACTGCTTCAGACACCCAGTATACGGCTGTCACGATCAGCACGTAGGCACAGGAGGCTTCCTGCAGGGAGAAAGCACAGAGGTTACGTGTTATGACCCCACCAGCAGCTGTGGAGGCTTTGTGAACTTGTTCATCAGGCTGTGGGTGCCTGGACTTAAAAAAAGTCAAAAAGAACTGTATTAGGACCTCCCAAGGTGCAGTAGTTTGGGTGCGAAATGTAGGCTACCATCTGAAAGGTCTATTTCAGAAGGCTAATGGAAGTTTTCACACATAAGCCAGGGCAAAACATTGGAATAAGCCTATTTATCAGCAAAATAATGGTTTCAAGTGAATTTACAAATTTGTAATTTCCATGGTGGTTCCATGATTCCATATGATTTCCATAATCCAATATTTAGCAAGCATTCAACCATGACTCCTCAGAGAGGACCAGATAAGAGCATTCACATTTGCCATAGCATGGATAAAAATGCCTTGTAGTTATTTTGGGAAATGCTCTGGGAAACTGGTGTGTTTTGTTTGTTTTCTTAAACAGGGTGCAAACACTTTTGTTTACTGATTGTATTTGCTCAGGTAATTTCCACAGCCTCTTAGAAGAAGACCACTGACCTGCAGGCTTAGAGGCAATGAGTTAATTTGCTTATTCAAACAAATTTGCTGCTGTCCAAGGTTCTGGTAGAAAAGGTCATGACAACATTGTGCTGAGCACTCATGGAGAGCTGGGATATGATTGAGAAAGGGGTTATCTGCTAAATAGTTTTACAGAAAAACACAGCTAGTGCATGAAATTCTTCTGGTCCATTTCTTAGAGAGTTATGTCTTTATGGCACTCATTGGAGTTCTCCTTAGGCTCAGTTTGCTAGGCTTGGAAACCTAAGGATTTATTTTGGTAATAATTACAGAAACTACCTTCAGGATAAAACAGCTTTCAAGAAGTCATACAAGCAAGTCTTACAGATCCTTGTGCAAATTGATGAGCACTCATTTTTTTTCAGTCATCAGTTCACTTCATTTCTTTTCCACTTTTGTGAACAACATGAGAAAGTTTAGTGAAACTACACAGATATGTGGGTTCAATGGAAAGTTTGTATTTAAATTCATGTTTATACATGCCATTTTTATATTACCTCTAACAAAGAGCCACAATCAGCTGTTCCTCTCTCTCTCTTTTTTTTTTTTTCTTTTTGTACAGCTTATAGTAATAACAGGCAGAATGCAGCCCAGAGAAAAAACTTAAGATAAATTGATATGTATGATTTCCTTTACTTGCATAAGAATTCTACAAAGAATTTCTTTACTGGTAGGGTGCTCAGGTGTTGGAATGGGCTGCCCAGAGAGCTGGTGGATCCACCATCCTTGGAATCTTTCAAAGGGCCTGTGGATGTAATGCTTATGGTTTAGTGGTGAACATGGCAGTGCTGAGTTAATGGCTTGACTCAATTTCCAATCTTAATGATTTATGATTCTATTAAACAGGGCCATGAAAATAATTGAGATAATTTTATAAGGAAACTTAGCTTCTTTGAAGTAGATAAACTCCAATTACTTTAGAGACTATAAAGAGTATCTGAAAGGCTGTTAGAGAAATTTAGCTCTGGACTGTTCCTTTATGGATGAGTAAGTACTCTGAACTACATAGAAATGTGCATATTTTTTCTCTTCCTTATCTATCATAGAAGAATGGTTTAGGCTTTAAGCTCTCCAGTACAGGTTTCACTAGTCCTGTATAGTGAAGTCCTTCAGCAATATATTACAATAAAAGATTCTCTTGCAGCTGTATCTTCATTGCTACCAACAAAAAATTCTGAGAGGCTAGAGAAGGTTGGATTGGAAGGGATGAGGTCAGAGGACTTGTTAATAGTCATGGATTATGATTGCTTTATAAAATGTAATTGCTATGGTGTTTGAAACTCCAAAGTCTGGTGTTCAGTTTGCAACTATCTCAAGTGGCCACCTGGTAAAAAACCAAACCAAACCAAATCAACAAAACAAAAACACCAGAAACAAAAAATACCCAACTCAAACAAATAATTTTGACTTAAAAATGGAAGTTTAACAAGTGAAATGATAGGTATTAGGGATTTTAGTGCAAAGGCAAAACTGGTTTAGGTGAGTCATGGAGCTGATGGATTGGCTCAAAACCAGCCAACTTGCTGCTAAGTCACCTTTAACTACATTATACTTCATAGTTAATACCCCACAGAGAGCAAAGCAGAGGATCATTTTTGTGACCCAGTGACTACTTGATACATTTTTAATTTTTAACTGAGTAGTTTCTTCTAACAGACTACTATGCTTGCATGGGATCTGTATGACATCCAATAGTTGTCTAAGGAGAAAAATAACTTCTAATGAAAAAGCATTGATTTTTGTTTTAAAGCAGTGCTGATGTAAGATACAAGGGATATGTTTTGCCAAAATTGATAAAATTAATTTCATCCTAACCTGAATCCAAACCATTTTCTCACTCCAAAAATAAACTTCTCTTTAATTCCTTTGAGCACTGATTGTTGTTATTTTCTATTATTCCTCTGTAGGAGGTTGATAGTGAAGATGGAATAAGACAAAGGGAAATGGCATCTCTACCAAAACTTATCAGGGACAGGCACTGCATTCCTGTGTTTCTTACACACTAGGTTGTAATCATTTTACAAAAATAAAAGAAGCTAAAATAAAAGAACATACAATAAAGCTCATTTTAAATGGTATAAAACTGTGTAACAAGTACCAGGATAGCCAAGCTTGATAATCTCCACTAAAAACTTAATCGGCTTGTCTAGCAGCTTTCTGTATTTATTTTCTCAGTGCTTTAAACCAGCTCGTTTCCAAGAGAAACCATATTAATCTCTTCTATTTATTGAACTGAATTTATATATTTAATTAATGGTTACCAGAGCTACTAAGTACTAGACTGAGGGAGTGGCAGCATAATTTTAACTGTTTCACTCTTCTCACTTGTTGTTTTACAGGCGAAAGTCACTGTTAAGCCCACTTCAGGGCTTGAAACAGGGAATAGGAAAACATATGATGGTTGGAGAAACAATCATCTAATTATTTACCTTCAGTCAGTCTCTTAGGTGAAAAGAAAAGATGAGCTGTAAGGAAGCCATGGCTAAAACTTCCATATTAATGGTCATGCATAAGACTTTTGTAACTAAAATGAATAAGGATCTCAAAGTGACTAAAAGGAAGAAAACATTGTGTTGGAAATTTGTCCACTTGAAGGTGTGCATTGCATATCTTGCATGCAGGCATGTGGATAAGCTCTGCAAAGAGGTAGTCCAGCCTCTGGACTACCATCTTTGGTTTTATGGAATCATGCTGTAGTTCCCTCCATTCGCTTTGTGTAAATAAAACCAAAAGTGAGTGAAAGTATGTTATTTGTTCTGTGCATGTTCACAGCATGTTCTGTGCTTCAGGGTCCGTTCTGCTGGTTTGGCATATCAAGGTGTCGACATCACCTGATACTGCAGGTCTCACAGCTCTGTCAACAGATGACTTTTGAGGAGTCAACCAAATATCCTTGATTGGGTACAGTGTGGCCACAGGGCCAGTGGACATAGAAAACCTGCCCTCAACTGACTGAATTCATATGGCATGCTTTATGGTTTCTCTGGTGGATTTATTATCCAGAAAGGAAGAAAGAAAAAAAAAAGGCAAGAGGCGGTATAGATTAAAAAAAGAGGCAAAAATGCTCACATGTCACTGTGAGGGAAATAAAGAAAGCACAAAGTGTTATTTTCTAAATGTGTCAGACCTGAACGGCCCTTACATGCGTTCAAACCTGCGGTACAAGTTCAGTTATAACTGGAAAGGGAAAAAGAGGTCAAGCAAATTTTCTCAAGTTTATCTTTTACCCATCCATTTCTCGTCACAATATAATAGAATATAAACTGTGGAATGTATGCGCATTAGCTGTATCTACAAACAGTTCTGAATCCTTGTGCTCCCTTTGATCACTCTTGCCACTAAACATGTAATGTTCCTTTGACATTTCTAGAGATGTGCTGATATCATCAGAGAAACTGCAAGATAATTCTCTGCAAATATAAATGACCTGGTAATTCCTATCTCTGTAAGAAAGACAGAAAACTATTATAACTCTCTGATGAATAAAAATCTAAACACGTGAGCTGGCATCAAATTTAATCTTCATGTTTAAGAAGCAATCCTAGTCAATGGGTTGTAGGAAAGTAAATTCTACTCCAAAGCACTTAAATGGTGTATCATCAGCTGAGTTTATTTGGTGAAGATGTTTTCTTAATAACACTATAAACATCTGTCCAACTCTCAGTCAGATTCTCAGCTGTACTTTACCATCTGTGGTCATTCCCATATATACAAAGTGGATGTAAAACATCTCCTGGTGGATTTTCACATCACTTTGCAGTAAAGCAACATCATGAGTTGCAGAGTACTGGTGCAGAGAAACTTGCACTGTATAGTAGCAATTTTCACAGCAGTACTGTCTAAGAACTTCTGCTTCGGCACCCATATGGTGCTATTACAATTCCCTTGGCTATTAAAGTTTCCCTATTGCATCCTGTACCTCGGAATCCAGTGGGGAGCAAACAAGAGTGACAAATTTTAATGCAGTGAATCTCATGTTTCCTAGGGGAGGGTCTCAAGGGACATAGATCATGCTGCAGTTACAGTGCCATATGGACATGTCAGGCAGGATGTCTTTTTATGTCACCCTTCCAGTGAAATGGGGGAAGATTAAACCCTTCTGTAAAGTAAGCCTCTGTGAAAGGGTGAGCCCTTCTGTCCTCTGAAGAAGAGCATGACTGTCTGTCATTCATTGCCTCACTCAAGATACAAGAGGTGAAAAACTACTATAAGAGAACAGCTGAGTTATATACTGAAGTTCAGAGCAGGAAAACTCAAAGTGCAATATACAGTTCAGTGGTGTGGAAACATTTCCATTTTATGAATCCTGGCTTTCTTTTCAAACAAAATATTACTGTTTTGTGTTTGAAAACAGCCAAACAATTTCTAGTCCTTTGCATTTTAATTTGATAAAGTAGTAGCATTCATAAATCCTCTGATACTATAAGGAGGAACTAATCTTTAGCAAGGTAGATGACAGAATGGAAATTGCTGCATCATTTGTCCAGATTTATGCCTAGGACTATGTAGAAGGACAAGCTGCAGAATTTTTAATAAAATTGCAAATTTTGATAAGTTAAAATAACACCATCTCCATAAGATAGGAAAACACTGCTATTTTATAGTTTATAATGGCAGAGATGTGCATAGAGAGGAGTTTCCCATGTGGCCAAGGGTATTTGGTAGGTCCAAAGCAGTGTCAGGAGAAGAGCTGCATTCATTCCCATTCCCTGGTCTGCATATTAAGCACAGACTATTCCCTCCTTTGCATTGCTGTGCATGTCTCTGGGCCAGCGTTTATTAACACTATCAAAGCTGCAGAGATACCTGCACCTGCTCTGGAGTAGTCAATGCCATGTATGGTCCTATCTGTTACTGAGTCCTAGCTCCTGCCTCACCTGAGCTGCTGTCTTATAAACTCACATTATACTGAAAGTCCCTCCATACATACTTATTATTAAAAAACTAAAGGTACTGTAACTATTCATTTAAATACCTCTCCTTAAAGAAAAATTAATGGATATGTTTTTTTCTGTTCCCCCTTCCACAGAGATATTATTTTAGAAAATTAAGAGATACAACATTTCTGCTTTAAAGTGGTGCTTTACTAGCTTCACCTGACTCTTCAGCTCTGTATATGACAGGGTAGCTCTGGTTCTTACTGTGATGAGTTCTCAGTGACCCTCACAGTCCTTCAAATTTGACTCTTTGATTTTTCTAGGATCTATGCTTTTTTAGGTCTTTGACTTTCTTTTTGCACACTGCAAACTTATGCAGCAGGACTGCCTAGTGCACACCAAGGCTGCGTTAGAAAGAAAATTAGAATGTACTTACGCTGCTGGAGTATACGAGTGGCAAAGGAAGCAGCAGAAGTGGAATGAGGACAACGAGCAAGAGCTTTCTGGATCGGAGAATCTCCTTCATCACTGCCATACTTTTTCTGGTGTCTTTCTTGTCCTTCGGATTCTTTTCCGGTTCCTCAGATATTCCAACTTCCACACCCAGTTTTTCTTCACCTGTGCCTAGATTTTCCCAAAAGATCTCTCACCACCCCATTTCCTATCTCCACACAATCACGTAAAATACCTTTCTTAGTTTATTCTTCAATCTGTTGTTTTGAAAAAGTTTTTTCAATTAAAAAGACATTCAGTTTATGTAGGGCTTACTGGCGTATCCAAATTATTATCACACCAAAACATGCAGAGTTTGCAAGTTGGAGCATAGTGATCTTTTGACAATTTTTATTTTTAGTTCAGACTCACAGTTGTAGCTGTGTTGTATCCTTATTCCCATGTTTTATAAAATTTTTTTCTTCCATCATTTAGGGCTGTGACTCTTGTTTTCATAAACCAGGTGAGATATGTTTTGAGCTGCTGCTTTTCCTTCTGTTTGATAGTCTGAATGCCTCAAATACAGTTTCTTTTTCTGCTGGAAAATTATTAAAACCAACAATTTATTGTTCAGTGCATAGAGGTAATTTTTCAGGTACTCCTTCTTTAAAAAAATCCCAAAAATACCACCATCTGCAGCTCCTTCAGACTTTATTTCTTTGCTTCTACTTTGTACTTTACCCTGCTTTTGTGCTGAGCTTGGAATTCAAAGGACAGCAATTCCAACACAGATTATATTTGATCTCAGGAAAAAAAATTCTTAAAAATCTACATGCAGATCTAATTCACCAATGAGGACTGCAGAAGGTAGAAGTTGCTCCACCCATTCCCCAAAACCCAGTCAGAACATTTGAGAAAATCAACAGCCTCCTCTTTCTGACATTCACACAAATATACAAAAAGACCTTTATTTAAGTTGCTGAACAGCTTGTTATTGTTTCAAGACCTCAGTACTGATGATAAATAATTATTGTTTTCTGAACAGTATCTTTTGTCTTCATGTTTCTTCCATTGCAATTCTTGAATGTCACTAATTCATAAGGCATGGTCTGATCTCTGTACTGGTTCATGTACCCTAGGTAACCATAGGATTCAAAATCAAACTGGACATTTTCAGCCTTTCTACTCTAGTCTTCCAGTGGAAGAACATTTCTCCAACTCTTCTGTTATCAATGCTTTTGTGGGCCCCAAAATACCATAGATTTAGGACTGAGTCCAATGGCTGGTTACACGCACAATCTGTAGACAGACATCCATTTGATGTGTATCTCATAGAAAACCACACATTTAGGACTTTCCATGCCCAAAAAAGTTGTTTGTCTATCCTCTCCCTCCCTCTGCTAGTCAGCAACAGACTGAGCTCCCCAGACTGGACTGTAATGCCTCTGTGACCCTGAGTCCTGGAGGACTGGCAAACACAGACCTACAGAGGATTTTGATGTGCAGGGTGAATTCTTCCTGAAATTAGTAATTGTATCTCAGACTGTGGAATGCTTTAATATGCCTTGAAACTTTCATCAAGCAACAGAACCTTGAGACCCTTCAGGCAAATTTAGCAACTAGTTCTCTAGTTCTGAAAGTAAAAACATAGTTAATGCCAGAGAATTAATATCTGTTCTGTGGGTTGTTAAAGTGAAACAAAAAACCCCAAAAAAACAACAACAACAAAAAAACACAAAAACAAACAAAAAAAAACCCTAAAAATTAAAAATTGTTCAATTTTAAATGAAAAAAAATCTAACCTTTATTTCATACTTTTATGATCTATAAGGTCAAAGGGTAGATAAAAGGTGCCATTTAGGGGCAATGGTTTTCCAGCCTGTGAGAGAAGAACTGCATGTAAAGAAGACTCAGTCCAAAGTGATAAGATGTAAACTGAGATTGAGATCAGGCAACCTACACCTGCACCTTGAGCAATACTGAGGGAGGGAACTGCCCTAAGGCCAAAGAGCTGCCCCGAAGGCAGAGTGCTCCTTCTCACCAGAATTCTGGAAGAGGAGGTATTCTTGTTCCTATTTATTACCCAGTCTTGCTCCACCGAGGGAAGGGCTGTTCCCTCTTCTCTCCAGTACCATTTCTCCCAGGAAGAATTTTGCATCCCAAGATAAACAATTACTCAAGCTGAAGCTGCTAAATAGTAAATCTGCTGCTGAAATCAATACAGTACAAAGACAAGTATTTTACATAGAATGTTTTTATAATTATATTGTGAGTCTCTGTTAAATTAATCTGGGCAGTCCAAGCACATTCCCAAGGAATAAAACTTTTTCTTACATTACACACAGTAAAGGGATGAGGGAAATAAACTCATAAAACTTTTATTTTCTATTGAGGAGTCAAAGGTTTCAGTTACCAATTTGTCGGGTACAGTAAGGTATGTATGCCATAGGGAAATATAAGATATTAAAAAAATCTGTAATTTTTTTTCTATTAGATATTTTATGATGAGTAAACTGACTGCTGGACTGTCCTGTTGTGGGCTGAGGAGCATGGTGGGGTATGGCCACCCTTCATTTCTCTGAATGGTGACTGCTAGCAATTAATAGTTGCTTTACTTCTCCTTGTTATTTTTGCAGGCTTGGAGTAACTGGGTGTAAGGGATTTATGAATTGCTCTAGTTCCAGACTCTTCTAGCAAGTGGTGCTTCAGGGAGCCAAGAAGCAGGGTTGGAAAGGCAGTAGCACAGTCTGTTGTATTTCCTCTCCATGTATTTATAAAGCTTGGGGGGGAGGAGGAGGAAAACACAAACAGATCCTTGCTGTTAAAGCTGACGGCTCAAAGGGCATGAGGACTGCAGGGCAAGGCTACTTTGTGGGAGCTGAACTCTCTGTGCAAGTAAAGGAGACAGATATTTGTCATCCATAGCTTTGTGGTTGAGGTTTTTGGTTTCTTTTTCCATATGCCAGACAGACTTTGAAGGTGATGAGCAAAATTCTTCAGGTATAAGAGTGCACCTACACACATGTGTGTCTAAATGTGGACATGCACACTCATGCACACAAATACAAAAACTCCCAGGAGAAACAAGACTCACTCTGTCTTTTATAAGCCCTTTGTCCTGTTGCTAATGCCATGGCCAGACTGCCCCTAAGGCTGCTAGGGTTCCACATTCCCACAGGCGATTGCCAAACCCTGTGTGCTCTGACTGCTTGCACTATTTGGCGTTTGCTGCAACAAGGTGGTGCTGGATGGCTTTGTCAGCCTCACTCCTTGGAGTATCCCTGTTAAGGATACAGAAGAATTAATTCCTTTTGCTCAAGTGATGCAAAAACAGTTAAACATGATTCAGAACTTGGGCTGGAATCCTCAGGTCTCTTCTACAGTCTCAGGGCTTTGTGATTTGGGCCTGTATCTTTAAGATATGCCAATAGAGAGACAAAGAAGTATGCTGTGAATGGATGAAATAAATGTTCAGATGTTTTTCTGTGGTCTGGAATATAAACACCATTAGTATCAATAGAAAAACAGTTTATGTCAGTTGTGCACAAAAATTAGGGGATTTGATTTGGAAGAATTTGGATTTTTGATAGCTAGCCATTTGTCTGACATGTATCTCCTTTTCCTGTCTGTTTTCTGTTCCTGATTTGTTTTGGAGTTTACTATAATCAGTTGCACTATTTCTACAATTTTTGCTCTTGCTGCTCCCAAATTCATAATTCGCACCACTTAATTGGTAAATAGACTTTTCTGCTAAGTGGTCAGATGCAATTTTTCCCTGACTGAACAATTTAGGATTCTTCTATGAACTCAGCACTTATGTGCACACACATGCATGAACATACATAGACATACAGACGCCCATATACTCAAATATAAAATTTACTATAAAGAAAAAGAGCCACAGTGCTAAATTCAGCACCAGGCATGTTTTAATGCACTTTCTTCCCTTGCCTCAGGGAGATTCTGAAGTGTGGATTCAGATGACTTAGGTTCAAGTGACAGAACCAGGAAAAATGTGCCATTATTAAATTAAATAGGGCCTTTGTCTTGCCTTTGATTCCACCGCAGACAAATCCATGTTCCTTTCAAAAAAACAAGGAGCAGAAGCAAAGTCATGTGCAAATAATGAAAGAATCATTGCATAGTGTTTGGGAGGGCAGCTCTAGGAAGCAGGGAATATGTTCACAGGCATTGTTTGCTGCCGGTGTTCACAATGCCCTTTGTCTTCTGCAAATGTTATTGCAATTAAAAACTGGCTTAGCCAAATAAAGTGAATCAGAGAGTACTTATTTACAAGAACATTTGGAATGAATATTATATGGCATAATTTCTGAAGGCTGACAGAAAACATTTTTGCATCTTGTTATAATATTCTTTTGCTGGCAGTCAGAACATGAACTTATTTCCCTAGCTAGGAAAACAACACTCTCCAGCACTTACACATAGGCATGTGAGCATAAGCATAGTACACTTATGTATTATTTATAGGAAACCCAAAGGAAGAAACAAGGGTTTGCCTGGGTGTACACCAGACTCCCTTCTTTGCTTGTCCCAGAATGTGCCTCCAAGCCAACACAAAAATCGAATTCTCAGGACTGGACACTTTTCACTTTTAAAATGGAACTATAAACTGTATTCCACAAGAGGGAGCTAGAAAACAAATAATCTTTCACAAAGCAGGCTATTAAACTCTTTACAGAATAAAGTGGTGGACGTGCTACATGTGTCCATTATCAACTAACAGAGGTGGCTGAGTTGCTGTTGCATCTAGTCTCCCACTATGATGTCTGTTTGTTGTATGGGAACATCAAGTCATGCTTCAGGGCTTTGTAAAGATTGACAAAGGATTCAGCCCAAGTGTCTTTCTGGTGCCCTTGGGACTGAGCAGCTCTGTAAGCCGTGTAGACCATGGTCAGCACTGTCCTTTCAAAGTCTTCTTTCTTGAGGACCCTTGGGTAGGAAGACAGCCTGCTACTCAGCCTGCGGATCTCTGTGATGCTTTTGGGGATAATCTCATTGCAGATGGTGTCGAACTCAGCAGCCTTCCTCAATGAAGCGAGCTCCTCATCTTTGATGGAAATCCTCTGACTTTTGTCAATGTCAAGCTCAGCTAAGAGAAACTGGTACAAAATCAGAACACAGAAAGCTTTTTATTTTCTCCAAGAGACTCTGGACAGAGTAAATGTTCACTAGCAACGTGGCCTTAGGTCTTTAATTTATGTCAAAAGGAGGCAATTGCACTGGCTGGAGGTGGGGCAGACCAGAAAGTTTCTATGTGAGCACTGGACTCCTGTATTACCTATGTGGAAAAATTAGAGATAGACTATGGGGAAAAGGAAAGAGGAAAAGGAAAAGCAAGTACTCTTCTGTTGTCCAAAACAGACATGGGTTGCTGCTGGCACCCTGCCCGGGATAGTTCTATGTGAGAAAGTACATCAGTAGCTTCCCAGCCCGTCTCCTGTTTGGACATCCAATCCCACTTTCTTGAGGTGTGGGATAGATACATTTGACCCATTCACCTTCTTCAGGTGGGCCACTTTCCCTTAGCTAACTATATGACCAGAGTTTGATGTACAGACTGCAGTCTCCACTTCTGTTAAAAGGGGAACATGAATTATTTTGAAGTGAAACAACCATGCCTTGGGATTACTTTGTAATGACTGATACTTGCAGCCTTAATAATTTGGGACTGAGACTTAGTCCAAAGAACTTAAATGAGTTCTCTGGTTAATATGCAACTATTCGGGAAGAAAGTGTATTTCAGAGGAAAGCCTTTTGCTCTGGTTTTCACTTTACCTATTGCTGAGAAAGAACCTGTATTTGAGGTAGAGTAGGCAACTTCTGCCTGCTTGAGTGTTCAAAGAACTGAGTTTGTAATTTACATGTTTCTGTTCTCACCCTTCTGGAGATCTCTCACATGGTCAGCAATGGATTTACTTCTGAGATGGGTAAAAGTGACATGAAGACAAGATAATGGATAACCCCATTATGGACAGTAACCCCAGTCTTGATTAAGGCTTAAGGTATCATCTGCTCCCATATACTGAACCTCATAAAGCAGGACCACATCTTCCAGCGAGTTTTGTAGCACTGGGTTAAGGAAGGCAGCTGAGGACCTCTTGAATCTGTGAGCAGCTGGGAAAAGCATAGCTGGAAAATAATAATAGAAAAGAGACATTCCATAAGGTACCAAACACTGAAAAGAGGAAGCACTTTTCAACAGAAGAGTCAACCAAAGAACTGCCTGTTGCAAAGACTTACTGTATTGTATGACTTCTCACTGTAAATAAAAGGCATGGTATGGACTGCTTTGGGAGTGGAAGTTAGCTGTTTGTCCTATATCTATATAGTGTCTAACAAAGGGTGGTTTATTATCCAAGCCTGGGACTCTCAGTTGCAGCCTCAGAGGTGAAGGAATAATGATAACTACAACATGAACATTATCTGAAACACATGTCCTTCTCCTGGATCTGCAAGGGGAAATCAGTACTGACACTCAACAAAGCCTATTTTTTCCAGTCCATTCTCCTACTGTCTCCTTCTGAGACTCTACATTTCTCTGAATGTCAACTGTCTGTAAGTCAGTGTGTCCTTATTTAATGGAGAAAGCTTCACCAGAGAATAATCACCTCATCTGTCCTGGGCATTTACATTTGGAAGGAGTGATTCACCCAGTTATGTGTCTATTCATTGAACCTGTTACCAGCTTAGACAAGGCAGCTACATTCAATAAGGTGAATCCCAGCTCATTATTACTTTAATACTTTACAGTGTGTTCATGTTGTTGCTAAAAACAACAGAGTCTGCTATGATTAGGTATTTATTCACCATTGTGATATGTACTACAGATAGTGTCTCAGAGAAAGGAGACAAAAAACTCCCTGAACTTAGCACTCTGCTGAACTACAGTTTCTCAACTTTAGCTCTTGTTTACCAATACATAAATTTGGAAGCCAGTCTAAGGAAAAAAAGTAAATAAAACTCCCACCTTCCAAAAGGCATTATGATTCCCTCCTCAGAAATTAGATTTCTACAATTATTAGTAACATCTCATGGAACATGCAGCTTACTTTGAATTTCTGAAAGGTTTCATCCCACCCTTCCTCTACCAGATTTTTTTTCCCATTAAATATTTTTACTAGATCAGTTTTGTCTTGCTTGGCCAAAGTGTATGCTGCCTGTAGAAAAACTGAACATCATTTAAAACTCTCTCTGCTGGGCATGGAAAAGAAAGCTGGAACAACTGTAATCATTTTATGGAAAACTTGTCCCTGCTCCCTGACTCCATGGTTCTCAGACTATTTGCCTCTTTACCCAAGCAGATCACAAATATGCAGTTCCTTCTAAACCCTGTAGCCTAAATGCAGTCCTGTTTCCTATGCCATTGCCAACAGTTGACTTTGTTAAAATTTGACTGGTTAATGATATTACAGTTCTAGTAATGCAAGACGAAAGACACCAGACCCCCAGGGCCTTTATTATCTAGCATAAGGAACATTAATTGGGATAATGCTAGGTATGCAGCAATCCATACTTGCAAAGCATGCAATCCATGCAGCAAAGGTATTTTTAGCCTTGAATTAGCTAGGGTTATAGTGTAGTTAAATATTTTGTTAAATTGCAGTAAACAGACTGTAGTTAGATAGTGCTAACAGTAAATGCATCCTGCAGGGTCGTGTTTGAGGCATTTTGATAGGACACCCACAGAGCTAGCTGTTTCCTATTCAATCTATGTGAGTTTAGCTTAAAACTTCTTTATGACAACTCAATAGTACTTGCAAGGTATGTGACTAAAAGCCTGAAGGAATGAATGCACCAAGGAAAGGAAGAGAAATGTTTTAAAGGACTTGGTCTCTGCAGTAGGCTTTCCCTACCCAGCATGATGCCTTTACTACTCCAGCATCTCATCTGGCCCAGCCAAAGAGGTGGTGAGCTTGGGAAAGGTCACAAGCTGCCTGCAGGTTCTGCTCTGTGAGAGCGTTTGCCTCACTGACCACTGGTAACGGGGGCTGTGCCCATTTGCTGCTGCTGCTCCATCTCTGATGTTTGCCCCTCTTGCTCAGAGCTTTGCTGAGACACACTGGAGCTGCTCCATCTTTTGCTCTTGACAATTCATGAATGCAATTGAGTGCATGTGAAGCACTTGAAACTTCAAGCACTAATTGCTGAGTAATTAAAACTTTTACTACTGGGCAATTAAAACTCTAATTACTAAGCAGCTGGCAGAAATCCAGTCCATAATGATGACTATTCATTTTTATCCCTTGTATCCCTTTCAGTGAGAACAGGCTCAGAGTACAGAGTACCTCTACATACGCAGATGGTTTACATCTCAAATATCCCCTGAACCATGGAAAAAGTGTCTGTGGCATCTTCCTTCAGTGTTATTGTGCTTATTGTCATTGCACTGATTGCTTTTATATTTCAATTTGAGCACAGATTCCCACCATGGAGCTGAGGTGGGAGTCACCAGATTCATTCCATCACTGCTCACCCAGAAAAGCCTCAGTGAAGGACTCCCACAGAAATGAGTGTCGTGTTATTGATTTAGTACTGACCCACCTACTGAATCACAGGTAATGCCTTAGAAAGCAGCAGGGTTTTCCTCCCCGCTGTTCCCAGTTTAAAATCGATTAGGTTGGGAGATTCAAATGGACAAGAGCTTGAGCTGCTCTGTTGTGAGAAGGGACTTTGTATGCATATCAGAAACATGCCATCCTCTGTAGGGACCAAGCTAGCACTGACTCCCTTGTCTCATTATCTTGTTCCCAAAACATATTAAACTTTGTTACAGTTCTTAGAGACTTTACTCAGAAAGTCTTCCAGAGCTCATTTGTATTTGTCATGGTAATCTGTTTTTCCTGATCTGCATTTTATTCCAGTCCTTCCATTTCTCTCCCTGCACAGTAGCCAAGTCCTTGCACCATCATCCCCTCCATAGTTCTCTTCATGAATTTATGAGCTCCCTCAAAACTATATGAGCATTTGGAGCAAGCACTCCCTGATTTTCATGATACTGACTTAACATATGTGTAAGTTAAGCACAGAAGCTGAGATTTGCAGCCAGTCTCTGCATAGTGATTGCAAATTCCACTTGAAACATTTCTGATGACTTTTTCTTTAATTTATTTCCATCTCTGACATGAGCTGTCTGGGTGTTATCAAAGAAAAGCAGAGCAGTATTACTGTATTTACCAAATCTTTACTATTTTCTTCCCCAAGTGAGTTCCCTGTAAAGCTATCAAACAATTATTTCATAGGAAGATGCAGAGCAATGTGCACCATTTTATATTGATGTTGCAGCCAATTTGTTTCAATGACAGTAGCCCTGAACATCTAAGCAGCAGAGATCCTTAATTAGTATTGATAAAGAAAGCTCAAACCAGTGATCTCTGAAGTCAGTGGAGAGTCTCCTATTGATTTATTGTTTTTACTTCTCTTACAAATGTGTCAAGACATCTCCAATGAAGATGTGGGTGCTTCTGTCCTAAGGACTGATAAGTCACATAACAAAAAGCTTATGATTCTCAGACATGAAGCAGAAAAATAAGGTTTTGATTATCCTTACTGAAAACATTTTCTGTTATATATCTGTGTACTGCCAGACTCATCTTCTTCCAAATCTCTTCTTCAGAGGAGCCTTGAGAGTTCTCCTTGATCTGACCCCCCTTGTTGCCCACTGAGGCCTCAAGGTTGGAGGTGAATGAGAGAGAACAGTGTGCCTGAGGGCAACCACCCACACCAAGCCTACCTGCCCGACTCTGAAGGGCCTCATCCTGTGCCCCAGAGTGCACCACTGCCTATGCCTGAAGATGGTGGGCTGTCCACAAGTCTAGTTCCAAGTGATTGAAAGTGCCTATCAAAATGTGGCTCAGAAGTTCCTATTTTCTGCACTGCCTACTGCAAGAGCCCATCCAGTCTCCTATGGGTCTGTAGGCTCAATTCCAACCTCCTCCAAGACTACCCATGTTTTTAAACAAAAGCTCCAGTCGTGTTTCCCAACTCGTTGACTTGCTCCTAACTATTTAGCTATTTCATCTGCATAGTTTAAATATAACTTCACCTTTGAGGCTGAAAATAGCTTTATTTTAAGATGCTTTCATCTTTCTTAAGAATTCTGCCAGAATTTTCTGGACATCATTAGCCATGTGGTAAATACTTGTGATCTTCTCCCAGGTTTTCCATGCAGTTTCATTGATGAGGGCACAGATGTTTAGTTTTGCTTCCCAGTTCATGCATCTGCTCTTGATTTCCCAGTTGCTTCCTGTGATGTGTTTGCTCAATAAGTACAGAATGTAGCTGCAGGAGTGCTCAGTTATTTGTGCATCATCAATGCCCTTTTATTCCCCTATGAAAAAGTATGAAGCCTTTGGAAAGGTATGAAGCATGAATCAGGCTCTACACAGACCATTGCTATAAAGCACATAGAGCTCCCTGGGGCTTTGGGACCTGAACACAGTTTAACTGGGGATATGACTCAGTAGAAATTACTTTGATTATCATTAGGGGCATGGAAAATGGCTATCTCATTGCTTCAGAGGTACCCCTTTCATGACAGACAGAAACAACAGAAGAACAAAAAGGACTTGTGGACCAAAGCTTCTGATTCTCTGCAAGCAAAGCAAACAAGTCATTTGTTGGCATAGGGAAGGGCAGTGGTCCAGCTGGAGTTGTTCTATAAGCCAAATTCAGTCAGGAGGCTGAAGTTGCAGCTCATGTCTTAGATTACTAAGGCTTAATTCTGAAGAAACTCATGAAAATAATTTCTTTAGGCATCACTGGCTTTCTGGAACGAGCCCCCTCTTTCTGGGAATGCAAGGAGGGAGTGGCTGCACAAGCAGGAGCAGTTCCTGTTAGGTGATGGACCTAAAAACACCTCTGAAACTCCTTTATATCTTCTCCAGCAGTTGTTACAGGAATTAAGAGGGGTCTGCAAAACCATATCCTTGTCGGCCACCACAACTGTCTTAGAAGTGAGAAGCTGCTACAAGCTTAGCAGTACATCCAGCTTAGTCCACCACAGCAAAAGTTTCCCTTTACTGCTCAAACCTTTTGAACACAGGACTCCTTGACCTCACTAGAAAGAAATTAATGCATCACAAATTATAATAACAGTAATTTCTCCCTATTTGGCTTTATCTTACTGGTAAAACAAGGAATAAAATTGTTTATTTTCAGAGATGTGAGTGCTTTTATGCATGGAACCAACAGTCATACTCCCCCTAAGTGAAAAGAAAGCATAAACTTTCTAGGTTATTTTTCATGAAGGCATGGCAAAATATGAAAAATATTTTTGTATAAATTCATTGTCTATTGTAGTTTTGTTCTGTCATATAACAAGCCCATAAAAACAAAGCATTTGCATAATATTTCAGTAGTGTGATTTCTTTCCCTAGCATTAACATGACGTGTCTAGAAAACGAAATATAAAACATCCATGGCCATGCTCAGCCTTTTTTTTTTTCCCTTTTTTTGTGCCAGCTTCTGCAAGAGTCAAAAAAGGCATCTCCTGGGCCAGATGCACAGCCCTTTAAAAATTGATGCTAGTCAGCCTGGAGAGTATCTTGGTTCTACTAATGAGCGGAAAATTTTCCTTGTATCACGACATTGTTCTCTAATCTGCCTGGAATTTGCACTAAACTGATCTCAGCATACTCAGAGGTTCCTGTCAAGAGAAGACATTTGTTGGCAACCTGGAAACAGATTTTCTCATTAGCACTGACTTTTTTGAAAGATGAAGATGATTCTACAAGGTGAATTCAAGTTTTTGCCAAAGAAAACAAACTTACCACTGTCCACAAAGTGATTATATAGGGAGACACAGCAGCCATTATAATTAATGCCATGCAAAAGTTATGAGTGACCTAGGCTGCCTGAAGCCATTTTGCTGGAGGGACTGCTGGGCAGTTCCTAGAAGTCACTGTTGGTTTGGATCTTAGGGCAAATGTCTGAAATGCTCACAAGAGGATTCTTTGCTGTATGGGTGACTGTACACTGAACAGATTGCTCAGAGAGGGTGTGGCATCTCCCTCACTGGAGATATTTAAGAAGCATCTGGATGCAACTCTGTGAAACATGTTCTCAGATGACCCTGCTTGAGCAGGGAGATTGGACCAGAAGGAACCACCGTGGTCCCTTCCAGCCTGACCCATTCTGTGATTCTGTGGTCCTCTGACAGTGTAAGGGAAGCATTGTTTTGAACTCTCCTTGATCATGCACCACACAAGAGAAAAGGACATGACTGTCAAAGTTTGCAAACTCTTGGAAAAAATCTTTTGTTCCATGTTCCTCTTTGATAACCTTGCTTCTGAAGGCTTCCATGCAAACATGCATCTGTCAGATGGCACTTGCCTCATTGCCAGAAGGGCGCATCTTCACCATCTGCAATGCGTTTATATTGTCCTGGTCTACAACTGTTGCCAGGGCAGAATAAGTTTTTGCTTTTCTCTATCAAAACCACTACATTAGAAATGATTGAATACTGCCCTAGCATAGGAGAAATTGAAGGAGTGGGAAGCCAGAGGAAGAGGAATAAATAGAGAAACACACACAGAAACCTAGAAAGACAAGGAAAAATACTGCAATGCAATAGCCCAGCATCTGAAACTTCTATCTGGAATTGCAGTTATTCACATAAGTCACTCTCATGACGACAAGTGCAATGCAAAGACTTGTGCATTTCAACTTGAATACATTTAAATCTCCAGTGTTTGGGGATTAAAACCCAATGCCCCTTAGAGAAAACTGCAGAGAGAAGGAGAAAACGTTTTCATTACAAACTGACATGAACTAGCACATTTAAAAGAGAATTTGCCTCTTCTTACAGTCAGTTTCATATCCTTGCTATCTTAGCTCTAAGAATAAACTTAATAGTGAAAATGGCCTCTCGTTTTTCTTGACTGTTGGTTAAAAGTGAGAATAGACATTAGCATCTTCTTCAGTTATTAAAAAATGGTTAAAAGAAAAGTAAAGGTCTGTCTTGAAAATCTAAGTTTTGTCAGTAAGGATTTAGGAAGTAGATCTCCCTATAAAAGTTGGCAACAGGCAATACTGTTCTTAGGAAAAAAACAGTTTTAAACACTTAGAATTAATAGCAGATTGTATTAAATTCCATAGTGCAATATATGATCAGTCTTTTTAAGGTAAGTTAGATTTTATTAATTTATGTCCTTTTTAAGAAATACACAGATTCTAAATGGTGCCTCAGTTGCATAAAACACAGCCCTCTCCAGCATGCACCTCTGACTTCATAAATGTCCTGAGATCTGCAGGATTAGATTAATGTTTAACAGAGTTTCCATATTAAAAAACTAGAGTGGTAATAAGATTTCTAGCTACTTGGCACACATAAGAAATGTAAAGGTGTATTAGAAAGACCAAAAACCCCTTACATTTACAGAAATGGATATTGCTAGAGAAGAAAATGGTGTATCTGAGCCTGTGTTTATGAGAGGCAAAGAATATTTTCATTTATGATTTAAGTAAAATGCTTTCAAAGATATCGCTAGCATCAACGAACTAAAATGTTTTAAGAATTTATTCCCTCATAAGGAATTTCCATTATGCAGCATTTTTACCTGTTCCCAGCCTGGAGCAATGTATACTGTGTTATTTATTTTTCCCTTGGTCATAAGGAGGGCTCCCCACCTGAAATTATTTATGCTTATAAAAAAAGTTCCAGTCAGGCAGGAGAGGCCTTTAACATGCTGCAGTAAAGTTGCTGCAGAAGGTGTGGAAAGAAAAAAGGCACATAGAGAAACTGAAAGAAAGAAGAAGTAAGTGAAATATATTGTTATCCTTCAGTTTGCTGTCACATTACCACAAACTGGAGACAGACTATGATGAAAACTGTATGACTGAAAGGCAGCAATAAAGAAAGCAAATATCAACACTGTTCCACAGAATTAACACACAGGCAATAAATAATTTTGGTAACAAAGAAAATTTCAGGCAGAGTTGGGAAATGGACCAGGGCTTTATATCCCTGTCTTCATTGCAGAGCCACCTCTCCTTCCCTGTCTGCGTTGCTCACAACAACCCTTATACAAAAGAAAGACACAAAGTAGTCTTATTTAGACACATTTGAAACTTTTTTATAGAAATGAACAAGTGAAGGCGTATAATGATGATGCAATATACTTCCATTTCTCTCAGGAAGCAGCAGAGAAGGGGGTGAGTGAGGGAAGGAAGAAATACAGCGGTGTGTTTGAGTTTGGGTGCTGAGCTGTGGGAAAGGAGCAGAGTGAAGCAGATGACTCTACTATTGAACAATGGAACAAGAACAATGAAAATCAGAACTCAGATTCATGGGAAAAGACAGATCTACAGCAGCTCCAAGAGGTTTCTCCATCAATGCTATTGAAAGGAAAGCCCTGCAAATCACTTTCTCCACAATTCTGCCCTTTTTATGTCAACAACACAGATCCCAAAGGAGCAGGCTGGAGTCTTGCACCACCTCCAAGGTACATATTTCCTCAGAGCTGAGTCACGGAGTACAGAGAAGAGGTGTCCAGTAGTTCAGAATGGCTGGGTTTCGTGGCAGGCAAAGGTGGGTGTGTAGTTAGGGTTTTCTGACTCTGACCTAATCACAGCTGTAGCTGCAAGGGGCAGTCCAGCACGCCTGCCTGCAGTAAGGTTTTCCCTCCTCCCTTTGTGATGACACCGCTTTGTGTGGCCACACAGGGAGCTAAGCCAGGAATCTGTCTAGTCATTAATGAAGGGAAAAAGCAAACCAAAAAAAGTGTTAGATTTTAGCGACCTCCCTTCACAGCATATCTGCTATGCCAGCAGCGCTTCTACATGTGAGAAACTAACAGTGCAAGAACGTCTGACTGTTCTTAGCATATTTGGTGGTGATTCCAGTTCTCAGATGACATAAGAATGAACACCAGTACTGGTTAGGAAAAGCAGAAGACCTTCATCATGCCTACACACCAGGTTCAAAAGCTCTTTTCTGAGGATGGCCACCTCAGCTAGCAGTCATTACTCCTGCTAGAGATGAGGGTCAGCTGCAGGACCACTGGCTGCCAAACACTTCCTTCTCTTCTATGCTTACATTCTGATTAACTTTTAACAGAGCAAATTCAACTGTTACAAAGAATATGTAAAATTTATTCCCAAACTGGATGGTGAGAAAGGAATCAAAGGCCCAGGTTAAACAGACCCATCAGGGAGAAGTAGGAAATTAATTTAATTATCACATGACAGGTCAGAAATGATGGGGGCCCATTTTCTTAAGCCATATGTGAATGGTTTCAATTAGCAACAAGTGTCTGACAGTGGATCTAGGAGCAGCTATTGAACTGATAGCTGACCATTATTATTTTATTCATGTATCAACTGCTCACTCACATGTAGTAGCACAGACATGAAACAACAGGCTATTCCTCATACTCATTAAGTATGAATATCACAGCTCAAAACTGAGGAGAAATAAACATTATATTGACCATTCTTCTCCCTTCAGTTAAAAACAACTAGAACTGTCTTTCCTTTTCTTTCAAATCCCCATCCAAGTTGAATTAAATTGTTAGGAAGTTAATACATAAATCCCAGTTTTCTTCTTCCTCTGCTCTGGGATTTCACTTGTTCTTCAAAAGCAGGGAAACCCCAGCTGCCTTTCCAGCTGTTCATTTTGCTCCAAATGTCAGTGCACCTGCTGCTGGTTTTCATAATAACATGAATATGGGCTAGATGAGAAGCAGCATAAATCAGCCTGACCCAGTAAACAAAAAATATGGGAATACTCAGTTCTTTTTGTGAGGAAATGTTTTACTTTTGGAGGCAATGCCTTTTCAAAACATTGTATGATTTCTAGTAGTCATGATAAAGACAAGAAGTCTGAGAAAGTGACTCAGAGCTGAAGATGGATTCAGGTTTGTCTCTGAAGTGGACTGGTACAGTTGCTTTGCCACCCAAGCAGAACATTAAGGGTGGAAAGCTGGGCTGTACCCTGGGTGAGAGTCAGGGGAACCACGTTTCTCCTGGAGAAGAGAGTGAAGATCAGCATGAGAAGGCATGTATTCTGTCAAGTATATACATGCATGAATGTCTGGGCCCCATTATGGGAATTCCTGCATCTGTATGAGAATAATATTAAAATATTACTAGAACTCAAATATAATCATCCACAAAATATTATCAGTGGGTTTCAATGTGTGCAGATGCAATGGTGGGCCAATACAGTCTTTGTGACATTGCCATAAACATAAGCAAAGAAATATGAAAGATGAATGTAAAATGGATTATATTTGTAGCTGCCTTCCCCACTTCACAAACACACATATGGGATTTCCATTTTACAAAGCTCACATTTTTCCACTGTACATTGTTATTTCATAGTCTCCTAAAACCTGACTATTCCTAGATCTTTCAAGTTTCACAGTCTGCTGAAATAAAGCTGAGATTGACGTACAACTGGATTCACCATTAAATGGAGGAAGCCTTGCCAAAACTTTGAATATCACAAATTGCTAAAGGCTGCTGGATTCTGTGGATGAGGTCCTCAGCTGACCTGAGCTGGCACCACCAGCCCTGTGATGCTGCTCTGCAGGCAGCCAGGTCACAGAAAGCCCTGTGCTGGGAAAGGCACACTTGGGACCACAGGGAAGAGAAGAAAGTTAAATTCAGGGTTACAGAAACCAACAAAATAACCCACACATCCAGTTTTCTGAGGAGTGGGACCAGAAGGGCACAAAATGCTGACAGCTTCTCCTGAGATTGATGGAAATTTAAAATTCAAACTCTTTCACTGCTGCATTTCCTGCCCCTACAGGTGCCATCTCTCAGTGGCTCCCAGCCCAAGAGGACCCTGCCAATTTGTCCTATGTGTTTGATTCAGTGCTCTTCTTCCTTAACATACATTCTCTTCTTCTGGAGCTGTTTGAGCTGAACTTATGAAACAGAATTTGGCTTATGGGAAAATAGTCGAAGTAAATATTTAAGGAAAAATGTTAACGACCTCATGCTCTAATTTTAGGAAGAATAAATTTGAAGAAAGGGAGGAAGGCTTGATTTCCAGTGAAATCCTCTAGCATGCTGTTGACTGAAACCAGCTGGGAGTTCATTCTTTGATTTAACTCCTCTGCGTGAGGTAAAGAAGACCTTATTTCTGTGGAAAAGCACCTGGAATAAAATGCTGTGATACTCATTGTAAATTTTTTCCTGTTTTGTTTTGGGGGGGTTGGGTTTTTTTGTTTTCTTTTCTTTTCCTAGATTTGGGCTTTCTTCTAGCTAATTCAAGCATTCTAAAGCTGGCATATTGAAATGAACTTATTTAGGAAAGGTTTTTGCCAGCATGTGTACACTCCGTGGATTGTCATTATAGGCTGTAGAGAAAATTCTTTTGGTCAGTCTGATGTTTGTTGTCTTGTGCCTGCAGAAGCACTCCTCGCAAAAACTGGACTCCATCATGTGATAATTCCCTATGACAGATCTTTCTCAGTTTGTTACTGATGATGATTGCCCAAGTAATATACAAATCATCTGGTTATGTGTGATTGATAGTCATCTTACATCATCTTTATATGACTTCCTTTTGTCATATTAAGGTGATCATTGTCTGAGATACTGGAACAAACTTACATTACAAACTTATCACTTATAGGGGTACATTGACATTTAGCATGGCCACAAAAAAAGGCAGGGTCAGCTTGTTTCCCAGTTTATACTTCTAAATGCTAGCCCCAGTACTCTTTACATTCCATTTTGACCTCTGAGTGCTGAGGACTAAGAGTGAAGCAGAATGCAAACTAGCTTGTCATAGTTGAGGTCTTTGGATTAGTAGCTGTAAACCATTGCCTTGGGCTACAGAGACAGGCTGGTGTGAGTGCTCCAATCGGGTGCAAAATGGACGCTCAGACGTTTAATAACTTTGTCTGAATAATGCATACACTACTTTGTCAGCAAAAGCACCCATGGGAAAATGCACTGGGCTTTGAAAACAGGTAAGTAAACCACATTATGGTCAAGTAGTTATTCCAAGCTGAATTGCAATGAGGACTCAATGAAATGGGAGTGCTGTGGTCCAGCCTCAAGTTCAGCAGCATTCATATACAGCGGTATCAAGGGTGATACCTTTGCTTCTCTGACAATTTACATCTTTTTTGGCAGCATAAATTCAACTCAGAGGGAAAAGATTCTTCAGGACATCATATATGGGTGTGAAAAGCCAGCTGAACATGATACACATTTCTATCTTTGAACATGTAAATAGAAAGGGAGTGGTATAGAATATTTAAGACACGTGACAAGTTGGTTACATTTACCTCACTGCCAAATTTATGCAAGTAGAAACTGAGCTCTTTGCCTTGATGGTAATATTTTACTGAAGAGTCCCCATATGTTCCTTTGGAGGATATAAGAGCACGTTGTTCAGCTTTGGTGTTCACTTTGGCTGGACCACGCTGGCTGTGAGCAGCATGCACAAAGATTAGGGCTGACATAACCGGGTGTGTGCTGGATTAATGGTCTGTGGCACATGCAGTTAGTCATTCAGGGTTTGAAGGACATCCAGAAATTCCCAGCAAAAGTCCAGCAGCGTGCTACCTAAATACAATTTATTGCTAGTAAAGGAGTGTCTTTCTAGGGAAATATAATTTCTTACAGTATCCCTTACACTTAACTATGTCCCAGACAGACTCTTTAAAGACAGACTTCATCAGCTGGAGCCCACAGCATTTTCCTGCTGTGAACATGGAAACTGGAGCACTATGGCAAGACTAGTCCCCAGTCTGTATGACTGCCAGCTTGTCACTGCCCCATCTTTCTCAGTCCCATTTCTAAACATCTCAATCCCCCTCTCTGCATTCCTGGATGATTTTCTCCATCCTCAGCATGCAGCATTGCTGAGGCCTCAACTATGGGGCTACTGTATGCCGTTTGTACAGCAGGACTGGTTTTAGCAAGAGAGGGGGCACAGTGAGGGACAGTAACCTGGTACAGGAAAGCAGGAAGGTTAGAAAACATAGCTAAAACCCCCAAGCCTGGGTCTGAAAGCAGGTTTTGGCTGGTTTTGATGGCTAACAGATGATGCCTGATATCTGTAGTCCATTCATCAACACTGGGATCCATCAAGCTGACCTCAAACACCTTGCTGCCCATTCATTTCATCCTGGCTTCTCCTAGACATCCCATGTATAAACAGGGCCACATTATCATCCTCTTTCGGCTGGCCCAACCAATACAGCAGTCACACAGTGCCCTCTGCCACTTGGGCATAACTGGGTTTGATTGTTTCTGAGTTTTGTTTGTTATATCTTGTTCCTGCCATGGGACGGCCCAGTGTGGAAAAATCTTTGGATGCTTTTCTATCCTTGTATCTTTTTTAGGGCACAATTGAGTTTTAAGTTAGCTAAGTACATGTCAAGGCAGGTCAGCCCCTTCGAGCTCTGTTTATTGAAAATCCTGGTGGCAGAAAGCAACAGAATAATCAGTGTACACATTTTTATCAATAGACTGATTACCTTCCAAAACCTTCTGCCAAATTGGCTTGGCAATCCAGAAAACCAGAAGTTGCTGCAACTATGACAAATGAATGGTTTCACTCAACACATGCTGTACTATATTAGGATGTCCACAAGTAGTTTTTAACTGGAAATGGAGTTTGTTCAGTGCCAAGCCATGAATAATTGCAGCAAATAAAAAATGAAGCATGCCTTAAGTGTAATTTATTTTAAGAGGGGGCTTAAGATATGAACAGTTCCCTCAGATGTAAAATCTGTGTTTAATAAATAAATTCACTAAACACTTTGTGTTTCTTCAGAGCCAGGCATAAACAAAAATGTAATGTCATGGCTGTGAGCATTATGAAAACCAGGGAGGAAACTGAGGGCTTTCAGAACTTGATCCATTCCTCTGGGGACTGATAGGGAGTAACAGGGATTTGTGCAGCTGTGGCACAGTTTTATATGACTGATGTTAATGGGAAATGCTGTAACTCCAATAGTTCTCTAAAACAGCAAGTTTCTTGCAGCTTCTGTGGAATAAAACAGGCTGTTTCTTGGGCAGTGGCAAGACTCTTTTTGCATACCTACAAACCTAAAAAGTTTAGAAGATCAAAGGGAGGGGGGGGGAAAAAAAGTGAAGAAATCTTGACATGCTGGTGATTCAGTAGCAGTAATTTTAACTTTATAATGTGACTGGAAGTGAATTGCCCATACTAGCGTCTCTCTATCATGCTGGCCTGAGATGTTGGTGGAGACCAGAAGCAAACTCAAGTCCTGCAGTCCTGCTTACATGAGAAAAAGGCAGTGTCAGCTCCAAAGAAAAGCAACCATTCCATGAGCCTGAGAGGCAGATGGGTAAGATGAAGACCAGCTGTGGCAGACGGGCATCTGGGTTCAAATGGGGTTGCATACCATGCTAACAAGGGAGCAAATGCTACACTAGTCTAGAAGGTATGTGTTCTTGAATATTTCCCATCCACATTTATCACATTTTCTCTCTCTCCACACTTCCTTTATCTTCCTCTTTCCTGCCATTTGTACTACTTTCTTACATTCGCCATTTTTGCCTCCAGCTTTTTCTCTATTTTTTTCTCACCATCTCTGCCTTTGTCTCTGTCTCCCTCTTTGTAGCTCCAATTATCCCTGCCAGATTAGAAAGTCTGCATTCTTCCCAAAACAGAGGAGAGATTAGAAGCATCCACTCCTTTTGTGGCATGCCACCACCTGCCAAATAGATGGAGATTAAATCCTGATGTTCTGGCTTGAAGCAGATATCCACATCCAATCCAATGGAGTTCACTTTCTTTACAACTAGGAAAACCTAACTGATGTGTTCTGCTTCCCTCATGCCATGTTAGGGAGTGGGTGGGTCTGCAGGCATCACAGAAGACCATGTGCTGTTGCATCTCCAACATGAGATTGCAGCATTGCCCTTCTGCTGTCCCATTTCTTCCCAAACAACCTCTGACCTTTGAACAACTAGTTTTTCCCCTTTCTCAGCAATTTCTTTTTCAGCTACCCACCTGGCTTCTCCTGAGAAAAGAGAGACTCAGTGGTTTGGAGCCTAGCTCCTGGCTTGTGACCTGTTTCCCTGTGGCTTGGAAGGAATTTCCAGAGGACGAGCGGTATGCATGCTGATCTCAGGGGAACTGGGAGACTGCCAAACCTAACCAGCAAACTGGGCCAGGAAAAGCCCCACATATGCTTTCACCAGAGGAAAGGAATGTTTGTGGAAACTGGGAGTAGTGGAGATTATTTAACTCTGCTTCTCTTCTCACATTCTTCTTAGTCTCAAGCCCAGCACTGAGCTCACGCTGCCAACAAGCACTGTGATACCCAGACAAGGGGAGACAGGTTATTGCTGCAGCCTGGAGCATCTCAGGGAGGATAAAAGGAGTTGTTGGCTGAGTGTTGGTCACTCAGTAGACAAGGCAGCACCACAACTTGTGGTGCAGAGACTAGTTTAATGTCTCTGAATGAGCAAGTATGCTGTCAGGGATATATCGTAGACCTGCCATAGCAACAGCCAAACTGAACAGGATTTTGTTGTAATGAGAGACACAGGGACAACAGAGACATGCAGGATCCCTTCCTTGGCTTTCTTTCCTTCCAGTGGGAGAGAAAATCCCACACAAGATGGTCTCCTCAGGGACTTCTCTTTGTGTTAAGTAACAAATGTTATTTGCAGCTCATCCTTAAGTTACTTTTTTTTTCCCTTTTATTGATGCTTTGGTGCATTTTCCCCTCCACTTCCCAGCATCAGCTATCTATACAGATGACCTGCAACACCTTCACCCATACTAGAGTCATTTCACTAAAAAAACCTTTAGCCAACAAATAACTTGTTTGGGCTGGAAGATTGTAACAATCGGGGTTACAATAGGAAGCCAAATTCCAGACAATGAATGAGATTGTGCCCTCACTCCTGAGAACAGAAAAGCTACTGCTGATTTTTATAATTCTGGTTTACACACAAGTGCTTTTAAAGTTAAAGCAAGGACCAGGCTGGTTTGCCCACTTCAAACCAAGGCACACAGTTCCCTGCTTTGCTGCAGCCAGGTCCTTGAACCCAGCTAGCTTCTCTTCAGTTTGGATGGACTGAACTCCCTTCAGCAGAGCCACTGGAGTGCAGAGAGAGTTTCACAGAGCCCCAGTCCAATTTGGGCTCCGGCAGAACCAGTGTTTGCCTCCAGCACCCTGAGCTGGCCCTATGGGTCCTGCCCTGCCTTGAACCTGAGCACAGGCACTTCATGCAAATTTAATTGCTGCACCACTCAATGCTTTACCTCAGCAATTTACATCTTGCCTGTCACTATTTGGGTAATCAGAGCCACCGCAGGCTGATGATGTTCGTTAAGACCTGCTGACTTTCCTTTCAATTAATTGTACTATTCAGTGCTTCTGACAGGATTTCTTTCTGCTTGAGAAGTCATTACAGTCCTGCTGAATTTGGCACGATCTACACCGAGAAAACAAGAAAAGCACTTTATGCTTCAGAAACAGAATTGAAAAAAAAAGAAAAATCACAAGTATTAACAATACAGAGGACTACATGCACACAGTCATGCTGAAGAGATCTGGGGTAAGTGATTTAATTACTCCATGCCATCCAAGGGACGCTAACATTTCCTCTCCTTAATTACAATGAAATTACACTGAAAGTTCTTTGGAGAAGGAAAGATTATTTTTTATTCTGTGTATTTGCATAATGCCAGCTACTAGTGAGGTCTCTGGGCCCAGCAGTTGAGTATAAGATAATGAGGAGGGGACCCACAGTCTATTTCATCACAGAGCTGCTTCGCCTTTGGAAGAGAACCTTGCCTGATCAACGTGCATTAACAGCACTGAAGCAGTTGGTAAAAGTAAGGTGAAGGAACCAATTTGCATGTGAAAGTGTAAGGAGAGATTTGAATGGCAGAAGGTGCTTCTGAGTAGGACTTTACCTGGGACATGGGGACCTTTGTGCAAACTAATCTAGGTTCCATGAGAGTTCTACACCTAGGATTGAGGTAAATAGATGTGACATTACAGCATACAGGAATCTTAAAAAAAAAATACCAAAGTGGCAGCAAATGTCTTACTGACTTGCCAGTCCTCAGTACTGGGATAGAACTGGGATCACTAAGATTCTACTGGTGTCACTTTCATCAAATAGCTATCATTTAGCCTAGCACATATCAAAGAGAAAACAGCTTTACCTCATGTGTCTTCCTCTTGTTGCTTGCCCAGATTTCCTCAAAATTGTCTAGTTCCTCTCTCTTTTTAACCTCTGATTCTGCCAGTTTGACTACATGAGCTGCAAGCTTATGCCTTTTTTTCCTACTTCCTGCAGTGAATAAAGCCTCAGAATCACTTAGATCCTTCCTTCCTAAGAGCATGACTGCTTTTATAGAGTACAATATCCATCTGTGATCTAAACTAGTGTGGAAACTTCTATAATCTATCCTCCCTCTGATCTCATCACAGTTTAGCATCATTGCCCTAGAAGAGATTAAAAAGTTTATTTTTTTTAAAGCATCCTTTGTATGTCTTCCAGGTATCCACTGTGAATTCTGGTTCAGGGATCATCCTCCATGCAGATTAAATTAACTAGGCCTGCCCCTAAATGAGTATTTGAGGAATCAGGAAATGCTAGAAAGGACTTTGATTACAGTCACAGCTCTACCCTATTGGATATTTATCCTATAGAGGTTAAATCCATTCAGAGACTGTTATATTCCAGCTACCTTTTTCAACACCAAGCAGCTTTAGGTATTAGTAACTAATCCATTTTCAGGCCTTTCTTCAGTCTTTGCTCTTCCTACAATATCATTTCATTTGTTAGTTTCAGACTGTCACCAGAGCTGATGCCCGAGGAATTTACTACAAGGAATGGAAAGGCTCTGTCTCTGCTGCACAGCAAAGCACGGGGCAGAGATGTCAGAGCCAGAAGCAGTGTGATCATATCACTGTGACACTGGGTGCAACCAGGTGATCCCTACTGTAAGGAAGAGCTCATTCCCTTGGGCACATGCCATGCACATAGCTATCATCCTATTGGGACACCAGCTAGAGTCCCTGTCCTGTGATGTGCATGGCAGAGAGCTTGTCTCAGTCCTGGGTCTGTGATCTCTGATCCACACACCATTGTGCCATGCAGATATCTTAGTGCCTCCTTAGTTCATTAATTCTAAAATATTTTCCAGAAAATAAACTTGAAAATATATTTTTGTCTTTCCTTTCTTCTAATTTGTCAAAAGGCAGAAAATCTTCTAATGCCTCCTTCCTACTACTTACAGTGTAGGAAGGTTTTGATTTTATGGATCTAATTTTAGGTCTATGACTTAAAATTACACTTATCTCTTACACAGCTCTTTGGAAAGAATTTAGGAAGTAAAAGCACAGGTATATAGTTTGTCTTCTTCAGGACATTCAGGCCATTCAGATGCAAAGCTAATTCCTCTGAATTTCCATCTCAGGCAGCCTTTCAGGAAGTACCTTCCTCTCTTTACAGGTATGCTTGCTATACTTGTTGTAGTAATAATTTGCATCAGGGGACTACAGGCTACAAATATGCTTTCCCAGAAACTGGATAAATTTATGGAACAGACTTGGAGTAGGTGGGATAAATCTCTGTAGCAGATTAATCAGTCCTTTTGCGGCTTCAGTGAGGCCATTGGAATGTACCCAACAAGCAGGGAAGTTAGGGCAGTTGAGGCAAATTTCCAAGTGATCATACGAAAGCCAGAGAAAAGGGAAATATTGCATTTTCTCCATAAAAAGCAACATTCTTTACACAGCCAGGCTTAGACAGAATTGGCCGTGTTTCATAGCATCTCACGTCTTTCATTTGCACTACATATTTTAAGAATTGGATAACAATGACTTTATAGAAACTAAAGGAAGTTGAATAGATGTTGCATTTTAAAAATTTCTGGTAACTGGTCCAGCTGGTGTAGTTTCTTTTTGTGTTTGGAGCAGACCTTTGGAAACCTTCTCATGTCCTAAATAAGCCCAGACCATAACCTGGTCTTAGGGACTGCTGGGCACATATATGGTTATGTGCGTTTGATCATTTGTGGTGCAATGACATGCTGTGTTCAGGTCACGTTCCCTTTGCTTGTGCTGTCCAAGCCAAAAATGCCAAACAAGTGTTACTGTCAGTGGTGGAATACCAAAAGTTGCTTGAGGCTGTAAGGATGCAATATGAGATGTAGTGGGGAAAGAGGCAAATAAGATGAAAAGCTGTGGGGATGCAGGGCATGCCCTAAACTCCAAGGGACTCGATCTTTGCACACACAGCAAAGATCACCAGCAACTTCGTACCCAACAAAGGATCAGAGAGATTAGAATATACTAAACACTTCTTCCTTATAAAAGTACTGTCTGACTTTTTAGCAACAGCCAGTCTCTCTTTCTACAGTCTTCCCTTTCCTGGCACTGGTGAGCTGCCAGCCTGCAGTAGCTAAGCCCACAGGCACAAACAGTGGGCAAGGGTTGCTCATGGAGCAGCTGCTCCATCAAACCCTCAAGTTACCACAAACCTAGAGCAAATACTAAAAGTTTGCACTGTTGTGGGGTAATTAAAGAGGATGGGCCTTCTGTTCTTCCAAGTAACTCCTTCTGCAGAAAGCCTTTAAGAGGGAAGAAACTGTACCCCTGGTGCAGTGGAACAGCCATTTGACATTCACCAGTCACAAAGACTGGGTAGAAAATACTGCATGTGGACCACATAGATCTGGATGGGACTGTCATTCTGCTTTTAAGGTCTGGAAGGAACAGCACAGACACTCCACAAAAGCATGAAACCTCAGTAGTGCAAATAGGTCCTTTTCTCACTGATGGGTGAAAAGCATTTTACCTGCTTTTTTTGTGTCTGTCAACATCTCCTTTTTTAGCCTCCACTGAAGGGTGCACTTACTCTGGCAGCTGGTTCTCCACTGGCTAAAAGCCACAATCATAAAAAATCTGCATCTTCGCTCCCTGAGTAACCACATAGCAAGCATGCTACTGTTTGTGTGCCATTTAATAGAATCAGGAAGCCCTTACAGCAAATAAACTACAGCCAGCTGAGATAAAACGTGCTAATAAGGATTGCCTCAGGGCTTCTCCTCAGGGAACAGACAATTCTTAGAATGCTCATAAAGCTGAGTTCTGCTCTCCAGTGGACTGGGGCTTGTCAAAGAAGTTTGATGAAAGCAACTGGGTGGGAAGAAGTGATAATGTCTCTGGTTACCACAGCTGCATGGGATGGGTTTTTTTTGTTTTGTTTCATTTTGGGAGGGTTTTGTGTGTGTTTTGGGGAGGGGTTGTGTGGCGGTTTTTGTTTGTTTGTTTCCTGTTTGGTTTTTTTTAATTTTTGTTGTCAAAAACTGCAATTTATTCCTCTGTTTCTCCAGCAAAAACATATCTTAAGAGCTGGAATTCTTATTTGGAACCTTAAGAAAATAATAGGACCTCACCTCTGCCATTGCATAGGGAATAACACTCAGTACTGACCTAATATTACCTTTTCTCCCCAGACAGGTGCTTCACAAAATACAGGAGGGTAATTCCATACAGCTAAGCCTACAAGAGGCTCAAGGAAACTTGAGATGATAAGAAAATTATTTCATCATCACTCAGGATCTTGTTCTGAAAATGTCCATCCTAGAGACCAAGCTTTGCCTGTGACTTCTGGACCAATGTCCATAGCTCAGTGTAAGCAGGCTGAGGGGTATGTGACATTTTTAGAGCAAATAGCTGAGGGAATTTAAAAAAAAAACCCCAACAAACAAAAAAAAACCAAACCCACACTCTGTTTTCCTGCCAGATTTTTTCCTGCCAGATTTTTTTTTTCTTTTAACTATTCATTGATGCTTCAAAGCAAAGGGAAAGGGAGGTAGCAGTCTGGAGTTTCCAGTCACTAGTCGGCAAAAGTATGTTCATCTTTTCTTGTGGCTGACTTTTTCTTGAGACAAACCTTAAACAACTGGGCTGGGGATCCAAGGCTCTGCCTGCACCTCCTAGTGAAACAAGTGGTAGAAGACCATTTTGTATCCAGTGTGGACTGTTCATTTCTATTGCAAATAACAACTGTTGGCAGTTACAGCAACACCCTTTGCTTATTGTTTTGTAAACAGTTTGGACTGCTAGTCAACATGGAGATGATACACAGGTCTGTCATTCATTTCCGTCAGACCGGATGTTGATCTGTGTTTGCTTTTTCATTGCAAAACTCAGATCAGGAGTTGGATAAGACTTAAATAACTGTGGTTTAACCTAAACAAGACTCAGTTGCTATTTGTGGAGGGAGAGAAGAGGTCTGAGAGTGTGGAATCGTGAGCAATATCTCAGTATGCAGATTTTATTTTAGGTTTCTAAGCAATTAAAAAATTAGGACAATGCTTTGGCCCTCTCTAAATACTGCAGATTAGGCTGGGATTGACTGGGCTGACACACAGCTAGTTCAGGGGAGTGGAAGTTCTCTGAAGTACTTATTGCTGAAGGAATCATGCCTCTAATACATTTTTAGAGCTGAATAGTCCCAGTAGCTCTGGAAAAGAAATCTGGGTTCCTCCTCAATAAATATCTGCCTACCACATTTGTGACAACTGAACTCCTTATCACAACAGAGAATGAATTTTCTCTTCCCTCTGAAGTCTGCAAAAACAAGCTCCAGGGCTTCCAGCTTGAAAACAATCTGCTTTCCCAAAAGGCACAATAGAGTTCTGATGTTTTTCTTTAAATATTCGTGGTGATTAAAATTGGACTTTAATAGTTGCATGGGTTCCATTTAGGATTGTGATGTTGTTCTCTAATTAAAGTAAGTACATTAGCAAAGGTGAAGGACATCTTTAAATTGCATAGTGATTATTCCATGAAAATGTACCCTTTTTCTTTTTTTCTTTCCTTTTTTTCCCCATTTCTTAGGTAAGATGACCTTATTCTTCCAAAAGGTAGAGTTGGGGAGGAGTTTAATATATACAGATCTAGTTCTGAGTTCCTCAGCTTTTTATGTGTCATCCCTGGTATGACAAACCCTTACCTACAGAATTAAGGGATCTTATGATGACGATTTGAGTTATTTCCTCTATTATACAGAAAGGGAAAAGTAAGATGCATGCAGGTATAATGACTCATGCATTGTCATTCCATCATCCAAGATGCTGATGGAAAAGTTGCGTAAAGAACCTGCCATTGTGAGTCCCAGGTCAGTGCCCTGTCAGTGAGCTCCTGCTAACTGTAAGGAACAATAAAGCATTCGTACAGCCTGAGCAGAATTGTGTAGCTCTTCATTAATTCACTCAGACATTCCCTCTCCTACAAAATCAAAACTAAACCCAAATGGCAGACTAGAAAGGTACCAGCTCTGATGAGAAAGACATGGAAGACTTCAGTGGGGAGGGGAGCATCTGAATGCTCTATTTCTTTTTTTTTTTTTTTAGCAGACTCCGGTTCCTTTAAATATCTGTGAATCTCAGTATCAGAACCAAAGAAATATTCTGGGAGGTGTTTCCTTTCTCCACTTCCAGCAGCTACTGAACCCATGCCAAATACCAGGGGAGAGAATAAAACCAAAAAAGGGAAAGGACATCATCACTAGCTTTTAAGCAATGTAATAGTCCAATTTCTATGCAATCCAATAGTCCCAAGACATTCCATATATTACTGTCACACATCTGAATACAAATATGTCACAATTATGTATATTGTCATATTGGCAGCTGAAGCCTGATAACACATCAGTAGCTCTCCCTGTGCTGTCTGTGCTAGTCTGTCAGGGTAAGGTAGCAGGCGTTCCCAGGCACCTTACACAATCCAGACGTTCTTGTCTTTACTGTTACCATGTCTTCTGCCTGGTAGAGCAGAAGATTATGCCACTTGTGAATATGAAGGTTTTTATTTAAGGTTTCATAACCTATAATTTTTGTTCATGCAGGAGAAAAATGAGAGAAAAGAGAGAAAGGAAAAAGTGCAAGAATGTAATTTTGGTTCTTGGAACATTTTATATGTATATTTTTATTATAATATAATAGATATATAATTATACCTTTTTGCTCTTGTTCATGTGTATTTTTCTATTTATGTATATAATTTTTAACTGACCTCTTTAATGGAGAAAAAGAGTTCCAGAGTTGGGAGGGACAAATTTTATGTATATGTATGTGTATATATATATATATATATATATATGTATACACATGTATAATGCAGCGTCATTTCAGACCAAATCTACAAACTCAAATTTTGCTCTTAAATAGTTTTTCATGTTTAAATCTTACCTCTGCTCCATCTGTGGGTCACAGTGGCATGAGCATTGTAATAGAACAGCAGCAGCAGCAAAGTCTTCCAAAGCATCCTTCTCTTTAAAACATGTATGTCTAGCTGTACAGTAGCTTTTTAATTCCCACGTCTTTTCTTTTCAGGAATAAATAATGGCTTTTCCTCTCCCCCTCCCCCTTTGAAGAAGAACCTGTCTGTTCTTCTGAGTACAGCTGAAGTCAGTGTGCAGCTCCTTTCCCAAACCAAGTCTCCTCGGGATCAGGAAACTTACTTTCACAGACAGACTTTGTTTTTATCCACATCTGGAATGACTCATAGTGCATGTGAGTTTGCTGGCAGCTGGGTGAATAAATATCATTACATTTTTGTAGTTGAGTTTCATTTGTTCTATGGGCCAGTTGGAATTTATTTTTGTCCAATAAACAGCCACAAGTAACTTCATTAAAAGACACTGCTGAATCCTAGCTCTGTAGCTACTCCTCTGTAATGTTAGCTATATGTTAACCCCTCTCTAAGGGGTGTGTGTCATTCCTTCCTCTGGAATGATGTACAGCCACCCTTGGATGCTTAAATCAGGGAGTGGGGCATGTGCTCTGCAAGAACATTTTGCTACTGTGATTCATATAATCATTCCTTTATTAAGAACATATCATGCTGTGCTTAGACTTCACTTCTGCAACACAAGCCCTGGCCTCTTCCTACATTTGGCCAGTGTAGAGAACAGGAAGGTCCAAATCCTTAACTGGCTGTCTTCAATGGTACTAAGAGGAACACTAAACTATCCTAAAGACAATCTACAATAGCCAGGTGGAATGTGGAGGGGTGATGCTGAAAAAAGGCTACTGGTAGACATCTCTTTGCTGATGCTGGTGCCAAGGAAGACAACACTGGAAGAGTTTAACCCAGACTGACTCAGCGTGGAAGAAGCTTCAGTTAGGTACTGCACCTGTCACAGTTTCAGCAGCAGCACCAGGGAGTGCTTTGTGGGAAAATAGCACTAGAATAACAACAGGTTGCTGTGTGTTGAAACAAACTGATGAAAAGTAGGAACACAGAAAGTATTTACAGAACCAAGGGACAGGGGATGCTCCATTTGGTACCTAGAAGTGATAAGTCTAGTTCTCTTCTTTTATACATGAGAGAAAGCCAGGAACAAATCCAGTGACAGCCATGAATTTACACTGGTGTAAAACTGGCACATAAGAAAGGAGATTCCAGCTCAGAAGGTATAAATAGAAGGATTAATGGAAAGGATCAAGAGCTGGAAAGACAGAGGGCACTGTGGCTCAGGATTAATGTGCACTGGCAAGAAGGCATGGAGAAAACCTATTCAGCTCCAGTATGCATCATGCCAACACCTGGCCTTAGCCTCAGTCCCCTCATTCTTCTCTGTCCCAGCTGAAACACCAGCTGTAAAGGAAGGAGGAGGGTCAAATAAGGTTGTCTTGCTGAAGGCAACTCCGCTTCTTTTCCTACATGTACAGATTTTCCTATGCTCAGAGTGCCTCAGGTTACTCCCACATGAACAGCACATGAATGTAGGACATTATTTTATATGCCAAGGAGATGACAAAAGGTGCAATTCAAGTAGAGTGTGGCTAACCAACTCTCTTTATATATACTTGTTACCATGGCATATTAAGGATGGGTCTGAATGCAGGGTTAAATCTAGGTGTGGGCTCACTTGTGTGTGTCTGACTGGAAATTATGGGGCTGGAGTAAATGAGTCCTATGCTCCCTATAGAGGGGGAGAGAGAAAGAGAGATGCCACAAGTGGATGATTATTCCTATTTTGCTCAGATCACTTGGGACAGGGTGAGTTGCTCTTGAAGGAGGTAGATCAGCATGGCCAGTTCTGGGATAATGTGCATCAAGATGATTCACATCAAGAAGGTGTAAGTTGCATCATAGCAAGGGGACAGTCAGCTACTTTTTTTCTCAGTCAGCCACTGAGAAAAAAACCCCACAGTATAACTCCTCCTGGAAAGGTTTCACCCAGTAGGGAGGGCTTGAGGAAGTTACACTTTAATTTAGCAAACCACCCTAGTGAAAACCCTTTAGCAAGCAAATGCCGTGGGCATAGATGGCTTCATTAACTTAACTGCATCAGCCTAGCTACCCTGACATGATGATCCTAATTGTTATAGTTTTAAAACTCAGAATTCCTTCCAAAAGCTTGGAGCCAACGCCTTGGTACTGATAAAGAGGTTTAACAAAGGGTGCAATGAATATGCATATTCTGATGTTGATAGCTCTTGCCAGAGTTTTTTGTTCGGACCTCTCCCTGAGCCTGAGAAGGGGGCGGGGGGAGGGGAAGGGGGTCAGCGTTCCTGGGCTTTTCTGCGCAGGACAGGACCTCACTGGCTCAGCGTGGAAGAGAGAGAACAGACACACACACACCTGGTCCGACATCACTGTGGGACCAGAACTGTGTACTCTGCTCTCTCTGGTTTTTTTCGGCAATCACTCCCAGACACTGCAAAGGTATCTGTGAAGGAGAGACACCTGCCTGTCTCCTACCCTGCGGAGGCTGCGTTGCTGATGTTTTTCCTTTGTCACCGACCCCACGGGAGCCGACTACAACTGCTGCCGCCATTCCCGAGGGACAGAGGCCAGCCAGCCAGGCACAACATCGCCACCTGCTGTCTGTAGATATAATTGCAACTTCTCCCCCTACTGGGCACAGCCAAAAAGACACTTAACTGTTTGCTTTTGCCATCTGGGGGGTTTATTACAAACTGTTGTTGTTTGGTTCTTTCTGGATATAGATATATATAGATATATACAGATATATCTGTGTATTGTGGTTAAGAACTGTTATCCTTTCATATATATATATATATTTTCCTAATTAAAGTTCTGGGGTTTTTTTCTAAATTTAAGGAGAGGGATTATTTCTTGGCCAACACAGATATCTTAGTTCTCCCCTCGAACTAAGACACTAATGCTGGCAGAGGCTGTGAACTAGGGAGAAGCAGCACTTGGGGTGCACATTCCAGGTTTGAGAAATAAAAGAAAATCATGAAAAATCTTTGAATCTTGTTGGGTAACAAAGGATCATCATTACAGTGGTATTTGGGGGGGGTGGATGGAAACTTCTGAGGTGTTGTATCATGTCATTGCATATGTTTAAGGAGGTAACTGCTGATAAGAGAGCATTAAGGAGTCCAGGTGGGCTCTATGCCACTCTAAACCAGAATAAAAACCATCTTGCAGGAAGAGCCCTACAAAATAGCTAAGTCTGCTGGCTGGCAACAGTGGGACACTTTCTCTGCTTGTTAACTGTCACTTCGTCATATATCCAGCATAGAAAGGTTGAGGAGCAAAATCCTCGGAATTGCTTTGCTTAATCTCCCCTCCACCTCCAACCTCTGGAGCAAGCATCCTAGGAGCAACAGAGGAGTTGCAGTTGAGACAGAAGAGATGATTACTGAGCTCTCTTTTTTTTCAGACCTTGAAGGTGTTGCCCTGAAGTTACATAATATATAATGTTTGGAAATTATTATTTATTTCTCCTTAATCTCAGTATGGCTGCAAAATCTTCTCTATCAGCCTTTTCAATACAAACTCTCCCCATCTGTGCTGCAGTGTCCCACTCCACAGTGCAGTTTTCAAGCATTCCATCTTTGTCTGTCTCTTTGCACATACCACAACTGTGTGGCACATTTGCCTTTAAGACTGTAAATGATGCACTTGAATCTGTTTTCTTACAGGAAATGCATCTGTAAATATAACAGGCCCATGTTAAATAAAGAATGCTTTTTCTGTAACATGTCCTCAGGAAGCGTAAATACCCCTCTCCCCCCTTAAAATTTTACAATCTTTTTCTCTCTCATATGGATGTATATACACAGAGAATCAAATCCTCCCTATTAAAAAGCCCTCCAGAGGAGGCCAGGAAATAAATCTTTCAAGCATGCTCAAAGCACTTCAACTGTATAGCATCTATTCATCTCAGGACTATATTTTATTAGATAGTTGTTCAGTTTCATCTCAAGGCAGTTTCTGTCTATGCTGGAGGTTTGAATCACTGCAACTATAATGAGTGCTGAAGCAGGATAAAAATCCTCACTATTTATAAATATTAAATATTCCTACATGGTTTGGAAGTATCAAGCAGAGGAGTTTAACAGAGAAGAACTCATCCTGAAGATGTATCCAGGAGAGGCTGAAGCCAGGAGGCTGAGGGCTGGTCTGCCACCTGGTCAGTATTCAGGTCTTAAATGTGTAATGCTAGACTTACTGTCACTGTTATGTTTAGGTGAATGTTTGTGTTTTACCAAGTCTCATAAATTGAAGCTGCAAGTCTTCCACTGCTCCCACTACCTGTGACACCTTCAAGGCACAGGAAAAGTGTGACTGCTGCCTCTAGCAGGCTGTTTGAGGTGAAAATGGACATTTATGCAACTCTCAATGACTAGATACCAGTGGAGCAGCTTTTCCATTTGATTCTCATCCTGATGCTGTCAGTCTTTTTAAGGAACCTGGAAATAGGGCAGGGTGGAAAGAAGTGTACGAAGACTAAACAAGGAAAGCTGCCAGCTGTGTTTTTGCAGCCCTGGAAGAGTGAGAGCAGGACTGGTAGTTGTACTCCAAATCTGTCTTCCTTCCCATCACAGATGCTGTCTTGGTGAAAAGACAACTCCAGCAGGCTGGGTACATAGAAATCCTGTATTTCCAGGGGATGGTCTGGAGTGACCAGTGCATCAGGTGAGGTGCCCTTTGTGTTCTTTTTTCGTAGGTCATTGTGTGAAATAACATAATCTAAAAAGAGAATGGAAAGGGGAACAAGGCAATGGGTGATCCAAGATCAGAAGCCTGTGGGACTTTAGAGAAAAATAATCTGTTTCACTGAGGAATACCAGCTCATGATGTCAGTTCAGTTCTGGCTTTGATGAGCTTCTGCCAAACCTAAGGAAGCACTGCAGTGTGCACCTCAGTCACTGTGAGATTCCCTTGCAAATCTTCTGTCAAACAGATAGTTGGGGTTTTTTTGTTGTTGTTGTTTTTTTTTTGTTTAACTTACCCCGTTTCAGTTGGAAAACAGTGTGGGGGGAGTTCTTCTGAACAAGAAACTCTGCTCTGCAGCCAGAGCCCTGCCTTGCACCACAGGCATTGCAGTACCTTCCTGTTCATGCCAGAACAGCAGAACAATATGCATGACACAGACATTGATTTCCTTCCCACCACAGAGATGGATAAATAGATACATTCACAAAAAGTGACTCACTCACTGAATGAACTGACGGCAGAGCTGAGGGTAGACACCAAGAGCTGATCCATTCCTCTGCCCAAAATGTAAGGGCCTGACCTGACATTGTGGGAGCTGCCACAGCACTGGTGCCATCTAACAAAAAGAGAAAGCAGCTTCCACAAGAGGCCAAGAAATACTCTCATAACTAGGAGGACATAGAGGAAAAAAATAGCTGTGCACAAGCTCCTAGAAGAAGAAAAGAAGTTATTTCAAAACCAGACTACTGACATTTGAATTGCATAGTCCATAATGACCTTTGATGGCCCCTCAGCTGAGTTTGCAGCTTTCTGCATCAACAATTTGGATGCCAGAATCTCACCAAGCCTCAGAGCAGCCACAGGCAGGATGAACCTTACATAGCCATCCTGTGCAATGGAATTAGAAGCTGGGAGGAACTTCCAGGATCTTTCAGTCATCCTTGTGCCCCAGATCTCCCTCCCTGCCTGCACCTAGCTGCCTGAGCTCACATTCACAAGAGCGCTCAGATCCTGAGCTGATACTTTACAGATTTACATTTAAATAACTGAAATTTAAAGTCTGCACATGCAGCTTTGCAGATATCTGGATTCCTTATGTGCGTAAGCTTCCCCTCTGAGGCTCCTTAAATGCTTGTATCACTGTATATACATTGAAAACATTGAGCTGCTCACATCCTATTTCATATTTCAAACAAAATACTGAGACTTGCCTTAATACTTACAAAAACATATGACTACAAAGGCCCCTTCTCAAGACCCATGTTGCACATTTCAGGTTTTTTCCACATATTCAGGAAGAAGATGGGGTACACATTTTATTCTGTGACTTGTTTCTTTGAGAAGTCATCTGCTTTATAAGGTGTCCTGGCTCAGACCCTTTCTCTGTCCAAGGAGATGTGAATACACACTATAAGAGGCAGTCTAAGATATGAATTACAGGATCTTCTGGGATGGAGCTTTTCAACTCTGTTGCTTAATCTGTTACTATCTGTGGGAAGTAATTAAATATTCATTGTGGCAGAGAGAAGGAATATGAGGGTGTCTTGCCACAATCACAGTACTCATACGTAAGATGCAGGTTTTACTACCTACCCATCTGCTTTATTTGGAAGCAGAATATATTATATTCATATTTCATTAATCACCAAGACCATATAAAAGATGAAAGTTCAAGTTGCCTCAAGAAGAAGTATTTGAATCCAGGTTCTTTATTCCTAGTTGAGTATGCCAACTGTCTAAGAAGAGATCCCTCTCTTGTTTTAGATATAAAAAGTCAGGAGACAACTCATGTTTACAATGAAAACCTAAGCAGAGACAAATTAACTCCCATTAGGTTTCAGCTTTAAAGATACACAAAATTTAATATGCCACTTTCTCCTTGGTATTTTCTCTTGAAAAACTAACTTATCTTAACTTCGATAATCTCTCTGTTTCAGCTGGGATTATGTGAATCATTCTCAGAAATCAGGCTTTCTCCCCAGGCCGTGTAAAGAGAGCCCAGATACCAAAACAGAGGCTGTGAACACAGCTCAGAATGAAGTTAAGCATGCTCACAGTTTAAGACAGCAACACTGAGCCAGGGTCTTTTCTCCACCAAGCCTTCATAAAAATGATGTGTTAGTAAGGCCGCTTTGGTCAAATGTACGTTAGAGTACATAGGAATTAGGGATGCCACTTTTTCCCCCCAGATTTTCAAGACAATTTGCAAAGGCATTTTTCAGTCAGTCAGGGTGCCTCTGCTCACAACAACCTGCAGAGGAAGGAACATTGAGATGCAGTCAGTAGGCAGCAGGAGCTACCATAGGAAAGTCACTGATGGAAGACTGACTTCTTTCTCTTACTGTACCTTATAAAACACAGACACTTAATTTTCCTTGTGGCTGCTAGAGCAGTTGCTGATGTAAATCAATACAGCTACACCTCCCTTAGAGAATATAATAAGCAAGTAGACCCCACTGGGTAATGCAGCATAACCCTTTTGGATAATGTAACTTTCCAAAGATTCCATCAGTTCTGCTTTGTTACAACCTGTTGGCTGCCAATGTAAGCTCCAGTGGCACAAAGCCAATGTAAACACCAAGGCCATGACTTGCAGTTAAGCAACAGAAATTGCTGTTAGCAGTGCTACTGTAAAATGAGGTCTGAAATGCAGCGGACAAGAAATATCTGTCACAAATCACTGCTAATATCATAAAAGAAGGTCAGCTATGCAGAGCATTTCCTGCATTTCAGGCTGCAAAGCCAGTAATGACAGCATTGAACATTCACAGAGGGAGTTTACGATAAAATCCTCAGAAGTGCAGGATAAAAAAGTATCTTCAGTAAATGTTATGAAATATTAAATCCAAAACAAAACAAAAACAGACCTTGACAACACAAAAGCCAGAATAATTTATTCCATCTCTGAAGCAGAGAGAAACACCAAATGCTAAACATAAGCTCATTACTGCAAGTCATTATCAAGAATAGCAAGACCAGATCTTTCTACAGATTTTACATTTTAGTTTACAGTATAACTTGAGATTCATCAGCTTCTTGAAATTGTGGATGAAATTGTTCTGCGGTAAAGAGAGAGGCAGAAACCTCTGGCCAATAATTATAAAACTAAGATATTAGAGACACAGTAAAGATGGATTATGTGGTGATAGTATTAGAGGTGGGGTGTAATGCAGTGGCGTTATGTGAGGACTCAAATGGGAGTGGGGTGAGATCATGATGAGTGGGGATCATGAAAAGAGGATAAGAGAGGAGGGGCGGGGTTAAGAAGGAGCACCAGATGCAGGTGAGGTTATGACATCAGGGTACAGACACAGGCACTGAACAGAGCTGGACTCTTTTGTAAAAGACCTGAGATAAAACCTGATTCAATGGGAAGCACAGTGTGGAAGTCAGACTCCTGTTTTGAAAACTTCCATCTAGTGCTTCTGCTGCTCAACACACTGACATTCCCACTTGCTCACTCCAGTTCAGCGCTGGTGAGGCTCTTCAGGGGAGTGTGGGTGACAACGCAGGAGGGTTTTGAGAGGACAACTCAACCCATTCCCTTCAGACAGAAGAAGAAGGATGATCCAGCTCTTCCTTTCTTCTTGGGCAAAGCAATCAGAGGTGCAATAGGTGGCCTGCAAAGCAAAGCCTGAACCTTCAGGTATTAAACACTGCCTGCTGGAAAAATGAGCATTCCTTGCCCTATCAAGATTTTTTACTCTGAGGAATCACAAACTCATTGCATTTTTCCTGCAAAACTCCTAGTTGGCTAAATAACTCACTTAAACCAGTTTGCAGGAAGGTAGGATGCAGGGAGTCAAAATATCCTCCAAAAAATGGGAGATCTGATGTGTGCCTGACACTTCAGATCCACTGAGAATGTGCAGATCTTCAGAAATATGAGTAGCTCTTCCATGCTACCAGTATACTTGGCTGTCACACCTCCAGAGAACCAATTCGTCATTTCCTGAAACAGCAAAGTCTTGAAATATAGGAACAACCTTGTGGCAAAGGTCTTCAAGAGTAATTCAGGGACCATTCCATTTCTTTCTTTGTGTGATGCAGGCAAACATTTTCTTCAGGAAAAGGAAAACTTTGAGTAAAACATTGACTTTTTTTCTGCCTTGTTTTGCTGTGTGCAGAAAAGGAAGGGCAATGCTGTGCTTGTTCCTCACCTGTTTCTCTCTTTAGAGACTAAAATCTTTTGGCCAGAGACTGTCTGTGCCTTACTAAGCACTCATGAGCCTTCACCTCTGTGAAACCCTGGGGTGCTTTAGGTGTCCAATCAACCCACCATCCTGTGTGATTGTAGTGAGCCACAAAGGTGAAGGAAGAGAGAAAAGAATTTTTACTGTATTTTATTCAAACAGGTCATATCCTGAATCATTCACAACTGAACTAGCCAACTGAGATATTTAGCACATGTCTTTGTTTAGCATCCTTGGGAGATGAAAAAAGTAAACAGCTCCTTCAAATTAAAAGTCGAGACATCTGTATCAGTTGTAGGGGAGGGAGTGAGGACACACAAGAGCAACAGCAGATATCAGCTACTCACTTCTCCAGGACTTCTTTTGGCTCCATTTAGTGAAACAGCAACTTAATCATAATGATAAGAGCTGAGACACAGTTTAACTGACAGCATAGAAAATAACGGCCAGGCTGGAAAGGAAAAGGAGGTCAGAACCAATTAAATCTCCTAGACTATACAGACTAAAGTAACAATCAATAACCTGAACACATTTAGTGTTGGATGGTTGTTCAAAACACATTTTTCAGACCTATGAACCAGGATTTTTCTTGATAAAAAGCTATAAAGCGAATAGCATCTTAAAGGTCTAGACTCTATCTTTGGCTTCAGGAGAAGAGACAGCTCATTGATTTAACAACTCAGGCTTATAGCTAAAATCTGTCCTGGATGGGAGATTTGATCAAGGATAACGGAGCAAAGGTGAGTCTAAAGCACAGGTAATGCCTTGGGTTTAAAAGACCTCTCACAACTGCTTTAAATCACTGCAGCTTTCAAAAGACTTTCTTCCCAGCTGTGATGCCTCTCTCTGCTGAGGCTCACAAGGCATCCTCTTGCCTTGTGTGTACATAGGTGGTGGGGCAGAGTTAGATTCAAGCCTTCCAGCTATCCTGCCAGGCTCCAGGAGCTGCCTTTTGCTGGGGCATGTCCTCATCCCAGCAGGCTGCAGCCACCCAGTGCCACGTTGCTTAACAACATAAAATGCTACAGTGTGGTGACAAAACTGTCATGGGATCTCTATAAAACCGTGTTCAACAGTGCCAGCTTCCTAAGAAAAACCCCAAATAAACCAAAACAAACAGATTGTGTGAATGAATAACAGGCATGAAACAGAGTTCCCTCTCTTCCAGAAAAATAATGGATGCATACAGCAGGCAATTCCCTTGCTGGAGAGGTCCACAACCTCTGAAGTTAATGTATATTCCAGCTAATGGGAACTGTAATCATTGGCATCAGGCCCACATTTAGCTCAGTACCAGCCCTAGCACAAGGGAGGCATTCAGAAGCAGCTCACATCCAAGGGCAGGAGAAATAAGCTGCCAATTATGTCAGACATGTTGCCTCAGGGGGAAATTGGGCTTTTGCTGCTGCTGCCTGACACATTTCTCTGATCCCTTCCAGAACAGGCTACCTCTGCTATGCCTAGCACCCAAAACCCACTCAAATTAATAGCATAGTGTTCTTATTATCTGCCAAGATCTCTTGATTGTGCATGGTGTGACAACACAACCAAATACCTTTCTTGCTGCTGGGAAGGAAGGGTGTGGGCCGATTCCTCTCTGAAGTGCTCTCACTTTCTTCCTTCCTCAGCTTGGCTCAAAAGCCTGAAAGTAAATGTAATGGAAAAAACAGCAAATTCTCAGCTCCTTTTTTTCCCTTGAAGAACGATGCATATAGGCATATATGCATGTCAGTGTGTAATCACATGGAGGGAGACAGCACACTGCTTAGAGCAGCTCCCTCAGTTGTCTTTCACACCTGTATAGCCCAGTAGTCCAGAATCTATTGTGCTGCAGCAACCTTACCTCTCTGATGGTTGAACTTGTCATTCATCAGAGGTTGTACCAGCTGCTCCTTGCATCCTGGGCTGTGCTATCAAGTGCCAAGAGACCAAGAGAATGGTCTAACTAGCTCCACTTGCACCAGACCTCCAGTGAGCTAATGGTACTGGCTGCACTGAGACCTGCACCTATCTGAGCTGAACAATTCCCTATAGATAAATTACTTTAATTCAGTGGGGCTTGAACCATAACTGTTGTTCCCAACTCTTTCTGTCGTGCATATTAGCAAAAGCTGTCATGGAGGCCAGACTAACTCTGTTTTTTTTTATGTCATCTGCGGCTAAAACAAAAGAAATGTTTACAGGTGACAGTAACCTTAGTGCAGGCGGGAGAAAGAAAGTGCTGTCTCCCTTTCATAAACAGTAAAATCAGTGAGATTCAGGTAAATCTGGAGGTGACAGGGAACTATATGGTTAGTAAGTTTCTTCTTGGAAAACACCAATTAAATGAAACTGAAATTTTCTAAAGCAGGGGAAAATGCATGTACCAGTTCTCGCAGGAAATGGAACAGCTGGTCAAATTTGAGAGAGCATTCAGTCTTCAGTGAATGAACAAAATCTTTACAGTGCATTGCTAGAAGGTATGGAAAGTTTGGATTCAAGTCTTTGTAACTCCCACAAGAACCTTACCTGTCTATTGCCTACATGCAGAGAGAGTCCCTCAGGCTCCTCCACAATGGAGCACTTCTTTTCCTTCAAGAAAATCAGCATTAACAGAGACAGGGATCTCAACTTGGCTCCTCCTTATCCCATGAGAATATTATAAATCTAGTGAACACCTTCCTCACTCTTCTTAACAAGTGACTACTTACACCAAGTGGATCCACTTTAACAAAAGGTATGAAGTTGAACCTTTCTTTCTCTGAAAGGTGTTGAATTTCTCTCAACATTTTTGACAATGGAAAATCTTTTGCAGGGCAAGAAACCTAGTTTCCACTCAGCATTAATTATGCCCCTGTAACAGGAAATATGATAAACAGAACTAGGCTTAATATACCTCATTAAGTGAGGTTTGGGTACTAAAATCCAAATCAATAATGGCTGGGATTTAGTACTTTCAGTTGAGCTCCCAAAGTAAAAAAGGATTATGCAAACAGTTGAAGAAGTGATTTGTCTTCCTTTGGAGCGAGGCTCCACAGAAAGCAGTGTAGTTTTATCTACAGATACAGGTTTTATGACTAACCTCTTTGCAGACACATGAAAATGCCTAGTGCAAAACAAGTTGCCTATCTGTCTGTCTCTCTTTCATACATCCCTGTTCACATAGCTGTGACGTCCTGTCTTTTAACCAGGCTTCAGATACTAGGTTTCCTCAAGCAGGATTTATGTCTCTAATAATGTGGATCTGAAAGAGCTCAGCATCAGGAGGGTGCACTGCTATTGCCATCCAGAGTTGCAGGAAAGAGAAATTCATCTGGCCTCAGGCTGCAGAGGGAAGGTGCCATCAGCAGAGTCAGAGCAAGGTGTGATGGGAGGTGGGCAGAACCATATCAGACCCATCCTGCTGGTTGTACTAGGTCCCCACTTGTAGGAGCCCACAGTATGACAGCTGTGCAACACCACTGGCGTGTTGGGCTTGACTGATGCAGCAGACACTGAAAAGCTCCTACAGTGCCCTCATGCAGAAATAAGGTGATCAGGAGAGCATGCAGAGGTTTAACGGGAGATAAGGAACAACTCCACTGGTGCAGTGCTGCAGAGTGAGGGAAAAAAAAGAAGGAAGAGAGCACAGGAGAAAAAATGTGGAAGAGTTAACATCCTGACGAATATGCAATTGTACCATGGAAGCAAAGATTTGAGTCAAACTGCAGATCATGGCTAAAGATGAGAAAAAAAAATAACAGAAAATCTACTTTAGCACAATTTTCTGAGGATTTAGTCACAACACGACTCAGGATACTGGATATTGCCAGCATGATGTTTCCAGCAATTTTTACAGAAGCTCATTTACCAAGGCACTTATTGCACCATGAACATCTCCATCCCTCCTGGACATCAGGAGAAACCTGTGCTCCATGTTGGGGATGAAGACAGGCTCCTCAGCCAGCAAGGCTTCATTCACTCCTGTAGCCTTATCACAACTCTGGGCCCCTAACTGGTCTCTCCTCCTGGCCATTTTGCTGGTCAGACTGGTGCAAATGGGAATTGCTTGGCTTCACTGGCCTGGAGCTGGTTCCCCTCTGTTTTAGTTTGAGGGGAGAACTAAGATATCTGGGTTGGTCAAGAAATAATCCTTCTCCTTAAATTTGAGGAAAAAACCCCAGAACTTTAATTAGGGAAATATATATATATATTTGTATATATATATGAAAGGATAACAGTTCTTAACCACAATACACAGATATACACATATACCTCTATATATATCTGTATC
>JAWWEW010000041.1:60627647-60682281 GCA_035583185.1 Anabacerthia variegaticeps | reverse complement strand
TAGAACAAAGACCCTAGCTTGGGTCATTAACAGAATATGCATATCCATTGTGCCTTTTGTTAACCACCTTAGTGATGCTAATGCATTGCCTCCAAGCTTCTTTGGAAGGAATTCCAACTGGGTTTTGAAACTATAACACCCTCCAGAACAGATCTCATGCCTTATGTTAACAAAGTGGGGCAAGGCTAGTTGGATATGGAAACCATGTGTGGCAAATTTAGTCAGAAAACAGGTTTGGCACAACTACAGTGGTAAACAAAAGAGTTGTGCACAGTGTGTGCCAGCAGGTTCTTAAGGACCCAAAGAAGACTTGAAGAAAGAGCAGGAAAAAAATGCCCAGACACAGTTCTTTTGTGACCACTTCTATGCCCCAGTGACCTCTAAATGTAGATCTATGTCACTATTAAGGTCAGTATTAGACAACCTCCTTTTGTGACCTGTATAATTCCTTGATCATTAAACTAAAACAACAGGACCAGATGAGTGGAGTGTTTCAAAATGGTGTACATTTCAGTTCTAAAAGGTCCCTTCTGTCTCCTCACATAATGCTGGCTGTTGACAGCATTACTGAGGGAAAGCAAAATTGACCCTGTACTTCTAAGAGCTGGATCTAATGGTCATGCCACATTTTAGTTAAAATGGCAGAATGAGGGAAAGAGACAGTTTAAGCTGAAACAGATTCTGGCAACTATTGAAAAAGAGATTAAATGTAAATGTTAACAAATTTGGGAAGCAGAAAATAAAAGGAAATTTAACATAATCCTTTATTAAATTCTAAAATAAAGATGGTTGATCCCTTCCCTTTCTCTCTCTTTCTTTCAGCCACTATCTTCCTTTTTTATTTTTATTTTGACAGTAAGCCTAATGGAAAACACCGACAGCTGAGCTAAGTTGTTGAAACATGGGACAGTAAAGGGAAAAGATGAAGACAGCTTTGCAGATTTTGCAGGTTACTGCCTCTGTGACAATAACCTCTTTCATTCCCTCCACCCCCTCCCTCTGGGGATGTGCATGTCCTTCTGTCTTTACTTGGAAAGCAAAAAGAAACTGAGCAGATAAATGGGTTCAAGCATGTGTCCCAGGGAGATAATAGCAATGACGTTATTCTAATTTTCGCCTAATAAACTAGGGCTTAGTCCTGAAACACTCTTAAGCAAGGGGCATGTACATATTTCAGGAGTCCCATTTTAATCACAGAAAAATATTTGCAACAGAGCTGCTAGGTCTTTATGGATAGCTGAAGGGGAGCAAACATTGCGTTTAGTGTTTGACAGGCAGAAAGGATGTAGGACATTCAGATGCTGAAGAAGAGACTGCCTCCCCCCAGGTAACCCAGTGACCCCCTAGCAGCCACAAACTGGGGAGGATTTACATTCTCTCCAGCAGATACCTGTTGTTCCTATGTTTCTCTGCCCTGTGTCCCACAGTGTTCTCCTGGTATCAGCCTCTGGGGCCGGGGGAATGGCAGGAGCAGAGGTAAGCTGGGAGCCAAGCATTGCATGCCAAGTCTGTGGCTTTGCACTTTCCCTGTGGTGGTTTACTCCGACTTCTTCTTTGCCCTAATGCTCTCATTAGTTTACTTTTAATTATAATAAGTGCCATCTCTCTGTGGTTGCCTGTGGCTTGCTAAATAGTCTGCTGAGGCATTACTGAATTCCAGAAGAGCAGAGAAGACATAGATGCCAAAACCTTCCCAATGTTGTCTCTTTCTCCCATGTGTGCACACACCACCAGAGAAGAAGCAGCTGACCCCAGTGGCATTAAAAGGTAACCAGAATGTCCAAGACCCCATCCAAGACTATTGAAGTATTAGGAACACGCCCAAAGTGCTATTTGTCAGGCTCATAACGAGCACATACTTTTAAAATTAGTTTTCACCACTGTGACAGGGAAAGGAAAAATGTGTTTTATATAGCTTGTGGCTATGTCATAACCCAGACCTTCTCTGGACAGTTAAAGCAAGATCCTATGTGGTGCAGCCTCGGACCTGGATTAGCAGATTTCCGTGTCTGGATGTCATACCATGGGATCTGTTTGGGATTGGGCTGGCATTCCCTCTCCTTGCTCAGAGGGGACAGACTAACCTGTATGAGTGCAGGATATCTCCAGACCCTCAGGCCTTTTCCCAACAGTTCATGTTACACTCCCATCCCCATAAAGGCAGAATAATCTTCCTGAAATCAGGTGGGAAAGCGTTCTAGACCACCCCCTGTAAGAGACTTGAAGCTGGGACCACAGGAGATGGTGAGGGGTACTGACACCTGTAGCAAACTAACATGTAATTGCACACCCAGGAGTCAAACCCAACCAGTGCTTGCTGTGTCCTGGTACACCACCTGGTATACCACCTCCGCTGGTGCCACTGGGGCTTGCAACTGTAGATGGAGAGGTGGAATCTTTCAGTGTCAGAAACAGGCTGTACTGGACAAATAGAAGTTCCCTGTCGAAGTTTTCTGTGCACAGGTGCTCTGCAGCCTCAGTAACACCTGGAAAGGGAACACACAGCACATACTCCCACTGCCACCAAAGTAGGTGGTCTGGGAGACCACAGGAAGAAGGTCCACAGTGGTTTGGAGGCCCCTTTTTAAAATGAGAAAAGTTGTGTTTAATCAAGGAAAGAAAGCATACTTCTTCCTCCCACACAGAAATTAATTTTCCAGGTTCTTAAACTTGTCATGAAAGCTATGAATCCTATTTAAAGGAACTGTTTGTTCTTAATTGGTAAACTTTACATAAATTTTTTTTTATTTTTCTTTTTAATAAGCTGTTTGTGGTGAGAAAATTACATTATGAATGTTTGGTCTATGTGCTATCTAGGAAGGTATGTTGTTTGTTGCATGTTTGTTGCATTTGGTTTAAATTGTCTTGAGAAAATTGATGTCATATTCTTTAGAGCTTTATGACCACTATCCTGGACCTGGTGCTATTTTTGTATTTAAGATGCCTTCTCCTGCAGTGAAAAGAATTCCTATTTTCTGAAAGAGAAATCTCAGTGTATGACTGATTGAAATACTAAAAATCTGTTTACAGGGTAAAAGTCCTTCTAACAGTATCTGTAAATATGTGAGGGCTACATGTAATCAAAAGACAGAAAATACTTGCTGAGCGCAGAGCAGTATTTGGAGACGCACTGGAAAAGGTAAAGAAATAAGAAATTAAAGTAAAAACAAATCTCAAGTTGTACGATAGAAAGAAAATAATGTAACTCAAGTGACCAAGCACTGTGCTAGAACTGTATTTATTGCATGCCTCACTACAATGGATGGCTGCTGCCAAGAGAGGGTGAAATGCTGCTGTTGCCACCTGAGTAGCACCTTCAGTAGCTGGTCCTGTGATTTCAGGACTGACCTTGGTCTGTAGAGCCCTGAGTCTGGTGGCACTGAAGAAGGAGGAAACCTCACACAGAAACCCACAGCTTTTGCAGTCCCTTTCTCTTCCTCCTTGTGCCGCCTGTATCCAAGGGCTGATATGGGACATAGAATTGAGTCTTGCCCACGGGTGGGCAGAGCATACAGATGGCCCCAGGGACTGTCTGACGAGTGTGGGGCTCTGACCTCTCCTGTCTCCACCAAGGAGGCACAGGGCTGAGAGCCATGAAGCACAGCTGAGTCTGGTCAACAAAGTCTCTGCTCTGAGAGAATGAGATCTGCTTTCCAAATATCCAAATATGAAAAAAAAGTAATGAACGTTTCATCCTCCTTTTTTTTTTTTTTTAATCTTCAAATCCTGATGAAGAAATAAGCTGGACTTCAAATTTAGAACACAGATGGAGCTGAGGTTCACATATCATTTGAAAGCTGCTTTTCCCACCTTCTGATAGTGCCACACTTTAAGACTTTCTTAGACTTTGCTTCAGTTTTTGTACCAAGATTTTTCTAGATTCTTCCTGAAATAGAAGGAACAAATTTTCTTTCTCCCGGTTCAAGGTGTAAGTAAGCTTAATGGCATTAGTTTGAATCCATGAGCAAGAAAGAGAAAATTAATAAAGCTATTTGAATTGTTATTTTGGATACCTGCACACTTTCTCAAAACAAGAAAAAACTTTTTAAAAAACATTTCTAAAAAATACCGTAATTACAACAAAAAAAATCTGTTCTGCTAAATTTGCAGATGCACATGGTTTATTTTATAAGTGTTTAAAGGAAACAAGAAATCACATTCCTTGTGGTTGGATGAAAACAGAAAAAAAGTGTACATTTGGATACAGATGAGATTTTTTAAGGTCTTTGAAGCCTAAATCTGTTCTGAAATAAAAGGAAATAATAGACATCGTCTAAAAAATAGCTAAAAAAGCAAGTCATTAGAAAGAGAACTGAACTTTAAATAATACTGAATCACTTCCATTCTTAATTGACTAATATTGCATTTCCAGCTGGCTCACGGCGCTTTGCAGTTGGATCAAACACACTTATTGCTGCAATGCTACAGATTTTAGGATGCTCCCCACACTGGGATGCCACCAGGTATTATGTATACAAAATATCAGTGTGTGAGCACTGCTGACACACCCACATATTAGTGCTGTATGTGTGATCCCCACTACTCCCTGTACCCCTCCCACAGATGCTGACAATCTGCTGAGTGGCAGAAGACATCTTTGGGTTGGGACCAGAAGTAAAAGTGCTACAAGGGCCTTCTTCATGCTTGGAATTCAACCATTCTATCAAATATCAAAAAGAACTGTGCAAGTCGTACAAGCTGAGCTGTAGCAAAGCACCAGTCAGAAATTTGGACCCAATCATTTCCATATTTCCTCTAATGAGCAATATGTGAATTCGCCAGGTCCTTTCTAAATTTGTTTCAAAATTCACTGCCCTCTTTGTTGCAGCTGTTCTATGCAATCCTCTAGGTAAACAGAAGTTCTTGACAAAATGAAGTGGAATTAAAGCATTTCTTCACTATGAGGGTGGTGAGACACTGGAACAGGTTTCCCGGAGCAGTTGTGGATGCCCTTTTCCTGGAAGTATTCAAGGCCAGGATGGATGTGGCTTTGAGAAATCTGGTCTAGCAGAAGGTGTTCCTGCCCATGGTGGGCACTAGATGATATCTAAAATCACTTCCAAACCAGTATATTCTGTGATTCTATGATTCTAAAGACAACAAGAATACATCATCTACCACAATATCTCTGGCCATATCTAAACTCATACATGCCAAACAGGTGTCACCATGAAAAAACTTCCAACATTTCTGAAAATGAGGAAAATCACAGCTTGCATGGAACTCCATAGCCCTATGGGGGTTAATTTGAAACGAAGGGCTAAAGAGATAACCAAGACACAGAGCACAGTCCTATGAGCAAATGGGCACAGGTGAGGTGCCCTTCACAGCAGCACAGTGAAAGAATGTACTCAATACCACAAAACCTGCAGAGTTCCCAGGAATTCATACTCTGTGCCTTTGGCCCTGCCACTGCGTTTGGATGATACCTTACACCAGCTTTGTACTGGTTTTATGGCTGTGAAAAGTGAGCCAGGATTTAACCACAATGACTGTACTTTCAAACAGTGCTGTGATTAATTTATCTCATAAAACGGTGTTTCATTGTCAAGATGGCAGTGTTTTAATCTGAAGCCACACAGGAAAGAATAAAATGATAAACAGTTGCACGCTTCTTTAAAAAGAGCATTCTCAATTTTGTCCGTTATCTTTAATGCAAGATTGCTAAGCGTTCCCAGGAAACAGACGTCTAAATGAAGACTCCTAGGACTGTTCCAGGGAGAAACTGCTATGAAGTTTGTCTTAATGATAAGCTCCTGTAGGCGAGCAAAAGGCTGAATTTGTGTAGGTTTACTAGATAATTTAGCTGTCAAGTGTTTTAATGTTTGCTTTGAGTACTGACTCAAATCCAGGCAAGTTAAACTTAGAAATGGTTCAGTAGAGAAATGGTAGCAAACATTGCACTTGGTGCTTTTCTACCTTCCTCATACACTGCTGTAATTTGTAAATGTCTTATGTTTAATCCCTCAGGTTCATTAACGGTTTTTATAATTGGGTAGTATACACAAAAAGCCTGCATTTTCTTTTTACTTACTTCATTGAGATTACTAGCATTTAAGCAGGCAGATAATTGACTGTATATTTCTGGTGTACTAGGACTTTGTGGCAATTTAGTTTGTGTTTTGCCTCAAGTGAAAAGTGTACTTGGAACATTAACAATTTGCTGAGGAAATTTGGTAGTCATCTATCCTTGATGAAGAAGGTGTACATCTAACACAGATAAACTGTACTGATGTTACCTATCAGGCTGGGGGAATAGTTATTTCATGGTGATCAAGGCCTCATATAACTCTTTCCTTTGAGAGTTCATTCTTCTGAGTGAGGACTGGCATTTTGATACCATTCCCAGTATAGGGAACCTCACTTACGGGCCAAAGAATAGGTGAAGAGAAATTTTAACATCTAGGAGTATGTTATGGTTTTTGGTCTAACAATAAGGAAGTTTGTGCCAGATCCAGAGGCTCACTCCAGCATGGAACAGCTTGACTGGCCAGCATCCTAGGGGAGAATATTGGTTTGAATCAAATGGCATCCCCAGTGGATGAATAACAACATGTATAACTTCACTTTCCTTCCAAGGTAATATTTGTTCTTCCCTTTTATAAGGCCTACAGAAGCAGATGTTTCTTGGTTCCAGCTCCAAAAGTTGTATCTGAGATATGTAATGCTTCCCCTAATCCACAAGCTGCCAGTCTCATGTTTTCGTGAGAATACAGCTTCCCTTAATGTGAAAATAAAATGAAATCAATTCACACTATCTCTGCAGTCTTCATGGCAGTATAAAGCAGCCAGAAACATCTGCCTTCAACTGACACAAACAGGAAATCTCCAATTTAGATGGTTTGAAAGAGAAATATGAAATACACATTGAACTATCTACTGTTCTGCCTTAGCATAAGTAGCTAGCATGTAGAGGGAAGTTGTTGTTTCCTCCTCAGTACCAGTGGGCCCACATCTAATCGATGTCCGATTTCAAAGCAGACTGGTACAAGGGGAAGCAGTGAACTGGAAAGAATCCGGAGGATGGTCGAAGGCCTGAAGGACGTATGATATGAGTAAAAGTTGAAGAAACTGGGCTTGTTCATCCTGCAGAAGAGAAACCTAATGGGGATCTAAAGAAACCAAAATTGGTCTTCTGCCACCTAGGGAAGATGGACTCAACCCCTTAGAGATGCTCGAGGGAGTCCATAAAGCAGCCAAGGACACAAATTGAAGCAAGGGATATTCTGATAGAAAACAAGAAAAAAAAATCCCTCAAGGATTGTAGAGTACCAGAAGAAGTGCTCAGAAAAGCTGTGGAATCTCGATTTGTGGTGATACTTAAAACTTAACTAGACAAGGCTTCAAAGGTTGGACTTAATTTTGAAGGTATCCTTGTTTTGAGAAAGAGATTAGATTATATTAAATGGTCTCCCAAAGTCCCTTGTATCTTGAATTTTAGCACGATTCTATGACCTCATAGAATTGTGTGGAGGGACCCAACTCAGAGTGCCTAAACTGTCAGATTACACATCATACATTGTTTCTGACTTTTTAGCTGTTGATGTAGTTGGGAAAGCTTTGGATTGTACACACTTTTGTATTATAGAGGAATTGTATGAGCACACAGAAGAATAAACAAATACACTTCCTCGATAAATACTTCCTGTGTGGGAAGATACACTCATCAGGATACTCCTCAAATAGCTAATTATTCACATTATGTTTTTGAGAAGGACCCTTCTGAAACAGGGGACACATGGCTTCTGGGAATAGCCCAACCACAGGAAATCTCATGGGCAATTTAAAGGCACTCTTCTCATGACTGTGCATGACAGCATTCATAAGTCCAATAGCAAGTATGGAAGTTTTTAATAACTTTCAACAGGATAAATCAGTTGCTTTTATTTACAGACATTGCTAGGCTAACTGCATTGTGTGGAAATAGTCTATGACAGCAAACCTTCACTCTCCTTTCCAACCACTTAACAGATGTGCTATTTTATAGCACAAAACAGCCTTGGTGTTTCATGTCAGGGATGAGTGCTTTTTAGCAATAGCAGTAATTGCTGAACACAGTGGTGAAGAGCATTTTCAGAGCTCTCAGACTGCAATAGAACAAGGTTATGATAATGCATAAAGTGTGGACCCTCTTAAGGGGTGTCTCAGATGCTGAAGAATTGGAAGGAAATCTGGGATGTAATAGCCACTTTCATGTGAGGCCATCTTTTTCCATATAATCCTTCCATGGTCCAAGATTATTTTTTCTGCCTTCCACAGACTCTCATGTTGACAGCCAAGCATGTCTTTTATAGTGATGTAAAGAAACATCATAAATGCAGAAAAAAAGAGAGAATGTTCCTGTCACTGCCACAGTTCATAACCTGGCATTGAAGTGATTTATTTCTTTTTAAATCAGAGGACTTGCTTGTTTTCATATGAAGCTTGAGTCACAGCAGGGTTAAGTATTTCCTATGTTATAAGCCCAGCCATAAGTTACACAGTATGAAAAGCTGTGTCAGTCCTAGAATTCACTCCAGAATGAAATGGAGGGAGGAATGACTCCCTACTGCTTCTCAGTGACCTTTTTCCCCTTCTTCTGCTTATTCTGGTGCTTACTGGACCCTTTACTGAGTCAAATGAGATCTCTGGCACCCAACTTTGTGGCAAGCGGACGCAAGACTGCAGCTGAGATTAGGGGGCAGTTTAGAACGCAGGGAGAGGAAAAGGTGTTTCCCATCTCAGTGATAGGATCATCTTAAACCTGAAGTGTAATTTCATCCTGAAAACCACTCTTATTTTAGCCTGTAAGCCATTTGCTGAAAAACATCTTATTGTTTTTTGATGTGATTCAAGTCCCAAGGCAATGCCATCTTAAAGAAGTATCTTAGTGGGCAAATTTTGCTGACACAAACTCCACAAAAAATTTAGAACAAAACACAGGCAAATAATCTGAAAATTCCTTTCCTGTCACAGGGAGGTGGCTATTTGTCTTTCTCTAATACAGTGCCTTCTCTAGTTCTCCCTCCTCTCTGTCATTTAATGTAAAGCAGCTACCCCTGCCCAGGACTGCTGTTTCCATATTTGATGTGATAGAAGGAAAAAATGAAAAAAAAAAAAAGAAAAAAAAATCTCTTTTTGTTTAACTGCTTTGTTTTGTAAAATACTTCCTTTTTCCCCCCCTTTTTTAAGATCCATCTGCATTTCAGGTCTGTTTCTGCTCCCAGATGGTACATTTCACGGGCATGGTTTACTGATCATTTTAAAAAGCCTTTTATTAAGTCAAAATATAACAGGGAAAAAAGATTAATATATAAAGAGCATAAATAAAAGATTTATTTTTCCTTAAACATAGATGCCATTGAAAGGAATGATGGTGAACATGGTAGTAAATGCTCTCAGGAGGAAAGGTCAATGACAGCAATATCAAATTCTCATAAAACTCTTGTTCAGTAAATGAAACAATGAAATGAAAGAAGATATTAATATCTGCTATGTGCTGTTAAGCATCAGTAAAACCTGTTGCAATAATAATATTGGACACTTCTTGTGACCTGGAAGTGGCTATCAAAATGTTTACTTGTTCTACTTGTCCTCCTCAAATAGCACTGAAAATGAAGATGGTATAAAGTTGAAAATAAATGTGTTCTGTCCAGGTCCTTGTTTTCAAGTAATTATACAAACATGCACTCAGTGCTACTCTGCAATTGCCTTTTAACTTCTATACTGAGAAGTCCAACGTGAGCTTTTTACATGGAAGTAAATATAACATCTGTATTCTGGGCATGGAAGAGCTGAAGTACTTAGTAATTTATTTTAGATATATAAAAGTAATTCACCGAATTAATTGTTACACAAATTGCTATATTGCTATATCACAGATTCATTACTGGTTGGGGTTGAAGAGATCTCTGGAGATCATCTAGTCCACCCCTCCTGTTAAAGCAGCTTGCACAGGATTGCATCTAGGTGGGTTTTGAATATCTCCAGAGAAGGCAATTCCACAGCCTCTTGGGGCAGCCTGTTCCAGTGCTCAGAAACACATACAGTAAAGAAACTTTTCCTCGTATTTAGATGGAGCTTCCTGTGTCTCAGTTTGTGTCCATTGTCCCTTGCCCTGCCGGGGACTCCACCAAACAGTCTGGCCCCATTCGCCTGACACCTGCCCTTAAGATATTTGTATTCGTGCCTTACTATATATGAAAGCAGTTAGTTATTAAGTAATTATTTATTAGGTCATAATCAGTGTCTTGCTGCCTGACACAGATAAATACCCTGAAACTGAGAGGCTGGACATGCTTCATTGAACCACTATCTCTTGGAGAGCTTGTCTTTGCTGCAATACTCACTGGCACTAAACCTCAGGTGGGGAGCTGAGCCCAGAGGGGTTTTCTCGTAGGACTTGCCCGGCTGCTTGAGGATAGGAGCTGTCATTCAAGTGCTGCTGATATCCACACTGGTAATGAAGTTTCAAAACTTCCTAAAGCAGGGAGCCTAGTTGCTCTTTTAATTGAAGCACTGTTATTTTTCTTGCTGCATTTTCCTGGGTGATCACTCCAACTAAGTAATTTCATGAGAAGCTAATTACAAGTCTGCACTGACTGCATCTGTTACAGAGCAAACAACCACAGAAAGCCCAGTGTCTGCATAAAAATTCTGGAAAGACACTTGCACCAGCACTTGACTATTTTTTTGCTGAGCAGATAAACCATAGAATCCTAGAATGGTTTGGGATGGAAGGGACCTTAAACATCATTTAGTTCCAAGCACCCTGCCATGGGCAGGGACACCTTTCACTAGACCAGGTTGCTTAAAGCCTCATCAAGCCTGGCCTTGAATTACAGGATCCAGAAGTCCAGAAAGCATAACCCATAACTACTTCATATACGACGATACAATATAATAGTATGTAGATGTATGTTGAGGGGAGAGATGGAGAACAGAGCAACTCTTGCAAGATTTGATTTTTTCCATAGAGTTGGAAACATAATTGAACACAAAAATATTCTCATTTTCAAATCCTGAAAAGAACAGTTCTGTGCCTCAGAATGAAACAGTACTTGATGTTTTACATAATAGTTTCTGGGATATAATGAGTGATGGAAGCTCTTACCTAAGCACAGCCACCCTTCAAACAGGAAAATAATTGTAGCCAACAGACTGATGTGTTTTATTTATAAAAGCAAAATATATCTACTTTTACCATGATAAATATGGAATAACCCAAGACAATTTTTAGTACTGTGCATCAGTTTTGGTTGATAAAGTTATAAAAGACTGAAAGACTTTTGTGAGAATATGCTATTCTGCCTTAATAGAAGATGAGAAAAGCATAAGCTGGAAAAATGTGGTGCTACGGAAAAGTTCCCTCTAAGCAACTTGGCTGTGGAAGTGTGTGTGGATAATTGCAGGATGACAGTCTATTTTCAGGTACCAAACTACAGCGAGACATCTGCTCTGCCAGTACTGAAAGCAGTCAGCAAAAGGCCATGAAGCTGGGGATTCGTCATGAGAGGGTGAGGAGGGCGCAGGACATGCAGTGGTCTGTTGTGACCCAAAGGAAGCCTGAAGGAGCTGTGCTCTCCAAAAAGCAGGAAATTGCAAGTCCTGGAGTATTAGCTAAGGATATAGTTTGGGGAAGGCATTTGTCTACCAAAAATCTCTCTCAGTGCTGTTGGAGGGAAGAGAAATGCATTGCTCAGCCTGTGCTGGACCTGCTGAGATAACTGCACCTGATAGTACAAGGACTGTAGTGCCCAGACCTGTGAGAGAGCAAAGGACAATTGTGGTGTCTCACCTCCACACGAGGTCATTTAAGGGAGGTAATGGCCAGGAAGGGTGAGCTGAGCAGACCAGAGAAAGCCCGCCCAGCGCCCAGGTTACATGGCACTAATCTCTTTAAATCCTGAAACAATGGTTTGTATTTAAATTGCAAGCTCCTTAGCAGAGGATTATTCTTTGTCACATTTTCCCTTCCTATTGTTGGGACTTCACATGACCACAGAAGAACCCCTCCCACCTGCAGCATAAAAATGCTGGTCTAAACTGCAGTAGGACAGGAGAGCTTAGCTCGCTCTGCTCCTCAGGAAGCAGTGTTAACAGGAATTAATGTGCCACCTCCAAGGGCCCCTGTCCCAAGTGCTCCTCGTTCTGAAGGTGCCACACTTGGTGTCAGGTACTCCTCTGCTGCAGGACAGCAGCTCCAACCTTGTCAGGGAAGCACATAGGGTGACTCTCCACACTTCTCCCAGGAACAGCAACAAGAGTGAGGTTTCATACAGCAAGGCAATAAATCAAGCGAGGAACCTGAGACCTCTCTGCCAGGCACGGATTAGGCTGGAAATTAATATTTGAACTTTACATCTGCTTCCTCTTAAAAGCAAAGAGCCAAAAAATCCCCAACCCACACACATTTCTAAGCAGCCTGCCTTGTGAATGCTCACTGATAACAAGCCCTTGCTCCTTTCTTTATAGCGACTCACCAACAATTGCCAAAAAACTCCCCCAGCTTCCCCTTACTGCTATAACTGCTCATTACCAAGTCTTTTTAAGTCTGTAAATAACATGAAAGATCTGAGTTCTCTGAGGCAGATGTTTCTCATTCTTTCTACCTGCTGCGATCAGGACACTAGAGACTTGATATTAAATGTAGATTACTAACCTGGCTGTAGCTCAAAAATCAACAATAAAAAGCAGTCCTTAACATTAAGTAGGTATTGGCTTATTAACTGCTCCAGTTAGTCTTGTTATAAATAAAGACAGAAAGATATGAAAATACTTTTGATAAGATTTTCACAATAGCAGTTGCTCAGTGACACTAAACCATGATAAAATAAACAACTTCTCTCCCTCAGGAACTAAATAGAAAACCAATACATAGTTAATTGTAAACCAAATAAAAATACAATTTCTAACATGTAATAAATAAATCCTCAGAGTGAGGGCTGCTGATTTATTGAGTCATGTCAAAGACCAATGCTTCTGGGAAGAGTCAGGTCTGTTTTGTATGAGCTGAGCACTTATTGCAAGACTTGGGTGCAAAGCTCCATCATGTCCCAGGCACAACAGCAGTGCAGGGACTCACGCAGATTGATGACATGTGCCCTTCACCTGATATGGGCAGAATAACCTTGCCCTGGTTCACCCAGCCAAATACTGAAGGGTGGGAATCGTGATTTTAATCTGTTAAAAGAAAAACAAACAATCCTGGGGTTCAGAACTGGAGATTGATCTCGTCTTGCCGAAGGCTTGTATTTTCACACTGCTCCTAAGGCAAATTTGACGAGATAGTTATTCCTTTATAAAGTAACCAAAGGGATTCAGAATTCCTTCTTTTATGGAGGAAATCAATTTTTTTCCTCAGTTGATTCCCCTTTTACTCAGTGGGGGAATATTGTTTGCTGTCTTTTTGTAGTCCTGGGATAGTTCAGTTAGTCCAAGCAAAATCACACCTCATCAGAAAGAATTGACCAAATCTACTGTGCAGTATGTCCCTTAACACCTACGTGTTAGGAAACTCTGTCAGAGCTTCTTCAAACAGGTAGTAATCAGACCATAAATTCTGGACTTTACACATCTACATTCTTTTTCAAACTTGGACCTTTAAAATCTTGTGTTCTTGTTCCAAACCAATAGAAAGCCTTGTTTACTTATCTGAATAACTTAAGAAGTTTAGCCTGAAGTAATGTAAATAGTTTTGACATTCTTTCTCATTCATCACACAACTCCTGACTGTCTCAGGTTTTGATCCTGCAGACTGAACACACAGTACATTGGCATTGCAACTGAAATTGGGGGATTACACAATGTGAAAACATCAAGGAACACTTATAAAATCAGGACACTTGCTTTAGGCTGAGAAGATATAATGTCATCTCTGCATGAACAAAATAATTTTTATCATTGCTTGTGATGGTACCAAAGGCTATGGAAACGGAAAAGTGAAATTTGAGAGCATCCGCTTTCACTGGGTGATGAGACAAAGAGGGAGAGTGCTCTACCATCAGCTTTAATCACCTTAGGGCCTTGTAAGGGAGCAATAGCCATGTAGCCTTTTCTTTCCTCTACTCATCTATAGGTGGGCTTTGCTCAAAGAACCAGCATGTGGAAGAGCCATGGATCCAGATTAAGAAAAGCCTAATGAGAAAACAAGAAAATTAGTAGGAAGTGTATCTCTTGATAGGAGAATATAAAGGTAATCTGTGGTGTCTGGGGATATCTGGGAAATGGCACAGAACAGCACTGAAGAGCACAATGGTTTAAATGTGGATGTGTGGACTCACAGAAGTGTCCATATGACACGTAAATCCGGCATAGATTTTTCAGCACAAATACTACATAACATTCAGTCTTTGGAAATACTCCGGCCCTCAGCTGACTTGCTTTGCCGAGGGAAATAAATGTAGTGAGAAGTTTCACTGATCATGATAGCAATATTTGGCGAGACTAAATTCTCAAGACAGTCTGGGAAACTCCAGCCAAAAAAAATACTGTGGGCTACTTCTTAAAATCGATGTGGTTTAAAGGACAGAGACAGAAAACTGCCTGTGCAATTCATCCATAACACAGCCTAGCAGCAAGTAGATCCAGGTTCAGAAAACAGATGCCGTCACCAGTGCAGAACAGGGAAAAGCTTTCTTACAAAATATGCTGGGGCTTGTGAAAACTTCTAGGAGCTGAAATAAGGTCACCTACTCTTTCTTTCTGGAAGATAATAAAAACTATGAAAAATTGCCAGCCAGGGTTTTAGAGTTTGGATTTAAAACCTCCAGGAGCTGGTTTTAAACCATATGATAACTTCTTTCCTTCATCTGCTGGAGGTTGCTTTAGGCTCATACTGCCCTTGGATGATTACTAACACACCTTTACCCACTCTCTGGGACCTTCGGTGGCTCCCCTGCATTGTGAGCACGGGCAATGAGAAGGGCCTCATATCGTCCCTCCTCCACCTCACTGCATGGCTGTGCAAGGAAGAAAACACAGTCAATCCCATGTAAAACATCTGCAGTTGTTTTTGGTTTTGGGTTTTGTTTTGTGTTTGTTTATTTTTATTTTTTAATAACAACCTGGTATTCAAGCAGAACTTGTCACCAGGAATAGCAGAGGTGAGTTCTCCTAGAGAGATGGGGCAGGGAAAAGAGATGGTGTGCCTTAGAAGAGAGAGCCTGTTAAAAATCATGTGACTGGAAGTTTCCAAGGATCTGGAGGAAATCAAGCAATAAATCCATCTGAAAGTCAGAAAAAGCAAGTATAAGTGGAGTTATATGTCAATTCTTCTTGGGAGTCTGGGCTAGACTGAAAAACTAATGAAAAATCACTGAAATAATGTAATATGTGGATTTGTCAGCAACATTTTGTACATTCTAGATATTTGAAAGAAGTGGTTTTGTTATGAGAAGCAACCTTATAAAAAAATATAAGACTAAAACCCTGTTCCAAACTTTGGGAAATTAAAATTGGATCAAATTTGGTGGTTTGGCACCATCTCAAGTTGAATACCTTGGACTGGGAAAGGGGCCAGGAGAACATCTATTGCCAGGAGAAACAAAGAACAAGAGGTATGTGGTGCAGCCAGTGCACACCAGTTAGTGGCCCACAACAGCTTATGCTAAGGGAAGGAAGTATGGGTTCTCAACCTGTAGATATCCTTTTCTTCTCCAAAGACCTTTCTGTCTGCTCCCCAGGATTTGTCATGGGCTCCCTAAGTTCAGTGAATGATCACAATGTCCTGTTCGAGTGAGGGACTACAGGAATTAGAAATGTTCCTCAATCAAAACTCACATGTAAATTATATTTTTAGAAAGGTCAAAACCAACAGGGAGGAATTTAAAGTAAATATAGAAGAATGTTATAGCAATCCTTTTTATCACACAAGTTAGGCCTTGCATAAAAAAGAAACCAAGAAACCAGCATACAACCAAACATCTGTGCTGAATTGAGAAAAAGACCATTCAGCAGTGGGAATAGGGAGAACTATTGGCATGATTAGGTCTTTCTTCAAATACATTCCTATTTCTTTAACTAGAGTTGATGCTGTCGTCAAAGGAAGCCCCAATTAATAAAGCTAAAAGCCTGAGCCTTCCCAAGTGAAGCTCACCAATCCATGATGTAATCAGGATATGTTTACGTAGTTGATCTTTACATGCAAACAAGCCTAGTGCAGCATGGTGCTGAAGCTGACTCCTTGCTAATTCTCTCTCTCTTTTCAGTATCAAGGTCAGATCTCAACTCTGTGGCTAATTTTCCCTCCTGTCTGCTTTAACAAATCCCTGCTGCACTACACTGTGAAGGACTTGTTGCAGCTAGAGGCCAACATTGTCCTGCATCAGCAAAACCAAGAGCCTTCATGGTTTCCCTGAGTATTAGGGTGTTGCAGGTGTTGACAAACACTGGCCCTGTTTTTTCTGCATGCCAGCCAGTGGGTAAACCTGTATACCAGCCAGTGGGTAAACCTGCATGCCACAAAACACAGTATTGGACAACAGCCTTGGTTAAACTGAGAGGATAGTGTGATTGATTTTTTTCATTCTCTGTTTTTCCTAGCAATCCCAGGCAATGGAGATGTTCTGCAAGAATAAAAAAATAAAAAAAATAAAAATTCAGAGCTATCTCTGCCTGAGTCAGCCGGAGACAGAGTCACTGTGGCTACTCAGCACTCTGTCCAGGCTGACTTTGTTGAGTGCTGCATCAACAAACACATACTAATGTTTACATGAGCAACAGTTTGGCACAATCAGGACAGATCAATAGGGTAAAGAATACATTGCTGAGAGCATAACCATACTATGTGCAGTTTTACTTTGGACTGGATTTAATGTCATGGTTTAACCCCAGCCAGCTACTAAGTACCACACAACCTCTCATTCATTCCTCCTTGGTGGGCTGGGGCAGAAAATTGGAAGAGAAACGCTAAGAAAACTCATGGGTTGAGGTAAAGGCAGTCTAATAGGTAAAACAAAAGCTGTGCATGCAAGCAAACCAAAACAAGGAACTCATTCACCACTTCCACTGGGCAGGGAGGTGTTCAGCCGTCCACAGGACAGCAGGACTCCATCGTGTGTAACGTGTGTGGGAAGGCAAACACCATCATTCTGAATGTCCCTCCCCTTCCTCCTTCTTCCCCCTAGTTTATATGCTGAGTATGACACCATATGGCCTGGAACATCCCTTTTGTCAGCTGGGGTCAGGTGTCCCAGGTGCGTCCACTCGCAGCCCACTCACTGGTGGGGTGATGTGAGAGGCAGAAAAGGCCTTGACTCTGGGTAGCCCTGCTCAGCAGTGTCAAAACCATTCCTGAGTTACCAATACTGTTTCCATACCAAATCCATAACACAGTCCCATACCAGCTACTGTGAGGAACATGAATTCTATACCAGCCAAAACCAGCACAAGTAAGTCTGGTGTCCTGAACCAAATCTCCCCAGTGTGAATATGGCCACAGCAAAGTCCTGATTCAGTCTGCCAAACTTCAGACATTGAATAGAAATCCTTAACTTCTCTGTTGACTTCTAAGCAACAGAATGCAAGCAACAGGGAACAAGCTCCGTACTTCAGCATCTTAGCTTAAAGTTCAGTGCTGTGAGTCTTGTCTCACTCCACAGACCTACTCTCACTTAAAATGGATTCTGACAATATTCTGGACATATCACATGAACTTGCTGTTAGTTTTGATGCTTCACTCTCACCTTATTTTGTATTGTCCTTATTCTTAAGGTAAAAATAACAAACCAGATCAAAAATTAACTCTCTGCTATATTGAACACTTATATCTGAAGGGACTGTTATAATAACAAGGAAAGCTTTCCAAGCAGCAAAACCTAAAAGATTTCAGACTTCCTTTTTTTTTGTTGCTTATTAGGACTTCCAACAGTTTTTATTTTTATTTTTTTAATATCCTTTTTCCTTCCACTGTCTAGCATCTCTCAGTCATTTTTAAATTTAAAGCATGTGTGTCCCAAATAAGAATTTATGGCAAAGCATCTTGTCCTAACCTGTGTGCTGGTTTGTTTGTTTCATTTTTTGTATTCCAGTCACTGGAATTTTCTTCCATATTTTACATCATTTAAATGGTTATGGGAAAGCAGTGCAGCTAATAAGACACATTTGACACTTTTTCCTGTCAAAGGGTAAGCCCAGTAGTGAAGCCTGAGCAGCTTGAGCAGCTTGGGCTGTACACAGCTCATTAACCTTATACATTAGAAGCAGTGTGCCACAATTATTGAAGCAGCTGTGAGTAAAGGAGCTAAAAGGTGGCTTTGAGCTCTCTTCACAACACCAAGGCCATGGGCAGGCTCCAACAGTGGAGAAAGCACTTGCTTCAGGCACTGGGGAGAGAAAGGATACAGCACAGCCCTCTTCTCCCACAGATTTGTACTGCCTGTTCTTTTCTGTGGTAGTGGACATCTTTCACCTTTCTTCTCTGCCTTTATGCCCTGACCCCATAGATGCACGTTGCTTTTCTTTCATCTGCTCTGCCTCATGATGCCTCTCACAGTAGGATTCCTCAGCAACAGCAGCCCAGTAATATTCATATCCAAATGTCTGTTTAAAAAGCATCACTCTTCCAAAACTATATAAATAATCCAAGGATTTGCTGTGGATCATTTGAACTCTGACCAAGACATTTGTTGCTTTTATCTAGATTTCTCTTTGTACTGCTAATACAACTGGATTCTCTTGGATATGAAGTCCCATGGGCTTGCTCTTTGCCAAGAACCACAGAGACTGATGCAAATTTTCTTCTGCAAGTTCTGATATTCCTTTTTTTATAGTTCCTTACTTTTCATTTTTGCCCTTCTGATCTACCTGCATATTCTTTTCTCAAAAAGCGCCCATATTAGGATGGTGTAAGTTAGCTGAGCTATGACGATTTATTTTGGGTAAGAGGTAGCCTGCTGTGGCAGGCAAAAATCTACCAGACTGGCATTTTTCAGTAATAAATCCTCTGGTTGTGTTTATCTTCTCAGTCATGCAACTACAAAACCCACGTAAGTCTTTAGATCACAAAGTTGAACCTGTGTATTGAAGGATTTGGTCCTTCAGTGCTCAGGCTGGGGGCTTCCCTTTAGATGGTGACCTCCTGAACATTCCCTTAAACATCTGATCATGGAGGCACTTGCCCTTCATTTTGCATAATGTGTGTGAAGGTATAGTTTGATATTTTCCACATTTTCCCACAAGATGGCACAGTATTCTTATGAACAGTGTGTGCTAAAACATGGAAGGCCTTCTGCATAGACAGTAATACAAGAAATAACATATTCTGTAGAAGTCTGAAGTTGCTTTATTTTGCTCATAGTTAGTTGATTTACCCTGACCAGTTGTCTTGGAGAATTTTACCTTCTCTCTTAACGTCTTCTTCTCCTCCCATCCTTTCCTCTCCCAGTCCTCAGAGAACCTGTGTTCATGCCATCCTGAATTCTCACAGGCTGGAGCTTCACTGTGTGATTCTTAAAGGGCACAGTTTGGGAACTGTGCCTTTTTTAGCTTGATGTCCACTTCATCTTGTAGGTACAGGACAAACCGTTTCTGGTGTTCCGTGAGGGGAATACTTTGAGGTCCATGCTGAGCATAGGGAGAAGAGCAGAGACAAGTGTGTTTCTCATAAAAAGGTGTAGGAAATTTGGAATTATTTTCTGTTTGGGTTGCTTTCTTGGGTGGGTTTTTGTGGGGTTTTATGTTGTTGTTTTTGGTGTTTTGGAGGGGTTTTTTTTGGGGGGAGGTGTTGGTGGGAGGTTGTGCAAAATGTACCATTGATTATCCATCCCTTGCTCCACATCTGTGGTGACACACTTGACATACTGCAGTCTTACTGACAAAGCAGTTACAATCTTCACAGGAAGGTTCTGGAATTCAATATTTTTAATAATGGTCTGTGCAGTTTGGTGACAGAATTGGAAAAAAAATTTGAAGCATGCAGTGAGCCTCATCCTGAGCAAGGTTATTATTTTCAGGGTGGGGAAAAATAAGGAAATATTTCATTTTCTTTCATGGGGGACCTGTGAGGCACATTGAAAGACACCCTGTGTTCCGTAACTGCTGGACTCCAGTGTTGCACACAGTGCTAGTCCTTGTCATTTCCTCCTGCTGCTGCACTGCAGTCTCCTTTCAGATTTCCATCTGTACCTACCCAAGCCCAGGAAAAGAAAGACTGTGTAGGGCACAGATGAGCAAGACCTGCCTTTGCAGTAGGCAGCACTCATTGCTATGAAGAAACACACTTTTACGTAGCACCTTTTCCCTTGTTACTTATGAATCCTTGGCCATCCAAGGTGTGTGAGAGCCAGCCCCTCATCTTCACCTGAAGGGCTGTGCCCGCTCACTGGGCTGGTTCCCACCAGGACCAGGGAAGCAGAGCTGGACTACGGGCAAATCACTGATGCCAGATCCACTGGGAGGAGGAAGCAATGGGCTAAATGAGCCAGAGAGTTCTAGAGGAGAGGCAATCACTAGCATCTGTCCTCAGGGATGCCAAACAGGGTTGTAGGGTTTCACCCAACACAGTGTAATTGTGTGCTGGGGCTTCAATTCTTGCAGTCATCAATATATCTATGACATTGGACCTGGAAACTTCCCTGCAGCTTGTGGAAGCCAACCTCTAGATCACCTTACTGCTTTTAATAACACAATAAGGAAATCTCTTTGTAATAGAATTTTAGAGACAAAATGATTAAACAGAAAGAAGAAGAATGATCAGCTCCTTGACCTCGCGCCAGTTTGCAGGGTGGAGAATTAGGTCCATGCTGAGATCTGAAACGCACTTAATGAAGCAACTAGACTTTGCCAAGCTGAGGAAATAAGATAGTCCGAAGTGAAGTTCCTGGAGCATGAATGATGCATTGTTACTGTCAACTTGGTAGAGCATCCAGAGTGCTAAATTAAATATATTTGAGGCAGAAAAGAGTATGAAACCTTATTTCAGAGAGTGCAAAACATCATCTAATGTGGTGACTAAATTAATGGCTTCATTTTACAACTGGGAAGACCTCACTGGATAACCTCATTTTATCTGAGTTTTCCAGAGCAGGCACCATTCACTCAGACAAATTATTTGTAGGCACACTTGAGCAATGCTGTAGCAAAAGATGAATGGATGTAGTGGATGCCTGGCCACTTGATAGCACAGGAACTCTGGTCCCAAGAGAAAAGCTCTGATTCCATGATATCAGCTCTGTGGCAAATCAAAAGTCATTGTAACACTGAAATGTTGATCCACATGTTATATCACTGATAGTTGCTAATTATTACTAATGTTACGTTTATGTGGAAGGAAAATGTGTTGGTACGTACCTTCAAGAAATTTTTCAAAAGCCAGTAATGCTGAGTGAGTTGCCTGAAGCTTATATTATATCAAGTTTATTATTTGGCATTTGGAGCGAAACAAGCCACACCCAAGTGTGATCTCATTTTTCCAGTGTGACACCAGCTTTGAGAGGAAGAAGACTAAAATTTTGTTGAAGAATAATTGTTCCATCCCTTTTTGACATTGCTGTGAAAAGTAATGGCTAAACAACATTGTACTGGACATACAAAACAGCACTTTCAGACTTGCAGAGAGAATAGATTGCCTAAAGATGGTAATTTAGTAAGGTAAATTAGGAACTGAACTAAAGGGCACCCAAGTAATGTAAATGGTAATACTTGTCTCTGTGGATTTTACCTTTAAACAGTACACATTTCCAATCTCTCTTTCCCTCCTATAGACTGAGGAATATGCATTGCCATATAGCTTCTTATTGTTCCCATCAGATGCTGACTCTGAGAGCTGCTCTAACTAGGATTATAAGGAAACTAAGTTAAATTTACATTCGATAATACATTCCATCTGGGTTTTTTTGTTGTTTTCTTTCCAAGTCATCTTTCTGGAAAAAAGCCAGGCAAAGAGAAAGAAAGAAAAAAACAGGAATTTGTGTAGCAGCAAATGCTTTGCATTGAAACGTCCCTAATGTAGTAATCTAGACCTCAGCCCAAATGCTAATCCAGTCTTGTACTGTCCCAGTGGGGAAACTCTACCAATATAACAGAAACCATGGTGAAAATCTTATGAAAAGGAGAATATCTCATGTGCTGCAAAAGGTAAAGTTGCCATGGGCTTTGAACTTATTGCTCTTTACGCTTTTTTATATTAGCAATATCCAGGATAATGCAGCAATTTATCTCTCTCTGCTGCTGTAAGGTAGGATATGAAAATGTATCAATGCCCTGTCTGCAAGTTTCTCATTCCTGAAACTCAGGTCAGTTCTGTGTCTGTCAATGAACACCTTGAAGTTTCCAGATAACAATGGTAAAAATACATATTTCTCTTTCATGGTAATTTTGAAATTTTGAGCATAAAAAATTGCATAGAAAAAGAAATACATTGTGATATTTCCTATGGAAAAGGAAATGTCTTAAATTCCACAGAAATAATAATGGCTTTTGTTTGTTTTGAAATGGAGTTGAAGTCAAATGTTGTGCTTTCTTGCAGAGCACACACTAGAGCAAAGAGACTGACAACTGCAGTTTGCCTTTGACATCCTTCTTGAAAAGTAAAGGTTTAACATCCAGGACTGTATTTTTCCTGTTCTGTTTCCTTGATGGGAGTTTGTATTTCTCACTTTCATCTGCCAATATGGTCAAAGATTACTAATGGTGATGTTAACAAGAGATAATTAGCAGTGTTTGAGTTTGGGTGGGTCTTTTTTGGTTTTGTCTTGGTAAGGATTTTTGCTTCCAGTAGTTGTTTGAAATTTGATAATTATGCATTTCCTGATTCACTTAAAAAAAAAAAAAAAAGCTGAACTGGATTTTGGTGGTGGTGGAGGTTTGGTTTTGTGTTTTGTTTGTTTTTGGGTTTGGTTGTTTGGTTGTTTTTAGTGTTGTTGTTTGTTTTTTTGTTGTTTTTTTTTTTTTTTTTAATTTACATGAACATGTAGCCCTAGACACTCCCTTAAAACCAGTAGTCTGAAAAAAGGACAAGTAAGGCAGTAAAGGAAATAATTAAATAATCCAGAGAGATGGATAGCAAGGCATAGTGAAGACCTTATGTTATAAAGTTACATTTATTTTGGGCAGTTATGACTAACCCTGTGCTGAGTAATAGGATAGGAGGGAAAACAGGATTTCTCCTGGCTCTGTGGTGTTGACAGGCAGCACTTACACGCCTTGGAGATGTATAAACTGGAACTGAAAGTTAAAATTTTCAAGGATATACTTAGAACTGAGCCATTAGTCCCAAGGGAAATTCCTGACTCCTCATTCCTTATTATATACTTGTTCAGCTCCCATCTTTCCTTGTGCAAAATCAATGATTTTATTCTCTGTTATAATTGCAATATATCCTTGATTTTCACATGGATTACACAATGACAATGGCAATCTCAAAGGTTTTGAGTATTTTGCTCTTGACCTGGCAAAATCATCAAGTGAAGTTATTACCTCCACCATGGACACAGCTTCCATGAAAAAAGCGTGGTGCTTCTGCACATAAAACATTTGCTTTTGTGGAGTCAGCAGCAGCCTCCAGGAAAGAGTGCTAGGGAAGCAAATACAAAGGGAAGAGAGCAGGAAACAAGCACAGTGCCTGGGAGCACTGTATAAAACAGCAGTCACTGTGGTTTCAGGAATTAGGAGGCCATCTGCCACCAAGTGATGACTGGATCACTCTAGCATATACAACTTGCTGTATGATTTTGGAAAGCGTGGATTATTTTGGCAGTTTCTGGTTTGCTTCCCAGGAGGGTTATTGCAAATCCAGGCATTAAGAATAGACACATACTCTCGATGCTGTAGGGTACTGGAGACATCTTCCTGAGGGTGGCAGATAGGGCATGGGAGAGCAAACCTGTGCCCTTCTGGAAATGTCACTGGAGGCCAAATGTGGCATCCTGTGGAGCCTCAAATGGCAACAGACACATATGTGTGAAATACATCTGCTGTCACAGCAGATCATGAAAGCACACTACATCCTGCTGGGTACTCTGGAATTCTCAGTCAGTATAAATACTTACTCCTTAATGTTAATTTAGGTAAGAAAACCTTCATTTGAAGAATTCAATGTTCACATCTTCATGGTGTGTAGGCTAAGAGGACACTTTGCTGAATGCCAGCAGGTTGCATTAAGACTTCTTTAAAAGAGTAGCTGCCTGTTTCTGCATGCTTTGAGCAAGTCTGGTGGATAATCCAGAGAAAGTCAGGAAGAATAATTTCTAACTTTGCTTTTGACCTACTGCATGACTTCAGGTAAGTCTAGAAGGAGAATGCAAAGTTTTATTTTTCAGGAGGAAAGAGAAGAAAACAAAACACAGACAACCTTCTGATCTGGTCTGTGGGAAAGCACCATGAAATAAAAGTTAATGTGAAGACCACTCATTGTATTACTGCAGAAATTAGTAGGTTGGCTCAAACTATATCTTCTCTTACCAAAAATCAACATTCATCTACCAATGCAAATGGTATCTGCAGACAGAACTGATTTTACTTTATGTCACTACAACATTAAACATCTCATACGAAAAATGTTTGGTTTGGGTTTTTTGTCCCTGATGAAAATTATGTAAAAATGCATAAAATCTGTTGAGACTAGAAATACATCTGCAGGAAAATTTGCTAGGGAGACTACTTGCAGAAAGCACTGAAAAAGTCTGGTGTGATTTGAAACTATTTTTCATGATTTGACATGATTTGGAACTATTTAAGAGTGCTGTGAAATGCTTACTCAAAGGTCTCCATCTTGGCCTGACTGTAAAGTACAGCTCTGTACTGGTGGAGACAAGCTAGTGAACTGCCAAGGAAGTACAACGAAAGGCAGAAACTGGGCTAAGGACCTGCAGCAAACTGACAGTGGGAAAATGAAATGTGAGTTATTTGACATGTTGCTATTCACAAAGACAAGGATTTCTGACTCTGAGAGTTATATCTCTCTACAAAGCCACAAATGAGAATGAATAGCTTCAGCAAGATCTCAGTCAGTGTAGCAGGAGGGGTTCCCACGTCATGGAGCTGAGATTTTGTGGGTGTCTACTTAGGTTATTAATCCACTGGAAAGAGAGGAGAAATCACACAACTATGACTACAAAAGTGAAGGAAGACTTTCTCTGTAATTTTCGGGAGTATTTAATTGTATAGCCTTTATGCTTCCACTACCAAATGGAGACAGGATCCAACCTAGCTCTTGTCAGTGAGCATTAAAAATAATTTGATTCTAACCTCTGCCACTGTCCTGCCTAAAAAATGAGTGACAGACTGACTGACAAAAGAGAAAAAGTGTACAGGGCTTTGAGCTGCAACAATCACTACTGCATCAGTATGAACTGAAGATGAAACTGGCAGCACTGAGAAACACAGAGAAAATTGTGAATAGGCTGATGTAGGTATGAATTGTGCCACAGACCTAGCGAAACTCCTAATAAAGGTATACACAGATGAGCCACAGACCAATGCACAGTTACTTAAAGGCAGTAGAAATGAGAACAATTAGAAGACACAGCCCAGCATATCCAAGTCATTATGGCAATTTCACAAAATGAGCTTAAATTAGAAGGGAAGGATACACAATCACAACTTTCTCTCTTTCTTACTTTTGGGGGGTGAAAGAGTACTCCCTTATTGCACTTCCCATTTCCAAAACTCCCTCTTGTATAAAGGGTGAAGACCATGAGTGCATTATGACACCGAAGGGATATCTCATCGTTGGTTAGGTACAACACCTGCTCCTTGAAGAAGAGCAGTCAGGAGGTGCTAATTCATACCTCAGTCACACAGTTCAGTCTAGCAACCTGTCCAGTCATCCAGCTCTGCAGAAAACAGAACCAGAGTCTGCTGGAGTGAGGAGAAGCAGAGGAATACAGAGAGCCATGTGCATGCAGTGATACTCTCTGCTAGAGTCTGTGCTGCACTGGATTGGTCTGCTGGGATGCAGCCTGAGTGGATTTATCTTGTGAGTTAGTTGTACAATGGGAGGCCTCTGCATGTCAAACAGTTTTAAGAAGGAGTTCAAAACTCTGTTATTTTAATGCTTCTTTCATTGTTTTGTTATTTTTTTTCTTGTCACCTCAAGTTTGCAGCAGGGCCCAGTGTCCAACCAAATGCATGTCAGAGGAGTGGGACAGTGGGTGGAGGGAAATTTAGAGGGAAAGTCAAACTCCAGTTTATATATAAAGATATTGGAAGTGTGTGATTAGGGGGCTTGATGACTGATCAATATGGTAAGGTAGTAAATAGACACATGGGATCTAAAGGAAGAGCAAGATTCATCCTGGGCACTGGGAAGCAGGAAGATGAGAAACTCCAGGGGACTTCCTGCTTGACTTTGCCTTCACTCATTCAGTTCTTCACCCTGAAAATTCCCAACTTTCCAGAAGCAGAATGCTTGTGTGGGGCCAATGGGAAGAGGGAACAGCTGGAAAAAGCCACTTTTACTGGCATCTTATCTCTGCCTTCTAGGGGGAACAGAATCAGGGAGGCCATAAGAAAGTAGAGGGAGAGGACCATTATCTTCTTTGATGCATGTATCTCCTAGACTAGGACAGAGAGAACACATAAGCACTTTTAATTGCTCCAAGAGAGGCAGTGTGGAGGCTTGCTCTTTCCAAGGTTGTCCATGCTGAGTTGCTGTTTTTTCCCTAACAGAAAAAAGTGTTGCTCATTGTCAGTGTTGTTCATTGTTACTGGTACAAAAGCTCATCTCAGAGCTCTGGCAGCTTTTGCAACGCTATCACAATGGTTCATGTAACTGGTATTTGGTTGCATAAGGTAGAACTGTCAGAGCTATAGTAGGAAGAGGGAATTTTTTAAAGTACAGAGTTCTCTGACACGTGGACTCTTTTGACCTCCTTAACACACTGTAGTCTTTAGCTAATGGAGTTTTTCTGCGTCTAGAGAGAATGGTCTGAGGCATTACAAGGCTGGAGATTATGAGATGCTGTGAAGGATCACACAGAGACTCCTATTCCATTTCACAGTAATAACAGGTAGATTATTAGCAAGAACAAACCATACCCCAAATGATTCTGCAATGAATTAGATTAGAGACAGATCTTCATTGTGAAGGATGAGTAAACTTCATGTTGGGGTGACACAGGTGGGGTCACTTCATTCACCTCTGCAGCTACTCCTGAAATGACTATGTTATCACACCCCACCACAACCACTACCCAGACAATAAAGCAACTGCAAATTACTCACAGCTCCACCACGTTGTGCTCCTCACGTGATGGAATACTGCTCGGAACTCAGCTTCACTGGCCACCATGTACCACTGACTTTGCCCAAACAAGGGGCTTCTCCTCTTGAGAGAGAGTTTCTAAATTAACCTAATTGTCAGCAAATCTTTAGAAATACTGAGAGGTGCCTGGCATATTTAAGAAAGAAAATGAATCTTTCCAGGCTTTTTGAAGTGCTGAAATATGAACCTTGTATATTTAAGAAAATAAAGGGAGAACATTTCATTTATAACTAAGTGTGTGGGCTGGTACCCAAGAGCTGAGAATAAATCATTGTATTTTTGTTGTCATTCTCCTTAGATACAAGAAATTCAGCATGCAAGCTGTATTTTTAAAGTTAACAAATTTTCATATGGAATTATAAGGTAAGATGCTTAAACAACTTTAGCACAAAGAACTGTATAGAAGTATTATTCAAAGCATTATTGAAGGAAAATTTATCCTTGCCCCAGAAATAGCTTCTTGGAAAATATTTTCACCTCCTCTGGAAGCACAAATATTGAACCTCTTTTATCATAAGCAGTGGTGTTTATCACCACTTTGGTGATGAACAATCACCTTAAATTCTGAATGATCCAGTTCTTATACCTGTTTCTCATATCAGTCTGACATAATTACACTTGCAGAGTGATGAAAGCATGGCTTTGTGAAGTTATTGTCTCTGAAGTAATCCATATTTACACTGGGATATAAAAATTCAATCACATCCTTTCTGACGTGCACAAGCTCACCCATAATAGACTCTGCAATCACAAGAGAGTAAACAAATCTTGTCATGATGGCAGGGAAACCAAGACTCCAGCTTCAGCTTTATGGCTTGTCTTCAGTTCCCAAAACCATTCTAAATACAGACAAAAGTGTCAAGTTAAAAACAGGCTGAAAATAGAAGTCCTCAAATCTGCAAGTCAAAAGAAGCTACAAACTAAGTCAAGTGGCCTTGTGACTTCCCTTCCAGCCTAGCCTAACTTAGCCTATCCCAAGACAGTAAGAGTTGGTTTTCCTAATGCTGCAGGTTTTGTGATGACCCTGGGACAGAAGCATAAGAAATACACAAGTTATAAAAACAAAGCTGTGTGCAGTAATGAGAGACAATTTTTTAAATTAAGTATTTAATAGGGTCAGTTGAGTGATGGAATTATAGCCAGCACAGTTTCTTGCAAGTGTTTACTTTTGACAAGTGTTTTTGTGAAGACAAATTGTGTCAAGCAGCACATTCAGCCCACATACTTGTCTATTCCCTGAGGATATGAGGGCTGGCCTTGATATCCAAATGATGTCGGGGAAAATTTCCATCTCTTTGCACTATCTTGCTGCTTTTAAGAAATGAAGAAGAGAAAAGGAGACACCATAGGATTTCCAACAAAATGGTTCTCCACAGGTGGGGCCTATGTGGCTTTGACTCTGGCCAGCAAAAGTCTGATGTGCGGATCTGAAGAGTCCCCTGTGTGCAGCCTGGGGTTTCTGGCTAGTGCTGCTGGAGCTGATTTGCCAGCAACCCTCCTGCAAGCTGAGGGACACACAGAGCGAAATCAAAGACAGCGAGAACAGACTCAAAGCTTTCAGCAGTAACATGAGATTGCCAAGGACATAGCTCTGGATGACACACCTAAGGTTATTTTAGCAAATGAGTGTTTCCAATGCAATGTGAATACACACAGAGATGCAGTAGCCTTAAGAAAAACAATGTGTCTCTTGTATAGGATTATGAATAAGATTGGTATTATTGCAACTGTGCATTGTATAGATGCATAAGACATAATGCAATGTATATTGCTTATAAAATAGCTGAAACTTCATAATCAATGAGAAACACTTTTCCTATTTTCATTCTAACATAATTTGCATTGAAATAGAGCACTGAAGCCTCAATCAGAAAAGTGACGAGACTGTACAGAACACTGAACAATCCAGGGATGGTTACAATGCAATGTTTCTAATAGCTATTCCTTGTGTTCAATTTTATGTGCAGTGAAATATTATAATTAGGACATAGCACCTATCAAATAAACCCGTGTTTAGAGAAAATAGCCTAAATGTATTTTCATCAAATGTACAGGAAGCAATAGACTGCTCTTGAAACTTGCCTCACAAAAAGTAGGCACCAGTTAAATGACTCTATTGTCTGTGTAAATGAAGCTGTCCAGTACATTCTTTGGGATAATAAACTAGCACTCCCAAGTGTAAATCATAACACATTTTTATATGCAATAATATAGGGACAGCTGAACTAAAAAATGGCTCAGACAGTGAAGTACTCGCCCTTCCCAGCCTCTTCACTTGTTCTGGAAATGTGTTTAGACATTGCTTGGTTTTCATGGGCTACAGGCAAGTTGCAGGCTTTCCCACTGTTGTTTGGCTGTTTTTTAATTACCTCTTTTTGCCTTTCCTTCACCTTTCTTCAGCACCTCCAGGGCTGCATGGGCAGAAGGAGATAAACAGCATCCTAAGACATTTCTTAGCAAGGAGGGCCCATGTGCTGGAATTTGGGTTGAATGGGTACATGCAGAAGTTGCTCCTCCATGTGTGGGTTGTTATTTTTCTTTCTTTATGATAGCCAAACTATTTTAATCTTTTCAATAGTAATGATGTGTGCAAGGAATGACTTTGTTTATTGAAGCATTTACAGCATAATTGCAAGGAGAGGGTAAAGGAAATGGCTTTTTCATATAGTTCTTGATGTAATTTCTGTGGTAATAACACTCAAATTGCTGTTTGACAAGGGGAAAAAAAACACAAGCACAGCAGGAAAGGTAGCTAAGGAGAGTGATGAAAGAAAAATGCCTGGCTTAGTCTGAGAGGGTGAGAATAGGTAAGACAGAAATTGCAGGCCTGACTGATTTCTTCCCTGGATACCTGACATGAGAAGAACTATTGGCTACAGCCCAGTTTATAGGACCATTTCATAGTCTGACTGCAAGCCAAAAAAGCCTGTTGGGTTTCTGTGCTCTATTTGGTTTGCTGCCACAAACAAAGAATAGAGCAGCCAGCAGACATCCAGCAACTGTTGACCTCCTCATTGGGAGGAGCACTAAGGTGTTTTATGGATGCATCAGCAGATGGGGGCTTTGGGGCATAAATATAGAGAGCTACTGGAACTATGGAATAATATTTTCACTGTTTTGTCACACAAGCATATTTGGAGGCATATGGGGGACAAGATCTGGTTATTCCTGTCTCTGTGATCTATTTGTTTATGTAACACCTGCTGAAGTGAAGGGTGGGATTAATTTTGCATAGGTTTAAATGCCTGCCATGTAGTAACCCTGGACTCTTTTTACGCTTGCTGGACAGAAATTGACATTTTTAGCAGGCAGATAGTCTTGATCTCCTTAAGTGTCCCCTTGAGTTTAAGTGAATTAGGCAGTATCTTTTTTTCTCTCTCAACCTCCCAGGGTGGTTAGATAAGGAGCCCAGACATAAATGTCTATGTTGTAAACAACTTAAATGAAATCCCACAAAAGATGTCTGGACTTGATAGAAACATGATGCATCAATAAGGATTACTCCTGCAGTTATTGGCAGCACTGTCTCCCCTGCTTCCAGGTGGAGTGGTTACAAGTAGTACTTTGCAGAAACACCTTTCCTGGGTCCTGGCAGCAACAGCTATAAAAAAAAAAAAAACAACCAAAAAACTGGAGTTTAATGGATAATGCCTTCTAATTGCTAAAATAATAATAAAAAAGTATCTTGACTTGCTAAGCTTTCAAATATTTTATTCCTTTTCTTCAAAAAGTCTTTATTTAGATCTGCTGTCACCATGAAGTCAGAATATCAACATTCTTGTCTACAGAGCTTAAGACATGTTTAAAGGAGAAAAACAAATCTAACACTCAGAATACAGCTAAGTCTCCTAACAGCTTGTTTTTTTATCTTTTGTGGAAGGGGAATATGGAGAGAGAAGTGGTGCTGGACTCACATACAACTTCCATGCAAGTGACCAGGTTTCCACCTTAAAGAGTTATTATCTCAGTCTTCATTTCCATCTCTGAGGAGCAATTAGCTTCCTTTTGATTGCAAATGTATTTCAAAGATGTTTCTGCACCCTTTGCCCCCTTGCTACTTCCCTAATCATAAGGTGGTCTTGTAGTCAGCTGCCAGCATCCAAGGCAAGAGTAATGAGATATCTTCATGTTTATTTGAGAGTGAGTCTCTTATGAATAAAGGAGGATGTCTGAACGTCAGGTTTCATATGTTGTTCTAATTCACTTTTTCACCAAGGAAGACTAATGCCAATTATTATCTTATATTATAACATTTTCAAACTATGCATCACAAGAGCTTTCTTCCATCACCAGCAGTTCCTGGTTGCAGATAAGAAGGGCTTTATATGGCTAACAAGTGACAAGTTAGTGTACACTGCTCTTCTGGATTCATCATATCACACATGACAGGGCCAAATTCTGTGTTAGTTAATTTGTAAAAATGCACACATTCCATTTAGGCTTGAAAAGTGCCTGAGAAAATAAAGTTCCATAAGATCCGGAATGTAATTGCATCCTGTATCCATCTGCAAAGTTTTTTCCCCTTTTCCTGCAGTGCAGCAAACAGTCTGCACAAGCGTAACAATCACTGTTTCTACTTCAGCATTTTGATTGCTGATTTTTGTCCACTTCAAAAATTGTGTCAATGGGGTCACCTGTGTTTGATCTTTAGAGGGAATGCATGTCCTTATCTGCATCCTACACTTGACTGAAAGTGTAGACCTCCTCATCAGGCTGGAAATTATTAATTCAGTAGGAGCATCCTCTTCTTGATGTCAAGAAAAAAAAGGTCAGTGCCAGCAATTGCTGATTAAGTTTAGCAAAGTGAGGAAAGAAGATTAGCAAGATTGAGCTTTGTCACCTTTTGCTTTGTGGTTCAAGTCGTCAGAGAATGAAAAATCATCTGTGCCTGATTAGAATTCCTATCTGTCAGAAGGTATTTCAAAGAGAGAGTAACTTCTTCCTGGCTCAGGCTGAAGTTAAGTGTGGAAAATTCACCTCTTCTTACAGCCAGTTCAGCAAAGACAAATGAACATTGATGAGATTGGAAGATTATTGGTTCAGAGAAAGTCAGTGAGAAACTTTCCCTGGAGTTTAACTGTAGTCAAGGAATCCTAAGGATGCTGTGGGTTTTGACTGCCACTTCTCTACTACCTTTCCTGAATAGCACATGAAAGTGGTACAGAGAAAGCTTTCATTGAGGATTGCTGGAAGTCCAGGCTTTGTTTTATTTAATTTGATTTTGCCATTAGCAGACACAGAAGCCCTGGTTATTTCATTCGGGAAATAGCCACATATTATTTTGAGGAGTGTGAAAAGTCAAGCAGATCCCTTAAAGAAATAAATTTTATGAAGAGTGGGAAAAAATAACAGCAATATTAAGTCTGCAAAAGTCAAGCTCATTTCTCATCATCAGTGTTATAACAGTAAATCTTGGAACAACATTTCTAGGGCAAATATGATATATGGGAAGAATGGAAATGGAAGCCAGCCTATCTGGCATATTCTCTGTGGTACTCGAGGTATTTAAAAGTAAATTGCACAAGAGACTGTTGCTGTTATGTCACTCTACATTACTTTTGTTAGATATTCACTGATTGCAGAGTCAGTTCATTGCCCCAGAACAACAGAGGAATGGGAAAAAAAAGAGGGAGCATCCTGCTTTTCTTGAAAGAGATCCCATTTTCTGTCTCTAGGTTCTAGAAATGTGAACAACCAAAGAGAAACTTGAAAAGAGCAAGACAACATCTCAGTTCGAGTTCCTAGTTTAACTTGTTAGTTATTTGTACAGCAATTGCAAAGTAGTCAGACCAAATCTCAGATAAAAAGCTCTAAAGCATTTCTTATGGACTTCTTAGCCTGACTTAGAGGCCTGCAATATCTCACAAGCCATACATGTGCCTGTGAATACTATGTGTAGAAAGCTAAGCGGTAAATAGATATTTCAGTGATGACCAGAGCTAGACACTTCTTCCAGGCGAGCCTATAGCTCTGGTGAATTCATGGTGGCTACTTCAATGTAGCCACCGTATCTCTCATCCTAGAAGAGCTCCTGGTGTGATTCCCTTTCATTAGACTGGAAAAAGTAGTTGTGTGTCCTGGGGCAGAAGAGGCAGTGGTGACCGAAGGAAAGATACTGAGGTGCTATTCACATTCATTAACTACGGGTTCCCATAAAAGTCACCTGGAAAGTATGTGCTGGGATTATTATTATTGTTTCCATGTTTCTGATTTTAGCCTGGACCACTTCCCTGTGCTTCTTGTAACCTGCAAACAGAGCAGAGGTGGGTGCACCTGGCTACTTCTGCTGACAGTCAGAGCCTGTTTGACCAGCTCTAAGGACAAGTGATGTGAACCAAGTAGGAATAACAGAACAGCCTCTGAGTAGTTTTGAAATCAGACTTGGACAAGATTCTGGGAATTAAAACTCTGGAGAAATAACTCCTTTTGTTTTATCTATATCTCTCTCCTATTCTCCTGACTGTGACTGTACTGTTGTACTTTACATCGGTTTCTCTTCAATGTGTGTATTGTATTTCCATTGTTCACAGATACATAACTCAGGTAACCAGCTAGAATGAGTCACTATTCATCATTTGCCATGTCCAAATGGCTGAATTCATCCATCATTAAACAACAGTTATGAAACAGGAGAGCTGCATAAATATTACTGTAAGTAAACACATCTCCACAGACCTTAAAAAAAATTTTTTTTCTTGGCAACACAAGGAAGTTAGAACTTCATAGTGCATCATAGAAATCTCTGCCTTTGGCAGCTCACAAGGTCAAAGGTACGTGCAGGTTACAGAAACAATGAGACAAATTCACAGAAGAATATTGCATCAATCTTTCCCCGTTCCTTCTCTCTGCTCTCTACCTTGGCAGGAACATTCAGCTTCACTCTGTGAGGTCAAAAAGACTTTCTTTCAGAGAACAACAGAAAAAGACCAAGCAATTCTTATCCTGAATGGCTCTCTACACTGAGCTGTCTGTGAAAGGGTGTGCAACTCTTCACTAGGTTGCAATTATATTCCCTGCTACTTTGAAATAGGCACAGTATATTTAAATCTAAACCCAAACTTCTGAACAGTATCTTTGAAAGTAATAACAACAATTAGTAGTGTGACAGTGGACGTCCTTTGCTGAAGTTTTGTAGTTTTTTTTTCAAGTCCCTTTTCCACAAATGACCTGTTTATCTGCTTTGAACTTCTTAGTACAAGATATGTACAAGATGTGGCAAGGTGGTGGCCTGATGGGAATGCTGATCTCACAGAGCAGAACCTTTTTCTTCCTTTGAGCTAACAGGAGTATTTGTGTCTGCCTGTCTCCATGACTCATGCACTGATTGTAAGTTATTCCCCTCTGAGGGCTAGAGGCTCCCAGCTCATGTGTTTTATTGCATGTGGTATGTCACTTGCAGTCTCTGGAAATCTTTCTTACATAAATAGCTCTGTTGACAAAGGTCCCATTTGGGGATTCTACATTGGTTTCAATGAGATATTTCATCCTCAAAGCTCAATGTTTGGTACAGCACCTAGTAAAATAAAATTTAAAGAGAGAAAGCCTGTCCTGTCCATCATCATTTTGTTGTTGACTCCACTCCTCCACTGGTCCTTCATGTCCCTAGAGATGGTATCTCACTAATGTTATCAGTATACTTCCTTGCTCTCCGTTACAGGTGGTATGGACTCTCCAACCTGTGCATGTAGCAGAATGGCAAAGTGAAAGGGAAGCAGAGCAGAGAGAGACTTCAAAGCTCAATTATTTCCTTGTTTTTCTGATAGGCAGCCCTTCAAGGACGAATAAAGGACAGCTCACTCCAAGTGGGGATTAAAGTGGAATGGCATGTATTGAGAACATGGCTCCGACTTTTATAGGGGTAGGTAAAGAACATTCTAGATGAGGGCTGAACTTGGGGAAGAGCATGCAAATCTTCTTCCGTAAAAGGGAAGGAAGGGGAAGGGCTGAGCCATATATAGAAATCAGGGCGATGGATAACCACATAAGGTAAGGTTTCGCTGTGGCAAAACAGAGCCAATCAGTGTGCAGAAATTTTATGAGGGACAAGAAAGATGCCATTTTAACAACAGGATTTTCAATACATTAAACAGGGAACAAAGAACTTGCATATTAAAACATCAACCAGGGAACCCACAACATACAAACGCTGTCTTAAAATATAAGAACATTAACAAAAAGTCCTAGTGCAGCTCTTTTTCTTCATTACTCTGCTCCATTAATATATTTCATTTTTCCTTTTCCACGTGGTAGCTGTATACCCCAATATTTTTCTATTCTAGCAAACAACTGGTTTCAGAGACTATTTCTGTAAGGCAGAAAAGGAGCCAGCATAGAAGGCTGTGGTTGTGCTTGGTACACCCACATCAGGGGGAAATGCACACACACTGGGCAATGTACCTTAATATCCTTTCTCTGACAGAGTCTGATAGCAGACTTTTAGAGTTAAACCAAGACCAATACTGAGAAGTTTTGTCTCTAAAGACTTCCTGTTCTTGAAAATGGGCCCATTGGGACAGGAAGCTATGCCTGTGGTTTTAGCAAACCTTTGGTACTTTCTCCTGGAATGAACTTCTAGGAGATGCTTTCACAAACTCCACGCACTCTGATTTACCCCACTTCCATAAGGCCTGCCCAGTTGCGAGTTGAGAGCAAGAGTGTGGAAATGGGCAAGTCTTATTTACTTCTGAACCCATCCAGATAGAGGTCATTTTGACTATTAGCTCTCCAAAACCTGAGTGTTCTGGTCTAGGTTAGTCATAAATGACCATCTGTGGGGAGGAAAAATCCTTTTCTGCAGTGGTAAAAAGCATTTGATCTACTCCTTAGATTAGAGCTTGGTACATACGCAAAGTGAATAGAATGTAAATCAGCACAGGATGTTTTTCCAGATGAATAGCCCTATACAAATGTAAGGAATTAATATAATCTTTGCTAATCCAGGTTATTTATGTGGTAAATCATCTTGGATCCCACAATTTTATTTTAGACCTCACTACTTTTAAGATGAATTTTCATTTGATTCCACTTCTTTCAGCAAAAAGTTCCCTTTGAAAGAATTGTAGGAAGAAAGAGTGGGTGATAAGTCTCTTTCCTTGAGACGGTGAACAATCATAGAAAATTAAGGCTGTGAGGGTCATCACTGTAAATAACTAGTTTATTCACCTGCCCCAAGGTAAGATCTATTGCACTACTCCCAACATGGCAGATATTTATCTAACTCTAATGAATTACTAAAAGCTATTGGTAACAGGCATGCTGCAACAACCAGACAAATTATTCCCATGCTTAGCTATGGTTTAGCAACATTTCTTAGTAATGCATTTTGCCAGAAACTCTATCACCATCTTTCTCAGTGTAATTAAAGTTAAATTTAAACAGTCTTCTTAAGAAATCCCACTCATTTCTCAGGAAACATAATTTCTATTTTATCACTTCTGCAAAATTTTACTTTGTCAGAGCATTGAGATAAAGGAGGCTCTGATAGGTTCCTCTGTGGTCCTTTTTGTCTTGTTTGCAAAATGTTTACTTTACAAAGTGCCAGAAGAGGTTGGCTGCCACTCAGAGTTATTAGTTTCAGTTATTTACTGATAAATGTAGGGATTTTATTTTTAATGTTTTCTTCACAAAATTCCTCAATTATTGTTTAAATTAAAAAATTAAGTTATATATTCCTAGAGAACAGAAGCTTTAGAAAGGGGCTGGTGTCTCTAGCAGAAACCTAGAACCAGCATTAGCACAGATACCTAGAAACCTCAGAAACAGAACAGAGGCAAGAAAGATATTCACTGCAAACCCCTGCCTGACTAGCTGGCCTTTGTGCCCCTGAAACTAGCTCCTACAACTCCATACACACATATAGTGATTATTTGGGTGGAAAGTTCCCTATCTTTCTGGGGGACTTGTAGGCAGGGCATTGGAGAATGAAGTCCTTATTGCTTCCTAACTGGTTTCTGGGTATAGAGGGCAGCCACTCCCTGCCTTGCTGGGGAGGATGTGGTTCATTGGTACAATTCTCTACCTAAGCAGTAGAACTGGGGAGAAAAGTAAGGTGGTGCTTGGCTAACCACAAAATGAAGGCATGTTTAGTGCAAGCTCTGACAGTACTGTACTTTACGAGATCCATTCAAATGAATGAATGTGTTGGAGTAATAATCTTTCTTTATATCTGCTTTTATATCATACATCTTTTATAACTCATGCACTTGTCTCTATAACAAGCCTATATTTGACTTTACAACTGTATCACCCTATAAAATTCAACTTTTTTAAAAGGAGATGCAAGACAATAATCAACACAAAACAGGTAATTCCAGAGAACAGCCCGATCTCACCCTCTGACTATAATGCTTTGTAGAGGCAATAGATGAAGCAATGCCTTCTTTCAGCCTGTAATTCAAAAAGAAATACCAAAGCATGTCTGAGATCAGTGTATGTTTTCTCCTTCAAACTTTCCTTGTAATTAAATACATTGTTATTTCAAGAAACCAACTCTTGCATCAGGAAAGTTGTTGATTCCCACTGCAGGGAGAGGGAGGAATGTAAGGAAGAGATGGGAAATCAAGGAAAAATGTTACCTGCTGGGATCTGCAATGGCCAGCAAAGCAATTAACAGCACAGCTGTTTACAACCAGTCGGAACTGGTTTGCAGTGACCCCTGCAACCAGAAGTATAGACAAGGAAGGCAGGAACGGGAGAGAAACTAGATGTTTTTAGCTGTCAGAGAAAAATAAATTGGTTGGCTCTAACCCTTTACACTAAGTTGTTGAGTAGGCACTACTTATGCTCCCCAGCCAGTCATGCAGGCTGCAGGAAAACAATGATTTAGGGACTTTCCAGTTTCCCTCATCAAAATCTTAATCTTCTGAATAACACATTTGCTGTAAAAGCCATGAGAAGGGAACAGAGAAAACAGCTGGTTAGAGACCAAGGCTGTCGGAAACCACCTGCTTGACAGTGTACTTACACACAGACTTCCTCATTTTTATTCAGTATGTGAAAAACCATTCATTGCCATTGGAACTATAGTCTGACACATCTTAAGATTAGTCTTCTGGGTTAAAAGGGTAAGGGTGGCAACTCATTCTTTAACACTGAACCTGTTGATTAAATCCTGCATTCTGACTGGGGAAACTTCATTGAAACGGTAAAGTTTTGGGGGCTTAACCTTAATTAGACCCAATCAAATTACAGTAACCAGTGAAAACCACAATTCTATACAGAAACCTAGTAGGAACTTTGTGTGAGCTCTGATCAAGCTAAAACACCAAGGTGGTGTTTGCCATGCTGCCTTCCAGGAGCTGCCTTCCTCCTGAACGTCAAAGACCTGTAAACATAGAACTAGTGAAAAAGGAAATGTTTCATAGTATCACAAACATAGAACAAGTACAGAAGCAGTATCCTGTTCATTTAAGTTAACAGGTAAACAATTCAGAAAGAAAACACTTCTACTCCAAGAAATATAGCTGATAGAGTTCTAAGATAAAAACAAAAACAAAAACAAAACAAACAAACAAAAAAAAAAAAAACAAAAAAAAAAAAACCAAAAAACGAAAGAGAGGCAAAATTATCTGATTCCTACCATCACTCTCTCCTGTAACAATTTTTGCTGAGGCTAAAGCAAGTATATTATGACAAAAATTTCTGCAACATTGTTTTAAATATTTCCAGTTTGTAGGGTATCTACTCCACTCAACAAATAACTTATTTCAATGATCAGTCATTCTCACTGTTAAAATTAGTATGCTATCACTATCCTGGACTTGCCTAGATTTAACTCCCAGATATTGATTCTTATTACATCTAAATCCATAAACTGAAGAGTGCTATTCTCATAAAATTCTGGGTTTCCACAGTAAAATCGTAATATATGACTTGGCATCAAGTTTGGCATATTTGGAGATATCTACAATACTGATGTTGGCTGATATTCATTATGTTTCTGACTGGAAGAAATCTTAGAGATTATAAATGAGCGAGGAAACAGCTTTTGTAAGTCAGTATGAACTAAACCCCTAAAACATTCCAAGAAAAAAAAGAAGCAAAATGCTGATAATTAACTAACAAATCAAAATGACATTCCAGTTTAGCTTTATCAGAACAAAATAACTGATGCTCTGAGACTGCCTAGGATTCTGGGTACCCACTATGAATCTTAGAAAGGTGCCTAACAGCCTCAGGAACAGCAGCTCACAGCCAAGGCTTCTGGGGTACAAGACTTCTTGCCCTGAAGTTGGCCGTCCAGGGAGTCTGTTCTACCTTCATTTGCTATGCTGAATATCTGGATAACTGACCACTCACAGCACCTGACTTAGGTTAGAAATAGTAATGAAATAGCTCCTGTTCTGCTTTCAGAACTGGGTAAAACACAAGACTGTCTGTTACAGTGCAAGAAAAAGACTTTGAATTACATTAAAAAGACTGAAAGGCAACAGAAGTTGGTAAGTGTTCGTCACTTTTCATGTCATTTAGCCTTGTTGTACAAGTAAATAAACATTTAGGGTCTAAATTTCAGATGAACTTAAAAAATAAATAAATTATTAAGTAAATAATATAATGGGCAGATCATAAACTATCTTTTATAACCATTCCACAAAGTGAAGTCTCAATAAAAAACCAAGTTTCTATATTAAACTTCTGTCTATATTGTTTTAGATATTGCAGGTCAGGAAAAATCCCAATGGCAGAGAAGTTGGAAGTAGATAATCTTTATAGTTCATTCCAACACAAACCATTCTAGGACTCTATGAAAAGCAACAGTTGAAAATGTGATCAAAGTGTAGGTCAACACTCAGAACATAAAGGACAAAATGAAGCCTCAAGTTACTGTTACATAAGAAATGAAAAAAAAAAAAAAGGAAAAATGCAGTGGGTTGACTCATGCCTGTCAGGGGTGAGACAGGGCAAACAACAACCCCTAGTGGATCTGGATACTGGCTTCTATTTAATACCCAACTGGTTATTTCATGTGGTCATACCCTACCACCAAAACTATCTTCTCTAGGTCTTGACTTTCCTTCTCAGATGAGAGATTCCCCCTGATTTGGGAAGCTCAGGCTACAAGTCAGGATGGTTCCTGTTGCTCAGCTGCTTGCAGATGTCAGTCTGCAGTCCTACCAACCAAAATTCCTGGGCATCCCTAGCATATGCATTTACTTATCTCCACCATCTCCAAGTTTTTCCTTCAGGGCTGCCTGCACATTTGTACACACACATGCACAATTATCTGCTGCCAGTAAAAACAAACACCCTTGCATTTGCAGTGATTTTTTTTTTTGCCTACCACAATGACTATGTATTTAATTTTTGTCATTGGACATATTGCTAATATACAAAAAAACCTCAGAGATTTTCTGAAGCATCTAATGGCCCTGAAAGTGTCCATGAATTTCCTGTAGAGGAGACATTCTTCACCAAAAAGAACTGCCTCAACCTAACAAATCAATACTAGATGACTTGGAACAAATTGAGAAACTGAACTAGAGAAATCTAGAAGCTACACAGATCAAATTATATTTATTCAAGAGTTTAAAGCACTTCAGCTATGGAACTGCCATGATGTGATGTATAGCATAGCACTGACAAAGCACTAGTGTAATGAAAGAGGGCAGTATGGCACCTGCCTTAAACAAGGGCTCCCTGCCTCTGGTGGAAACCACAGAAAAAATTCCTGACCAGAGAAAATAATGAATAGTAGATATGATATATATATATCAGCATTCATTTTGTTCAGGGAAGACATCCATGTCATCCATCATATAGACACAATCAATGCTCAAGTGGTAAGTTTGCCATCTTCCCAAAAAGATGGCAACAGTCTTCCTTATTGAGAGTTCTTCAGCACTCTCAGTTTGGAAGGAAAGATTCCCTCACGGACTGCTAACAGCTTAAAAAGTAAGAAAGTACAGTCAGTTTTCACTGGAAGGCAATGGAAAGGGAGTTATCCTGATCATCCCAGGTTCAGTACTGGGATATGTATTCTTTAACAAATAAATAAATAAATAAGTTACATGAAGAAAGCTAAAAGGTGACATGATAAAGTTTTCAGATGATACAACAATTTCTGGACACTGAGATCTAGTGTGGCCTACAGCTGTGGCTACTGTGAACTACTGCAGAAGGATTGTATGGTGTTGATTGACTGAGCGATAGGATGGACAATAAAACTCAAGAACAATGAGTGTAAAATAACGCACGAGGAAAAACTGAAACAAAACCCCACAACTTCATATAGATTTTTTCATAAATTCTAAATGAGCTATTTTCATTCAAGAAAGAGCTTTTCTACCCACTACTGTACATGTTTCTCTGGGAAGACCAGCTGGATTTTCCAGTATGTGTCAAACAGGCAAAAATAGATGGTTTAGCCAAAGAAATGTCTCACTGCTGACACAACTTGGAAGTCCTACTCCCCTTTACTCCCCCTTTCTTAGTTCTGTCCTTCATTCCTATCCAGCCTTCCCTGTTCTTTCCTCCCACATCCACTGATTCCAAGTGCATGACCTCTCCATCTGGCTCTGGGACCTACTGATCATGAGGCAAGCCAGCTCGACTCACCAAAGACAAAAGCACTTCTTTTTGTTATTATTTAAGTGACCTTTCTGCCATTTCAGTGAATTGGCTTACTGTGTTTCTGGACAAGCACCAGCAATGCACAGGCAGTCTGGAGTTTAAGAAGCCAGGAGCTGGGGGTGCAGAAGCTGAAAAAAAGGGCAGGACCTTTCCTTCCTGGCAGCAACAAGCTCTGATTTTGGCTCAAGCTGTATTACAAAATCATAAGCTGGTGCTCATTTCTAAGTATCTGCTACTGGCCCTAGACACCAAATCACCTAAATTAGTCTTTATTCTGATCCTACACTGAAATACTTATATTCAATTAATCAGTCTTGGAAAGCAATATGGATAGTTAACTTCAGGCAGTGTAGATAATTCTGTGAACACTGTCCCAGAACTTTGATAGCCTATTCTTCTTAACTCATCATTAAGGTAATAGATTGCCCAGCTTTTCCCCCTGTTTAACAAATCATGAGAAAATTTAAGTACAGAAGTCTACTATAAACTTTATGTATATGCACAGGTATTTTTGAATCTCACAATTCTTTCCTTGCTTTAAAGTCAAATAAATCCATTTTTATTGCATTTTTTTTTTCCTGAGCACAAAAATAAACATATTGCTATATCCCCAGCAGAAATGTTATAGCTGAACTCATACTGGCATTTTAGAAGTGATTTAATCATTATTGTGAAGTCCCGTGTGTTGCAAAACTTGTCAAAGAATGAAATGCTTTAGGGATTAATTACAGGCTTTGAGTCATACTTTTATAAAGCTACCACAAAATGGCAGCTAAGGACTACTCAGAGATGAAACCATTTCTGCTTTTGAAATCTTGCAGCCTGAAAACAGATCTGACTGTCTGGAGACAGTCTAGATGTGGGCTATGTCTCTGCCCTAAGCTGATGTATCAAAACCAAATGTGGAAATATAGTGGCCAATCAGTCATAAAGTTCCTCAGTTTGGGATGAAGACAAGGTCAGCAAAAGAATGTGTCATTCACAGATGTTACTTTCCTTTTCTTCAGGACATACAAATGCAGCAAAAAACTGCAGCAAAAAACTGCAGCAAAGAACTGCACAAACTTGAATGATTAAACTGAAGAAAGCCCAAGAAACAGAGTCTCTGCTAATTTTTCCAATAAGATGTTTTGCACTACTATTAATACGATAGACAGTAAAACTGCAGTGGTCTACACATAAGGCAGCTAATGAAGGACAGGAAATGTGAACATATCCAACACTGAGATTTGTTTTTTCTCTAAATAAAAATGAAACATTTAGCATATGTGCTAGCTTGCCTGTTGTTAATCAACACATTTTAAAGACAATAAAATTTGGCCCACAGTACAAATATTGGCTTTGGTAGCTGTGCTTTTTGCACCATTTCTTTGATGTGGAATAGCCATAACCATACTGATCAAAACACCAAGAAGCTTTATGTATTGTGCTCTGGTATAGCTTGGAATAGCACAGACCAAAAACACTTAGAGTTGTGTCACACTTCCCTGCCAGCAGCATGGCTGTATCCAGGTTAAGTGCAAATATAGCAAGGCCTGTATACATCAATTTACTTTTCATGTGAACAGGAGGCCAGTGAAGTCAGGTTTCGAGCCTGTCTTAGATGGGAAGCTGCTGGTATTTAAATGAGCATTACAATCCACTGTGGTAACCCTTAGGGAAAATAACAGCCATAGGCAGCTAACAGATTGGTTAAACATCCTTCACCTTCCGGCTCTAAGTGGAACTATGAAAGTCCATTAGTATAAACATTTGCATTTAGCATATTACATCACCTTGGAAAAGTGGTTATGAATAAATACAAGTCCAAGAACAAGTATTTTTCTTCTAGCTTATAGTGAGAAAAACATACGATCCTGTATCCTGTTTTTCAAATATTCTCAGTTCATAGAAGCCTAGGCAACCAGCCTGCAAAGCAGTGACAAATTACTGTTAGAAAATATGAGGGATGGAGGGAGGGAACAGCAGCTGGTGCACATGGATGGAGCTGAGATGGTGCAACTCTGCCCTGGCTCCCACCTTCTGTTTGGCATTGGGCAGAGTGTTGCCTTTCTCCAGCCTCTGTTTTCTGTTCTGTCTTCTGTTTCCCTTCAATATGTAAGGCATATGATCAAAAGTGAAGAGTTAAGCAGAAAGATCCCTCTGAAAGTCCATTTCAGAACTTAGTTCCATGTAACTGAAAAGTGAATTTTAGGTCAAGGATTCACAACCAGGCACTACCTAGGATAAAACTAGCCTAAAAATGACCTTTCTAAAAAAACAGTTTGTATAGCTGTGTAGCACTGCTTAAGAGAGGTAACTGATTTAAATTTCAGTTTGCAGTTAATTCTCAATTTAATGAGACTTCACAAACTCGGACTTCAAAAAAGGGCATTTTTATAATCTGGTAGTTCAGCATATGGATGCTGGGGGAAGGAGAGGTATTTTGCGTGTGTATAAAAGCTGATAACAGAAGCTGATGGTTATGAAATGTGTGTCTAAACAGATCAGAAGCTGTTTGTCTGATGGTGGGTTGTGTAGGGGGCAGGGTGAATATCCAGAAGTGAGTAGGAGGATTCGGTGCCGGACTTCAGCACTGAGATATCAGAACTGATGTGAAGTAGAGTGATCAAAAGCCAGCACCAGAAAACAGCTGGAAAGAAAGCATTGCCCACAGAAGTAGAAAACATTTCTTCTTCCCTCACAGCATGTTAAAGGACATAAAATAACTATTTTTTTTTGTCCCATGAAAGACTGGATGGAAAGAATGATCCCCTATGTGTTTTTTGATAGGAGCGTTGCTGTAGCTTTGATGGCCAGAGAAAGTGAAGCTTGGAGCAGAGCTAACAGTATCCATCAGAGCAGATATAAAATATTTTCAAAGCACAGAGTCACCTGCAGGGTCTCAGAACCTGACAGCACATCTGATTTTTCCAAATATATCAACAAGGCTAATAAAAGATGCTGTCTCTCCCTAATGATCTTTCTTTTCTAAAAATACTATTCCATAGTTTTCTACTATAAAAAATTACAACACAATTAAATTGTAGAAAACATAAGGCCTGGAGAAGTTCCTGTACTACTGCTGAATAGAACAAGAGAAAGAGAATAACTGCTGATGGACACATTAACTTTTCCTTTCATAGCAGTGTTTAAGTAACACATCTTTTAGAGATTTGGCTCCTCATCTACCACTGGATTCAGTGGATGTGACCCAAGTTTGACAGAAAGCATGTGAATGTCAGAAGGAATTGTATTCTTAAAAGGAAAGAGAAATCTCAGTCACTGCTAAACTAAGTAACTGCTCTGTTTGGGTCCCAGTAGAGTTATGGTAGTTCGTCATGTAAATATGATTCTTCTCATTTCTCCAGACATCACCTGACAAAAGTAATCCAAAAATACTGCATTTAATACTAACAGCAGCCATTACAATTCTTCTGTGAAAGCAGCCATGCACATTGAGCCTCACTGCCTCAATGAAGTGACTTCCCACTGGGGCAGGGAAACCTGATGACTGCGATCAGAAAGTAAACCTGGGACACTAGCAAGCCATGAAGGGGAACACAAAATTAGAAGGGGTAAAAAAATGTTTAAGAAATGAATAATTAGTAAAAACACACTCAAAAGCAATTTGACAGTTTTATTGCCTGCTGATCCTATTTTTTTATAACCAATCCAAAAGTATATGTGCTAAGTCAGTGTAGATCTGTTGCACTCAGGAGTATGTTTATTCCCTTGATCACAGCCCTTTTTCATTGTTGAAATGCATGCTATGAAGTTGGCTCTGACCAACCTCTGAAAAAAACCTCCCTAAACAAGCACAGTGTGATAAAAGAAACCAAATTCAATTCTCCTTTATGACTGATTTTGCTTTAGCCTCTGTCATCTTTGAAGGAGATATTGGAGTAGAGAAAGTTACTTGCTAATCTCAAGCACCTTCTGAAATCAGGCTCTAAAACTTGGCTTTCCAAAAGAGTCCTAATCTCTGAAAACTGCTACCAAAAACTGAAGCAAAACAGTCATCCATTCTCAGCTCTTGTCACAGTAACTCACAGAGATACATAGCCATGCTGACACGTTGAAAACAAGTCAGATTTAAAAGAAGGCCATCTGCATGCAAAACTTGCTCTGCTTTCCCTGCCTACTTCTATTTTCTTAGCTGTTTTGAGTGTGTGCCCATGTGTGGCTTGTAACAGCACTTGCTTGAAATGGGCAAAGAAGAAAAGAGATCTCAAGCATAAAGCTGGAATGATGCCTGAGCATACCCACCCCTTTTGCTCCAAAAGGCAAACTTCTTACCAGTGTGGTAATGGCCAGAAAAAGGTTGGGTTTTAGGACTTGGTATTTTCTGTACATTAAAATAAAGAGATTTATAAGCTTCTATATCCTGATGTCTTCAAGTTTCTGTTCCTTCTTTCCCGCTTCTATCTTGTTTGCTGTTCTTATGCCTAGACTTCTTCCTTCTTTTCATTCCATACAAGACTTACTCTCCCCGACTATTTCTCTGGATCTCTTGAGCTAAATCATCTTCTAAAATCATCTGAAAATAATTTGTTCTGAGAACAATTTATCTAAAATTTTGTGTTCTCCCCTTTAAATCTAGTTCCTCATGGTGGCACAGATGTCCAAATCCCTGTTTTAAAGACATAGGGTGGAAGAATTATCAAAAACACCAATGCTAGTGTTCTGTGTAAGGAAGGGGCTGCTGCAGATAAACAGGAATTGTCATCAGTTTAAGGGACAATTTACATGGTATTTTTGGGAAGAGAAGGAACCACAACTGTCGCAGCATGACTACACTTATTTCAAAGTAAGCTAAAAGTTGAATCATTATGATTTAGTCCCACAAAAAATGTGTTTCAGAATCACCCTCAGCATGCACAACCCAGATGTCCTGTGTTCCTTCCCTGAAAAAATACAAGTGTCTATTATTAGTAAAGGGCAGCAGCAGCAGCCTAGAACAGAGGGGGAGTGGAGCACTGGCAGGACTAGAGAGGCAGTGTCTGTAGCTGAACACTTTTGCTAGCTCATCAGTGAGCTTGGCCAAGGCTTGCACAGCTTTTGGGAGTAGCAGCCTGAAGTGACAAGCTTTGTAAAGTTAGAACAACAAAGCTGTTCTGAGCTTATTTAAGCAAAACTCTTCCTCTGAGGCAGAGTCTGAGAGCTCCCCAAGGAAAACTTATTTACATATTTGAGTGATACATCACTCAGTTATGTGAACATTTCTCAGGACTGTAAATCCTGTAGCTAGTCTAAATCTGTGATCTTGCTGTGGTTTTTTAGCTTCTTCCCAGCTACAGGCAGAGAAAAATTCAGATAAACCCTTTAAGAAGTGACTTTTTTTTTTATAGCTGAAGAAGAAAGAGTAACAAGATGAGCTATAAGTTTTCATCCAGCTGGTGGTGAAATTTGTGACTGTTTTTAGCTCTTGGACCACAGACCATAGGCTTTGAAAACTTGCAGTCCCATACAAGTCTCTCTTTGAAAACTGAAGAAAAAAAATTGTTCTTTCTTCTAGCTAACAAAGCTGTTTTGGGTCATTGAAGCAGTGCAAGTCTATGAGACAGCTCAAATCTAGTTGAGTAGGGATTTGGGGAATCGATTAAGATACTTTTTAATATCAAGTGGTATGGAATGGAAAGCCAGTGTATTCATTAAAGCACATAGGACTCAGATGTTACAGGAAAGGTCTCTGGACATCTGTGAAACACCTTATGTTTCATTGGACTGGGCGTCTGACACATATATATATGGGATTTATATGAGAGGAATTGCATGGGATAAGAGAACCATCATGGGAGTTTATCAGCAGCAGTATCCTGCAGAAATGTGTTTCTAGAAAAAGGATACGACCAAACTCTTCCTTCTTACAAGCACAGTTTAACAAAATTCTCTTTTTCTCATGTTACTAAAATGGAAACCTGGACAGCTGTGATTCAGATGCTGGCTCAGAGGTATGGTTCACAAACATGAGTGCTGTGGTCCTCAGTGCTGTGACAGCACAGAGCTCCTGGCCACAGCAAGAGCAAGTGATAATACTGCACAACATAATGACACTGCACCAGATGCTGCCCTGTGCACGGAAGAGCTTTCAGGCTGCAATCCTTTTGGTAGACACCAGTAGCTCCAAAATGCTGGAGGAGTTACACAGGCATTTTACAGGCCTGTACAAACTCCTTTATGGACCCTGAAAGCTGAAAGTGCTTTTCTGTGGAAGTAGATTTCTTCTCGTACTTCAGAGCAAAGACAGAGGACAAGGAGCCCTGCACAAAGCCATTAGCATTCAGTGCTGGGCCCTACTGCTGCTCTGGAGTTCAGAGGGGAAGATCATGCACCCTTCATATTGTTGATGACTTGTTTTCCACAGGGATACTGCTGCTGATAAATGACTCAATTCCAAACCCCCACACTGTATCTCTCTACTCTAGGGCTCCTTCTCTCTCCATAAATGTGTAGCCCCTGGGATACAGGGCCAGAGAGCCAAGGGAATGATCAGATTACTGCAAGGCGGGGGAGAGCAGGTGGAATTGTAAACAGCAGCAGGCACTGAGAGGAGGCAGAAAGACTTGAGCAAGTAGCTTTTGTTTCCAGCTACTAGCATGGTCAAGTTATTCTGGCAAGATCAAAATTACAGCTACTGCTGAGTGTGTCACAGGGAATCCATTATTATTGGAGAAAAGAGGAATTAGCACCAGCTGCCTGCAAGCACTTCAGTGAGAGAACCAAGGGCTGATGACCTGACTGGCGAGAGGGACAGAGAATGCCAAGGGCAGTGTGGAACCAGCAGAGCAAGAGGAGTGTGCTCTGTCTAGGACGTGCAACTGGAGCCCCCCAGAGCCTGGCCCCCCTCCCTGGCCTGCCTGGCTGCATTTCTGCCCTCCACTTCTGCACAACAAGAATAGCAGGTGTTAAGCAAGGAAGAAGTAGTTATTCCTGGAGAAGGTAATCAAATAGAGAGATATGAGGAACAGACCTGAAAAAAAATAGAGAGAAAAAAATTAAGGAGGTAAAGAGACCAAGAGGAAGGGGCGGGGGAAAGAATAAACACACTTCAGAAGGCAATCTGATCATCCAGAAAGAGGGTACATTGCCTTCTGTCCCTACATCCTCAGCTCTTCCCCAAGAGTTACAGCAAGATAAGTCCCAGCTCTGTCCTTGGCACTTTATTATGCTGTGTGTCATCTGCTATGTGGAGATGGCCACTGGCTGTTCTTTCATCAGGTGGCTTTGTCTGCCTGCTTGGGCTGTAAACTTTGAGGTGCAGGAACACCCAGGCTCTCATTCTGCTCATGCATCATGTCTGGCAACAGTGGTGGTCCCTCTGCCTCCATGGGAGCCCCCAGGAACTGCTGTAACCATGTCGGCATGTATGTGGCATTGAATGTTCTGGTTCCCTTTAGCTGCAGCAGAAGCAAGTCCAGCAGCTGCAGAAATGAGATGTTGCTGAGGCTGAGGATTCTCTGAAGATGTTAATACCAAAGCAGAGGACAAAACATGTTCAGAGATAAGTGAACTTTCATCTTCACAAATCTTAGTGGAGAAGGAAAGAGGGAAGGAGGGAGGGAGGGAGAATGAACAAGCAGATCAACAGCAACTGAAGTGGAAAAGGTACTAAGATCTTCTGAGGACATGCAGAACTAGGCCCAGAAAACTGTTTGGAGTACAAAAAGGTAACCTTGTGATGCTCCCAGTGCAGATCTCTGAAGCAGGTGCCAACACGTTAGCTCTCTGTAATTTTTCTCTTTAAGGCACTGTAATGAGGAGGTCATCATCATTATTCCCAGTTTACAAATGAGGAAACTGAGGCAGAAGGAGAAGAGATGAATGGGCCAAACATGTGGCCTGACCAACTTGAGCAGGCTACTTCTGTTCTCTCATGCAAACGAAACACTGAGAAGGGGTGGAGTACAATCCTGCTAAGAGATACTCTTGTTATGATATTCAGTTTAACAAATTTAAAGATAAATGCAAGTAAGATGTTTTGACTTAGTCCTTGGTTTTATCCTGCAGCAATGCTATGACTGTAGCAACTTTCAAGTTTGTCCTGATCTCCCTGAAGAGTTATAACCTAGTGATGGAGGTCTTAGAGACAAAAGGCTGCTTGGTGCAAACTGTTCTTTCACCAGATTCTGGGTGTTGCTGCTCTCTCTTGTACTGGTTGTTTGGTTTCACCTACCTCTTATCAGAAGAGTGCTATCTACTCTAGCAGTATATGTACATTATATAAACAGGATCAGAGCTTTCAAAAATAATATTTTTTTTTCCTAGTTGCAAGATGAAAAATAGAGACACATTTCTGACTCCTAGTGCAAGTCAAATGATTCAGAACTGAAGAAAGACTTTAATTAGAACGTTTAACCTTCAAAATACCATTATATCAATGTCCTATCATTGCCCTAGCATATTTTCCGTAATGTCATGCATTTTGGAAGTTACATATAGACATATATCTGTGTGTGTATATATATATATGTATACTCACCAGGAAAAGCATTCATTAGTGAAGATGCGTATGCTGAAAATGAGGTGAAAATAAGGATGTCACTGCTAGGGCTCCACTGCTTAAAGTCAAGCTGGAAGAAGAATATCAGTTTCCATGTAAAGCTACTGCTGCAGCAGAGGGTGTCTTATGTGGAAGGACTCTGGGAAGCAGCAGCAGTGGGTGGGATGTTGGAGAGGCAAAGAAGTTTGGTCTTCTAAAACCTCTCATCCTAAATCGCAATTGTTTTATTGCCTGTAACAGGTCCTGCAGTCGGGACAGGAACGAACAATCTACTCTGTGTTTATATCCCCTGAAGGTGCAAGTGCAAACAACTCATTTCAAAGTGGTTTGCACCTGAAAACACATAACCTTGGATCAGAATGTTACCTGCCCAACACTACTCCACAGAGAGATGTTGTGATATTGACATGCTAATTCTGGCGTCCCTCTAGGGAGGTGCTGAATCCATTTTTTAGGAAAAAAAAGGGAGAGGTAATTGCACAATATGCAAAGGCTTTTGTAATTTTCTTTAAAGGCTGAAGAATCCCCAGAGTTTTATTTAAGCAGAGAAGCAATGGGCAAAGCCATTTGAAATGCACAGACGTATCAGCGAAGAATTGGAAATGAACAAATGGTAGCTATTGGTCAGTGAAGGTTGCAACAGGAGAAAAAAAAAAAAAAAAAAGAAAGGGAAAACCAGGTAATTATCCCTTCTTTCTTTCCTAATTAACCCTTGTTTTCAGTTTCTGCCTAGCTTTCCAGCCCTGAGGGAGAATGTGTTTGCAAGACAGATGCCAGATGATCCAGTTCAAGGTGTCTCATCTCTTCTGAAGCAGAAGCAAATTACCTGAACTTGAGAATAAGCTGGCAACTACAACAAAATCTGCTGTCACTTGGTATTTTTAGATCACGAAAATGAGATATGTGGCCACAAAGGAAACCCCACCTGCACGCTTCAGTTCTAAGGCTGAGGACACTTTTTTTTTCCTCTTAAAGGGCACCATTCCCCTGTGTAAGGCAATTCTTGACAGGCTTTAGACTAAAGTCAGGCTGCCCTCTGCAAGCCTGCGCAAACTCTCTACTGAGTGATACTGAAACAAGTTTAGAAGCTAGCTATTACTAGTCTTTACAAAAGCCAACCTGTAGAGCTGTGCTTTTCTATGCTTTTCAACTTCTATTTTTTCTCTTTCCTTTAAATGGTCATATCTAGTAAAACCATGGAATTTTTAATTTACACGGAAAAGAAATTCTTGTCTGGCATTTTCTATAAAATGTCAAAATTTTCTCTAGAAAAAGTAACAAGGAAATGTGATCCATAATTTACCAAATCTGTTAGGGAGAAACCAGTTAACCTGAAGGAAAAGGAGCAGTCATAGGTTGATCTATTCCCCACTACTTCCAGACAGTGCATAAAATCTTCCAGTACCACCAGAGGTAGATTCTGAATGAAAAGGAAAAGGGATTTGGATTTTCATGTTACACCCAGCCCCTGACTTTATACCATGGAAATAATTCTTACATGTCAGAGAACATCATAAAGAATAGGAGGAAACAAATGCTGCTACAAGCTCTTTACATCTGTCTACTTCTCAATCAGTCCTCCCAGTCAAAGCCTCCTGGAAAAATTTACATTTCCTTCCCATAACTCAGACACATGTTCTACAGAGCAGGAAGAATGATGAGAAAATTAAATCCACGCATTAGACTAAAGTGCTTCCCTGCTCAAGGAAGATGTGTTACATCCACAGCTGAAGCAGAACAAGCAATTGATCACTGTGTGTCACAGGACAGGATAGAGCTGCTGAATTAGTATTGAGCTGGAACATTCCTTCTCTTAGGAAGCAAAGCTGCATTTCACAGATGTCATTTATAATGAAAGACAAGATTTGTATTCATCTGCAGGTTAGGTCTTCAATGAAATTCCCTTTCCTGGCCCATAAGTCACAATGAAGTGACTAGAGCTCTCCAGTATATTAGCTCCCCAGCCACAGACCATCCAAAGAAAGTGCCCAGCAAAGCACGCTCTTGCTTTCCCTTACCATCACATATTCACTTGGAATGTAGCACCTACTGTCACCCACAGAGCCATGAAAACTGTGAAACTGGTGTGTGGCCAAAAGGAGCTGCTGCAGAGCTGGGATGCTGCCAGCGGGTCTGTGTCTTTGAAAAGTGCTTCATTCACCTGAGACCTTCACTAAAGGAATAAATGGTGCTACTCAAAATACTGTCCAAGGGAAGGCCTTTCCTTAGACAAAGGCTCTCTTTGCAAATAAGAGTCTGTTGCAAAATAAAATGAGTTAAAAAAAGTACAATGCAAAAAAACCCAATCCTGAGCCATATCATGTGTCTGTGGTTGTATGACACAGTATAGGACTTTGTGTTAGAGAACTGTTAGTTCTTCTAGTACTCCAGACAGGGAATTTTAGGCAAAACTACAAATTAACGCAATAGGAAGCTGAATTCAAGTTGTATCTTATCTTTCCTAATCTTTGAGCAATCAAACACTGTTGCTTAATGCTGTGTTTAGGGCCTCTAATTGAGTCTCTAAATGTCATGCCTGTTTGATGAATCCAAGTGTTGTTTCTAACCCATACTTAGCCTGCAACCACTTTAATAATAGCACTTAAATAATTCATTGCACACCTGCACAGAGGCTTCACATGATCCGCTTTGGAGATATCACTCAGAGTCACACAGTCCAACCTTTGCAACAGTCCTGGTGTTGGCCATCAGGAGCCAACAGGATTGCTTGGCATCCTCCTCAAAAGTCAGGAGTTTCCACAGGCTCAGATGCTCAGCAGCTTCATGTTCTCCTCAATCTGTCACACAAGTCCCAGTGTCTGACTGAAGAAGGGAATAGGATCAGTAAACCTGGAGCAGGAAAGGGAGCAGAATTATTTGAGCCCTAAAGCAGACTATTTAAGGTTTCACCACCAAAAGCTCCACCTCTTTACATTTCAGTCTTTCATGGTGTATCCTGAAGCTCCTAGGTGTGACTCAAATAAGAACAGTAAGGTTACCTACAGTGGTTTGAAACTCACTTTTAAGTCATTCTCAAACATTTAATATTGCAACTGATGACAATGGTTGAACCCTAAAGGAACTTGATCTGCTAATTCAAAATGCAAAGCAAGGAAACAGCAAAATGAAACTGGTTCATTTTTAATTTTTTTTTTTTCTTTTTTGGCCATAGCTGTTTTCTCACTCCAGTGCTGCTTATTGCTAGCTTTAGCTGAAATAAGGAGTACTGAAGTATATACAAAATAAGCTACACTATTTCTAGCCACATCAAAAATACCCGGAAACCAAAGTAACACTGTTCTCAGTAAATTCGGGTGAAGATTAAAATCAGATTCAGCTTTTTGGGACTGCACTCAAATGAAATGTCTAAACTTAACAAGGTGTACTCATTGCCAGATATTCTACTCAAACCATGGCAGTGGTGAAAATTTGTGAAAAGATGATCCAGGATTGACCTTGCTTAGAATTATACATGGCACTGCAAATATACAAATTCCTCTCTAGATCAAAATGTGAGTTGCTTTAAAAGTAAGTGACTTCACATGGTGTGATTCTTGGGGCTGTCCAGTGCAGGGCCAGGAGCTGGACTTTGATGATCCCAGTAGGTCCATTCCATCTCAGAATATTCTGTAATTCTGTAAGTCATTAATAGAGTCCACATATTTTTTTCACTCATGTAACAGATTTATAGAAATAAAATCTTGAAGTCAGGTTTTGTTTTCCTTATTTTGCTGATGTCAGGTATGAGATTACTGAGACATTTTGGAAAGTAATCAAGACTTCTTTCACCTACAGAAATAGAAAATAATTAATAACTAATTCCATAATAATTAGGGAAATAAATAACAAAAACAGCATCTTTTTCAATATTGCATTTTTTCTAAAAGTAAGAAGTCCTAAAGCTGTGAGATATTATAAAGTTTCCTCTAGCCTTTCCCCGTCCCTACTTTTTTCTTTTAATCTTAGTTATATCAAAAATGTCCATTTCAGCAGGCAGGACAGTTTCCCTAAATCCTGTTAACCAAGTGAGCCTTTTTTCCTTGAGGTATAGGAAGTCCCTTCCTCATTTTCAGTATCATTTGATGTCTTTTAGTGCCCCCACAGAGGTCTTTTGCACAGGCAAGGTAAATGTGTCCGAGTCAATAGGAAGCAAAAAAACAGGAATAAACAAGGTGTCTGCAGTACCTTTGAACTTTTCTCTGTATGTTTTTAAAAGAGCTCTCTAAAATTGAAAAGAACAAATCTCATAGCAGCTGGAACAGAGAACTTTCACTTCAGAGTCATAAAATGCGGCAGCTGATGGGGGATGCTCTCCACCCCTTATCTCTCTCTCACATGGCCCTCGGGTCCACGAGATGTAACAAGAAGGACCACACACGCAGAGTGGGCAGGAAGCAAAGAGG
>JAWWEW010000041.1:60574391-60626082 GCA_035583185.1 Anabacerthia variegaticeps | reverse complement strand
AGACTGCATCCCACAAGGCATGATTTTAAAACATTATGGTGAGCTTTATCATCTTCTAAGGCTGATTGCCACAATAAGACATTAAACTATTCATTATGAGGATATATGATCAGTTCAATAAATGATGAAATAAATTCCGAAGATACCAAACCAAGAATAATGGAAAGACACATTCTCTTACGCAGAGCAACCACAGACTTCCAAACTGTCTGTCAAATGCCACAATGCTCTTAGCTTACTGAAAGTTCTGTTTATATATCTAGGGTCTCATAACCATTTTTTCCAGGTTATAGGAAATGGGTTTCCCATTTAGCTCTTTTCTTTTCCTTTCCCCCACCATCTCTCCACTGATCTTCATCTTCTTTGTCAGTCTCAGCATGAAAAAATCTGTAATAAAAATGACACCATGATTGAGATTATTCACTGATTATTCAGATCATGCTATGTGTGGCATGGAGCTTGTACACTAAAACCCTGCATTTTATCACATCAAGAGATTACAGTTGTCATAGGTAATACAGCACAGAAGATAATTTTCCTAGGAAGGAATCTGTTATAGCAATGATGCTGCTAGGTGTTGAAACAAGTGTTTTATGTGTTATCAGTTGACAAGCAAGGTGTGAAGATGCTTAAAATTAAGTAGCTAAAAGTCTTGCAGAGTCAGGACTTTATCCTATTTCCAGGCATCCTTAGAGTTGTAATTATTTGCATTTATATTTTTTTTTTTAACTTAATAAAAACCTAGTAAGTATAGAAGAAAAGGTGTGGATTTGCTTGCAGCACAATAAAGTTTAGAACTAACTGATATTTTGTTGCAAGTACAGAAGAAATGACCTTTCTGATTTTTCACAGCTCACCTTTTTCTCCCTAATAATCTAGGAATAGCTCAAGGAAGCCACTTTTATGATTGATGTGTTTATACATGTTGTAATCCCTTGAGGTTATGATATTTATTTGCAAGCAGGATTGCTCTTCAGGTTTTTATATTGTCTCATTATTTAAGAAACAAAATATCCAGAAACCTCCTGGGCTGCTTGTACCCAGCTGTCTTGTGTCACCAGCAGACAGTGGGGTGGTTAAGTCTGCAGTGAGGACCAAGGTCTCAGTCATGAGGCTTCTTCCAACTACCTGAAGAAGGTTTCACCTACTTCTTCCTGATCAGGTGGGCTGCAGCAAACACATACCCCAACACTGCCTGTGTTGATTTTTGAAGCTGGCCCATAAGCTCTTGGCTGGCTCAACCCCACTGTGGCAGAGCTGTGTGCATCCCTGCTGCTGTGTCACATATGAGGCAACTCCCCACCTCACCATGCTGGCCTGTCCTTCCTAAAAAGCTAGTATCCACCCACTGTAGCACATCGCTGTGACCCCAGTGAGATCACAGTTCTGCATCTACTCATAGACATCTAGTTCCTCATGTGCTTCCCATGCTGCCTAGAGTTCCTCTGGAGTCACTGGATTTAATTCCAACACTAATATCCCAGCAGCAGGTGACAAGGAGGTGTTCAGTCAAGGAAGTGTTGAACTTGGGAGATTCTTTCCAACCTTAACGTTTCTGTGAAATAGTTGCCTTTGCAGGCCTATTCACTCTCTGCCTTTTTGTCTCCTTTTGCATTTTTATGTGTGTCATGAACATAACCTTTTAAAAGAAATTGTATAACCCCTTAGACAAATCTTTGGTCACTCCAAAGAATTAGGTAGGTGACTACTGCCGGTCAACACACTGTGGTTTGCCAAAGCCCTGTTCAATGGCTGAGCTATAAAAACATACTACAGGAGGGGCCCTGGCACTCGCAAAGTGCTATTTAAAGTCATTGTTTCACCTGTAAAGTGGGTAACCTAGATTAAAACTAGAAGTATATGTTTGACTGCCTCACTGAGCATGACTTGCAACGTGGCAGCCCATTTACAAATGCTGTTCAGCTGTAGCAGGAGGATTGTTCTCCAGGATTGTTCTCTGATTATACGCTGCACTTGACTTGAAAACCTGAAAGCATACCATCCTAAAACATATGAAGAAAAATAAGGATAATGAGGAAGAATCTTGTGAATTATTTCTCTTCCATGTGAACTCAAACTATAACTGGATGAATTTTAGCACTTGTGCAAAACACAACATATAATCTGAATTGTCATATGGTTGTAAGGAACCTCAGGAGATGTAGTCCAACCTCCCTAAGAAACTTCAAACTACAAGTTCATGTAGACACAGTTTTGCAGCCAGGAAGGATGTGATGTCTGTGGACATACTAGGCTGTCAAAGCTGAGTAAGCAAATCTTACCATACCAGATCTTTTACTGGGTTTATGTGATTTGGGAGTTTTTTTGCTCAGAGTGACAACTATACTTATGGAAAGGACAGTTTTCCTACTCTAGCTGTCTTCACTCATGCAGCATCTTTCTAACACAACATACTACTAGTCCTGGTAGTTTAGACCTGTCCTGCAGCTAAAATCATGCAGTTTCAAATATGAAAAGTGCAAAGTTTTCATACATGATGCTTTCATTTTATTTGCTCATCATTTGCTACAGAAAAAAAAAAACCAAACAAACCCAGAAATCCCAAAGCAAGCCCCAATAATAGTAATGGGTTTGTACCTTAAGAACAAATGAATAATAGAAGATAAATTATTGTGAAATACTTTTTGAAAGTCAGGGAATAATAGCCTCATAGCAGAAAAGAAAAAGTCTATTACAGTCCCAGATGTGTTTCTTAAGGGGTAAAACAATACCCCAGGCCACGTTATTTTAAATTATTGGGGCCTGTAAACACACTTTTCTTGATATGTCTTATTTGTATCTGCTGACATAATATACAGCTGTGAAGCATGGCCAGAAGTGGCACTTTGCAGACAAATCTCTGCTGAGGAAGAAGATGTAGAATTTTCATAATTTCAATTAACTAAAATGAATGGAGGAGATCTCTAAAGCAAGTTGGCAAACTTGTTTTATATAAATCCTATTTTCCTGTGAGTAAAGATCCATGTTACATCATGAAGAAAACTAAAATCTATTAAAAAGAAACCAAATCCAAACCTATCTAGACCTGTAGATCTGAACAATTATAAAAGCACAACCATAGCACTGTGAATGCATCTAAATATGACACTAGTGAAGAGGTGCTAGTGATGGCAGACATCATATCTAAGTGGGAATGGAAATAAATTGTACTGCTAGAAGCTGTTTTCTCACTAGAGCACTCATACAGCTAGTGTGAACACACAAAAAATGAATAATAAAGTATTACACTTTTGACTGAATTAATTACACCATGTAATCATGTATCATGTAGCCTATGCCTATTTAAGGCAGAACTTGACTTTGAGCAATTGAACAGCTTTGTGATTTTAACCCTGTTCAACATCCAACATGGCTCTCAGAGCCATTTTTGAAATATTTTTCAGGTGGTTTGCAATCTCTTTTTCATAGACTGAGTTGCTGCAGTGCCTCAGTAGGATTCTGCAAGTAGTCAGTGTTAGGATCAATACAAACAGCTGCAAGTGAAAAAAGAGAAAAAAAAACAAAAAACAACAACTCTCAAGATTAATAATTTTGTTTTTAGAATTTCAAGCCTTTGTTACTTTTCTTACCAAAGACCGTTCTTTTCCCATAAGGTGTACAGAAAGATTGTCTTCAAAGAGCACAGTATTTGATGAAAACACCTATGAAATACATGGAATGACTCCGTTTCAGAAGATACCAAATCCAAAGTCATCCTTCAAAATGCCCAGAGAGGCAGCATAACTCATCATGCTCAAGATGACTTTGAAATGTTTAAATCCATATTAATTGCATAAACGTGTATCTCTTGTACACAGTTTTTGTCAGACATGTATTTTTATGCTTTTCAAAAAATATAGTTATTTGTATTAAACATATGTACCCCTCAAGAATATGAAACTTCACAAAGTTGCAGGCCTAGGAGGAGTTTAGAAAAAGTGATGTAGACAGCACATTGTCGCAAAGATTTACATGAGCAATTTATTACAAAATAAAACAAATGAAAAGAAAACAATCCATCATTTAGTGATGGAGACTCCATAAACTTCACCAGAAATCTGTTTCAGACCTTCACTATTTCTCAATAGCAGATTCTTCACTATAGTTTATACCCATTTTATCTCATCTGCCACAGTCATGGGCACAGACAGCTTCTCTTCCTCTTCGCAGGAGTGTTTTAAGTATCAGAAGGTCTGTTACTGTGTGTTTTCTGGACCTTTGATCATTCTTGCTGTTTTCCTCTGCATGAAGGATGTTCAGAGTTTGTCCTACCGAAATTGAGGATTTTCGGTCTCTCAGAACTATTCAAAGTGGCAGCATTAAGTTAAACATTAGCTTGCTATAAGGTTTTTACCTGTTTGCTTTGTATCACAGAAGAGATGCCAGTATTTGTCCAGGACTTCTGGACTCCACTATAAGGAACTAAATATATTTGGCAGCAGCAAGCCCCAGTGGAACTTCAGACTGAGAACTTGGAGACGTACATTTTCCTTCTATTTCTGTCCTTGACCATGGTTTTTTATCTCAAAGTGTCTGCTTCCTCTGTAAAACCTCCCACACACAAATGGTGCATAAGAACCAAGAAGCACTAATAATATTTTTCAGCTGTTTGCCCATGCTATCATTGTAGAGGGGAACTCAAGAAAAGTTTATACATTTACTTTCAAAGTGCTCGTTCAGATTCTAAAGGGCTGTCTACTGTATTCACAAAACGATGATAAGCAATTGAAATACAAGATAGTCTGATGGCTTGTCACAGGCTGTTTGAACTGTCAGGCTGCTGGAAACCTTGGGTTTTCAGTTGTAACCAGTTTCTGGAACATATGGCAGAGACACAAGTTCACTCCATTCCTGGGCCTGCATTATTAATGATCTGTCCAAACTTAGTTTAGATGGAGATGAAGTCGTGCACTGAAGTTGCCTTAACAGCTGCTGGTAATTTGTTGTTTGCTACAAGAGGCAGGGGCAAGGAATCCATTAATTCATTCAGAAAAGGAATCGATTACTCCCCTAAGCATATGTTCACCCTTGTAAAGAGCAGTTTATAGAGTAGGATGTTTCACAAGGACTTTGGGGAAAACCAGAACTTTTAATTGCCTGACCATTTATACGTTTATGATGCTTGCATTCTCATTTCCTTTGAAGTTAAGGGTCCAGAGCCCTAAAGAACTGTAAAATTGCAGGATAATTACTGATTGTTAAGGAACTATACTTTGTAAAATAATTGTCCATATTGTTTCTTTTCTATTGCCTCCTCAACCACCGAATAGCCAACTGATTTTAAATAGACGAACTTCTAGATAGAAAAGGTTTAAACTTTCCAAAGATTTTTTACAACCTCCTTCACAAGAAGCTATTGAAGAAACCTGGCAATCAGCACAGAGAAAAGTCGTGACATGGTTTAAAAGTGGAGAGAGAGAAAGAATTAGACATCAGTAGCTATTTCTCACTGTTGACAGAGGTTAATACTGGAGTGACCTAGGGACCAGCCTTAGGACTGGACTGAGGACATTCAACCCCCATATTAATGAATTGAAAAGGAAGGTGAACAGCAAGGTGACTATGTCCCCTTGATTATTCTAGATTCTTGTGGCAGGGAAGGATTACAAGAAACTTTGCAAAGACCTAGCAAAGACCTGGGGAATGTGCCAGATGCGATGAGTCCACTGAGTAATGTACAATTTCTTTTACTGCTGTAAATTAAGAAAGAAAAATTTACTTTTTCTCTCTAACATCAGTTAAAACGTTGTCTCAGGCTTATCATAGTTTCATTCTTGCTGTAAAGCTGTTTTCTGCTGTTTCAGCTCTTTGGGATCAGGTGAGCATTAGTGCTAAGGCAGGAAAAGAGGCTAGGGCTTAGCCCAAGATATGGGGGGGGGGGGGGGGGGGGGATAAATGTTATTTTTTAAGCATTTGTTACTTTAACTGTTATATCAAACTGTAGCATAAATGATTTGTCCAAAGATCAAAGAAAATCTGTCACATGAGGAAATCTGCTCTCCTGAATGTGGAGACAGGCCACTTAATCATTGGGTACATAATTTTTCTCAGCAGGGGAAAGCACTGAACAGCAATATTCTGCTGGCTGTGCACTGTGTCTTTCTGTACTGGGGGTATCTATAATTCTCCCACTATTTGCTGCAATGACAGCAACACATTTGTAGAAGTCATGAGAACTCACATCACTGTATCTCACAGCAGTTACGTAAGAATCCTTTACATCAGACCCCAACACGTTACCCTTTAAAGAGATTTTTCTTCTTCCTCCTCTGTGGTTCACAGAAGCTCATCAACCAAAGCCTGCAACGTTATAGACTAAAAAGGTGTTTAACAGTGCTTAAAGCAAGCCTAGAGGTGACAGCTGTGAAAAATGAAGTAATTTACAGCCAACCTACACAGGCACTCCTGCCACTGTGACCTAGAAGACAGGGAGCCTCCTCAAGGACAGGACTCTAGCAGGAGAATCGAAGCTTTGTCACAGTGGATTAGCTCACCTACAGCCAAATAGATTCATACTTCCTGACCTCTGCTGCTTATTACAAAATGAAAAGAGCTTAGTGCTTGTTTATTTTGTTGAAATACACATTTATCTTTGTTATTTCTGTGTTAAGGATTATTGTGTTGGGTGACTGGTTCTCAAACTTTTCTGTATAAGGAGTCTACATCAAACCAGAAGAAAGTTTCACAACTACAAACCAGCTATAAATAAATAAACAGAACTTGGTCATTCACAGTGAAAAGGCAGAGTCTGAAAGTGTAGAAAGCCTGTGGAAAGTAGTTCTTGGTAATTATTGTTCACTTATATACTGCCAATTTTAAATACAATTTTGCATTTTAAAAGGGCTGCTGTGCTTGCCTATTTCAGGAAAAAGTATTACAACTGCTTTCCTGTGCATTTTGCAACACTATATTTCACAATGCTATTTCAACCCATCAGAATATAGTGGTTATACAGTTCAAGATTAAATAGTAGCACCATTTAGAAAGCAAATATTGAGCCAAAGAATTTCAAAGCTGTAACAGTCACTTACTCAGCTTCCATGCATTTAAAATTGTAACCACAATAAAAGAAAAAGAAAACTAAATGAAAAAGCACAATTAATTCATTTGAAAATGTTACAATTATTATCTCAAGTGTGGACTTACTTCTTTTGCTCTCTCTCAAATTACAGCATAAAGAAAACCCCAAACCTTTTTCAACTCATGTCTTACTATACTGAGTCAAAGCCCTCTGGAGAAGAAACTATTGGACTGGGTAAACCTGGAGTTTATTAGTGAATGCATAGCAACAGATACCCATTGCTTTCCTTTTCTTTAGAGTAAAAACTCTTTCTGTTGCTGTCCTGGCCACAAAGACAGCTTTGCTCCAAGAATCATGGATATGAATGCTGGCCATATTTTGTTATACTACATTTTTTTTCCCAAAGTTGTTGTTGTAATGCACAGTTTGCTTTATTTTCCTCTCTCTTTATTATGTTGCCTGATAATGTCCTGCTTTTCCACTCATGTATTACCTTTAGAAATGTTCTTTGCAGCATCACCTTCCAATGTGACTTCCTCCAAAATTCATCAGTTCAGAGAAAGCAATGGTTTGGACCCTTTCTCCAAGCTGGGATGATCATGCAGTTCTCACTGGTCAGAGTGAGAGCGAATTTCATTCAATCCTCTTTCTTCCTTGATTAGCAGGTACAATAAATACAGCTGAATGGCTGCAGTCCTGGTATAATCCTTATTTTTGAGAGGACATCACGCTCAATGGCAAGAGCTATGAAAAAGCTCTATTGGTGTTCTTCCTCCAGAGGGTGGTTGGGCACTGCAACAGGGTCCTCAGGGAAGTGGTCATGGCCCCAAGCCTGACAGAGTTCAAGAAGCATTTGGATGACACTCTCAGGCACATGGTGTGACTTTTGGGGATGGTCCTGTGCAGGGCTAAGGGTTGGACTCAATCCCTGTGGGTCCCTTCCAACTCAGCATATTCTGTGGTCACCTACAAAGTGCAGCTGCTTTGACAGCACAGCCACATGCACTGCTTGTGGCCCAGAACACTTCAGTTTCTTGTCTTACGTTTGCTGAAAAGTCCTCCCTGCCACTGGCTCCACACTTCAATCGTATTTTATTTTCCCGCTAAATATCATTTCTTGACATGCAAGCAGGATAAATTGAGAGTTCTTCAACTCGGCAGTAAAATCATGGGCACTTGCACTGCACAGGGTAATAGCATTTAAACTCAGGAGTATTTCCTCCTTTTGATTATCTTTTTCCAGAGGGAAATCGTAACTGACACAGTCAAAGCCAAACCAAGGAGGGACTTGATAACCATGAAACTCAGGGGTACACAGATTTTCTGGGGACTTATTTATATTTTGGAGAACGAAAAATCAACAAAATTCTTTTTTCCTCCCCCCTCTACACACTTCTTGTAGGAGTCCAAATTCCTTTACTGCAAAAATAACTTGTTGCAGGAACAACACTCAAAGCGTAATTTTTTTATTTTATTTTTTTTTGTGTGTGTGGAGGGAGGTTGGTTTGTTGTTTTGCATTTGAAAGAGAAGTGGAAGATTACCATGGTTTTTTCCATACCTGCTTACCAGCTGCCTCTCAAACCCAAGTACAGTCATTTAAATCCTCATTACAAAGAAAGAGTTTGGATTAAATAACCCTAACTTCTTCAGTTCTCAAGAGGAAATTCTTATATATTAGGTATCAATTGTGATAACCACGATATCTGCTGTGATTCATTTATGTAGAATTCAAAGGGTAGAAAAAATTTCATCAGTTCTTATTCTTATACTAACCCTGCCAAAAATACACTGATGAAGGTATCAATTTTTAATCACAAAGTTTTATCAAAGTTCAGGGATCAGGGAAATTCCTACTGCTTATTACCTGGTGATCAATGGTCCCTGAGTAAGATAAATTACCCACTCTCTTTCTTTCGAAAATGAAAGAACAGTACCTAAAGGAAAAAAGCCAACTCCTATGCTAGATATTAGTTTGCCTGTTTACATATACAGAAGTTTCCCCCAGGCTACAAGGGATTACTGTATTTAAATCAAAGAGCATATAAAGCATACATCCCAGCTTTACAGCAGAGATCTGAGACCCAGAATAATGAATTCATCTACCATTATACAGAAACACAAGGGGAAAAGGTGACTGAATTTTGCATTATGACAAAAGAAACCCTGAAAAACATCCCAACTACGGATAACATGTTAAAAAGTGATGTTTCTTACTATTAACCTGTCAAAAAATAAATTTAATGCAATTTCAAGGCCTCTGTAAGGCAAATTTTATACTTTAAGTCAAACACCTTACAAAGTCAAATCCTTTACCAGATATTAGCCTTTATCACTGCTGCACTTAGACAAATAAAAGAAACTCGCCACACTATCTCAGTATACATCTAGAGCAAGTAAAACTGCATTTCTTAATGCAACTGTTGTCAGTAATGCCAAAGGCAGCTTTAGAGTGCTGTTTCTACCCATCAGCTTTTTAACAGCGGAACACAGAACGTTTGAACAAATATTTTAAATTCTCAGCAAGTGAACGACCCATGGGTAGGTGCACCCTAGCACATAAACTACGTGGCATGGTTTGAACATTTCCTTGGGAGATGATCCAGCAGAATGTGGATCTTCAGATTTTTTTCTGAAGGAAGTTTATACTACACAGGTTCGAATTGTCATTTCCTCACTTTGGTACATTGCCACAAAAATAACTTGGCTGGAACCTTTTTTAAAAGGTGACAGTTTTCTGCCTAGATGGCTGGAACCTTTTTTAAAAGGTGACAGTTTTCTGCCTAGATGGCCATGAAATTATTGATGGGCTTTCACAGCCACCAGTGGGGAATGTGCATTTGGAAGTCCACAATGTGTCGCAGCTGCTCTTCACAATGAAAATGCTTTAGTGTGCAGCAAGCATCTCTGCATTGACAGGGGCCTCTGCCTCACAGCAACATTCCAGTGCAATAAAGCATTTTTCAGTCCAAATGGCTGAGGAGAAACTCGCACCTAAGCTCGTCTGAAAAAAAATTAGAACATAATAAAACCAAATTCAGAGAATATGTTTCATCTATCACTTTGGAGCAGGAAGGCAATAAACACCTTCAGCATGAACGCACAAAAGTATTGCCAAACACTGTAAGTCAAAGTATTAATAAGAAAAGCCAACAAGTTTCATGCATTGGATTGTCTCTCAGAAATGCACACAGAAATCTTATCTATTAAATTATTGAGTGCTCAGGGAAATAGGGTGATTTGTTGAACACAAAACCTGAATGAAATACACCTTTCTTTGCCTCACCTCAGCAATTATTGCCCTCCATCCCCTAGTATGAAGCTCAGAGGTTTATGAACTTGGCTTGTAATTGTTATTGAAAAGTGTTTTTTCTCTAATGGAAATTGTGAAGAAATCAGCCTGAAACAGAAAATGGTCTATGAAAAACTACTCACGTTACTATGGGATCTTATTTTTATCCTTCACTTGGCTGCCTTGTTCATTGGTGCAATATTCTAAAATCCTGCAAAGCCCAACTCCAGCTCCTCCTGGGCTTCTATGTCTGTCTTTTTACTCTTCTGCATTATCGCTGGTGCTTTAAATAATGATCTTTAATTAAAAATGTTTGTTTCTGAGTCATCTTCTACTGAAATGTCTAATCTTGGAGGGCTGCATTTACACAGGTATACTTCGAATTATGCTGTAGCACAACTAACAGGAAAATTAGGAATTACCAGGCCAACTACACGGCAAAAAGCAGCAGGACCACAATAAGTAATGTCTTCTTTTTCTGCCAGCAGTATAACGTATTAACAGTTCAGTATGTTAAATTCAGTACCTTGCAGGTTTCAGAAAATTATCTTTCTGCTGTGGCTGAAAACAAAATGGGGTCATTTACACTCTTCCTACCAACCTGTAGCGTTATCATAGAATTACAGAATGGTTTGGGTTGGAAGTGACCTTAAAGATCACCTAGTGCCAACTCCCCTGCCACAGGCAGGGACATCTTTCACTAGAAATTATGAGAGAAGCAGCCAAAAGGACATCAAGAACTCACACAATATGCAAGTTAAACCATATCTGTTACATCCACAGTACTTCAGGTTAGCACCAAGGATCTCCGTGGCATCACTGATACTGCTGGATTTTGCAACTATTCTGCCTCCTAGAACTTTTTTTGGGAAAAAAAAAAAATAAGAAGGTAAATTATATTATTCCAATCCTACTGTTAATCCAGTTCTTACTCACTATAGACCTAATGTGAACAAAAGCAGTGAGGACATAAAGTATCGGAAATTTTGAAGAAAGTACAAACTACTATAATATTTAAAGTGAAGAATATGGCTGTAGTAGCACAGGGGTAAGACGGAGAAAACCCTTAGATTTACTTAATTTCTCCTTAGTCTTTCCTCTTCTTATTTTAATTCCTTTCCTGCTATAGATGACAGCCTTAGATGGAGTCTTTTCTAGTAACATCTACTAATGAGTTCTCTGCCTACTTTCTAGGCTTCTATTAAAAAGGGAAAACTGCGATGGGAGTAAAGCATAGCTTTTAAAATCGGTGCATTCAGGAGGGGCAGGTAAAGATGAGAGAATGGGAGCACGTCACAGGTCAGCTCTGGCATGTGGGGAGCAAATGCTTTTGACAGAACGTGATCTTTAGAAACCACGCAGGGAGGTTTTGACGTTAATTTATAGCACATTTCACTCTCTGTAAATCTCTGCATGTCCCACTTCTGACAGTAAAAAAAAAACCCCAAAAACAAAACCACTTCAATCTCAACCTCTGAGCTTTGCAAATTGGGAACAAAAGAATTATTTTTTTCCCCAAAGCAACTATCTGCTAAGTAAGTGCCAGTTATGTTCTCATTTTTTTTCTAAAGCCAAAAGAAAGAATAGCCAATATATATTTAGCTATTTATAGGGAGAACGCCTTAGGAGCACCTCCTTATTAAGTATACAGGTTATGCAGCTTCATTGCTGTAGGCTGGGTTTCTTTTAAGTTACTCTTTAATATGGCTTTGTCAATATTTAAACTTATGGCTATCTTTAGAAATTTCATTAATTTATAAGCTTGGGTCGTGTTCTTACATTTTAAACCCTGACACTAGAAATTGGTGTGTGCTTACCCTGTCTGTTTCATCTGTCTCTTTAAACAAGCTCTTCTGTGCTTTTGAGAAGATTATTGACACTGACTGCAAAGCACACTAGGAACCCTTTAAGGTGTGTCAAGACCTGAGAGATAATCCTTCCATCAGCTTACAGGTTAAGTGAACAAGAGAAGGAAAGAAATTTTCCTATGGATAAGAGAAGTTTTTGCATAGTCACCAAACAAATCTGCTGCTGTTGTATTGACCCCAGTTCTAATGGTATCTCACCCAATGTCTCAAAAACTGTTCCAGATTTACATCTACATGTAGACATCGGCATCAGGTACAGAACTAGCTTTTCATAACAATTTGTCTAAAGTATAGATGTGAGGTATCCTTCAGCACAAATGTGCTTATGGAATACATAAGAACACACAAACATAGTCATATTATTTCAAAATCTGTAAAAGAGAAATTCCTGTTGCTTAAGGTAAAATTGCCACTTTATGCAAAAGAGCAATGAAATAACCTAAAGCACATGCAAGACAAAGCCCATCAAAATATATACAAGTAACAAGAATAAACTTGAGGAAAAACTTCTGGAACTTAATGTCAGAATTTATTGTCTCTTTCTATGTTTTTACTGGCTCTTTTAATTTTCTTTTTTCTATTTTTTTAAATGTTATTGTGTTATGATGGCCATAGCTCTCCAGTATAATGACAAATTACTGTTTAACAGGCTTTGACCATGTCTTCTGCACCACAGAAACTGAGTTAGGTAATAACAACCCCATTCATCATCTGTCTTTTCCTCAGTCCTAATTAAACTACTACATCTGCCCTGTTCTGCAGGGGACTGTAGCATAAAGCTCCAATAGAAGATGCTACAACAGTCTAAGGCACCATGCAGCTCTCCCAGGAGTATCACCACTCTGAACAGAAGCCAAGTTGAATCATTACACAGGGACAGAATTTGGCAAAAAAACAAAGAAAAAGATATTTTGCGCCAATCTGGAACAGATCTGTTGGTTTTGCCACTGAAATGTATTATAAAAGATTAAAAAAAAAAGGTGGCTGGACTTCTTCGTCACAATGTGCTGTCACTCTTTAAAAAAAAGGCTACAATTATTAATTAAAAGTGTATTTAAAAAAATAAAGAGGAAGTATAACTTCACTTCCACGAAGAGTTACATACTTTTCAAAACCTCCTACTTCCAAATGCTTTTGGGGCAAAATAGTTAAAACCTTGATCCAAACAATCCAAACTGGATCTCTTGTTTTTTACTTTGAAACAAAAGCTTTAGTTGAACAAACCTAATGTTCTTCCAAATGTAATGAGGAATTACTTTCATTTAGAGGAAAATAGTAACAAATACATATAAAGAGAGGTATATAAAGGTAAATTATTCAATATATGCACCAAACCTGAGTTTATTGTAGGTCAAGAAATTACTTTTGAGACTGTTTTGGATCCTTCAAATTTATGCTCAGCTTGAGACAACTGAAATAAACTTTCCTTTAACGAATTGCAAGTTTGATAGATGGATCGAGACGTGCAGCCTGTTGTGCTTTTGGCACACTGTTTGGCCTCAACTTCAATGGCCATGAGATGAACCTCAGTGAATGAAAGCCTCTATTCTTAATTTTGAAATGTTGCAAAATGATGTAGTAAACAAGAAGTGACTGAAAAGTACAAAAGGATCCTGTATTCTGTAGCAGCCTGCAGTATACTAAAACGAGAGACATTTGGGACACAGGAGAATGGAGATGTGCACTCAGGTGCTTTCCAAATGCCATTTGAAGAGTGAAGAGTCCAGAAATTCCAGGATTTCTATCAGAAAGATGGCTCTCCATAGATCACAACCACAAGCAATGGTATCTAAATGCAACATTTCCTAATTTAGAGTTATTAGAAACACTGTTTTGACTCCTAAGGTGGAGAGAGAGAAGTGCTGCTCCCAGGAAGAAAAACGCTCATTCGCTTCCCAGGCGTGCAAAAACTACACGTATTTGAAGGCACTACATGAAACCAGCTGCATTCCAAACAACTCATCTGGTGAGTTTACGGCATAACCTAGTTGCAGCAAGCTCTTCCAAGATAAAACAAAAATATTTTGAGTAGAGCTCTGAGAACATAGTTTTCTCCAAACAGAGGAACAATTGCATCTAGTGATGCAATCGAAAAAAATTCTTTTCTTGGGCCAACATCCTTTTGGAAGGGAGCTGAGAAAGCAATTTCTTTCAAAAGAGCAGCCATAGACAAATGTTAGAAAGACTCTTTATACGCATAAATGAACTTGGTTCGCCAGTCACTGAGAAATATGAGTGAAAGAAATCTGAATTAGTACATTAGTACCTTAGCTAGTACATTTCCTGCTATAGAAAAATCATCCTTTATAACAAAAAAACCAAGCCCAAAACAAAAAATACCTCGAAACAAACAAACAAACAAAAAAGCCCCAAACCAACCAACCAACATCCCAAAAAACAAAAACAAAGCCCACAAAATGAAAACTCAGTAATACAAACAAAGGAACAGAAGCACACACATCAGTTGCCACTGGCCTTGATGCTATTTGAACTGCTTTGGTATTTATAGTGAACATATGCTTGTTTTCTCCAATGTTTTACTGAAAGGTTGTGCATACACCATTAGAAGTTATTGTTTTCAAAGTCTAGCACAGAAAAGCAGAAAAATTCAATTTATTTTGAAATATTTTTTGATATTTATAGTTTTTCTACTTTGACATATCTTCCTGTACTTTTTAAGTGTCTATTTTAAAATAAATCATACCAAACACTTCAAGCAATTAGATCCAAATCTTCACTGACAAATAAAGTCAGGAAGTTCTGACAAAGTCACCGTAAAGATGCCACAGGAATATTGAAGAAACATTTCTATACAATTTTATTTATACTTCAGCTGTGGTTACTGTAAATAACTGTTTCAATTTCTTTGATGAAGGAGAGAACAAATTGCTTTAGTCTTCAGAGGCAATGGGAGAAACATCCCACTATCTACAGACTGTCTCTTAGAATTTAACATGAATAGAAGATCTTCAACATTATGCATTACCATTTAAGCAGGAAATGCAGACAAGAACACAACAAATCATCAAGACCTCTTTTAAATGGATGTAATTAAAAAAAAAAAAAAAAGAAACAAAACCCAAACCAAACAACAACCAGAAACATTATATATTTAGTTTTCAAAGTAGCTTCCATTCCACATTTCAGTCTTATAAGCACCTGAACAGTTTAATCACTGTACACGTGAACTGGAACTTAGATGCCTTCCAGGCAAATAAAAAGTTGTAGCCCAAAGCTAATAAAACACAGGAGCAAGAAGGGAAATAAAACTCTGCATTCTCATATCGCACAATTCAAGTTTATTCCATTCATTCTTGCAACACAAACTTAAAAATACAGTATCATTTAGCATTCTGATGTCTTATGAACCATAACGATGAACCCAACTGTGTCAAAACAGTTACCAATGGTGAAAAGAGAAAGTCAAATATCAAAATGCACAGAGCACTAATTTTTCTTCTGTCACTGCGTAGAAAGATGATTGTTTATCCATTTACAAAATATAGTTAAGACAAGTTCATTGTGAAATTTTGCATGCAACACTGCAATTGCTTGACCTAGGACACTCTATTCTTACCAGCCTCTTCTACAAATAATCAATGTTATGTTTAGTTCCATTTAACTATTGTACTCCTTTTCTCATTTGCTCCCCCTTAAGAAAAAGGAGCAGAGGGTACAAAATCCAAAATATACTTAAGGTTATAACTTATTCAGCACAAATTTCAGTGGAGAAGATTTAAGAACAGAGTGGATTTCCAAGTATATGCAATTCCAGTCTGACAAAGTATTTAAGTTCTGTTTATAGAATGAAAAATAATTTACAGTTTGGTATTTTCATCTAGTTAGGACCCACTCAAAGATAGAGGAAGTCACCCATTATTTTTTCCACAAAATAGCTGACAAGAAAGGAACAAACTAACAAGCCCAGTCTCTTTACAAAAGCATAAGCCTTTATTTTTACTTTTTCTTTTTAAATCCTGGGCAAAATGCTTAATCACCTGTTATGTAGTGCAAAAAGCAAAAAGTATTTCTTCTTTATAAGCCAAGCATTAAATGCCATTTTTTCACTATCCTGAAAGGCAGCTTGGGTATATATTACCGCCAAATTAACAATTGTCTCACTGAAGTCTGTTTGCTCTTTTTTCCCCCCTAGGGTGAAGTAAGAAAAAATAAGGTGTCCCCACAATCGTAGAAAAAGGTAGGCAAAATTGCCTCAGTGAATCACCAGAAGAGTCAGTACAAAGATGATGGTTTTTTGCTCACTTAAATGAGAGTTGAAGGGAAGGGCAGGAAAGAATACAGAGAAAAATAACCCAACAAAAAACCAAAACCACTATGGCCAGACAACCTGACACTAATCAACACAAAGGACTTGAATAATCAAGTTCTCCACATAAAAACAGACTGCAGTTTTCTAGACTAGTATTTTAATAGCTAAGTATTTAATAGCGTAATATGGAGGCAAAATGATGCCAAAGATTGTTACTTTCATAGCTGAATAAAGAGTTAAACCTATAGTCTGTGTTCACACTATTACAATGACATGACAATCCAGCACTGATCAGAGATAAGATTAAAGAGTTCTCTTATAAATAGTTATTAAAAGCACTGTTCACCAAATATTCTTGTTCTTTTATCAGCAGCTCATTAATTGATTTATCACTGATTTCTAACCCTTCTGCTCTTCCTCGCCACCCATCTCCAAGAAATAAAGAGTAATTGCACTGTAGAGTTTATGGACAGAGTTGATTGTTTTCTCCATTGCTTTTTTTTATTGTGTGTGTAGATGTAAATCAGTTTCTGCTCTCATTTTACAGTCTAAATGCAATGCTTTTCATAGCTGACACATTCAATCATAATATGCAACATGATTCAAGTAAAACTAAATCTCCATTAAATATGAGTGGTAGTCACCAGTCTACTTCTATATATCCTCTCAATTTCAACAGTAATATCAAAATAATATCGGCTACATTTGTTTAAGAATTCAGCATAAGACATTATATACATTTGTACTGTGTATGTTAAAACAAAGTTCGAAATTTGCATTCCAAAAAAGAGGAAGATGTATAGCTTGTGATATAAAATTTTTTGTTATAGAACTTGTTACTCAGTTTAGGGTAAATCAGCAGTCTAATGAAAATTTTCAGGATGAAAGCCAGAAGCTCAGACATTGCTGAGGACTGTAAGATGCAATGGGAATCCCTACAACATCATTAAGTACCTTCCCAGGAATTATTAAGACTGTCATAGTACTGTCATACTTACTGGCATAGTAAATCTTATCTAAAAGTCAATGGCTAATGTGGTCTGGTTGCACTGGGATCTTTGAGAACAAACCTCATGCCTTAATGAAATGTAAGAGGTTCATTCATTCAACAATGAAACACTGACTTGAAGATATGCACAATTAGAAGGTTTTTTTTCTGCAGTAGTTAGAGCAAGTTAAGACTTCTACTTATGCATCTTCCTGTTTCTGTATCTGAACTTGGAAAGATTACATGTTTCTTATAAAAGTTTAGCAACAATATTTATCTGATATGAATGTCTAAATAATTGCTGTTTATTTTCCGCATTTGACTTGATTATCCTTGCGTACCAAACAGCCTACAGCTTTCACATGTGTCAAGAAATGTTATGCTGACATGGTGAGTAAAGAAATTCCATCTTACAATGATTTCACAAAAAAATACAGTGAAATGGTGATGTGTCTCAAAAGCGGTTACTTAAAATGTCTGTCCTGGACTAGGACAAAGATGGGATAGAAAAACTTTGAATTCATGCATCCAAAAGTACTTTGGCAGATATTATGGAGTGTAACACCATCATGCCTCAACTGGTCTTTTCTTGGTTTACTCAAGAGTCAGAAATAAATTAGTGTGACATCCAATTAGTCAATGTAAAGAACAGCTCCAATAACTAGTATCAAAAGTCCTCAAAACTGCAACGTAAGCTTTAGGCAGAAGAATAAAGCTACCCACTGAGAGAGAAGGGAGAAAAGCAACCCAGCCACCTACATTACTACACTTCAGATTATGGCAGACACTAAGAGCATGGGACTATTGTCTCCTTCACAATTAGTTTCAGGTACATAGCACAGTGCTTCCATCTAAAGGAAGTACTTCCAGCCATCTAAAAATTCTTAGTACTAACCTAGGAGGCTTACAAGCCAGAAATTCAAGAGCATGGTCTGTCTTCCTTCTTCCATTTTCACTAGAAATGGGAAGGGATTGTGCACTGAGAAGAAGCCCTAGAAGGACACTGTTCATAACAGTTTTCAACCCTCTCCAACCAGATTATCTTCAATACAAGCCCCTAACTAGTCTGATTCATAAAGAATTTCCCTCCCCCCAAAGTATTTAGCTGAAGAAGCTGGAAGATGCAAAGAGTGACAGACAGGCAGCAGTGTGAGGCCACAGGAGAGACATTTAAGATATCAGTCCATCCATCACTGAAGAAGAGTCTTGATTGCCTGGTTGTCAGTGGCTTCAAAGGCAGTTAGTCCATCTGGGCCTTTCACAGTCTTATCAGCACCCTGTAAAGACATTGAGAAGGACTGTCAATTCTTAAAGCCAGGCTGTATCAGTCAGAAATGTGTCAACACAGTTACCTACCTTGCATAATTATATTGATTAGACACAGCTTTTTAGTGGAGTGCATTGTTTTCATTCAGAAGCCAAACAGACAAGATTTATGTACAAAACTATTCAACATACAGATAACTTAAGTTTTCAACTTCATTATTTAGAACAGGAAAAAAGTAACTTTTGTTACACAGAAAGTTTCAAGTCCAAAAAATTATCAGTTAATCTTGGACAGAAACAGAAGGATTTTTTGTTTCCAGGAACTACTCAAAAAGGCAAAAATTCAGTGTTACACACTTCTATGAAATCTATGGTGCAACAAGCTCTCACATGCTAAATTAGACAGGTAGCATCTGGAAGAGCTTACTAACAAATCATACTATATTCTTTCTATATCACAGAAACTACACTCATCTAAGATTGTGCTTCTCTTCCATTTTGAAAAAAGTCCCTATTGCCATATCAGAAAAACAGCACCACAAAATCATTCTAAGTCCTAAAATGTTCAAGTTTGTTCTGAATGAGTTATGCATACACCTAAAAGGCAACTAAAAGAGAGCAGGGAAGCAATGGAAGGATGGAGGATAATGCACCAGCTAGATAAATTGCAGAACAGTAAGCACAAGTACAGTATCAGAATTATGGGAGGAGAACAAAAGAAGAGAAACAGAGTGACTAATTAGTCATGTTTCCTTTGAACACTGTGTAGTCATATTCATAGAAGGGAAAACACACTCAACTGTAAATAGGGTAGTTAAAGGAACAAAAGTTATTACAGACTACAGGACTGATTTCAGAACAATTCTTCTCAAGACAATATGCAATTCTCGCTTTATAATATGTTTATTTGCTCAAACAAGTGACAGGAAAAACACTGGGTACAAACACACTGTCAAAAGTGTGTATAGCACACGATTGCCTTCTTCAGTTTATGCATAAACTCTCCCTAGAGTGAGTACAAATCCCTTCTAAATTACATTACAAGGAAGAAAGCACACAGAGTGTTAGTTTCTTTTAAGGACACTCAATAGTTTAAGAACATAATGGACATAGAATTTTCATAATTTCTTCACTGGTTATACATGCAAAACCCCAATAAACCTCCATACCTAATATCGTGTCTGTTCCCAAGACAACTGTCACTTCACTAAATTTTCCATTGTAACTGTTCCTAACAGTCTAATCAACCAGATCTGATACTACTATGACTTGCTTCCAGTACTACTTTTCACAATATACGATATTTCCCTCTCTGAAACTTCTAACCTACTTGCAAATATTGAACTTGTCATTCTAAAAAGATGGTTTTGCAGCGGTTTTTTAAGGCAGGATTGCCCATCTTGTGGTCCACTGGCCAAACTGATCCTGTTGGAGCTGTTCATCTTCCCTGTAGCCTCTAAAGAGGCTCAGTGGAAGACATGACCTGAGCAGACTGTTTTATTTGGTGGCAATTACCTGTGGGGCAGGGAGACAGGCTTCTGCCATCAGAGAAAAAGCTTGGGAAAATAAAAATGTCTCAAGATCTCCAGTAAAATAATCAGAGGGATATTTATAATTGCAGCAACATCTTCTTTAGTATCTTTCAGGTAGCAAAATACAAACATATATTTTGTGTATACCCAATGAATTCACTCCAGTGACAGAAGCAATCATAACATTTACCTCTCTGCTATCACTATGTAACATCCTCGGCCCAAACAGTTCCCAAAATGCTGCAGCATCGCTGTCCTGTGGGGTATGAGTGTGAGCTGAATCAGCCTATTCCCAAGAACTGAGTTTATCACTGCAAACGCACACTCAGGCTGAAACCACTGAAATCTATTGCTTGTGAAACATTTATTTTTCCCCTAAAAAAAAAACCTGAGAGATTTAACAGGTATTCAAGATTTATAACCTCATTTGTCTAGGGAGAAGAAAGGCAACCATGCGAGTAGTAATGGCTTCTTTTGCAGGTGTTGATTATTTCTGCTGATTAGAATCCATGTGGAAATCAAGGGGGCTTCAAAGCTGTTCTTTGATGTTAAGCCCAGGAAACCTGAAGGAACTCAGACTTGAAGAAAAATGGAACTATGCAGTAATTGACCTGCCAGAGTTTAAAGAACTTTAATTTATAAAACTCTTCACCAACGTATCAAAAGATACAACTGTTATCTGAAAGAACTTTAAAAAAAGCTTTTAATTTTGAGGTAGGCCTGCTTTCCCCACTCCTGCACATTTGCACTTCAGAAAAGTTACAGACATGCATGACCTGAGTGTCTAAAACAGCTTTATTGAATGCAAGATAAGAGGGTCATGACTACCTAAAAAGGACACCGTTTATTAAACTCAGTGTTAATAAATCAAGAGAATGGCCCATTAGCTAGACAGAAAGATTTCTGCACACATTCAATAGAAAGAGAAGAAAATAAAAAGTTCAGGTCAAGAGGACTTTAATTTTCAGAAATACAACACTGCCTGGAAGCAAGTTTAATAAAAACCTCATAAAAGTACAATGATTCCACAGTATTCTCTACCTCCACAAAGTAAAAAGTTATTAACATTTTATATTTGTGTTATGTTCTGTTCTTAAAATACACATACACAAATAAATATAAACCCTCTTTCTTTGGCAGGGTAATAGGAAACAACCGGAGTTTGCCCTCTTAAGCCACCAGGCAAAGCAAAAATGTTAAACATGCTCTGAAGGCAGCATGAGTGCTACGGGGCTGCAATTGCAGTTCTGGAGAAAAACCCAACCCAACCCAACCAACACAAAACCACCACAGCAGAGGACAAAGGCAATGCAGAGCTGTCACCAAACCCTGTGAAACCAGAACTGGGGGCACTTAGTGAAGCTGGGAGAAGACTGCTTTGCACAGCAGGCAGCAACTTCTAGAAAGAGTTGCTAGATGACACAATGGAGGCAGATGTCTTCTTTTTCAAAAAGCATATGGATGAATTCATGGACAGCAAATCTATAAACATTTCTTAATAGGTGACAGATGTGTGCACCTCTAAAATCCCCAATACAACTACTGGGAATGAGTGAGCAGAAGTGGTCATACTCACAACTCTTCCCAAATGGCATTCCTTTTGCCACTGTCAGAGGAGGGAAAAAAGGTGCTAAATTGCCCAACTCAACAGGATATTTTTATAAGACATTTTTTAGTAGAAAGCAGAAATCAAATTGCATTAAATATTTTACAAAAAAGCAGAACTATTTTGAAATTTGAAAAAATGGACGAGGTTTGTTGCATTTTTGTGACAAACCTCATCCTCCATTAGAAGCTTTCAAAACTGTCATCTATTTCAACATATTGGTTTCTTCTATACTAAAACCACACAACTTTTTACATTACAAATCGAACATTAGATTCTTAAAGAAAAACATTGAGCAATTTGAATTTTGCATATACTTTTATATATATATATCTCCTTTTCCAACAGGTATCTCTGAAAACCAATGTCCCTGAAAAGACTAAGAGCAAACTGAAATACAGTGATTGATATTTCTTCAGTTGAGTTCTTTGTACTCATTACTTTATTTGCTACTTTGCTTTGTAGAAGGTTGGCACCTAGCATGAGTAAAATAAAAAAAAATAATTTCTGACCTTGTCAAAAGCTATTCAAAATTCTTTTCCTCCCTAAAAGTAAAATATCTTCAAATATTATATTATTTAGCATTATTAATAGTACCGAAATCACCAAACTGAAAAAAAATTAACATAAGATATGGCACTTCTGTTTCACTTTGAAGTCACATTATGCTTGAAACAATTTACTGTTTGAAATGACAGAGATGACTTTAATATGGTTAAAATTCCTAAAAAAAAAATAAATTTAAAGATGAATAAAAAGATTTAACTACTGTTAATGTAGTAGTAAGACAAATAGCCCTACCTTTGAACTAAAAGCTAAATTACTTTCAGGTACTACAGTAAATCAGAGCAAAAGAACATTTTTCAACTGAAGCTCAGGTGCTGATAGAGCAGTTTTAGATATCACTCCCAAACCTCCACTCTTTGGAACATCTACAGTAAAATATTCCACACATTTTCATTATCTTAAAAGATATGCTGAGAATTCCCAAAACTCTACCTAGGCTACATCTGTATTTTAGACAGAGTGCCATCACAGCACTCATTCCATGTGTGATAAGCATTAGCTAAAACCCCCGTGAACAGTCCTTTCTGAGGAGTAAATTGTGCTTTAGCTTAAGAAAGTATTATTGAAAGTTAGTTGAAATACATTAAAAGAATTGCTACTTTTTAAGGGAAATCAGTTTTTAATGTTGATGTAAAGGCTTCAGCTATAAATATCACCTCCAGCAAATTCTATTACTCATGTGGCTCCTACATTAAAAACTTCTGTAGAGACTGAAGTGCTAAAAGCCAATGTGGGTTCCAGTACTTTTCAAGTTATGCTCTTATGAGTGCAAACTTATTAATGTGAACTTAAAAGAAACTTGGCCGTGTTTTGTGTAACCACCATTATCAACAACAGGTTTAAGAGAGTGCAACACAAAGTGACACTAAATGGGATTTCAGGAGCAGGCCACGGGCATCCTGGACTGTATCAGGAATAGTGTGGCCAGCAGGACCAGGGGAGTGACTATCCCCTTCTCCCCGGCACTGGTGAGGCCCCACCTCAAATCCTGCGTTCAGTTTTGGGTCCCTCCTCACCACAGGAAAGAAACTGAGGTGCTGGAGCTGGTGAAAGGTCTGGAGCACAGGTCTTAGGAAGGGAAGCTGGGATTGTTTAATCTGGATGAAGGGACGGCAGGGGGCACCTTATCGCTCTCCAAACTACCTGAAAGGAGGTTGCAGTGAGGTAGATATCAGTATCTTCTTCCAGGTAATAAGTGACATGATGAGAGGAAATGGCCTCAGGTTGCACCAGGGGAGGTTTAGATTGGATATTAGGAAAAATTTCTTCATGGGAATTGCTGTCAACCATTGGAATAGGATGCTCAGGGAAGTGGTGGAATCACCAACTCTAAAAGCGTTCAGAAAATGTGTCGATATACCACCTGAGGACATTGTTTAGTGGTGAACATGGTGGTGATACTGGGCTAAGGTTGGACTCAATAATCTTAGGGCTTTTTGTTTTTCAACCTTAACAATTCTATGTCTCTAAGATTGTTTAAAGAATGTTCTGTGGTCACACTACATAAAAGAATAAACAGCTTAGTTTAAGTAGACGAACGAATCTTCTACAGTAACAGAATATTTATAAAAATCCTAGATGTAACCTTGACTACTCTTTTTCATATTTGATACTTTTATTAAATAATATTTTTTCACATTTTATGTGAAAAAATGTTTGAAACATGTCTTGAAACACTCTTTCTCCTCTCAATAACTCAATAGTCTCACATGAAAAGTTTACAAACATCCCCATGATTCATACACTGTAGAAGGCAATGGAGAATGTTAGCTTAAAACAATTCAATTTTCAAATCAACAACTGATTCCAACATAGCATTATTTATATTAAATCTTAGAAGACGAACAGTCTCTTCTTCCTTACTTAATTTTAACTCAATCAAACTGCTAACTTTTTGATATTTGTGATATGTAGTCTAAGCAGATAAGCATTACTGTGCTCATCAGTTCACAAAATTTGTGAAAGTAAAAAATATTATTTGTGTTTCCTCTTTAAAAATAAGTTAATGAGGTAACTGAATTCTAGTCCAACAGCTTAGGAGATACTGTATGACACAGGCTATGTATGCAAGAGATCAGCTAACAGGGTAAATGGAGGTAGCTGAAAGTAGGTGCATGTAACAATGCAGCTTCTTAGCAGTAAGCAGAAATGTTGCATTTACGAAAGCAACAAAGAACAGCTTTGAAGAAAAAAAAAAACACCTTAAAAATATTGGTCCATCATTTGCAATTGTAGTTCCAGTATTTACATATGCTAACTTAAGAGATTCAATATTAGTCCTTCATTCAGACCAACATTAAAATACACCCCATTCCAGAAGTAACTAGAAGGAACATTACAGAGTCAATAATTTTTAGATCTTTCAATAAGGGTTGAACCACCCGAACTCCCAAGTATCTACTGTCAAAAGACATATAGCTATGTTACAAACAAAGTGTGACATGTTTAAACAAATGTTTAAACAAGGGTCATAACTGTGTTAATACAGAAAAAACATCTACATATAAGCCCTGCCTCAAACAGACTCAGCTGATGAACAAAGTTCCACTTCATAAATATTTCATCAGCCCATGTGAATGGAAGCAATCACATGCGGTACAACATTTAACTCCATTACCTGAAAATAATACCAGCTTTGCCAAACTATCCAATTGCAGTGACATTTTTATAATCACAACTCCTAGTCCAAATTCCCTTTCTTTTAACATTCTGCACATCTTTATAAGATTGTCTCATCTTTATGGCTGCTGAACTTAACCAATGCTATTCAAACTGTACCAGGTATAGAGATCTATACTCTTTAACAACCTGTATGAAAAATAGCTGGCTCAGGACAGACCTTCATGCCCTTAGAGACAGAGACTACGATGAATGCAGAACCCTTAGGAGCTGCCAGACAATTAGTATGTGAACTCTTATTTCTAGCTTGAGCAACAACCCTTCAAAACAGAAATAAATCAACATGGGGATAAAGAACACTCATGTTTTTGATGATCCTAAATGAAGGGTCAGTCCTCACAATAAATTTAAACAAGTTGAATGCACCATTTGAATCCTAAATTAACAGTCACAGCATTTCTTCAGAGAAAGGCATAACTAACATCAGACAAGATCAAAGTTAAGAAAAGAGAAATTTATGCAGCAGTAAGGCAGTTAAGAAAAACTTTACCCTGGAAGTGGCATATGAAAATATTGCACTGCATGAAATCCTTTGGCCAAATTATTTAAGCGGGTTCATATACTGAAAATGAATTGTTCATTTCCTCTTTTCAAAGTGAGGTGTTAACAAGGAGCACATATGAATGGGGACAAAATATTGCTTGAATTAACTACTGCTTTGTAAAATTGATCATCTTTGTAATATGAATCAATATTATGAAATAATATGAAAACAGAGACAGATTAAGCTTATTCTCCCCAGGACAAAATTTACAAGCTCCGTGACAGAAATCTTGGCTTCCTACTGTTACTTCCCCTCCCTCTGCCAACACAGATGGGTTTTCAGTCATCTGGCAAAAGTAGAGGGAAACCACACCTCTGAGCAACTTCACAGTAGAGATTCCATCACATGAAACATTTAAACAGCTGCCAAAGCTAAATCCCACTGCTCCCTGTCTGCTGAAGGAATGTATTTTTTTTCTTGACTAAGTTGCTGTTATACTCTCTAGCTGGAGCTCAGAATACTTAGCTGCCTCTCTTACTTTTGCTACATCACAAAAGCCCTGGAACTTTCTCCTTCAACTATCTCCATACCATACTCTCTGGTTTAGCAACACAAACAACACTGATTTGATGTTCTGACCACATAATTCAGAGCATCATAATCATATTGAAAAGAATCACAGTAATATGCTTTGCTAATGGCTAATTTATTCTGAACATTTGTATCTCACCTTTGACAGAAGCAATTTCACACAGGAAACATGGCCCTCATAGACTGCTGATAGGAGTGGTGTGATATTGTGTTTGTCTGGAGCCTGTAAATTGAGACAGAGTTATTTGAAGGGCAATTTCACACAGCATTATAAGGTTTCACATAACTTTTTAATTTGCTTTTATCAACAGTAGAAAGAAGTAAAAATTTAAGCAAATTAACCAGAAATGCATTCCCTCAGAATTTTTTTTCTCTTTTTAAAAGAAAAATCATCATTTAAAAAACAGGTAATAGGAAGTTATTTCTTCCATAACACTTCTAGGTATCCCAAAGTTTGTCTATCATTTTAGGCCAATGATGGAAATTGTGACTTTTCAGCTGAAGAATTTTGCCCAATTTAAAAACACTACTCCTATTTCTCCCATTTCACAGCCAGTCTCACTTCAGAAAATAGTTTTGGCTGAAACATTGTTTTGGCTGTCTTCTCTCTAACTATAGTCCTGGAAACAATAAGAAATGGAGGAACAGAAATGTTATTTTTAACTCTTCTCCAACAGATAACTCCCAAAGAGAAGATTATTTATCAAGACACCAACTTAAAAATCCAAGCCTTTCAGTTATGGACTAAAACTAAGATGTTAACTTAACATTAATATGTTAACTTTTGGACAAGATTTTCAAGGTAAAGAATTTGGAGTGTATGTTAGGAACTTCAGGGAGAAATACACTATTTTGAAGGGCAGATATAGCTTAGTCAAGTCTTTTCACAACAAAAAAACATGTATGTCAAGCTACGGCAAAATGTCTAAGTTTGTACCAGGAAGAATGGCTCCAAAGCAGAAAAAAGCACACTAATTTAAACAGTTGATCCTGCCTTGGCCAAGGATGTCCTCTAAAATCCCTCCCAACAAATATAAAAAAAAATTTCATGCAAACATTATATTAATGTGATTACTGGATTTATTTTTCTAGTTGTGGTCAAATGAAATTTAAACTTTTTATAGCTACAAACAACTTTTTCTAGTGTGTTCAAAATGAATTAAAACATTTAATAAACATAATTTTAAGCTTCTAACCTCTAGAAGACCACCTCTCAAATATTTTTTAAGCGAATCAAATTCCTTAGTTTGATTTTGTCTTTCAGTAATCCTTTAGGCACTTATATCAATCCCTTATCTGTGTGTGTGGGAAGACTGTAACACCTGTTTGCTAACTGATATACATACATTAATGTCAGCTCCTTTCAATAGCAGAAATTCCAGAATCTCAAGCTGTCCACAGTCTGCTGCATAGTGAAGAGGCTTCCTCCCACCTTCAAGTGTCCGGTTGACATCTTCACCCTTCAATGTAAGCATAATCCATTAAGCAAAATTTTAGAACTAACACAACATTAACAGCTTGAAAGAAATCCAACACCTCAAATATGCTGAAGAATGGTCCATCCAAATACTTCATTCTTTGCCTAAGAAAAAAGAAAATTAAGTTGCTCAATTTCTTTTCCCTCACCCAATGCATTTAAGACTAAGAGAACCTGGATCCCTCCTTCCAAACTGCATCTCAAGTGTAGCAAGTACCCAAGTGCACTAGGTAACTAATGACTGAAAAAAAAAAAGAAGAAATTAATATAAAAATCATTAGAGCTTGCAAAAAATGCTCACATTGGTTCATTCTGCTTCTCCTTCCCCACAACTGGGATCCGAGTTATCTGGCTAAGTTACTTATTCTGTTTCTATGAATATTGAAGTTTTGTATACTGAGAAAGCTGCATAGAAGTAAGTCAGCATCATAACAACTAGCAAGCTGAGTACAGGTCATCCATGATTTAAAACCCAATTTTGAAACTGTCCACTCTCTTTTATAAATAATACTTGTCAATTCTACATGATACAAACAAGGCTGAAGACAGTCAACCAAATCAGGAGTTGTATTCTAATACCACTCGTACTAGTGGATTGAGACATCTCTTAAGGCGTAAACAAAATTTAATTTACTGAGTGCCTAATCAGCTTTGTTTCTTCACCTTGGGTTGTGCAACAAAGGATAAACTGATTTGCTGCCCTTCAGTAATGACAAGAAGTTATTAGAAACCAGCTACTGACAAGGTATGTGGTAAGTGGCTTCTTGTTCGCAGCTGCAAGCAACCTTAGTATTTTAGGAAATGGCTAAATTTAGCATCATACCTCAAGCCCTGCATCTCCACAGAAAAGCAATCTGAAGAATTTCAGCTGCAGGACCAATTAATACTTCTCTATAGAACCCCTGCAGTTCCCTCACTCCTGCCATGAATTTCTAGGAAATGTACAATACAGAGGGATTGGCATAAATCTTCCAGACACTACTTCCCTTCTAAGAATGGAAGAGATAATTGTCAGAAGGAAATCTCATGCTGCTTTTGATGTTCCATATTATGAGAGTTTTACATTACTAGTCAAATAAGATGACCCCAGAATTCTCCTCTCAGGAGGGTATTCAATTATGCTTATAATATACCCTGCTGAAAGTCAAAGCAACAAAACAGTTGTTTAATAAGTGTTTATGTAACAGGAACACTGCACACATTCTGTGGTCTCAGAGGTCAGGCCCTGGTTCTCACAGTACTGGAGGTTCTGGCTTCAAAGTAGCACAATGAAAAAATCTCTGACACTGCTGTTCCTGACCCTGAAACACAGCTATGACTTCTGAAGCACGCTGGACATCAGGAAAAAGGAAGTCTTATCTACCATTTTCAGAACAGCAACAAACTGTACTTCTAAACAAAGTCTACCACAACTTAAGCTATGTGGACTATCAACATTGTACAAGAGTTTATAACATAAAATTCCCATGTGACTTCAAGGTCTAATTCCCTTTTTTACCAGCAAAGCTGCTGCAGATAGTACTGCGATGTAACTTCTCTTTTGCTGAATTTCAGTACACAAAATTGGTGAGGATATGTTAACAACTGTGTTCCAATAAAAAGAGTCATCCAGATCAAAGTACACTAGGAAGCACAGCACACAAATAGCCACGTTAATCTGAAAAGCATATAAGGAAGCAGCATAGATTCATGGATAAAGTTAAGCTCAACCCATATTCTTACTTGCACCTTGACACTTCCCATCAATTTCAAAACAGCTGGCATTTAAATAACCCATCAGGTTTGCAGGTGCCTTAGGGTCTGGGTGCATAAATTTAAGCAGCCAACTCCATGAAAGCCAAATAATCACTAAACCAAAACAGACTCTAAAAGCTCCTGTAAACTCTGACACATGCCAAGACATGGTAAGTAAAAAGGTACAGGAGAATGAGAAGTGAGCTAACTCCTGAGACAGCCCACAGGAAAGCCACAAAGTTCACATTCAAAAGGAAAGTTAGAAGAATCACGTCTTAAGATTAGGAGAGTCCAGCAAAGCTCCCAATTCCTTAAGCTTATAAACATTATTTGACTCACTGGCTTGCATTATAGGGATTTTTCTTTCTTTTTAAAGAAAGAAACACAGATCCCTCTGTTCTCTCCTAAGATGACTGTGGAATAAACTCCTGCTGAATAATGAACTTTCAGAAGGAAAAAAGCAGCACCCAAACACCTAGTTCTCTAAGTTCCCCTTAAAGATGGTGAAAGCTTGTTTATAGCAGAGTACTTAGGAAAACAAAAGTCTGCAAAGATTTCCCAAACACAGATTACATGGATTTGAATACTAGGACTGAGAACACATATTAGAAGCATTCAAAGTTAAATATCAGAATGTTTTGGTCTAAATTAACAGAATCAAGGTACCCTGTAAGTTACAAAAATAGTAAAACCTCCCAAGTACTCCTAGATTCTGCAATAAACCAAGTGAAATATCCAGTTGTTTCATGGATGTGAAAAGCCACTGTAAAACAGATCACTAAATGTTATAAAGCTGTACTTGGCTTTTCCTACTGCCAAGTCCAAGACACATAAAAGTAGGAAGGAAAGATAAACCAATCTATTTAATATACAGGGATCAAAACATCTGTTTCAAATGCAGACTCTAATAAATGTACATCAGAAAACTTGCAGGAATCTTCATAGATGATTTCTCTCTGGGCTTTAGATCTCCTATTTATATTGCCCAGGGCATCTCTCCATAGGAAAAGCAGTGGTTTACAAAGTGGGGTGTCAAAACCCAGAGAGGTGTGCAAGACAATCCACTGGAGTGTGAAAAGAGAGTATTTTTGCACTATTAAAAAAGTGCAAAAATAGTGTTTATTTCATCTTTATCTCAACTTTAATTTCCATTTATGGGTATGCTTTATAACTGCGTATTACATAGTACAGTAGTACATGCTAAAACTGCCTTAAAGATCAAGTTCCAAATGCCCCGCCCAGGGCCTTTTGGATGGGTCTTTGAGAAACCTGGTCTAGTAGAAGGTGTCCCTGCCCACAGCAGGATGTTATAACTCGATCTTTAAGGTTCCTTCCAACCCAAACCATTCTATGATTCCATGTATATATAATTTATAAAGATATTTGTGGTGCATGCTTAATTAGTGTCTTTACTGATAGGGGTGCATGATCAAAATGTTTGTTCAAGAGCTCTATTGGTATCCATGGAAACAAGAAATTATTTTTCGGAGGGTGTTTCATGCTGGAAGACTAAACAGCTTCACTGGAAATTATACAGGTCAAGTGAAAAAAAAAACCCAAAACCCTAAACCTTACCCCTACAGAGAAATTATTCAGATTGAAGACCAATTTTTATAAAACTCACAAGAATATCCTTAGAGTTCCGCTTTTGAAAAACAAAGTGCCCTTACATGTGGAAATATTGACTTGATATATTTAATTAAATTCTATTTTAAGTTTGAATACTTATCTATACCAGCTGCCATATATGCACTTATATAGGTCTCCATGACAGAAGCTTCACATAAAATTCCCTGTGAAATGACAAAGGCAGAGAACTGTTTGAATCCTCATGATCCAAACTGGTACCAGAAGCAATAGTTACCACAGCTGCAACAATAAGCACTTTAATTGGCTAGAGATGTGAAACACAGTTAACATCCTAGATAAGGTTGTCAAAGATTATATAAATAAGTTGCTGTTCTCCTTTAAGCTTTGGGTGTACAATTCTGTGGGGGATGAGCATTGGATGAGCACTCCAAGTTGGATTCATTCGCTCTTCCATGCAAAGTATTCTGTTCAGCTAAACCAGGGAAAGATGCTGACTTACATGGGCAGTTGGGTTCTCAGTTTTGACAGACTGGCCAGCCATAACTGGCATTTTATACAGGGAACAGATTTTCTTTATATGGTAACAGCTATATATGATTGACTACACACAACAGAATTTAAGGATGCACCTTAGTGAAGAAATTATATATTGTAGTTATAGCACCAGGCTCCGAATGCAGATTCACATCTTCATATGCTAAAAGAAAGTCTAAGCATAAGATAAAGATTTAAGCCCTCTCTCATAAACAGAGCAGCTCTGGTGAAAGTGTGGTAAATTATGTCAACAGAATCAGATGAAGTGGTCTTACAAGCCTTGTAATCTGTTGCAACAGGAAACAGCACAGGAAGTTACGAATCGAAGAAAAAAGGTATCTCTATGTAAAGTTTTCAAAATTTACTGTGTTTTTGAATAATTATTGGGCAAACACATCAGTCTGCATGTTATGAAATAGGTATCAGCAATCTGATCAGGTGGATGATTCTCAATACTGAACTCTCAGACAGCAAAGTAACCAATACAGTGGAAGGCTGAAACTAAGACTGTGTTAAATAGTTGCTAAAGGTTAACGTCAATAAAGACCCTACTCTGCACATGCATATGGTCAGAATCCACATGAACTGCCAAAAAGGAACAAAATCTTATGTGCACTAGACAAAAAGTGAGAGAATGATTCTCCAAGGAAGTTTTATGGGACTTCTGTCATCTTCTATAGTCTAACATAGCAGCAGAAAGGTAGTTACAAGAGTCCTCGGAAGGAGATACAATTAAGCCAGCATCGAGGAATTCTATCAACCTCAAAATAAAACTTACCTTTAGTCAAAGGTCACGTTTCTCCTGAGAAAGGATTATTTACTTTCACTGTCTAGAGTAAACCTACAAATTCACTAACAATTGTGCGGATGCTCCTGCAAAACCTCAGAAAGGAATCTGCCCGTGCAAAAGGAAACCCATGATCACCTCTTTAACAACCTTTCAGAATACATTGAGTTTACTTAGTCAGACATTTAAGGCTAAGCCTGACATAAACCACATCAGTAGTGTTTTTCTTTGCAGATTAAAGACCTCGGGCAGCAGCTATGAAATAACATTAAAAACCGGTTCAACATATGAAACATCAGAAACAGCAGATCACAGGTACATGCTTTAATCCCCTCAATTAAAATCTGATTACGGGTAAAGAAAAGCCTCTGTGAATCTCCAATTACTAAACAAGACAACATGAAAGAAGATTTTTTATGCTCTATTTCAAAAAAGTCACACACTTGGATAACAGAAGGAATAGTCAATTAGAAGTACTTTAAGTATTAGCATCAGTTGAAAGCTGGCTATCAACTTTTCACTTAAGGACAGGAAAATAAAAACATGAAGCTCAATTGCAAATACTTTTAAGAACTTTGCTTTTTAAATAACTAATAGTAGGATTCATTATAGCATTGTCTGAATGCAACTATTACCTACTTTCTATAATGGAGCAATTTAATCCACAAAAAGATCTTTTCTAACTAATTTCTTGAGTACTGTCAAAATTAGTTACTCTTGAACTTAATTCTCCCATTACCCTCTATCTCATGCACTTTCCTTGCTTTACCTTTTCTTGCCAATATACCTACACAAAACCCCTGGTCATATCTCACGTCCTTTTCCAGTTTAGCTCTAGTCAAGGCTTTGGCTTTTTTAGTTCCATCCCTGCACACCCAGAGAAAGCACCTTCAATCTTCTTGGGTATCCACTCCCACTTTTCATGCTCTCCCTCTTTCTATCTGAGCTCAGAGAGGAGTTCCCTGACAGCCAGACTGCCCTCCTGTCACACCTGCTGCAGGTCCCAGAGTAATCTGGAAGGACTTGCACCTTAACAGCTGTCCTGAGTAAGTTCTGCTAAATTTAAGTCCTTATTCTTTTGCAGCACTAGTTAAAAGAATGAATCAGAGTTCATCGACTTTGTCCCTAATGCACATTATGACATCGGCTCACTGAAAATGTTGAACGAACAATTATAGTCATAAAGTACAAGTTCTAAAGCTCATTATTTTCCAGGCACATTATTTAACCACACCAAACTGACACTGTCCTTGAACAGACCTCACCCTTCTGTAGACTTTATTACACAAGACTATTCCATCGCTTCCTTGGTCTAGCTCAACCTGCTCACTCTCTCTTTTCCCAGTTCCTGCCAGTTTCAAAAGCATCAACACTTAGAGCCAAATGAGCTAAACTAAAACACTCATGTCCTTCAATCACAAGCTTGTTTTGCAGTGGCACACCCACTGAAGGCAAACCCGAGCCAGCACTGTGGTTTGTCAGTCAGTAGTGTTGCTCTAGAACATTACTGCCATGCTACTCATGCCACAACTCACCCAACAGTTTAGCACCAATTTTCTCCTGTGTGGCAGCTACAGCTTCACTATTCCCCGCCACAGTTTGATCCTTTCCATCCCTGCACCAGAATCTGTGGTTGAACAATGAACCCAGTGAGAGAACTAATCGGTCTGAGAATTAATTTGATCATTTTCTTCTTCCCAGACAAATCTGCTCCTTCATCCGTTCCATGACTTGGCACCTGAAAACACCAGAAATTCATAGCTGGGATTTACACTGCAGTTCTACCACAGCAAGAGAAACTGAAAATTGTGGCCTCGTTAAATCCTGTTGCACAGGTTAACTGTATAAGTAGAGCAGTGTCTGTAATACTGGTGGCATTAAAATGCTCTTTTAGATTTAGAAACAACTCCATATCCCCATCTGTTCTTATCCTACCATGCAAAAATAACTTCACATCCCCATTTCATGCATTCCTTTCATTTCAGTTTTCATGAAGGAAATCAGATTCCATGCACTCAGATGTCCTTGGAGCGCAGGGAAGCACCTTACAGGAGCTACACCACTGTGTAATTTGTGTCTTCATTATGCTGGGAAAAGAATAATTCACCATATAGTCTGTAGCATTACTTCCATCCCTTCACATACAAAGGATGGCCATTTTTACACAGTATTAGATAATTCTAACATTTTAAATATATTTACAGTTTTACTGTTATTGTCTGAGTGGGAAAGAGGAACAGTGAAAAATCCTCTTCCTATAAAGAAATGTGTAAGTCCTATGAATGAGGTATCTTGAATATCTTGCTGTATATTTGGAATACTACTTCCAAACACTTCATATTTTACTATCTTCCCCACAGGCCTTTGTTCATGCTGGTTATATTAGTAGTTTTGAAAAATTCAAATAGATAATGGAGAGAGTTCATCAGAAATATTAACAACCAACCTCATTGTATAGATTTATAGCAAGAGATGTTAAGAATTCAACTCACGGAAAGCAGGAGTGTGTCCTGTTTGAAGCATCCCAGGATCTGAGCATTTATATTCCTCCGGTGTTGGAACAATAAGGAAATATGTGCAGATGAAAGAGAAAAGTAAAATTTAGGCCTTGTGCCTTTTTGTTTCTTTATTATATCACAGTGCACGGCCCTTATATCAGACGGACCATGTGTGGAATGTTCTTTTATGCAACATTCTTCACTTTAAAGTGCATGGTGTAACAAAAAAAAAAATAAAAATCCTCCTGGGACTTTACGCCAAAAGAAACACTTGGAAACAAACAGGTGGAATTCAGGGTAGCATCTGCTTTCTACGTTAATCTTCACAAGTTGTCTTTTAGAAAAAAAAAATTAGGTAAAGCTTTGATACAGACAATAGCAATGATGAAGGTATAACTGAAATGTAAAATCTTTTTTTTACATTGTGATATTTTGAATAGAGATTCTTCTCTGATTGAAAATACCATGATCAGATGTCTCAATTTAATTTTAACTGCATAAAATTAAATTGGCAGAAGTAAACTGTAATTTATGCTTTTGGATACAATCTCACAACATATTTTGACATAACAGAAATTATACAGATACCCACTGAATGAAATCTTTCCCTCCAATCTAACTAATTTTTAGCTTTTAAACCAAACTAATTGACTGAAAGTTCTAAGTGGAACATATACAAACTGAGCTTTGAAATCAGTTAAGAACAATGTATTCCTTAGTCTTCTGAAGGAAGAGCAAGCTTGGACAAATCACACCTTGGAATAAAATATTAGGCATATATTCAAACAGGGTTTAGCAAACACTCTTGCACTTCCACAGTGGGTATGTTGGGAGCATGGAGGAACTTGTAAGTCTTAATCTTTCCCTAACACTCTTTTTCATTTTCTCAAAGTCTGAGTCAGCTCACACCCTCCCCTTCAATTATTCTCCAGAAAAATTCTCCATTTTTCCAGACTCATTAATCCCTGTAAAGACTAAAAAAAAACCTCACCCCCTCACCCCTCAAAAAAAACCCAAACACCAAACAACAGATAAGTACTCTGAAGATAAAAATGCATTAAGCTATTTTTGTCATTCTACTTAAATTCTCAAAATGCTTGTATTTTAAGTATTTAAGCCAAAGTTTACTCCTTAACCTGTGTTTGTTTCAGTTGTATGTTCACAGACTTTTCTAGTGTTTACTAGTCAGCCCTGGGGCTCATCTAAACCAAAAGTTACCTCTCTAGCACTAAAGATGTAAATACCTCGATTGAGAATCCTTACAAACAAGAGTAGAAACAACTGAAAAAAAACACCCATCCTCTACACACAATCACTCTACAGTTTCTAAAATAACTGTGAGCTTAAAAATATTGTAAGCCAAACAAAAACTTCAGCCCTTATTCTAACACTAAAAAGAAGATGATGTTTTTATACATCTAATCCATGGGTCATAAACTGCCGGTAATGAGGGAAAACTCAAATAATACGCTTCCTGAAATCTGACTAATAATCTAAAAATATAAGGACAGTTTAACTCTACAAGCTTGTCAGTCTAGTGACTCACAGAATCACAGACTATTTAAGGCTGAAAGGGAACTCTGGAAGTTATGTAGTCCAACACTTGCTCAAAGTAGTTCCAATCAGATCAGGCTGCTCAGCACATTGCCCAGGAGTTCCATACACCTCTGAGGACAGAGGATTACACAAGCTCTCTAAGGTGTAAGCCCTTCCCAGGGTTTGATCATCCTCACACTGAAGTATTTTTTCTCTTACACCTAACTAGAATTTCTCACATTTCAACTAGAACTGTTGTCTCTTACATTTTATTTTTTTCCTCACTGTGCACAACTAAGCAAACTCCTCCATAGCCTTCCTGCCCTTTGTACAGAAAGATAACTGTAAAATCTCCCCTTTATCTTCAAGAAAAAAAAAAAAAACACAAACCAAAATGAAATCACCACCACCAAAATCCAAAAAACCAAATCACCACGATTTGAAAAGCTTCTCCTTGTACACCCTTCACTTGCCGATAAAAACTGAGACAAAACAGCTTTTACATATGTTATCAACAGGTCCTCAGCTCCATAAACCAGTAGGTACAGATCTTCCTTTGCCTTCCAGACTCCTTGCTGATTTCCAGTTCAACTGAACTTCATCTGCCATACCTCTGCACATTTCTGCAATGCTTCTACATTCCTTCAATAGACCATTTTGCTTTTACCCTCTGAGTAACTCTGTGTATTGGTTACAGATTCCTCAAAATATGTGACCCAGAACATAAGTTGCAGCATTGAAAACCCCTCTCAACATATCTCATGTTGCTGTAAGCAAGTTCCAGAGTCTTCTTTACTTCAAAAAGGCTGCAGTATCATCTCATCTGTATTCAAACAGCACAAGTACCAATAGGCAGAAGTATAGTCTGGGCAGAGAATGGATTGAGAGCTGCCCCAGGGAGAAGGACTTGGGGGTGTTCATGGACGAGAAGCTTGACATGTCTCAGCAATGTGTGCTTGCAGCCCAGAAAGCCATGAATCCTGGGCTGTATCAAAAGCAGTGTGCCCAGCACGCCAAGAGAAGCAATTCTCCCCTTCTACTCCACTCTCCTGAGAGCTCACCTGGAGTACTGTGTCCAGCTCTGGGGCCCACAACATAAGGAGGAGATGGACCTGCTGGAGCAACTCCAGAGAGGAGCAACAAAGACGAGCAGAGGGCTGGAGCTCTTCTCCTATGATGACAGGCTGAGAGCCTTGGGGTTGTTCAGCTTGAAGAGGAGAAGGTTCCAGGGAGAATTTAGAGCACCTCCAGAATCTGAAGGGGGCCATAACAAAACTGAAGAAGGACTTTTTACAAGGGCATGTAGCGATAGGAAAAGAGACAATGGCTTTAAACTGACAGAGAGTAGCTTTAGATTAGGTTTGGGCAAAAATTCTTTACTGTTACGATGGTGAGACACCAGCAAAGATTGCCCAGAGAAGCTGTGGATGTCCCACCCCTGGAAGTGTTCAAGGTTGGGCTGGATGAAGCTCTGAGCAACCTGACCTAGTGGAAGGTGTCCCTGGCCATGGCAGAGGGTTTGGAACTAGATGATCTTTTAAGTCCCTTCCAACTCAAACCATTCTATGACTCTATGAAACAACATAAAGAAGGCAAGCTGATCTTCCGTCACAGAAACAGAATTTTATAGCTTTCCTTCCCTGAATTCTTCTTCCACTGATCAGTTGCTTAAGGACAGAACTGGACCTTCAAATACTGATTGTCAATTAACTTCGAAGACTTGAGAAGAATTAAAATTGAAGAGTTCAAACAAAAAAAGCCAACACAAAATAAGCTGCATTTTACCAATGAAAAACTCAAGTTCCTCAGTTTTCTTACAATTGGAATGTTATCGCTATTGAAACATTCCTTGGACTTATGTGCAGAGAGCCCAGATTTCTCGTAAGACCTGAAGGAGAGCTCTTTCGGTCTCCTCAGTCTGCCTCTGGAGCAGTTCCATATGTATTCCACTCTGTAACCCCAATTCTCACCTTGTGACTGCTAATGTACTGATTCACATACTGCTACCCGACTCGAAGCTGGAACAAAGACAGCTATAAACCCAGCATACGTATTTCTGTAAACTATGTAGAAGAAATCTGACATTATAGAATACCAGTTCTTAACAACACAGCTCACTACTTTAGGCCTTTAGTCACACAATTCCACAACATTCCATCCAGTCTTTTGAAGCAGTGCTGTAGTTCACTTGACTTTTGCCTCCCTCCCGCAAGAACAGTCTCAGGGTATAAAAAGCAGGACTGACTTTGATGAAGTAGTTTTGACTCATCAAGACACACTGATTTAGCCAACCAAAATCCATATTAACCCTTTCATGGATCCTTGGAGACTATCAATACAAAAAGACATTAGGCCTGAGTTACTGTATTAAGGATGTTACTAAAAAACTTACTTACTGTTTTCAAGTGATAAAATTAACGCTTCTTGAAACACCTTTAAATAGCAGGGAGAATAAATTAATTTCTTCCTTCAAGCTGTTATACAATTTTCTCTAAATATTTTGTCATAGTAACTGAAATGGAGCACTAGCCTGAAGCAGTTTCTGATGAGAAGAGAGGTTAAATATCTACATCTATTACTGAACTAACACAACTTGAAATCGATGCAGTAGACAGACCCTCACATCATCTGTCTCTTAATACTAATCCAAAGGTAACTGAACCACTAGTTCAATACGTCAGATGAGAAAACCATTTTTGTAAGCTTTTGGGTATTTCATCATAACCCTCTCCTAACAAGCTGCTGTCAGATTCCCATTCAGTTTTATTAATTAGAAGCAAGAATAAATCAAATGACCAGCTCATAAGTCACTGCAGAATATTATTTAAACCTCTGTATGGTTTTTTTGCTGTTAAGACAAAAAAAACCTCCTTGACATGTAGCACTTCAAGGAGTGCAGACCAGAGAATTAAGCAGAGCAGATGAAAATAATAAATTTCACATTTCTACTCAACCTGTTGCATTGAAAAACTACTGACACAACACAGAAGGCCTAAGAAGGAACAGTTTTATACAGTTTCTGCTCAGCAAGTTTTAGTCTCAAGTTTTCTTATCTCTATTTTCTGATTCACAAGAAAAATGACCCTGTTTCACATGGGCAGTAATATTGAACCTAAAAGCAAGAGTAGAACCTGTGAAATAACTAGTAACTCAAAAGGGGGATGAAGTCCAAAGAGCAAAAAAGGAAGTCAAAAGATTAATGTTGTAACTTGTGAATTGTTTATGATTTTGAAGAAGATTTCATCAGTTAAAAACTTGCTGTAAGATCCTGCCAAAGCCAAGAAATGAAATTATTGTAACTGTAAGTAGGCAGTTTCCCATGGCAACCACAGAAATTTTGTGCAGGATCCAAGTTTTCATTTGGATCCCCTATATTTTCAAAAATTACTTTCAGTCCCCAAAAAAGAAATTAACATAACTGGCCTCTTTCAGCCTGCCACAAAGAGACTACTGCTGCTATTGCTTGGTGGTTCAGCAAATTCTGACCATTCCAGTACTTTTCCAACTGCAGCCTGAGTGGACTACAGTTGTTTCTGGACAACTGAACTGAAGCAAATTACCTAGATTTATTGTATAGGGTAACTATTTTCCACTTGAAGAATTTCAGAGAATCTAGAATTTTTTTGGTTTTTAACAGCTGAGACCAACTGCATTAGCTAAGTCTTTCTATCGATTATTTTTATGTTCACCCAAAGAGAGATTTAATAACACCTTTTCAACAGGTCTCGGTGTTTTATTCCCTGTCCTCTAAATTTTTTTACCTAAAGCAGTCCTTTTTCTACCCTGTATGCCTTGGGAAATATATGGGACAAGCTGTCTTTACACCTCCCCCTTATCACATCTTAGTGAAACAAACAGAAATAGCAAAAACATCCACAAGAAATCCTGTAGATAGTGATCAAAAACCAAATTCAAGTTAACAGATGTGGAGAAGGGAACTTGAATACAGAAAGTTAAAACTCTGTGGAAGAAGTTGCAGACATTGGTATCAAATTTTCATAATTTTTCTGGATCCATAGCTATTATTTGCTATTAGTTTTGCCTGCAACATCCATCTGAGCTTCAGTGTTTAAAAATCTGAAGAAAGGCTATTGAAAGAATTTCAGCATAACATTCCCACTAAAAGACCCTCATCAGTTTATCAAAAAGGGGTATCTGTTCTGGTGATGGTTTGTCTTTCTCTAGTTGGCATTTTGCAGCAAATTCTACAACCACAGCAGACACATGTGGATGTCCCATGTATGCTTAAAATAGACATCTACTTTGCGATTCTCTACTTTAGTAGAAGCTTTAACTGCTAATAACACCACCAATACTTGGTCTATGCAAGTTCAGAAAATTAATTATGAACCTATTGATGAATTTTGCCTGTCTTGATATGGTGTTTAAAGTACCCTGAAAAGCTTTTAGAAGCACTGCTATACTTATTCTGGCTTAAGCCAACTAAAAGGTGCTTAACAAGCATACTTTTCAGGTTTTGTTAGTGGTAAACAAGTATCTAGCTTATCCACAATAATCGAATCTGAAGTCCTTTGTCTCAGTCAAAAGCATACAATTCCAGAAACAACTGCTAAATAAACTGAACTACTGAGCCATCTGTGCTTCAGTTGTATCAGCATTTTGGGAGACAAACAAACCTGATACATGAGTTGTTCTGTAGAACCCTAATGAACCAACTGTTTCCTAGCTACAGCTTCTAGAAGCTTGTGCTACAATCCCAGCTTCAAAGATGTGCCAAATCCGTGAGTTATTGAAAAGAGCTGCTCTGCCCTTCCCAGGTCTTTAATCTGTGTAAGACTTGAGCAGGAAGTAGTGCAAACACTCACTATTTGCATTAACAAGTGATGAAACAGGAATGGACCAGTTGCATATGGTTACCTCCTATGAATTCTCATTTAAAAATCTGGTCCAAAAGCACTTTCCTCTTAGTTCAGAAACAGCTCAGAGTATTGGCAGCATCCCATTTTGACAGAATAAGCTGATGCAGACAAAGGTATTACTACTTCTAACAAGAGACTCTCTGTCCAGATTACCACTTTAATTGATGAATGTTAAAGCACTAAATATTCTAGATCATGAACTGAAACAACCAGCGGTCAAACACCTTCCAAGCTATCTCTGCTGAGAAAGATTTTTAGAATTTGGAATTCAAGTGAAAATGCTTTAGTTACAGCACCAGGACTTGTCTATCAGGCACGATACAGGGGCACAAACATAAAAGCCTTTAACCATTCATTCTGAAGGAACTGCAGATCAATCTAATGCAATGTTCACTCTAAAGAGATGTGTTAAGTACTGTATCTATTGAATGCAGTGCAGTGTCCATTTTCACAGGCAACAATGAGCTGGCCTAAAAGGGTGGGATTTTTTCTCCAGAAGTGATTGGTCAGACATCATGTTTTACCACTTCTGCATTTTAGATGATGTGATTTGGACAATACCTACTCTAAGGGTATACTGAACAGAAAATACTGCAGCTCACATGGGTGCCACATAATGGCTAAAAAGGAGACATCAACCATAAGCCAGAAGTAAGAGGTCTCAGTAACCCAGTACTATCCATCAGCAGACTGACAAGAGACGACACTATTGAAAGAGAAAAATCTACAAAACCCCTGTTCCTATAGTTCCACACGAACTCAAGTTTAACATGTCAGACACTGCTCCAAAAGTTAACCTGCTGAGCAAAGAGTAACAGCCATTATCGTCCAGTCTGCACCACATTCCTGAATTAAAACACTTTCAGTTTCTCTAAGAGCCCCACATCAACATCAGTATTAAACACCTCAGTACAGGTTTGTCCAAAGAATGCACAGGAAGTGGGTGTTCTCCTTTGAGGCAAACACTCAGTACCAGCTACTGAGTTTCAGTTTCAATAGGTGCCAGCTTGGTATTTTGAATTCTCTGCATGATATAAAGACACAGTAATTAAAAACCCCCACAACAATAATAAATATGAGTTTTCAAAGTTAAGGTTGTACTCTACCAGGAATAAATGCGAGAGAATAAACAGGAAGATGAGTGTATCTCCTAAAGATTACTGCTTTAGTTGAAAAAATACTGAATTCAAATGCTTAATTGGGGCTTAGCATCATAAGGAGGAATTACTTCTCCAGAATCTGAACAAAGGATACGTCCAAGGCAAAATCAAGTATTCTGTCAAATCCAAAGCAATGCAGCTTAGCTTCTAAATAGGTTTTCCTATAAGATTAACAGGCATTATTTTCCTGTGCACATTGAATTTACATTTCCTTCATGCTGCAATGCATAAAAAGATATGAAATATCAAATGCAGCATTAATGAGTTCTAGAAGATTTGTGCCTTAACACAAAGTTTTGTTGACATGCTGAAGCAGTTGATGACTGGAATCATGCAAAAACAAAACATGGAAGCAAGAAACTTGATCAGAAAAGCTATTTTTACATCCATAAAATAAACTCTGCTTTCTAAGTGGTATAGACTTAAAAAAATATGCATTAACAACTACAGAATGGCTCCCTAAACCGAATACATATACTTGGAATATTCAGTCTCACTGCAATGCTTTCATTAAAACTTACAGATATTGATATTGCACTTTTAAATTTTAAATAATACACCTGGGAAAGTTAAGCTGTTTTCTCCAGATTTCACCAGGAATTACTGGCTGAAAACACTTTACTAAATACAGTCCACTTACTCGTCATAGGAATGGAACTAAAGACTGTACCTCATGTTGTACTCTAATTAGAGGAACGTACTATGAAAGGAAATATATTTACTGTCACTATATCCAAGATAAATTTAAATAACAGACAATACCTGCTTTATCACAAGCCAAATGCTAGTTTTTAAAACCATGCTAAATATCCATTATGTTAACCAAGTAAGAGTTAGAAGCATTACTTATTAAAAAGTCAGCAGTCAAAAAAATAAAGATTCTCCCACATGCCTTGCTTGAATACAAAGGATTCTGTGATTTATTCCTTTTTATTTACTTTTTTTAATACAGGGCATACACAGATATGCACATCTCACCTCACAGAATTTTCCTGACCTGCCTTTTTTATTTAAGGACTCTAAACCTTCTCCTTCCAATAGCATTACCTGAATCAAGTACTGGAAGTACCTTTGAACAAACAAAAATACTTTTTAATCATTTATTGCCTATGGCATTTGCATTCATAGTATAATTAACAAATCAGTTTAAAAGATAGATGCTGGTGATAATTGCTCTATGGGCAGACCTCTAACTATTGTCTCAAATGGCCTTCCAGCTCATCTTTCCTGCTTGAAGCTAATCACTAATTTATAGGTCACAAGTGTGTTAAAAACCAGGTTCATAAATTACTAGAGTTTGGGAAATGAAACTGTCATTCAACTATAATTATCAAGACTTGATCTTAGGTCATAAGAAACTAGAAGCACACAATTTTGTTTTAAAAACTGACTCCATAATTAGATATGCTTTAGAACATTCTTTGAACTTTGGCTGGAAGGATGACAGGGAAATCACCAGAATACCTTTCTAGTGGTGTTTTGGTCTGTTCCGCTTATTAGCCGCTGCGTGCAATTACTCATTTGATTTTCAAAGTGTAGCTGAAGGCTAAGTAAAATGATTGCACGATTTCCCTTCTGGTCTGTAACCAATGAGGAAGGCAGTAATATATATATGAAAAGACAAAACTGAAGACCACGCTAATTCTTGATGCAGCCAGAAAGACTCAAACTCTTTCTCTGGAGATACGCAATAACCCTTGGCATATTATGTATCTGTACTGAGCTACAGAATTACACTGCATACAAAATATTAATAAAGACTGTAAAAATGGGCAAAGTGCTAAAAGCACCAAAACCCAAGCTACTTTAAAGTCATATTCATGCACATGTGCATTACAAGTTTTCAAGACTGTGTTTTTCTTTCCCTTTCTACTCCCCCTCATCAGGATTTCAATTGCTTTCAGGATAACATCAAGTTATTTGCCATTCTTGTCTTTATTAAAAAGAGAGGAAAAAAACCCACCACAAAACACACACAAGTACTTTCCAGTCAAAGAGGGAATTAAGACAAGAACGGTAGCTTGTTCAACAGGAGTTATTAATACTGATTGCAGTCCAAGTCAAGAGAGCAACACTACAGATATTAGTCCTTAAACATTTAAAGGAAACTATTCTTTCCCTCCCCATCTCTGGCCTGAGACTCTTGAATTTGCCATCACTGGTCACAATCAACATAGTATTTAACATTAGTCTACGACAAAAAGAAGCCAATATCATATCCAGCATCTGATGAAGGTTTCAAATTCATTTTAATATCAGCTGTGCTGATTTGTACCTACCCCTACTCATAACGAGCTAAAGCAGAAAAACATCCAATTGTTCAAAACTGCTGAAAGTGCAACTTGTAAGAAAAACAATTGTTGTATAACCAACTGGTCAGTTATTAGCACTTATTAATTCCAGCTAATGCTTTTGTCCTCATAATAGCAGATCTGCCTACAGAAGTGACAACTGCCTATTTCCACAGAATTGTATTGGCTGATAAATTCAAAATTCATTTTGCTATGGGGATAAGAAATTAAGAGTAACTTAACACAAACCTTCAACTTTGTAAGTTGTAAATGACAATTAGGTACAAAGAAGTAACTTTGCTCACACTCTTGTCCACAGGCATACTCAGAAGTTCAAATAAGCCTAAACATAAAGCCATTAAAAAAAATCTGCTAAACTCAGATTAAGATGCATATAAAAATGTATATGTGACTTAAGCAACACAGCTGTATAAATCCCCTGGTTTTCTGCATTTTTCCTAAATTTTTTCTTCTGACCTTTGATCAGCCGCAGAAATTCTTGGACACAAGAACCCTGCATTTCTGAATCCACTATGTTCTCTCTAGAATTTGACTAGAATATTTGACCTTCAGGTGCTGATACCTTAACAACTAACTTTATGATCCTTCAGGATAAGCATATGGAAGTTGCTTGGTCTATTGTCAACTATCCAAAGGAATCCTTACTTATGCATTTTGACACTGCTGCAAGATCCATTCATTCAGTACTTTTACTTATGTGTCCTGTGTGACTCCCCAATCCCATGACACCCAAGTCAACATTCATTGCACAATCTTCACAACTAACACAACTTTTCACATGTTATTCCAAATGGATACAGATACAAACCACTTGGACTTTTAGAAAGGCTAGCTCATCTTCTGGAGGCCTCCCCACTGAAGTCAAAATTATCTAAATGAATTGGAAGACAAGAGCTAGGCTTTAAAAACAAGGATTTATTAAAGATAAAACTGATGCAAGAAGGAAAACTGTGGTTAGAATAAGGAAGGTCGGGAAGAAAAGCAGCATTAGAAGTAAATATTTTCCTCACACTCTTGCATTCTCTGCTTGTTATTTATAACCTATTCCTAACTTTGACTGTCATACTTAGGAATGCATATGCTATATATCACAAACTCAGACAAAACAGGATATATTTACTGTAGATATGGATTCAATTTATGGAATGGAATACATTAGTACATCAGCAAAAAAAAAAAAAAATTGAAATTCCATGTTTTATTAAAATCTGATTTTAATAACTCTAGTTTTTGCAGCAAACATCAATTACACACAGAACAAGTCAGCATAATAAGAACAGCCTGGACAGAAAGAAAGAAGGAAGTATTTAACTTGTTTTTTTTTCTAAATGTAAAAAGTCAAACATGAGTCACTTAGACTTAAAGCCACCAAGAGTTTTCAAGCACAGAAACCAACCTGATGAACAAAATCATCACAGGCCTGACATCAACATCTCAGAAAAAAACCCAGTACATTTAGCAGTTACAGATTCATGATCAGTTAAATCATCACAGGTAGGGTGAACTCCATGTACATTTCAGATTGAAATGGCTTAAGATGCAGTTATATCTGTACCTTCACAAAATGGACACATTTGAGAATCCTGAGATGTTCATTCAGTGAGTCACACATTTCACCACAGTGCCAGGTTTTCAGGCAAGTTTGTTGCTCCATGCTGTTGCTATAAACTATAATAATCTATTAATATTTGTGAGCAATTGTGCTCAGACCCTTTCAGATCAAACTGGAGAAATTAATGAGCACTCCTGAAAATGTTTTTCACAACCTCTTTCATTTTTGTACACACTACTAAAAAGTGGTGGCTGTTCTGTTTTTTTCTAGTGCATTCATAGGATTTTAGTTACAAGAACTCTACCATGAACATGGAATCTGCTAACAGCAGGTTACAGTAGCAAACAACTGTCTTGTCCCATAAAAGAAAGATTTAGGTCATCATGTTCAAATCCACAAAATGTAAATCGAACACCAAGTTTAATTAGAACTAAGCAGTAAAAAACCTGTGCATCCTTAACAATCACACTCCTGCAGACTCCACAGTAAAAGTCTGGAAAGTGGAAAATAACAGAAGGCCTAGAATCTCCAGATAAAGACAAACCCACATATTACAAGTATTGGCATAACACTGAGGAGTTACAATACAGAGAAATCGAGGAGGCGCCACAGGGAATAAACTCAGTCCAGTGGCTCCCAGGTCAGGACTAGCCCCAATATGCTCCTGGACAAACTACTGAGACACAGCTACCCTGCACTGTAATCCAGACACACTTTCAGGCTATCACTTAAGACCAAGAGATCTGCTGCCTAACCAGAAGTAATACAGGTATCATTGTAGCCATAAAGTGCACTTCAGCATTCAACATGAGACAACGTAAATTTCAACGCATCCATGTTATGCTTAATCCCTAACTCAAGCAATCCACCCGTATATAGTAACAACTTAAATGTTTGTTTTCATTTAGTTTGTAACTGAAGGTGTAAAAGTCATTTGAATGGACACGCAAAAGAACAGTGTAGCCCTCAGAAGTTAAAAGGTATTTATTTCTTCTTTTTCACAACACTTACAGCTTAACTATACCTCTGACTGCTACCTCTATTTCAAAAGGGCATTTCTAAACGAACCTTTTATTTTAGCCTCTCTAGCTAGTTTTGCAGTAGTCAAGTTTTCTGCATTTCTCAAGATGTATTCAAACTTCATTATATCCCAAAGAACTGCAAGACTGGAGCATCACAGTTTTGTCAAGAATACATAGGTGGTTGCTGTTTTCTAGGAGGCCCTCTAGGAACTTGGATTGGTTTGTTTAGTTATTTAAAAACCAAGACTCTACACCAGAAACACCTACTAGTCCCGTACAGCATATACATGCTTTCTGAAAACATCCGTTTCACAGCCTATCATCACTTCAACCTCCCAGTCCCCTCAGCAGTAAAAATCTGGTGCTTCCAGTTTGGTTGACTGTCCTATCATCTTCTTAGGGTATTAGGTTAGTTGATTTACCAAACATAACTGTAAGCAGTGGTAGGTTTAAGGAACGATGTAGGGGATTAAAGCAGCTCATGAAGTGAAGGAGTTCTCAGTTAAGCTACAGGGGATGAAATTACTTTAGAACATTTACTGAAGCCCCTTTCCTACAAATCTAAGTTTATCTTGCCAAAAACTTTGTTCCTAGTGAACAATCAGAAATTGTACTTAGCCTGAGCAATCTGCTGCTGCCTGGAAATGTTACATGCATGTGCTGATAGAGAAGTCTTTTAAAGCAACTTACAGTTTAATTCCGCTGGGGAAGAAGGCTGAAGAAAAGGAAAAAGAGTAAACACCATTCATGTTAATAAATTCTATAGACTTAACATAACCTGCTCTTCTTCTAACTAGTACTTCTTAAATCATTTGCTCCCTTGAGAGAAGGAAATCTCTCTAAACTGTGTGGGTCCTCCTTGCCCATTAAACTGCACACTTGATTCATCTGTTCCCATGAAAGCTTCTGCTTCCTTGAGGAATTTTAAAAATTTGAGTGGATGTACGTGGGCAGTGTGTAGAATTCCTTCAATCCCATAGATCCCTGCAAAGACACCTCTGAAGCCAACATATGCTGGCTATATTCAGGACATCAAAAAAAGCAAACAGTAAAAACTACTTTTTAATCTAGTCACCATAAAAATAGCTGATACCATACTTAACTGCTGGCATAACACACCAGCTACAGTACTTCAGGAGAAATTAATATTTACCATAAGGAAAAAGCTGACAGTTACAAGTTGAGAAATGTAGATGCTATTAAGATGTTTCGTACAGAAGAGAAAGAAGTCTTATAAGACTATTCAAACTATAAAAATAGTCTTTCATAATTTTATCAAAAAGAAGCCAAAAATTTCTTCCAAAGGCACAGATTGGCAGCACTAAGATATCTTTTGCTAAGCAACAAAGCAGTATCTTTTGGCACATGTCTGTTCCATTACCACCCCTCAGAACTACCGTTTCTGTGAAAGATTTTTTTCTGAAGAAAGTATCTTCAGGAGAATGCAAGATCTCTTTACATAGAAGTATATAAAATGCAAACAGAGACTCTCATTTCTGTTGCTGTATCCTTTCTTTGTCCAAGAACTGCCGAAAGGGCAGAAACATTCTCTACTTAAAGATGATAAGCCATGTCATTGAAAATAAAAGGTTTTCATACTATACTTTGTTTCACCTGCTGTTTGAATCAAAGTCTGAGAGTCAGGAGGATACTTTCCTCTTCGTATGTACTAACCAAACCTCAGATGGAAAAAAAAGATACTAATGACTCCAAAGACAGAACCTCCACAGCTTATTACACACAAGCGAAGAACAGTCATGACTTATTAACAGAGTTCAATGATAACATCCATTTATACTATTATTTTTAAAGTGCCCAGTTAGCATTTCAAGCCCTGCCATTCAGATGGGAAAAAAATTCAAAGGCCAAACCCTTTATGTGGTAATTGGCAGCAAAACTGCAGGATTATAATTAAAAGCTGTATTGTTTCCAATCAAATAATGAGGAAACAAGACTAGAATAAGAAACAAAGGAAACGAGAAGTTGGGAAACAAAAGTTGCAGGAAGACAGAGGAGAAAAGATTTTATGAAGATGCAGCCTGTAAGATGTATGACTGCCTCCTGCATTACAGGGAGAGGAAATTTCTGCTACTGCAAAGTTTATAAAAGTAAAATTCCTGAACACTAAATCATACTTAGAACAGGAAAGCAGCAGGGAGCAGAAGCCATATAACTGATAAGGAATAAAGTAAAAAAAGAACATGCAGCACAGAACAGAAACTTTCCTGAGAACTTTGACTACTAAAGCATGATTTGCCCTCCACATACTTCATTAATTTCAGAACCAAGAATGTGAAGTTCCAGCTGAGGCTTCTCCTACATTCAGAGGATTTATAGAGTGCTCTTGCCGCTCCTTAATGTACATTTCCTGTTGTGCAGTAAAACATTAAGCTCATTCCTTTCTTTTCTTCCCTGAAGGTACCTCCCTCCATTTCATTTAGTTTCACAAAACCCACCTACCTGCACTCCTCTTAGAAAACGCTAGCCAAAGAAATTAACAAACCATTAGGACAAGGATCAGTCGAAACTTGCTCAAATAAGCTTTGTTTCCATAGGAAACCAGTCTAAGCGTTTACCAGCCCACAATCTGTCAGGAAAACAGAAAGGACTGTAAACGTTTGACTTCTTGTGTTACTGTCAAGTAGAATGTTTAACAACTAATGACAGGAAACATATTTGCATGTGGGAGGAAAGTATGAACAAGATTAGATCACAAACAAAGTTCCCACAATTTATTCACCTTCTACATTAGAAGCAAATCCAAAACGTAAGATTATTCAAGACTTGCAGGTTTCTTTTCCTCTAATCACCTAACCACCACCAGTATATCTCTTTTAAGGATTTCTGCCTCATTAGTGCAGTTAGATGATGCCCTCCAGCCTCTTTACTACAGCACCACCCAGGCTGGCTCAAGCCTCTTTCAATAGCAGATGGAACCAAGTATTTGACTTTGCACTGAAGCAGATGAAAAGTGATCATATAAATCCATTTCCTACATGAGTTGCAGTGCCACTCAGGAAGAGTGGGAATATAAAAAAAGCTCTCTAATTCATACTGCAGTGATCCTGTAGACATAAACTGAATCAAGACTGTTACTGCCAAACCTTTTGCCTCAGCAACAGATACAAAAGCATCCAATAATTACTAACGTGTAGTGAATTTTCTAGATGCACATGGAATTTCTTTAAAAGCTGTAGGAAGAATTCAAGTCTGCTGCTGACAGACTCTGCAAGCCCCCAGATCTGAGAAGAAATTAGACACATGAATGTATTATCCAACTTTATTACACAAGACATTGTACACAACTCTTAACAAGCAGCTGAAGTGGCATAATTACATTATTCCCGGTTATTGGCTCCAACACTTTACAGACAGCATGTGAGTGCACAACCACTCTGATGCAAAGTCCAGCAGCTTAGCTGAAGCTGTCAGAGGAGACTATTGAAGCTAAGCTGTTGGACTTTGCACTAAAGCAGCTGGAAGTACTTGCACACATTTATTTTTGCCAAGTGCGCTACAAGTTTCGAAGTTGACAACTGGAGTAGAAAGAACTCAAATCACCCCAGCAAGTCGTGTCAGCATGTGTCAAGCTCAAGCTCCCAAAGACGATAATTAACTTGTTCAGAGAGGTAAGTAATTACAGCTAAATTACATGTAAACCTCTGCTCTGATGTAACAGTTTCCTGAACAGTAAGGATCCATCGAAGCAGAATCCTGCCTTTATGCACACGTATTTTCCCACAAAGCGGAGGCAAACGAGGACAGAACGCTGGCTTCGAGCGCTGCACTGTACCTGAACACTTCCCACCGCCGCACGGGTGCCTGCTGTTCCTGCACCACTCGCCCTCACCAGATACCAAAACAATTCACAGAAGGTTAATGAATTAAGCCTCAGCACACCCGGTAGCTTAGCACCACCCTATTGAGGACGAGCCCTGAGGCACCAAACTGAGGCCACAAATGCGCATAAGATCAGCGAAGCAGGGCCGGATAGCGCCTGCCAATCCATTTAAGTTTCACGTACTGACACAGAAGAGCTCCGCCAGCGCGGCCGGGGGCAGGGGGGGCCAGGGCGGCGGGCGAGGGAAGGAGGAAGCCCAGGAAGAGAGAGGCCCCGAGGCGGGGGAGGCAGCGCACCGGGCTCACCGAGCGCCTCTCCGGCCGCCCGGGCCCTACCCGGAGGGAGCTCCGCGCACATCCCTCCCTCCTCCGCGCAGCGCCGCCTCGCCCACCCCGGACCGCCGCGGCCGCCCACCTACCTTGGCCACGTAGTCCTTCACCTCATCCAGGTCGCCATTCTTGAGGGCCCACATGAACTCCTTGTCGGACATCGCTGCCGCCGGGCAGGGCGCGGGGGCCGGGCCGAGCAGGGCGCGCGGGGCGGCGGCGGCTCGCGAGAAAGGCGCGCGGGCGGCGGCGCGAGCCCCTCCCCAGCGGCCGGGCGGGG
>JAWWEW010000041.1:60533714-60574291 GCA_035583185.1 Anabacerthia variegaticeps | reverse complement strand
CGCGCGCGGGCAGCGCGGGAAAAGGGAGGGAAGGGCGGGGCGGGGCCGGGCGCGCGGGCGGTGCGGGAAAAGCGGGGCGGGGCGGGACGCGGCGCAGCGCGCGGGCAGCGCGGGAAAAGGGAGGGAAGGGAAGGGCGGGGCCGGGCGCGCGGGCAGCGCGGGATAAGTCCCGCCGCCGGGGCGAGGAGCGACTCCTGTCTCTCGCCCAGCGCTTCCGGTTCCGGTTCCCTTCCGGCTCCCCCGCTGCGGCCGCGGCGCCCACGCGGGAGAGCGGCGCGCGCGGGGCGCATGCGCGGCGCGAGCGTCCCCGCGTTTCCCGAGATACCGCCGGCGCTGCGCATGCGCCCTCGGCCCCCCGCGGCAACGCTCCAGCGGCCCCGCCCCGCTGGCGGCGTTGCCATGGAGACGCGGCCTGGCCGGGCCCCTGAGGCCTGTGGAGTCGGCCGGGCGCGGACGGGCTGCTGGCTCCCGCCTCCGGATGGCTGAGGGGCTCCTGCCCGGCTGTCCGTGTCCGCTGAAGGAACGGCTGAATAGCTGTTCTGCAAAGCCCGAGGCGCCAGACGCGCCGTGGGTAATTACCGTAATGCTTCAAAACATGAGCGGGGAGACATGAAAGGAGAGATGTGGCTGTTAATTAATATGTTGGCGCTCGGCGGCTGCGTCTGGTTTTTCGAAGCCACATGTTTTGCGTGCGGAACGCGCAGCCTGTTGCGTGCCTCAGGCCTGTATGCCGCTCTTCCTGACCGCCCTGGCGAGCGGCATCCCCAGCACCCCTGGGGCTGGAGCGGCCTTGGAGCGACTGCACCCAGTCTGGGTCACACAATCACAGGATCAGTTTGGTTAGAAAAGATCCCTGAGATCATCAAGACCAACCTTTGGCTGAACAGCAGCATGTCAACTAGACCGTGGCACCAAATGCTGCATCCAGGCTTTCCTTAAACGCCTCCAGGGACGGTGACTGCAGACAATCTCTTTTTCTCATCTCTTCTTAATGAGATGGAGATGGCATTCCATTACACAGCCAAAACAAAATTGGTTGGGTGGGATGGTGGTGCTACACAGCTCGTAATTTTTCTGTGTTTCATTTGTATTTCTGAACTGCAGGAATGTTAAATGTGTAGGGCTTTGCAGGTTTTTTTTGGTCAGAGTTGGAATGGTGTTTAATTTACTGGAATGTTATTTGCAAAGAAATAAAAATAAATATTCAAGTAGGATTGATTACTGGTTTCACTTATAAACAGAGAAGTTTTGGAACATGATTTCATCCTTGTTCCATTTCTGAATGGAGGAAAAAAAAAAAAAAACTGAGAAAAACAAACTGTCAGGTGCCCTTCCATGGTTTTGTAAATGCTCCCAGTATACGCATAATACAAATTTTTCACTGGTTAATTTTCAGTCTGCAGAAAGGACACAAGGTTGGTATTTTTTAATTAAATTAAATCCAATTTCTGCCTTTTTTTTTTTTAGGAAGTCTAATCATGAATTAGTAAGTCTGGTATAAACATATTTAAAATTCTGTATACTTAGTTTCCTGAATACGCATAAAGGAGCCAAGTTGTGACCATATATTTTAAAACATTGCCAGACACTTCTGTTGGCATATTTGTAGCCACCAGCCCGTGAATCCAGTCTTTCAATTTTACCAACAATCTGCCTATGTTATCCTTACACCTATCTCATCACCAAAGCAGAAAATCTTTCATGCTTTCTGCTTGCTTTATGAGTTCCATTGCCCAAAGTACGTGGTTTAGTCGGACATTTCTCGCTCTCTGCCTGATCTCTTCTTTTTCTAGAGGTGCCTCATCAGATTCAAGCCCAAATTCTAAATGGCTTTTGTCAGCTTAATGGTCAATACTGGATGTCCCAGGCATGCATCCAGAAGTAAAAGCCCATGCCTGATACCACTTTCTAACTGTGGGATGCTGTCATACATGCCTTAAAAGCTTCATGCACCACCTTAGCCCTGTTTTTTTCGAACTCAGTTCCAAGTCCTAGAAGTCTGTTTGCATGTAGGGACTTTGGTTCTTTGACATATTATCAGGAAAAAAATGTCAAAAGAAATTCAGTGGATAAACATTTAGCAAAGTAATTTCTTAAACAGATTTTTTTTCAAAGCACTGCAAATTTACGGATATTTGGAAAGAAATGCAGTACTAAACATACAAAGTCTGTGAGATCTAGGCTTGATTATGATTCTTAAACTAGGGACTTCTTTTACATGTCCATCTGCTTGTCTTGTGCCTTGTAAGCAGTAGGAGAACCCCTTTCCATCTGTGCAAAGGATCTGCTCTTTGTGCTGTCTTTGACCACACTGACCAAAGCGCTAGGGCAGCTGCAATTTCACTGACTGGAGAGTAAAATTCACTGGTTGAGGGGGAATCCTAATTGTTAGCCATCAAGTTTACACTGGCTTCTCAGATATAGGCCTTCACCTGATGACATCCCCTATTTCCAAAGAGTATTTTAGTCTATCAGCAAAAGTTCCAACACAAAATTCAAGTCATGCTCTAGAGGAGTTCCGGTATGAAGGAGACCCCTGAACAAAGTTCTGTTTGTATTTGGGTAGAGCTTGGCAAGAACAAACATCATCTTGATCAGCAGAGCATAACTTCCAAATGTTCTCTATGAACTTGTGCTTCATTTTCCAATTAAAAAATTGTTCCTTCTATTCTCTATCTTCTAGAAAATTTGTGAAGAAGCAAGAGGATCATTACCCCATTATTCGACTGGGTGAAGGAGACAGGGAGAGATAATGAGTAGCCCAGCACAGCAGAGACATGAACCTGTTGAAGCAAGTCCAGAGGAGGCCACCAAGATTATTGTAGGGGTGGATTAGAGGGGTGGAGCACCTCTCCTATGAGGAAAGGCTGAGAGAGATGGGACTGTTCACCCATGAAGAGAGAAAGCTTCAGTGTGACCTAATTGCAGCCTATCAGGGAGCCAAAAAGACAGAGAGGGACTACTTACAGGGCCATGTGCTGACAGAACGGGGAAATGGTTTTAAACTGAAAGAGAATAGGTTTAGATTACATATTAGGATAAAATTCTTTACTATGAGGATAGTGAGGCACTGGAACAGGTTGCCCAGAAAAGATATGGATGCCTCATCCCTGGAAGTGTCAAGGACAAATTGGATGGGTCTTTGAGTAACCTGGGCTACTGAAAGGAATCCCATGTCCGTGGCACAGGGCTTGGAACTAGGTGATCATTAAGGTCCCTTCCAACCCAAACCATTTCTATGGATCTGTGGTAGTGAGTTAAAAGTGTAGGAAGACTGCCAGACCAATGAACTGTGCCTTTTCTAGTCCAGTTATTCCCTTTCAGATAAAAGTCAACTATCTGCTTACTGGTTAAGCCCCGTTTTGAAGTTTTACATAACTCCTAAAGTGTCCCAGTCTGTTTCAATAAATAAATTGTAATTCATTGTTGCATTCAGTTATAGAGGGTTATTATTCTATAATGCATATGCTTGTAAAAATCATAAATACAGTACACTATCTGTCTAGAATATATGACAATCTAATTAATTTAGCTATCCAAATAAAAATAAAAAACAAATACCAAAGTGCAAACAATATAACCTAAGAAGGATACTTTAACCTATATTGGTACCATTGCAGGCTTTATTTAAAACTTGTGTTTGATCTCATACTTACTATATTCCCTTTATGTAATGCGGAACAATTCATACACAACAGCTGTTGGTTCAGCAACAATAGCCAAGCAATAATATAAAATATCATCATATAGAACTCAGTCTATTGAGGAGAAAATAATAAAGGTGACAGAAGCCTAGATAAAATTATGGAACTGACACAAGAGAACTAAAAATGACAGGTGAAAATTGGGCAATAGATTTTCTTTCTCTTTATTGGCTGTATTTATAATGAAGGAAGACGGAGTGTAAAGGAAATGAGTTATTTTTTTCTCTCCCAAGGTCAAGCAAGGTTTGCAGGCAGGGACACCCAACAATTATTGACTGTATTCCTTGTGAGACATACAGTTCCAGTTTTTTGGTTCTTGCTCATGAATCCCAATGAGGCTGGACCTTGGAAAGTAATGCTGTAACTTGCAGGCCAGCCTTTGGTAGTGAGAAAGGGCATCATTCTCTGGAAATGCATCTTCCCATGGAGTAGAAATGCCTTTTCCTTGGACAGCATTCAGTAAACACAATTAGCAATTGCTAAACAAGGGGCTGGCTCTGAAAACTGAAGCAAGGAGTGATTCAGTGTTGACAAATACTTGCAGCCAAAGCAGAAGGTGAATAATGGCTTGGAAATTTGACCCATAATAAATAATCAGGCTGCACTTATTTATTAACACAGAGTACAAATCTCTTTTTGGCTGCAGGCTGTCCTTCTTTGACTATTATTTGTAGATGCCAGCAGGCTTTTATAGTTTTGTTTGTTTATTTCACATTTATGTACTTCACCTCCTTTTATTTACAAGACTAAGTATAAGTCATTATTACATTCTCCATGACTAAACCAAACTAAAAATCTTTGTGCCTTCATACAAGAGAAGATAACTTGTATTTCTATAACCTTATATCTCTTTTCAGGAGCAGTTAGTAAGTTCAAGAAATTATCTTTTTATGATCTCAGCTATTTCTCTAAATCAAAATAATAAAATTCTAGAAACACAATAATTTAGGTTGGGAGGAATCTCTGCAAATCACCTGTTCTAATCCATGCTCAAATCAGGGCTAATTTAAATGAAGTTGCTCAGGGCAACCAGTCAAGTTCTGAATATCTCAAAGTGCAATGAAACCACAACTTTTTCCTGCAACATGTTCTGACATTTGACTGCTGTCACAAAACAAACAAGCAATCCTTCTACCTAATCAAAATTTTACTGCTATAACTTTATATTTGTTATCTATTAGCCCATATCTATCTCTTCAGAAAGAGTTTGGCTCTATCTTTGTGCTCTCATGAGATAGTTGAAAACAGTACTAAGATCCCCCTCCCTTAACCTTGTCATCTCAGGGCTGAACAAGTCAATTTCTTTGAGCATTTTGTCATATGTCATGTGTTTAGGTCATCTTATCACCTTGGTCATCTTCCAGTGGACTCAATCCAGTATATCAGTGTCTTTTATACCCTGGCAAGTGCAAAACTGAAAGCAGTATTTCATCTGCAGCCTCACAAGGAATGACTGAAAAGGGATCAATCCCTTGTTACCGATTTTCCTTTGAAAGCTAAAATTGTGTTGAAGAAAACTTTTGCAGTGAAGAGTTAAACACCAGGGCATTTAACTATGCCGTGCTGCCAGTGAGTGTCAACAGTCTCTGTTCCAAAGCAAGGGACTGATCAGTATAGCTGAACATCACAATCAGGAGAACTTAGCCCAAAGTTGTGCTGACTGGTGCCAGAGGCTGAATAGGTTGCAGTTTGTTGTTGGTTTTTTTTTCACGACAGTATGGGCTTTGCAGTGCTGACAAAGGTGAAATCTTCTGCTAGTAAGCAAATGAGAGTTGGGTGCATTAGGGACTGATACTAACAAAGAGGAAACATAAGCAACATTATTTCTCTCACAGTGCTTATTGTTAAAGCAATAAGCAACTGACTGCTAAAAGTGATAACATGATTTTTCTAGCTGAATGAAAATAAACTATTGTATTTTGTTGGCGGCATAGAGATAATTCTAAATTGTAATACTGTAGGTGAATTTCTAGGATTTTACAAAAAGTTATAAACCTGAAATCACCTGGCTCTTTAGGGAAGAACTGCAGATAGCAAAATTGTGTCCTTTGTGAAAATGACAAGTCACTGAGGCAGAAAAAAAGACACATATGCATCCATTTTTACCATGTTTCGGAAAATGTCTGTGTGAAAGTTGCATTTGAAAAGTGAGTGCAAATTGGTCTAATTTTCATGTTGGATGAGAGAGATACAGCAAAATTTGCATAATACTAGAACAAAAAACCAAACAAATGTCTGAAAAGTTCAAGAAAGCTGCCTCGGGATCTTTTGCCTGTTAGATCAGCAGATTTCCACTCATGGACCATGTACTTCAGCATGTGTTAGTCTCCTTACTCTTATTAAACTGAGAACTTCCCAAGATCCCCTTTTTTCAGGGTGGCAAAATTTTGCAAGCAGGAGAGACATTGACAGCTGGCTTCCGAATCTTGTTAATTTTGAAACAGTCTTTTTTTTTAAAAATTGTTTAAGCACTAACTGAAACCATACACTTTCAACACAAATCAAAAAATGAACAATCTTAGTTCAGCTCATCTCAGAAATTGCCGTTTTTTGGCCCAAAGTGAACACAAACGAAGATCCTTCCCAGACCAAAAGATCTTGCTGCTTTTGGAGTACCAGGGAAGCTGCATCATTTGCACCTGAGAGCCCAAGGCTGTGGGCTCTCTTTTCTGGGGAAAAGCCCTGTCTTTTGTTGGCAGTATCTCATATCCAACATTCCTAGTCCACTTCCCAGGCCCCCATAACTGGGACACCCCACCCTGCCCAGGGATCATTATCCCTCTCATCTGTACCACATAACCTACCCCCAGGAATGCAACCACCTGTACCTAGATTGAATACCATACCTGGGAGCAAGATTCCCTCACCATGATTGGAGACCTCATGACCAGAGAATGCCCTGAGCTTGGAACTCCCCATGGATCATTGACAGCACTCAGGACCAGCACCTGCCTCACTGGGACCAGAGACCACCCTCAGACAGTCACAAACATTCCTGCTAGAATAATAGTGTCAGGATAGAATGGTCCTTATTCTTTTGGCATGTCATGGAAGTGACCTCTTACCTAATGTGCAATGTTTCACCAGAAATACATCACCTCTAAGACAACATCTACTTCTCTCCTGGAGTCAATGCTCGCTTTATTCACCAGGCTCACCTCCCCTCTGGTGCCTATAGCCTACTGGAACAACTCTTTTGCATCTCCATAGAAAAGAAAAAAATAAACCAAAAAACCAAAGAAGACAAGCCATCAAGTAAATATAAGGCCAAAAGTCCTGTCTTGGCTCTGACATCACATGACAACTTACCCTCTCGTTGTACTCCTCCAGTCTCTTCTGTTCACCACTTTTTGACATCCTGTCCAGCTGACACTGCCAAGAAATGCATTACCAAAGTCATCTAGATGCACACAGAGAGCTCGACCATGCCAAAATTTTCCCTTCTCCTTCGACCAACCATCTAGTGTCTAATGGCAGGCCAACATTGCCAGGTCATGCAGGCTAACTTCAAGGCCCTGCTGTGCTGCACCCAGTATCACCCAAAAACCTTGCTCTACTCCCTGCATGCAGACTGGCAAGAGTTGCTCCCTTTGGGATGACTCCACAGCCACTGTCTCCAGTGCCTAAGTGTATTGACTGGCTGTCTTTCTACTACCCTTAACACCGAGCCTACAACTCAGGGCAGAGCAATTCCAGGCTCAAAACAAATTCGCACTACATATTTTGCTACAAATAGTGCAATGCAAAGAGGAGACAAAAGTCTTGATGAAAGAAATGACTGCCAAAATAGATGTGGTGCTATGCAAGACAACTGAGGATGTAACAAGAGTGAAGAGAGGAGGCTCTGAGGATCCTGAGAAAGATTCTGACCTGTTACAAGAATTGCCTAGTAAAATGACAAAAATGGAGACAAGAGAATGCTACATTTGGAATCTGCTTAGATCCTAAGGAGTCCTAGTCAGTTACAAGGGATAGCCATACTAGACAGCTGATATGGCATAGAAGAAGGCTGTAAAAGACATCTGACTGAAAAAGTAAGAGTTACAATTCCAAAGAAGGTCTGAGCTTAAGAATCAAGGAACTGACAAGATTAGCACCAGGCTAAAGAGGGAAGACCTTCAAAACCTAAAGGATTATGCCCAATGCTTCCAAAAAGGTCTTTTATGGCATGACACAAAAATATGTGGTCCCAGACATGCAAATGACATGGGACACACACAAGGCAAAGCACAGGACACACACTGGAACTGCTCTGACCTGCACACCATAGCCCAATGAGGAAAAAGAAGCCAAGTTCCCTTGATGTGCCCTAAGGACCTCTTACATCATACCCATTTCACCAGACCAAATGAAAAAAATCCCTCCTGCCAGGGCAAAAACTTGAACCCAGCTCTCATCCCCTTTTCTCTTTTGAAGACCTTCACTTATCTTGCAGATAGGTAAGGATGGAAATCTGTCTTTGACATCAAGGAAGTGCCCCTGGGCTGGCTTAGGGTTTCCTGCCGTCTCCTGGTTACTCTTAGTCAGTTACAAGAAAGACAAGTGAATTCAATGAACAACTTCAGTAGCCCAGAAACCAAAACCCAGCAACTCCTCTACTTATTTACCCCAAATTGAAACAGGTGCTCAGGTAACTACCTACAGCAGGAGTTACATACTGCAGCTATCATCTCATGGAATAACTAGGTGAACGAGAGACAAATGTAAGGATGCTGTTTGTAAAGTCAATAAATGCCTTTATCAGCATTTAAGGGACTCTTCCTGGATGGTGCTTTCCATCTGGGCAATTCCTAAACCAGTACCCCAGCCCTTGCTCCATTTCTGGGCTGTAACCCCAAATTGAACTTTGAGAAACCTGAGTGTCTGAAGCCATCTTCCACATGCAATAACTTTGCCTTAAAACTACAGAAAACTGGTGAAAAAAGGCCTAACAGCAGTTGAGGCAACCTAGAAATAGAGAAACACACAATGATTTTAAGAAAAAAAAAAGGAACAAGGAAAATAACAAAATTCAAAAGCACACTATCACCATAATTTTGCTTCATTAAAAACCAAATATGCTCATTTAAAGAAGCTGAAGAAACTTGAGACACCCCACTCACTGAAAGAAAGGGAGAACCCATACCTCACAGAAGGCCAACAAGTAAAAAGCCACCCCACCTAGGGGCTGGGGCTAATATACCCCCTAGCCACACCCATGTACCTTTCCATGATGCCCTGGGGCAAGGGAGGAGCCAAATACCAGCAGGTATAAAGGCTCTGGGAGGAGCTGCACCTGCTTTCTCTCTGACTTGGGCATGGATAAAGGGCTTGATGAGAAAGTAAGCTTTAGTGAGAGTACTGGCTCTTTCTTTCTTTCATTTTCTGCCAAAATGAGAGATTCCAGGTAAGAAGTTAAATTTTTTTTTTTTTTTGGAGGGAACATTAGTCCTTTCCCCTTAAAAAGAAAGCAGTGGGCTATATGGTCTGAGATGTAGATGATGGCATTTTCAGGGTATTCCAAAAGCAGTAAGACTTTTGTGTCTTGGTGCTGTTAGGCTGGGAAGAATCTTTGTGTTTACTTCTGGAGTCAAGGAGTGCTATGGGGAGCACTAGGAGGGAGCTGAGACAGAGGTGGGAACACTGGGGAAAGTGAATAAATGGTGCTAGGAAAGGTTTGTCTGGCTATGAGTGCTCTGGCTGGGCTATTATCTGCACCTGAAACCCTGAGGCCAAATGGCACATCCAGACATTCCTATCAATTTGAGCCATTTAAAATGTGGGACAGTAGGGAGTCCCCTTGAATTTAAACATTAAGATTATGAGAATGGGAGGTTTATCCTTCATTCAAACCCAGAAAATGGCCCCATAAGTACTTTCCGTTTGAACCCAAACCCAACAAAAAATGAGGCTTCCCAGTTAATTGAAACCCTTAATGTAATGAAATTCCTTAAAATCACAGGTGAAGGGGATTTCCTATATAATTTAAACACAGACAGTGATGGTGGAGGAGGTTTTTTCCAGAAATGGAAGCTCTTTTTTTCTCCCACTCTTCCTCTTTTTGCAGTCACTGGGATGCTCTAAGGAGGGACTGGAATTAAATTGAGGGCACCTGGGAGGGGCTGGAATAGAACTGGGTTCACTTGGTTCACTTAGGAGGAAGTGGGAGCAGTTGGATGGGATTAGGATTGGATTGAGGAGGGAATTGGATGGGACTAGGGGCACTGAGGGGGAGCTGGGATAGGACTGGGGACACTGGGAAAGGACTGGGAGGACAGAGTTCTTCTTCCCCCTTCCCCATGTTGCCCCACCTGCTCAGGTGCTTGTCCCTCTCCTGCACTGCCCTGTGGTACAGGGTTTGTCCCTCAGCACATTCCTTCAGCAAAGCTCCATATCCAGGGGCTCACCCAGGCAAAGAGGAAAAAAGTTTATTTTGTCTGTAGGAGTAATTTATGTTGCGGCTTCTTGTTTTTCATCTTCCAGATGGGATGCAGTCTCTGTTGCAGTCTCCTGGCACATCTTGGCATAGGATGGGAGATGAGGGAGGTGAGAATTTGACTTCCAGACTGAATTTGGTGTTATTTTTAGGGTGCTCTCTGTTGGATCAATCCATGCACATCATTGTAATTTTTTCTTTCCACAGAAAGAAAATAGAGTAGGATGAAGTTCTGACCACAAACCCAAAAAGGGAGTCCTTCATTTTACACTGAGCAGGTACTGGGGGTCTTCCAGGTATGCCATGGGGGGAGGGACTGGAGTCTTCTATCTGGGTGTGTGCTGGCCACACACACCTTGGTAGACATCACAGAGTGTATAAAAAACAGACAGTTCCTGCTCCAGGTGGAGGTGGGTGCTGGCACAGAGGACAATGTTACCTCCTGCAGGGACACCTGCTAAGTGTACTGAGCCTTAGAAAGCCCAAGGGTGCAGCAGCCAGTCATTCTGGGGGTCTTGAGCACATTGGGGCTGGTAGGTATAGTAATTGTGTGAGAGGTATAGCAACTGTGTAAGTGGTGTCTAAGTGTGTGGGAATTGTCTTGGGTTTTCTCTTGTTCCCCTTTCTCAGTTTTTGTTTCGTTTGCTTCTTCTTTGCAAGAAATGCTGTTTGCCTGAGTTTTAAATGGTGCCATATTTTCAACCCAGAATCCTTCCAAACCCTCCCAGGAACAGCATAACATGCACGCATTCACTGCATATCTCAGACATTTTTGATCATCTTACACAGATGACATTGTTTCAGGCCATCTTGGCAGCTGTGGCCTCTTGCTGTGTATTTTGGATATCAGACTTAGTCTTGCATTTTTATATGTTGCTTGTTGAGACCAGAAGATTTGCAAAAGAAGTTCTCAAGCATCCTTCCCCAAGTTGGCCATACCTCCTTGGGGTGATCAATGATGTTGGATTGCTGTCTGAGGCCAAGATCTGAACCTACTTGACTGATGACTGTGGTTCCACAGGGCATGTAGCCTGAGTGTCTGTGGGGGTATAGAAATCATTCTTGTGGAAAGGGGTGTAGGAAATCATTCTTGTGGAGAGTTATCTTATGTCCTTGTGTCATGTTTGTTTGTATATGGTGCGTCATCTGTCTCTGTGTGTATTTGGCTTGGAGCTGCCCTGGGGTATAGAGTTAAGCTGGGTGAATAGCAATAAGTGTCTATGGTGTGCACATTTTATATAGGTTTTTGGGTGTAAAAGATGTATTTTCTGGGACTGGAGATAAATCCAGATGTACAGGAACAGCTGTCTGAAGGGGATTGTGATTCCTGGAGCAAAAGATGGCATGGGTTTTCCTGGAATATATGGTGGAATGGCACTGGGAGCGAGCTGGGATGGAACAATGTCATTGATGGAGTCTTGTGAGAACTGTGGGACTTTTTTGCCAAATGAGCGTTATTGAGTGCGTATGTATAGCTGTGTATGTGTTTGTTTACTTTGTTTCTGGTCTTTGAATGTTTTATGGATCCGTATTTGAGTCTTGCAGAAGCAAATGCAGCTACCTGAGTGTTGGACATAGATTTTTACAGTGTATATAGTCTGTGTGTTTACTGTAAGCTGTCATTGCTATGGTAAGTAAAGATGTTCTGATTAAGAGGTCTCCAATAACTTTTTTGATTAAAATCAGTTTTCAAGTTTAGAATGTCTAAATTAATCATACATATTATATACAGGGAGTTTAATATTTGAGCATTTGGCAAAGCTCATGAAAAATATATGCTCATATTCCAGTCAGTACCATAATAAAGTTGGGAACTCTTGTTCCACCCTGAGATGTACCATGGTCCTGGGTTTGTGTAGGCTGATCACAGGTACCTATGAGCATCAGAGGATAAAACAGTATGTAATATAGCAAAACTCATTCAATTATATATGTTTGTGCTGATTTAAATAGTCTAACACTTTGAGGAATATTTTGAATATACTAATGTGTTCGATAAGCTAAGTATCTGCTTTTAAACTTCCTGATTTTCTTGGCTTTTGCATTATTCACTAGTTCCGTTTAATAAACAAGGAATAACAGTATCAGTCACGGTGCCACATGGAGACACTGTTGTCCAAACCATTTCCTATGCGTCATTTTGCCATCCATAATCTAATACTTTTCTACAACTGAGAAGAGCCATGAGAATCTCAGACAAATGATCCTGTATAAGTGATAAATGTTACAAATGTATGGTTGATGGGGCTGTTCCTGGTAATCATATGCTGTGATGCAGAATAGGTAAGTGAAAGGAATCAATTACAATTGTTAATATTTGTGTTTGGAGAAAAATTTTTTAAACTCCTCACAAATTAGGATATTTTATTGAAAAGTAGCTTTCTCCACAAAAATGGAACATATCCTGTTTTTCAGACTGTTTCAAAAAATAATCGTGTTTGGAAACAGTTGCAAGAAGAGCCATAGCCCCTCTACAAATTCTTTTTCCTGGTATAGCACTGAAAAAGTTTGGTTTTCTAAATTAATGAATATGTTCCTCTTTGTCAATAATTATCCATATTCTTATGTAATTTACGTTTCAATCATGTCTCTGTGTTCTTCTTGTAAAAATACAGGCAAGATATATAAACCAAAAATGCTGTCCTTAAGATCTCTTCGGTGTTTTTCAGATACCCTTCTGACTTGGTGTCCAGTTTTAATCAGCAACCTTTTCTTTATTTTGAAGCAACCACTGCCTTTTTTTTTTAAAAGCTTTCTTCCCTCCCTTACACGTGGACTATACCCTCCTATTAGCAGAGGCACGACTGTGGTAATGCTCTTACCATAACCTATTTAACAGTTTGGGCTATTTTCTCCTTATTTTGCAAAGGGGAATAGCTTCCTTGATAGAGTATATTTTCCTTCTTGCTACATTGGTTATATGGATTATGAAATATTTTGCTCTCAATTTGGTAAGGATCTCCAGTATAATAAAGTCTGGAGCAGTGTTGTGTTGCAATGCAGTCCATTCCATCCTTCCCTAGGTATGTTTTTGCCATGTTTTCCATGGTCTTAGCAGGCATTGGAAGGACTAAATGACATTCTAAATTTAAATTGCTTAAAATTTTCTTTTACCTTATAGTGCATCTTCCAAAAGCCCTGGCGAATTTTGTAACATCCATTATTCCAACACTGTGTGTGGGAATACTGCAGGAGCCTTACAGTAATCTCAGGAGAATAGCTAGGTAGTGCTCAATGTATTTGGTCAGGTTGCTTAAGTTCTGTGTATCACACTTGAGAAGCACAGCTGCTAATGTTTGTGATAAGTGCAGTGATACCGTACACAGCCATTACTACTGTTAACAGACTGTAACTCTTCATTACCCGTGTGCCCTTTACACATAAACATCTGCTTTGCTCTTTCTTGTCCTAGAAGATGCTTTGCTGTAGCAGTGGGACCAGCTCAGGTCCCTCTGTGTTGTGTTACCCAGTGCCTTCCAAAGTGTCTGCACTATCCTTGATAATGGAAAAGACTGTGCATCGTAGCCCTTCCTGATTCTGCCACTTAGAGCTTATTGGTACTTTTAATCAGCTAAAACTTTGTGCTCATCCACTGTGAGTTGGCAGAGCCACTTATTATCCATACTTAGGTCCGTGCAGTTAGTATGCTGAGGACATCTGTCACGATTCTTGTCAAAGTACCTACTGTTTCTGCCAAAGGGGATGGAGCATACAACCACAGCCTCTTTGGATAAATCAACATGTACTGTGTATGCCTTATCCCATATCTGTTCTCTGTTTCTGGTGTGATCTTTGCTATCTTGTAGAATCACTAATAGCACATATTTAGAGTGTTTTCTCACAATCTGTTTGAAAGGCAATTGCAGATTACATTGTGTACATGGTAATAATAAAGTCTGCACTGTGCTGTGCACAGAGTGTGACATTTATTTCTCTATCCCTCCACCAGGTGTTATTCTCCAATTTCCACCTGCTATGCACTGTGAAAATCGGGGCCTAGCAGTGGAGGTAGAAATACAAACGAGACAAACTGAATTTTCCTATTTCCTATGTATTTCCTTCTTACTTTCCGTGGAAACTGATGAGCACTCATCCCTCTGTTGTGGGGTTTTGTTGGTTGGTTTTTGCAGGGTTTGGTTTTTTTTAGTTTTTGAATCTAGGGAAAGTGAAAGATGCACTGGTATTTGTTTATGTATGTGGTTTAGACTTGTTAAAACAGCAGTGTCACATGTATAAAATGTATAGGGACACAGGAACCACAACAGATTTTAGTACCACTTTTCAGTCTACCTCTGTATTCCTTGTTAATAGTGATAAAAGGTAGATCACTCCTATGAGAAATAAGTCACTGAGCCACAGTTGCAGAAAAGTTACACCATCACAGACAGCCATTAGCCGTTACTTTTTGTGTATCCAGACACAAATCAGAACAGAAAGGTTCCCAGTTTTTCCTGTTCTGTGTGATGCCAGTTCTGACACTGAAGCAGCTATGTAGAAGATGTAGGACTTATCTTTTATAGCTATTAAAGATGGCATGAGCTGTTGTAGGAGGAAAAGGTTTATCAGAAATCAACATGTATTAAGACTAGCAGATTTTCCTTTAATGAGTAACATGTTATGCATGTTTTCCTTTTTTTTATTTCCTGTCATATTGTAGTAACTAGGTGTAATTTTTTTGTTTCTTTTTTGTCTAATACCACTAAGGACTTACATACTTAACACAGCTATCTCACAGTCCAGTAGGTGGTAAGTACCTATACAGATTTTTGGTTAAAAAATGCTATTTCTGCTGGATGTGCTGTTTTTGACAGGGCTATCAGAGACAAGTGTCTCTAAATACAGATTTACAGATCTATACTGAAATAGGACTGTAGGAGATAGTTAGATGTGGAACTTAGTAAACATTACCAAATTTTCAATTATTCCTTCTATTTGCTCTGGGTATGGTATCTGATAAAATATAGCTATTTGCAAGTGAGTAAGCAAACTAAAGCCGCTGTAGCCTTCTTTTGGATAACGGAGGCTACTTTCATGTCAGTGTTGGTGTAATTATTTTAAATGTTTCCAAGGTAATAAGCTTCCAAGAAATATAGAAGTGCTGTCAGAGCACTAAGCTGCATTGTCAGGCAGGATGATGAGCACACCAGGTAGTGAAGTGGCACATGGGAAAAAGAAACATGATTGTTTGAAGGAGTTCTCAAACATACTCTGAAGTATGAAGCTTTTGAGCTTACAACCCTATATAGGATGCAGGGGAATATGAGCATGTATATTGGAGGGGAGGGGCATTTTGATCACAAGTACCACTTTTGCAACCAGGAAAACCTGTGGGGCAAAGGAGGCAGTGGCAGATTGGCTCTCCCACTGAGTGGTGCTACTGGTTTTGTGACAAGAAGCAGTCAACAATGCACCTACTGACCTTAAATCATCCATTTCCACTGAAGGAATAGATGTTCCTAAGGAGCTCACCAAAACAATGACAAAAGAGATTCAGGGAAGTAGCTGCTGAATAATTTTGCACATTTCAGTATGATATTCTGTGTGTATTCTAAAACTGGGTCTCCATTTGTTATTCAGAGAAGAAAAAAGGAATATTACAGTGTTTTTCTGTGCCTTGTCTTCCCCAGGCACACCTTTGTATAAAGAAAACAATGTGGGAAACCTGTTCTAGGTGGCAACTTGAAGATCCAGTAAACAAGTAAACTTTGGGTATATTTGAAGACTTGCTATGCGTTTGATGACCAACTGTGTTTACTGTGACCAACTTCTATTTATATAGAATGCCCATATTTAGCTGCACACCTGTCTTCTACCTAATAAAACTTTCCTCACTGATGCCTTCTTACCAGTATATGGGATCTGCCCTGAATATATCCGTTTTCAAGAGCACAGTTTTGCTTTCTGACATGAAAAATAGCCATTATTTAAATATTTTTCTTTAAGTGTCACTCTGGTTACTCATTTCTCTTGCCAATGGCACGCTTAGAAAAATCTCTGTTCTCTGTGTGGCCATGATTATAATATCTCGTCTGACCTCTAGTGGTTTCTTCCTGAACTGAGTCTCCTGTGTACAGAGTTCACTGCTTGCGTTTGGCAGCCAGGAAAGCGATGAGCACAGGTTCAGCACTACCTCAGATTTAAGAGTGTGCAACACAAGGAGAAACTAAATCGGATCTCAGGAGCATGTTCACGGCATCCCAGTCCCTATCAGGAACAGTGTGTCCAGCAGAGGCAGGGCAGTTGTCCCCTTGCACTCATCACTGGTGAGACTGCACCTTGAGTGCTGTGCTTAGTTTTGTGCCCCTCACTACAGGAAAGATATTGAGGTGCTGAACCATGTCCAGAAAAGGGCTACAAAGATGTTGAAGGGTCTAGAACACAAGTCTTATGAAGAGCAGCTGAGGGACCTGAGGTTGTTTGGCTTGGAGAAAAGAAGTCTCAGAGGAGACCTTATCACAAAGGAAGTTGCAGCTGGGTGGGTGTTAATCTCTTCTCCAAAGTAAGCAAGCAATAGAAAAAGAAGAAATGGGCTCAAGCTGTGCCAGAAAGGGGTTAGATTGGATATCAGGAAAATTTTCTTCACTGAAAGGGTTGACAAGCACAGGCTGCCTAGGGAAGTGGTGTAATCACCATTCCTGGAGGTATGTAAAAGTCTTGTAGACATGGCACTTAAAAACATGGGTAAGTAGTAGGACTTTGCTGTGTTGAGTTAATGGTTGGACTCAATGATTTTAGAGGTCTTTTCCAACCTAAATGATTTTGATTCTATTATTTTTTCTTATTTAAGGTTGTTGCATGCAAGATTGCATGATTAGTTGCATGTGATTAAAGTTTAGAAGCTCCCTACATGAGCTTAGGCATATTTTCTGCACATCTGCAAACTGCAATAATATGTAGACATCTTTATACAGTGCTTTGAGATCTATGGGCAAGTTTTTCATGAGTTTAGGTCAACTTGATCTACCAGCTATCCTGACCTAATATTATAAAGCAGGAATGATCTTCTGGATCTATTTAAGCATGTGTATATTCTCAGTGCATTGTCATGTATGTGTTCATCATACACCAGTGCTTGTATACTCAAAGATTATTGCTTGTAAAATGATGTTAAGGCATCATAGTAATTGTATGTCTTATCTCTTTGCAGGTGATTATGAAGCATGCCTGTTTGCATGGATGTACGTGTAGATTAAGCACATAGGTGTTTGTGCATCTTTATGCATGTTGAATCTGCATGCAGATTTCTGTATGGTATAATCCTATTTCAGTAGGTGCAAAATCAGTCTGATGTTCTCAAACCTGTTTTTCCTTTAAACATTAGTCATGTTCTTATTCCGTGTATTTAAACATTTCATAACTGTCTGCTTATTTAACAATTGCTATAACAAACTATGGATGAAGCATAAATAATTCATAATCACAGGAACAGACATGTAAATAACCAAATTCCCTGAGAAATGAATGGGCAGGTACTCACACTGCTGTTCCAGTGACTTGTGTATAAGCAGATCAGCTCCTCCAAACTCCCAGATGCTGCTGCACTTTTCCATCTAGAATCTTTTTGGCTACATTTGTTATGCTAATAGAAAAACAGGCTTGCTGTTGAGTGTGCACCTACTTCTGAAAAATGATTGCTATATATAGCTTTATCTTCTAAAAGAATGAATGTGGCTTTAGAATGTTTAATGTCAGTGCATACACCAATTTCTCTGGGTAATGATTTTAAGGTAAGCAGTTTTGCTTCAAAATGTTGACTTTTAGCCTGATATTAATGCTTTCTGTCTCTATTTCAGATAGTAAATTGGTAGGAGAAATTTGGAAGGGGTTTCTGGTTAATAGATCCACTAGACTGGGTAATGATATAAAATCTCAGTGCATCAGATTCTGAATAGCTGAGGAAGAAATAAGGTTTTCTATGCAAGTAGCAAGAGAAAATAGAAAGTGTGGGAATGTACTCTGAGTAACAGTAAACAGATTTTATTTTCCTTTCCTCTGGAGCCTGTTACTCTTGTACCTAACTACTGTTTTAATTTATTTAATTTTAAATGTAGTTTTCTGTTATTGCACCTTGTGTGGTTGATGATCCAGTCACAGTATTTAATGCATTACCTTAGTAAAGTGCAGTTTTGGAGCTGAACTGAAAGTTCTTTGTAATATTCCACACTGCCATCAGTAAGTGTGCCATTTGCTTACAGTTAGGTAATTTTACTCTGTAATCATCTGACATCAAAATAGTAACTAGTGTTTCAGTTCAGTATTATAGAATATCAGAAGAATAGAATCTGCATGAAAACTCCTTGTAATAAAAAATAGTGGATGAATCATGAGATTGGAGTCAAGAAATCTGTACTGCATTGGCAGTTTTGATATTATCTGCTTTTATAGCCTCAGGCTAGTAATATTAAACATATCCTGTCAAGGGTTTCTGAATCAGGCAATTGTGTAATTGAAGTATACAGTGCCTGTGCAGAGTTTTGACTTTACCTGCTCAAGATCATTATTAATGAAAGTAGATTAAAAATGCAAGCTCAAGCACTTCTAAATTAGGATGTACCAGAGTGATTATTGTCCTCTTTACAATTATTAACCAGGGGCTAAAATTTAGCAAAATTAAGAAGAATTCAGATAACGAACAGGCAGCCTTAATTAAAATCACCATTTACAGCTGCTCTGAGAAAAAGAATTAGATACAGGTAAAGGGTAAACCAAGCTTTAGCCTTGCTAGCAGTGATAGGTATCCCAACAGTTGCGTTTGGTGGTACTGAGATTCATTTTCTAAGAAGCTAAGAACTGGATTTAATGTGCACTGATGTTTTGAAATGATTGCTTAATTTACTAGTGAATGTTGTATAAAACATATTATTCGCTGTCCATGATTCATTATGTATCTAAAATTATACAGGGCGCTTTATTTGGGAGTCATATATTTTTTACTGCTGTCCTTAACAGTGATTACAATTGAAGGAAACAAAGAGTTAATTTTTAGATGTCAGCACAGCACCTGTAATGGGATGCAAAGGGAAGCTTTGTTCTGTTATCCTGTCAGTAAACTGCCTGTGCCTTCTTCAAATAGACAGATTGAACATTGCCTTCCTATCAGTGGATGGAGGTGGCAGCTAGCTCATACTCCCATCTTTATTGCAATGTTAGAGTGTTAATTTTGGAGGAGTAATCACTGGGAGAAATGCTTGGAGATATTTTTGGGGAGTGGCATAGTGATTTTGTACCTTTTTTAAATGAGATGGTATTGAGTTCATCTGGAAGCTGTTCTTATGAGGGTGGGGAAGTGAGAGAAGAGAGGGATGATGCAGGATCCTCTCTGAACCTCAATAAGAAAACAAATGGCTTAATGAGAGACCTATTTGAATAAGACAAAATAACAGTAAGAATATAGATGGCCAGTAAATCTTATGTCCCTTCAGATTCTGGACATATGAAGTTTATGGAGCATCTGAAGGAATCCAGGTAGATTTTCCCCCAGCACTGCATGGAGCAGAACAGAAGAGAGACAAGCTCTCCCTTTTGGTCATTCAAGCTAACATATAATTTCCTTTTAAGAACAAACCCCTTTGTTCCTACAGCATGATCTCATGAGAACTTTTTGCTACACTTTTAGAAAAGGCAAGGCCAGGAATGCGGGTGGTGCCAGTGCCAGCACAATGTGGGATCTGTTACCAGGCTCCTCAGTTGCGATGAAAGGGAGATGATCAGAGGGCTGGAGCACCTCTCCTGTGAAAACAGGCTGAGAGAGCTGGGGTTGTTCAGCCCAGAGAAGAGAAGGCTCCCCAGAGACCTTAGAGCACCTTCCAGCACCTAAAGAGGGCTGGAGAGCGACTTTTACAAGGGCATGTACTGGCTTCAAACTGGAATAAGGCAGATTTAGATTAAATATTAGAAAAAAATTCTTCACTGTGAGGGTGGTGAGACACCAGCACAGGTACCCAGAGAACTTATGGGTGCCTGATTGCTGGAAGTGTTCAAGGGCAGGCTGGATGGGGCTCTGAGCAACCTGATCTAGTGGAAGTTATCCCTGCCTGTTGCAGGGAGGTTGAAACAGAATGATCCGTAAGGTCTTTTCCAAACCAAACCTTTCTTTGAATCTATCATCTGATGGTTATCCTGTGGCCAAGGGTGCTGTGCAGTACCACAAAGGCCAGAGGGCCATTCTGCATGTGCAGCACAGCACATCACAGACTTGCTCCTATGCAGGTTTGGTGTCATGTGGATCTCTGACTCCTAAACATGCAGTGGTTTCTTGTTCAGGAATGATACAGAAGAAGGGAAAATGTAGGTTTAATCTCTCAGTGCCATACCTTCTTTTCAAACTTGCAAACCTCTGCAGAGACCACAGACTTTATGCAGCATTTTGCTAGCATAAGGACTGAGTAACTAACCCCAAAGGATTCTTATTTCTTTCCCTGTTTTTCTCATGTCATTCCAGGAAGCAAAGTGTCATCTACTTCACAAATGCATGCACATTTTCTCCTGTTTCCTGGCTTTACTTTATTAATATTTTCTATTTGAACTGTGTCTAATATATGTTTTCCTGACTGAACCTTTCAGATGCAGGAGAAAGTGCCAGGATCTGTAGAAATGGTACATTTGCATTTAGATCTGACAAGATGTAGAATTTTTATGCAGTTTTGTGTGCAGTTTTAATATTTTTTGTTTCCACACCAGAAGCCAGTATTTCCCTCCATGCATTACTAATAAACTCTAACAAAATTTCAGGCATAAGCTTTTGAATGGATGGAACATATAACATTTTTTCTGTAATGTACTCATGTTCAAGGAGTGAATTATCCTGAAAAATTAAGTGAAAAAGTGACATTTGACATTTTAAAGTCTATTAAAATAATGATATGTTATAAAATAAACTGTGTTAAATTGACAGTCAAACATCCCCAAGATATTAGGGGTGCAGCATCCCTCCTTCAGTTTCCACCTTTTCAAGGTAACTTTTCAATTTTTATTATGGGAATGGAAGGGATCAAATAGCCAGCAGTGACAAGGTACATTATGAAATCTGCAATAATGAGCGCATTTTTGTTAAAAGGCAGACTTCAACTCTCTAGAAAATCCATATTTGCTCTCAGGTTGAAAGAGAAAACTGTAGTGCGTGAAGGGACCACATTCGCTAAAACTAGCTGGGGAACATGAAAGTAACACCTTATGTTCTCACTGTCACTTCTTGTGGATTGCAAAGGATTGCAATGCAGGCTGGGTATGAAGGATCATTGACAGCACTGTTTATTTTGTCCCACGAGCAGGAGTGTTGGCTCCATCTACACATCTCTCAAGTCCTGGCCACTCATCATGAGCTTTGTCCATCTGACTTCACTGCTCCCCACAGCAAGGGCTTTTGTCTCTCGTAATGACAGGACTTGTCTTTGACATTTTCACCTCATAACCCTGTCAAAGGCAGCTGTGAAGGAGACTACCTATGAGGTCGTGGTCTGAGATCATAAAATGGAGAAGAAACAGACACTGTGTTGCTGTGAAGGAGGTGGTTACCAGTCAGACCTGTCATGTAACATTGTCCTGCCGAGTGGCGCAATATGCAGCCAAAGCCCAGAGTCATGGCTTTCCCCAGCCACACAACCTGAAGCTCCAGAAATGCCTCTTGACTGATAGGAAGTTGCAGTGGTCTCTCTTGAACCTCTGAAAAAGAAATCTGAAATGTCTGTCTGTGCTCAGCTGAATGATTGGAGGCATTTACTGAATCTGGTTTCTAGCATGAATTTGCTTAATGAAAGCATTTGTTTGTACTTCCAAACTGAAATATCATTTTAGATGTCCTCAAAATCTGAAAGAATTAGTATCTCTCTTCTGGACTGCGATTGGAACCATCTTTAGTCACTATAGATTTTTAATCTGTGGAGATTTTTTTTCCCCCAGGGTTATAGTTATGGGTTATGATAGCTGTTAAAATTCAACTTAAAAAACAAAGCTTAGTTTATAAATAAGAGGAGCTTGAAGAGCTATTTGTGAATCAATTTTTCATTTAATACAATATTTTATGTACTGACAGCCTTCCTTTGATCTATATTTATTATCTGCCACTTGCTTTGAAATGAGAAATGTAACTACTTTGATAAATGGATTTGAAAGGTTTTCTAGTTTCATGGTAGCTTCTCTAAGTTACCATTATGTGCTTTGATGAAATGCTATTTGGTAAGTTTCTGAAAGGATATTTTGGTGCTCTGGGAGAGTGGTAGCTCTCTCTTTTTCATTGTATGGATATACATGAGAGGATGTGAGAGGCAGGAACTGTTTCAGTTTCCTTTGTGCAGATAGTCACCAAAATAGTCCAGTACTCTTTTCACTGGCATGTGGAGGTCACTCATTAAACTCCTTCTTCAGACCTTTAAAAACCTCCCTAAGTCACTTTTTTCTTAAACTTGAAGTGATCTATGACATTTAATTTTCTCTTGGGCTGAATTTCACAAACAGAAGTTAAACTTATATGCTTGCTGGTTTGCTTATTACATGATACACATCAGTGTTTTTTAAAGTAGTAATCCTTTTTATTTAGATAAAAAATGTTCCTTTATGCTGGATCTTTAGTTCAGTAGCAGATTTTGTTGCTTCTGATATTAAAGAGTGATTCAGTGAAGGTTTTCAGTCTCCATATTTATATGTTAGGGAACCAGCCATCACAGAGGTCACTGCCCACACCTGAGAGGATGAGGTCTTGCAGGGCCAGGGCTGAGCTGAGCAAAGGCAAGTCAGCTAAAGGAGAGTCTCTCCATGTGATTCTTCCTTACTGTTCCTAGGGAGACCTTTCCCATTGAGTCCAGCAGCTTCAGACTCAGGCTGTATGACCAGAACCAAAGGCCTATGTAGCAATGGTAGTCTTCCATGCAACTTGGGATGAAAGACCCTGAGAAGATTCCATATGCAGGATATGGCCCTAGTTATTTCTCAGTGCATCCAGAGACTTACACCTGACAATTTATTTTTAAGAGAGCACTCTTGCTTCCCAACTGTTGTTACTCCTTCAGCCTCCCTGTTGGGAGAACGAGGGCTGGAAAAAGTGAGGTACTTATCTGAGGAAACAGTCCAGTGTTTTCAGGTACTTTCTGTACTTTTTTTCATCCAAAGACACTGTGCTCTTGCTCCTTGGTAAGAAAGGACTGTCCTGTTTTTCACTATTGCAAATGGCATTTTCTACTGTTGACCTGCTATTTATCTTATAACAGATAATTAACATTTTTATATATATTTATTGCCGCTTCTGTCAGGATAATTTATTCTTCACTATGGTTTCTTGGATCTCTTTCTCTTCCTCTTCACCATCATCCTTTGTGCAACTACTGGCTAAAACACCTATCTCTATTAATCACAGTTAGGTGTCCAGATTTATAGTGCATCAGCTGTACTTTCATGGTACCTGCTTTATGTTTGGATCATCTATCTCAAGACAACTGACTGAAGCGGGACAAAACAAAAATGTAAGTACTACTCTAAGCACTCTGCAACTGAAATAACCCCTTTTCAAAAATGCTGAAAGAGATTGTCAAGGATATGGCAATGAAATGTAAGTTCATTATTCATCATAATAGAGAGAGCTGTGAGAGGAAAAAATACTGCTTTGTGTGGATGTATTCATATATAACAGGCAGGAGAGGAAACCAGACTTCTTAAACTGAAAGCATTGTTATTTGTTTCTGGATGGGTCAAATGGAGAAGAAGATTCAAATTTTGTACCTAACTTTTTGAGTGACTATATTGTAGTAATTTCATATATATATATTTAACTGATTATCTACAATTTCTTTACAGTGGCAAGGTCATTTTCTCTATTTCATTTTGCTTGTCTGTGATATATTTTTTTTTGAATGCTACTTACTCAAGCATTTCTTTATACAATTCACAATATTTTCATGTGAGGAAAAAGCACTGCTCTCTAGTGGGCTCATAAGCTGCTGCAGCTTAAAGGGCAGCAATAACAGAGCCTTTGTCAGACTTCACCTGTGCTTAGGTTAACTGACAAAAATATTTGCCTCTGGAATGCAAAGTTCAGACCATCTACAAAACATGTTAATGTGCCTGTCCAGCAGGGGAAAGAAGTGTGCCCTTCACCATATGTTCTCTCTCCTGTTGTTTTAAGACCTTTCCTCAACCTTGCTTAACTATAGGCAAGGAAGTTGAAATATTCTGCTGAATCAGTGTCTGTATGTGAAAGGTAGAGTTACAATACAAATATGGAGGAAGCTGATTTAAAACCAGGATGAAAAAGGTAACAAAATCCTTTTGTTGCTGCTATATTGCTAACTCTTGCGCAAAGCCTGTTTTGCCAAGAACAGTGAATGCGATGCAGCTCCCAAAGAGCAAATCTGATGACAAGGAGTCTTAGGTTTTTATTGTATTTGCTTGAAAGAGTAGCAATTTAGACCCAAGTGAATAATTCAGAGCAAACAGTTTATCTGATGAGTTTGGCATTTTTCTTAGATCATGAAATATCCATGAGCAAAATTGTAGCTTCCTTATTTTTTGATGAGTGCATTTTTGAATTTTTCTTTCAAGCTTGTGATTAGCAGAAGTGCTTTAAATGCAGACTGTGTTGTAACTGGTCATTAAGTTAACATTTTTTGTTTTCTGACTCTTCAGGATGCTCTTTTACCTCCATCGTCTCATTCTAAATGTGATGAGGACACTTAGTGGACCCAGAGCTTTTGGATTTTCCCCCAGAAATTCTCCACCATCACCTGCCTTTTTAAACTAAAGAGATTAAATGGGAATATTGTATGCATATGAGGGAAAAACGTGAAGGGAAACTGTGTGGGTAGTGAAATTACCAGAAGGATTACTGACACAATTGTTGAGAGAAGGCTGTTTTGAGTTTCTAGGTATCCTATCCATCTACATGGTGGGTTATATTTGATTGTCCTGCTTTGAAGATATCTTTTCTGTCAGTCAGTTTCACTCTTTTGCCCCTGCTTTACACACACCCACACACCTCTCCCAACTTCTCACACCCACTCCATCCTCCCCAGTGACAGTAATCTGTCTGGATAAAATCTTTCTGTAACACAAAAACAAGAACAGGGACAAACATTACTGAAGTGAATTTCATTGAAACTATAAATGAACATCAGTAGATTTTTTTAAACTTTTTTGTTTAGTTCTTGTAACGTAGAAGAGTTGCATACATGTGATGGCTGAGCAAGGCATGGAAAGATGGCAGCTTGTTGAAAGCTTTTTCTGTAAAAAGACATTCCATCACATCCAGAGCAAGCTACTGGTATAGCTTTCTTTGTCAGCTAATCATTGAAGATAGAATGATGAAAATTTTCTGTGAGCAGAAGAAGTCATCAGCTAGAGAAACGAGAAAAGGAGCAGAAGGAAAGGAAAGCAAGAAGATTATGCCAGATGCTCACTTGCAGCTGATTTATTATATGGAGTCATTCTAATGCAATATATTAAGTTGTCCAGCTGTGTATGTGCCTGCCTAATATGACAGTATTACTGTAAATGGGGAAGAGGCCCTGGGCTTCAGGGTCCAAATAACGATTCAGAAATCTGGGGATCAGTTCTTAGTTCTGGCTCAGACACCTGTTCTATTTGAGACAAGTCTTTTATCATCCTGTGTTTGTGTTCTCCATGTATAAAATGGGTCTCTATCCCTTTTTATTACCTGCTGCCATACCTGTATTGTCTGCAGTCCTCTTGAGTAGAAATTATTTCTAGCAGAGACCAGTCACTTTAACGGTTGCAGCTGCAGGTAAAGTTAATTCATTAGCAGCACACATCAGGCCTTATATTCAAAGCCTCCCTGTCAGCTGTGCCAGCTGAAAAGCACCCTTAGTCACCTTCAATTCAGAAAGAGTGCAGCCTTCCCCATGGTACTGCGTCTGGCTTCTCATCATCATCTGCTTCTGCATGGAACTAGGTTAATTTCCTACCCTCCAATCTGATATTCACTCCTCAACACATGCTGTGAGTTTCTCAGCAAACAGGTCCTGTCACTTGTTATTCATGTGGGTCACCAGCAGTAACTCATACAGTTATCAAGCTCTGTTCTAAGAGCCATATGCTTTTTTAGAATAAAATGTATTCAAGAGAAGCGTGTAACAAAATCAGCAAACACAAAATGTGTATAATCTTTTTCCTAAGTCTTAATATTTCCTGGATCCAAGAAGGCTGAATATCCTTAGGGTCCCTCCACAGACTCTGCCTGTCAGCCTGGCATCAATTCTGGTAATTGACCTTCTGTCCCTTCTTCGGAAGTGCTTTAAAACACATTACAGTTCTTTTGATCTGCAGCCTCCTGACTTTGTTAGGAGAGCGATTGCTCTCCACTGGAGCTAGGACGCTTGAAGCTAACAGCTTGTCTGCCGCATTCTCACTGGAGACTTCACTATGCTTCTCCTGTCTCCTCTAGATATGTTGGGTAGCTTTTTTGCATGCAGTCCAAAAACCCTAAATCAGTTTTTAATCAGTAAGTTCTCTGTAAGGCATAGTGTGACCTCACTTTAAGTCTACAGTAACTGACCACCTGGAAAATATTCCTACTCTAACCTGCAATATTGATGCTATGACTGCATATAAGTAGTCCTTTTCAGTTTCTTCACTGCTGTCAAGCATTGGAACAGGCTGCTTGGGGAAGTGGTTGTCACCAGCCTTGGAGGTATTTAAAATACTTATAGATGTCACACATATGGACACGGAATAGTGGTGGACTTGGCAGAGCTAAATTAATGGTTACACTTAATGATCTTAGAGATATTTACCAACCTAAGCAACTGTAAAATTTTGTATTATTACTCAGAAATTCCATATATGGAACTTAGGATGTGAGGAATGTCCTACTAGCTCAGACTGATGGTCCATCAAGCTCAGTGTTGTGTTTCAGTGGCACTAGGAGATATTTACCAAGTCTGTATCAGTCTTAGTGTTCTCTTCAGTATGTTCTCCTTATACTCCACCCATCCAAGATTATGGTGTTACGGTTGTTAGAGGTATCTACTTAGAGACATGTTGTCAATGACTCTGTCTAACCATTTTGTAACCTGTGATACACTTCCTAAATCCACAAATTTTTGATGGTGAATTCCAGAGGCTGACTAGCAGAAGAATCAATTTCTGCGAAGAATCCATTTCTTTTATCCATTTTAAATTGATTTGTGAATCATTTTGATAGGTATCCTCTAATTCCTGTATTGTGATATGTGAATAACAGTTCTTCATTCACTTTATCCACTGCTTTAATTATCCTGTACATCTTTATCTCACCTTCCCTCATTCTGTTCTTCTCTGAATTGGAGACTTCCATCCTTTTTAGCATCTTCTCATAAAGTAGCTTTTCCACCACCATGATCATCTTAGCTTCCCTCCTTTGTACAGTCCCTAACTCTACTTCATCCTTCAGGAGTGGCAGGGATCAGAACTGGGCACAGGACTCAAGATGTGGGCAAACAAAGGTTCTAACAGCAACAAAATAATGCCCTTTGTCTTGTTCTCAATACCTTTTCAAATTATGCCAAACTTTATTATTATTATTATTTGTTGACAGCTGCTCCATAATTAATTGGTCTCAGCTGTTTCTAGGATTTTGGTGAGCTATGTGTCAGTTCTGATTTTGGTAGCTTGTAACCATGGCTCAGATTATTCTTTCCCTACGTTCATTGCTTTATATTTGTGGCAAAATATGTATCTACACTCCTATGAAATTTTTTTTCTATAGTGTGACTCTAATTTGTGAAGTTTGTTACGAGCTCTGCAATACTGACCATTTGATCACTTGCAATTGTCTCACAGCAGCACACAGCACTCCATCAGAAAGAAGCATGTCCCCAGGTTGCATACAAAACCTGCATTTTCTTACTGCCAGCAGAAATGCAAGAGTAGATAGGAGGGCACACTTGCTTTATCTTTCCAAGACCATGCTTTTGTGCAGGGCTTAAAAAGCATGGCCTCAGCAGTCTGATTTAACACAACTGCTAGAAAATTCAGCACAAAAGTAATGACACTTACCCTCACTTCTTCCATGGAGCCAAAGAAAATCAAATCATGTCTGTGTAACGTCACACTAATTCTTCTAACATGTAATATCCTGAAAGGTAAGCACAACGTGTTTGATTTAAGAGTCATGTTTCAGACTTTACTCTCAACTCTATTATTCTCTGGACCTTATTTTTTGCCTTCAATATTACTGTATATAGAACTTCAACTATACAACTGCTTTAATTTTTAAAACAAGCAAAGTACAGGTTTGAAAGTGTCAAGATGAACAGGGTCCCAGCTGCCATTTTAGCTTCCATCAAGGTTTCCATGAAGCTTTTTGTGAATACATATGTTCCAGTTCTTACAACATTGGTGGGCCCCATTAATCATGCTGTCCTGAAATTCTTGCTGAGTACATCAGATTATGCAGAGAGAATACATGATGCCCTCACAGATGGCTTTACAATAGTTATTGTAAGTCACCCCTGCTTTATGTGGATAAAGAGGTAAGGAAGGCAAGCCTATGATCATGGGGAAAATATTTGCTGTGTCCTAAAATGCAATAGCCTTTTGTAGAAACTTTTTAAATGCCCATGTATCTTGCCTAGCAGCTGAAATTATGCCCCTTTATGTACACAAAGTGTCCTGTCTAATGTTTTTTCTCTATGGTTTTAGGGGATATATTTCTTAATTTTTTAACAATCAGCAGAAACCACAGCTTTTACACCACAAAGAAATAAAATGTATGCACTAACTTAATGAATGCATTTCCAGTGACATTTCTCTTTGAGTCTGCAGCAGATTTGTAGTCCAAAGATGTCTTTTGTTCAGAATGACATGCTTTCTAATTTATTACAACATGCTACCATCTTGCACTTTAAAATTAGCAGGTGGAGCTTTTCAGAGCTTCAGATGTCATTTACATGCCTAATTTCTACATAAAGTAGGTGGGAATAAGATATGCAGTTGTCATTCATGCCTTTGAATAATTTTCCTGTTCTTATTGGTCCTCATAAATTGTTTGTTTAATCTGTGGTATTTTTAAAAAGAGGTCCCAGGAATCTCCAGTAACTTCCCACACAGGTGGGTACCTCAGTAATGGCCTGACCAGGAATGCTTGGCAGGATTTTATGTTTCCACAAGCTGCAGTAAGCCTGCAATCCTGGCTTTAAATATGGGTCCTGAGTGCTCTGGAAGATGCTTTTCAGACTGCAGTAGGGAGTTGGGCTGCACATTTACTGTCAGCAAAGACAATGAAGCAGGTCTTAAGAGTGCCTTTGGGTATTCTGAGAAGACAGCAGTAAGCATATCCCTTGGAATCATTCCCTGCCCCATTTGTTATTGCTTTGTCATAAACATTTGTCAATGAAGACTGATTTTGAAAAGAACCACGTTTGGGAGTCTGGAAGTAAAGAGCTATAATATGAAACATCTTTAAAGGTAAATCAATTTTGTGGCCTAATCAACTGAATAATATCCTTTTAGCTTCAGCATCAGAAATGCTGCTGTGTATTAATCTGCAGAATCTTTATTTTCTTTTTCTTCTTTCTCAGGGACAATATATTCTTGAATAGTATTTCCATTGCAGGAAAGACAGACATGTATAAATAACTGTACATGTGGTGGTAATTTTTAATAAGAAGGTAATGAAAAAGGAAAACAGAAACTCACTTTAACTCTTTGTCCTGCAAGAAAAAGCTTTAAATATAGTAATGAAAGATGGTTGTGTCTGTTTTGGTAAATGTATTTTTCCATTGTGCTTAGAAGCAACCAGTAAAACAATGTAAAATTGGATTAGTTAAGCATTCAGCCTTATTAACTTGGTTTACCTGCATGTAATCTTAAAATATCCCCCAAACAGTGGTTTAGCAATGGTTTTAGATACTCATTCTAGTTAATTTCATTTTGGGGAAGATACTGACCTAGACTAGAAAGGCCTAGACGCATGAAAAGTTCTAGGTGCTCAGCCTATTTTATTCTGTTCTGTTCCATTCCGTTCCATTCCTTATTTTTGTGTCTAAATACCTCTCTGGATCTGGTCTTCACTGTCGTATTCTAATTTCTGTTGAATGAATAAAAGTCCTTCCATTTTCCTATAAAATTATAGTCTTTCTTCGACAATAGGTTTGGACAAAAAAAAACCATATGGTTTATTTAAAATGGAAGCCTGAAACCCATTTCACATATGGTTAATTGAAAAGATGAATTTGACTGGGGCCAAAACCAGAAGGTGTCTTACTGAATTAAGGCTGTAAGAAACTGTCCTGAAGAAGTTTGTCAGCATTTCTCACTTAGAAGTACAAATGAAAAGAGGGATGGCAGAGATTTTGAGGTACCTTCCTATCCTCCCAGTTTGGAGCTCTGTTTTTTAGGTTTGCTTTTTTCTCCAGACCCACAGTGCAGCCAGAATTACATTGCACTGGAGGAAATGGCTGATAAGTCTTGTCACTTCAACTACATAACTTCATGTTATATTGACTTGAATGTACCTAATAAAAAATAGAACAACATATCTATCACAAATTAAGAAAAAAATTAATACTTTAATACTCACTGATCCACCATGAGATTATAAAATTTGTCATTTACAATGGTAACCACTGTCCTGACTTATATGATATTTTTTCCATGGTGTACTGAAATTAAAATAGAATCTACAATGTGGAATTTACCCTCCTAAGGGAAATATTTGAAGTCATTATAAGTCATCAGGACAATTTCTGCATTGCATTCAGTAGGTAGCCTGCAGAAATTTGGCCCATTATATGAGTTTTATTGGTCTTTCTCTCCTTTCCTACCTCTGACCCCTGGAAGGACTGCTAACATTTCACAGAGATAGAAGAGGATTGCTAAGTCAATAATGAATAAGTTCTATCAAGAAAATATACCTGGATGAAAGTGAGGTTTATGTGTGTTAATTACACTGAAGCCCTCAAAAATTAACTGGAACAGGACTTCAGTGGTGCATGGGTTTCTACCCACTGTGTTAGGCACAGCAGCAAAAAGTGTCTGAATTTAGATGTCTACAAGTTCCCTTGGCAGTTTTGTGATTTTATCCATTTGTTTGCTTGGCTTTCGTTTCAAATATTTGGAAACAGCATTTTGTTTGACCATTTTAATGAGGGAAGAAAAAAATCAACAGACAGCTAAGTGGAAAAGAAGACAGTCCAGGTCAACAAGCAGTGAAAAATCCTGCTTTTTTCTTCTTTTTCTTTTACAATTTTAAATAGCTGCTGCGTGTTCTGATTGCTGCATGGAACTTCAAACCCAGATCTGCCCTTTCCTGCTTATGCATCCTGGTCAAATATCCATCACAGCCTTTTCATCAATTTCATTTAAGACTGGTAATTGTATATTCTCTGGAGCAAAGATGGTTCTATCTTTACAAATGTCTGAGCAGTCCAGTTTGCACTTAAATCACTTATACAATAAAGGCTGACCATTATAGTAATCTGTGTTTACTTCACAGGCTAAAAAGAAATAAGCTTTCTGCAGAAGGCTTTTTGACTGCAAGAACACACTACTTCCTCTCATGCAGATATCTTTTCTGTATGTAAAGATGAACAATTGCCACTTAAGCTGCTTTTACAAAGAAGATTTATTACTTCCCAAGTGATATGACAATTATTGAAATCTTAAAAGTGGAATCCCCCATTTGCAATTAATGGTACTTCTATTATAGCAGGTGACAGCAGCAAAGCTTAAGCCTCTTTTTTTTTGCACTGCAGTTTTTCCTGGAGAAATGTTATATATCATAGCTGGGAATTAATAGGCTTGAAGAGCAATTATTCCATCTGAATAAATAATAATAAAATCAAATATTATAATCCCATGGTGTATAACTTAAAATGTGTAAATATATAAACTGCACTGGCATATATATAAGAAGTATTACACTTAAAAATATATTTTAAAACATATATATTCTAAATATATAAATATATTTAGAGAGAAAGAGATATTCAGCATTGTGTTAACTAAATATTAAGGCTGCAAAACCTTCTAAGATTCAGAAGCCAAAGAAAACCTGATTTAGTTTTTCTTTTCTTTGTGTACTTGCATTATTACATCTTGCCTGGCTATGTAATCACTATTTTTATGCTAATTTTGGTGGAAACAAAGCTTAAGAAATCACACTACCAGGGTCTGATATCACCTTCTAAAAACATCCGTATCCAGTGGTGAATTTCAAATGGTTTCCAGATATGAAAGTTTCAAAAGCAATCCTGTTCTGCTAGATTTGCTGAAGAATGGGCTGTAGAGGATATGAAACATTTATTTATAAACACCTGTAATGTTGTCCTGGATAAGTTTCAATTCTTTTGGCTGTTACTGTTCATATATATGCAGGTAGTGGGAGATAATGTAGGGGGAATAGATTACTTTAGCCTAATGCTTCAGATGCTTGAGTGGACAAAGATATGGAACTTTGCTGGAGGACAGTTGGAGGGGGAAGAGAAGGAAAAACAAGTTACCTCAACTTCATAACCCACTTATATATGGAGGTAAAAGAAAATGTTGCTATAATTCAGTTAAAAAGTCAATCAAAAAAAGAGATATAAATGCAGAAGAAATAAGACTTTATCAATTTTGATTGTTGCAATAAGACTTGTTTCCATAGGAAATCCTAAAGAAAAAATTGCTTATTCAATGACTAGACCTAATACTAATTCAGTTTTCACTTTTTCTAGTTTGTTGCCTTGTGAGGTACTTTGAGTTCTTCCCTCCCTTCCTCTAATGTAAATAGAATTATTCATTTTCCTGGGGTGTTTTTATGATGCAGTCTCTCCATGAACTTAGGACTTTACATTCCTTCATGGATTTAATTGTACAACATCTCAGTGAGTTGAGGAGCATTTATTATTCACATCTGACATGTCTGGAATTCGGGTAGAGGGACTAAGCCCCTCAGTTCTTAATTCATTTAAGACAGGGCTGAAGTGAGCATCTCTAGCACTTTCAGGACACATTTCTTTCCATGGTGCTATTTTTCACCTGCTCCTCACAACCTCTCTGCACTGCCCAGGTCCCCCACCTCAGTCCTTTCTGGGGAAACATTGAAAGGCTGAGGCAAGGGATGAATTATTCAAGGAACAAGTGTAGGTGTCCATGGGATACAGTAAGGACTGTGGGAAGGGAGAGGTGGCAACAGTATCTTTTAAGCCCCATATGCTCTTCTTTTACTTCACAACTATCTCAGGTTTTGGCTGCAGCTGTAGAACAGTTCTCAAGCATTTGCCCATGACGTAGCAGTGGAGGGCAATGAAATGAGCAAGGCTCTTCCCAAAAGAAGAAGAAATTTATTAGTATTAGAAGAATAAAAGAAATTTATTAGTATTCTTAGTATTTCTAACCTGCTCTTTCCACTTTCCACATCCTAATGCCCTGATAGGGGTTTAGAATGTCTCCTAATATTTGGAAGATTTGAAAAAGTAGGAATCACAGAATTGTAGAATAGTTTGGGTTGGAAGGGACCTTTAAAGGCCATATAGTCCAAATCCTCTGCAATGAGCAGGGACATCTTCAACTAGATCAGGTTGCTCAGAGCCTTGTTCAGCCTGATCTTCAATGTTTCCAGGGATGGGAGAAGGGATATATATTTAATTTTGGAGCCTTGTGCTTACTTTCTGCCAATACATTTCTTATTCTCTTTCTACATGTTGCCAAAATTTTTTTGTTGTAGCATTGCATTAATAGAAATGTCTGGTTCTCTGAGTAAATGATATATGATTTAGTAGGTGAAACTGTTTTTACCAATGCTACAGCACTTACCAATTTTCATTTCCCACTGGAAAAGGAAATCTCACAAGTGATTTTGTAGCAGAACTGACTTCCTCTTTGTTTAATGCTGTCTTCCCCTTGCAAAGAAATAGATTGTGCCTCTTTCCTGTCCTCCAGTCTAATATATTCCCATTTCCATCTAAACCTGACCCCTATTAATTACACACAAAATATGTCAGGAAAAATTTTGGAGCATCTGTCCTGGGATCTGTGTATTGTTGTACAGTCTTAGTGTGACAGGGCTTTGGTTGTTTTTGTTTCAGTGCAGCAAATGAGATAAACTCTGCAGCTGAAATCTGCTGTTTACTTTAATTAGCTATGCTTAATTAAAAGAGGATCTTATCTCTATGAAGAATTTCTACCAAAGCACATATTTAATGCATCTACCATCATCCCTCAGTCCCAAATTCTATGAAAGCCCTTAAACACATGCTCAACTTGAGCTGTGCTTTAATTACAGTCAAAACTATGGCTGCACCTCATCCTTTCCTAATGCTGAGCTGTCTCACAACACTGTCCCTTGCCACACACCTGGGCCTTGCTGAGAACAAGGACTGAAATAATTAATGTTTTTCCATAATTAAAGAAAATACTCAGATTAATTGTTTTGCTGGGCTAGGAGAAGTATTGTTGCTGTCCCTATTTAATTTGTATTTATTTATTTTCACATTTTCTGGCAGCTCTTGTGATGAGGAACAGTAAGTAAAGCACTCCTGTATTAGTCAGTCAGCAGAGACGGTTTCTTGGACATATTGGAGAACAGGCAAATATGATCAGAGGACAGCAGTAGAGTGGTTGGTATGTGGTACCTAGGATCAGAATAGGAGGCAGAGAAAAGCAATGGAAAAAAATATGAAGAAAAAGAGCAGGGGAGTGAGAATGTAAGGAGTCATCATCCAAAAGGATATAAGTACAGGAAAGAAATACATGGCAGGTCTAGGCCAGCCTGTGGAAGGAAATAAAGTCCACAACTACAGTAACCCATGGCATCAAATCAGCTTCCTCCTTCACTTCTGCTGAAGTAAGAGGATAACCAGAACTCTGTGACACCTGGGCTGAAGTCCAGTTCCCCCCAGTTTTACTTCAAAACCCTTGAACTTGTATACAGAAAAAGACCAACACCACTTTCTCCTTCTCTAGCAGCTTTGCACAGGCGTTAACCTACTCATTGTTACATGTTTTAACCTCCAGCTGACAGCAGAGTATTGGTGACTGTGATTAAGCATCTTGGCAAGAGATGAAAAAAGCTGCTGTCCATCCTTGGCTACAGTGCTGGCAGCTGGGGCCCTACACTGCGTCTGTTCACCCTAGGGGACACACCACACCACATTTTGCTTCTCTGTAACCTAACTCTCTTTTAATCTGCTGTATGAAAGTCTGATGGTGATGTTCACTGCTACTGCTAGGCCATGACCTCATTGGGAAAACCTTTATTTTGAAGTAGTTTTCAGGCATAGTGTTGAGTGCTTCTGGGGAGTGAAGGCTGAGAAGATGGTACTGAGAAAGAGAAAACCAGTGCTTTTCCATTTTACCTATTTACTTTTATAGTTATAATTCTATTGCAGGACAGCCTTTGAATTATTCCTATGAGAGTTTTTCTGGTTAGTTAGCATTTATGAAGGTTGCGGTTGCTCAGCTACATGAATAAGATTGAGCCTTTGGGGCTCTTCCCTCTGGCCCCATGCTCACATAGCCCTCAGCTGCCTCTGCCTGTGTCCTGAGAGAAAGCCCAAAACCTGACAGCTTATTTGAAGGACAGGGAGCTTTGCTCTTGCTTTCAGTATGTAAACCACACTTCTCCCCTTTCTGTGCACACAGGATTTCTGAGAGGCAAAGACAATACAGCTAGAAATGCAACTCCTTGGATTCCAGTCTACAAGTCCCTGGAGAAATCTGTGCAAACACAGCTGTCTTGTTGCTCTGACACACAAGGGGCTCCTTCTTGCTCTGCCTTTTCTAGATCAGTATGAGATGTTTCCAACATATAATAAGTACAAGTTCAATGCATGCATTTTTGAGTAATACTGTAGGATTACTTTGATAAAAGTGAGGCTTTTTCATAGGCAAAATTTGAATATCATTTAGCCATAGTGAAGCACTTGCTTAGGATGCACGCATGGGCTATGTGTGCGTAAAAGGATATGGGACACATTTCAAAGGCTTTTAGGTGCCTTATTCTAATTCCATGACTGGTAGATGTGGAAAGCTATTTAAAAATTTGGACCATAGTTCAAAAAATATACAGGCTCTTGTGAGCTACAGCTACCAGGCAGGGCACATAATATGAAGAGATAACTGAGCACCAAATCATATCACTGCCTCCTGCAGAACGCACATAACAACACAGCTCATTTGTAAGAATTTAAGTAAAAACCTCCAAGGAACTTCTATCTAGTCTTTTTTCACCTTGTCAAAAAGTAGAAAAGCTTCAGATGTTTTGAGTTTCTTTGCTTTAGTTCTAAACACCTTGGTGTTGATAATTATGCTTTACAGATGAAGACAGACTAATGTATTGATTGGCAGTATTTTTCGTGTTTATCTTTTGTAGCTAGTGGGTATACTGGAACATATTTTATGTTTGTTGTAGAAACATGTTTAAAAGCTGTCAGTTTTGCTGACATTTTAGTTGAAATTTCATTTCTAAGATTATATATTGTTGTAATGATGCAATTTTTTGTTTTGATGCTGTTCGAGTATTTGCGGCTTTTCAATCAAAAAAGAAAAAGAAAAAAGAAAAGGTTTGGAAATCAATACATGGATGTTCCACATAAGAGGTTTGACACCATGTTAAAACAACCAAAGCTTCTCTTTTATTAATATAAAATATTTTGATCCATACCATTTTTTTTTTACTTCTCTGCTGCTTACCAGCTTGTGTTTATTTCACGGCACAGCTGTTTCATTTTCAATTTTTTCCTGCTGGTTAAAAAATAAAATATAGTGCCACTCAATTATCCCTTGTATCTCTGCTACCTGCCCTTCTATTTACTCTTTTCTTAGTCACTTAACCTTTCCAATGTCAGTTCCCAGAGACTACACCCTCAAACACAATGAAGGACTATCATGAGTTACACCCACGCTGATGCTGAGGTTGTCATTTTAGTGGAACTCAATCACAGTTTTGCTGAGGAATAAATATAGCCCTGGTTTTAACTAAGTATTCATTTACCTGAGGAGTGAAAACATTAAACTAAGTGTTTTACGGTCTCACTGGACAACAGGAGAGCACATACCACATCTCTAAGAAACAGGACAATTGTAGTCCATCTGTAAACAAATCAGTGAGATCCCAGTATCAGGCATGTGGGTAATAAAAGCATGGCTCCAGTCCATTACCTTGAAATTATATTCTATAACTGAGAGTTATAGAAGAGAGTTGAAGGCAAATTACTATAGCTGAAGAACTGTTCTTCCAACTTTTGAGTAGCAAATGTGCCCAATATGGACAAAACTATTGCAATCCTCTTTTACTCTTTGAACGAGTTTTCATGTTCTCTCCTTCTCCAGTTGCAGATGATATTTTGTGATTATTTCACTTCTGGACTTCTCAACAAAATTTATCAATCCCAGAGCTAAATTAAGTCAGTGAGAGTATGTTGGTTCTGGATCTAGGGACAGGCAATCCATTGGGCCATGACACTGCATGTGGGCGCAACACCAATTCCCATTTTAACTGTGGGATCAAATTCTGTGCTCGTTGTGATTGATTTTTGCCTTGAATTTAGAAAACTCTACAGTACATTTTTGTTTCTTTGTTTCCAGATATCTGCCATCTGTTGTATAACACTCCAGCATATATCGATGCTTCAAATTAAACAAAATACCCTTCTTTCAGCAGTTCTTACTTTTTCTGATGTCTCAACCATGTAGAAACACATAAAATATTTATAGCAAAAATCTTTTGATTTTGTTTATTTCAAGGACTACTTAGAAAATGTAATTACATTTTTTTTTCAATGAAATTATGAGCCTTTTAGTATGAGGGTGATCATGAGTATATAAATAAGAATACACACACACACATTTATTAGGCTCTATATGCCATTTTAGTTGCAGGTTTGTCTCAAAGAAGAGCTGACCAAAAACAAGATTCAAGGTGCCAGCAAAGTGCTTGGAGAGTTTCCTAAACTAACAAATACCACTGAGGCTAGTCATTTTCTTTAAGCCTGCTTATCAAACATTTAAGAAGCTTTTCTGGGATTCAGAGGAATGCCCAAACTCCTCAGAAAATGAAGCACAAACAGAAAAAGATTTTTCCCTGGTATCTCAGCAGGACAAGCATTAACCGAGCAGTAACCTGGGGATGAGGAGGTTCAGGGGACATTCTTTTCAGTGCCTATAAATATCTGATGTGAGGGAGTGAAGATGAGGCAGCCCAACTCCTCTCTGGAGTGTCCATTGACAAGACAACAGGCAATGAGCAGAAATTAGAATTTGGGTAATTCAGTCTGAACACAAGCAAAAGTGCTTTTTGCCATGAGGATGTTCAAAGATTGGAGCAAGCTTCCCAGAGAAGATTTGGAATCTCATCAGTAGATATATTAAAAACACAATTAGACATGATCCCAGGCAACATGCTCTAGGTGACCCTGCTGGAGCAGCAGACTTTGACTGCATGATCTCAGTAGATTCATCTTTGAATGAAATGATCTCAGTAGAGCTCTTCCTACCTCAACTGTTCCATGCATAGTACCCACTCTAAGTAGACACTCAAAGCTATCAAAGTTATAGCAGGTGTTGAAATGCAGAAAAACTTTTGCTGTCCATCAAAGTCCTAAATCTTCATCAGATTTTAGAAAACAAAACAAGTGTGTGGAAGAAAATCAAAGTGGCCCAGCATTTCTGAAGTGCTCTTAGTTCATGATGCAACAATATTTCATTTAATTAAGGACATACTGGAAAATGGACTGAAACCACTATCTCTGAGTTCCTGGCAGATTCCCCAGCCATCCAAGCAGTTTCAGTGATTTTTCAATTTTATCCCAAATTAAATCCAAGTCAATTCAAATTCACGATGCCTACCTTTTTGACCATTAGAACATTAACATGCGACTGAGTAATGCCTCAGTGTTTTCACAGGATGACTTTGCACTGCGCTCTTGTTTCTGCACTTGAGGATCTTTTAACAGACTGCAGGGTCATTGGCTTGCTTTCAAAAGACAGCAAATGCTTAAATATTCTGTCTGGAACATTTTCAAAAGTGATAAGGACCAACCTCAGGTCACCTGATGGTTGATAGCCTGGAAAATGTGGACTAGTCACAGATCAGACTCTTCTCTGGGAGCAGCAGAATAATCCCTCACATCCCAAGGAACGTGGGAGGAAGGTTGTTTTGCATGTGTTGAGGGCTAAACTAGTACATGGACTTTGAACACAGGTATGATTTGGGGCACTGGACCACTTCAAAAACTAAGAGAAGATCAACAAGCATGTAGGATATAAAAAGCTATTCAGACACCTCAGATGTTTGCTGGTGAAAAGCACAAAAGTTTAGATAATTCCTGAGTTAGATGCCTGATGAAGGGACTTTGAAAAATTATGTTGGAGAGGAATACAACTAGAAGCAGTTATGCCAAAATCAGATGCTGACATACTAATGCATGTCAAACTAAATTACTTCCTCAGACCCCATGGATGTATCAGGGGAAAAAATAATACTAGTTATCCTGAATTCCAGTTGGGTCACCTAATCATTGTAACAATACCAGGAGGTGGAATCTCATGTTTACAACCTGAAGGATCAGAAATTGTAGAAGATTAAAGTACCAAGGTATCCATACTCTTGGAGTTTTTCTAAAAAGTAAATACTTCTTGAGTGTACTTGTGGTCACCTTTTTAGCATCATTAGGACCCACATTTTCAGCATTTTCTGATAAATGCTGGGCTAATGGCTTACTGAAATTGAAGATGGCTTTTATGAAGGTCTTGGCTTTTCTAAAAAAAAAAAAAGTATTGGAAAATAGCATTTCAGAGAAATGTTACAATCCCACTTTTCAGGGAGTTTTGAAACTGAAGACTTTATTGGAGTTAGAATCCGGTGCGAAGCCAGTTTACACAAGCCGCTGTGTTTGGCACATTGTCTGGAAAACCCACAAGGCTCCTGGGAATGCAGCGTTTACCATACATTTCATCTTTGCCCTTGGCAGCAAGTTCCAGTAGCTCACACAGCAGGACAGAGTAAAGTAACTTTGGAATTCCAGAAACCACACAGAAGATACATGCACATCTCTTAGCTTAAGAGCTTGGGTGCTACAGAAATAGAAAGTATTAGGAAAGTCACAATAAAGAAAAGGAGAAAGGGCTGATGCTTTAAGATCTTTAAGCTGATCCTTTAAGCCATGTAGAGCTTGTTTCAGTCAGCAGGACTTCAGTGGACCTCAGGCAGGTAGAAGGGCTTGAATGCTTGCAGTTGAAAAGAGGATGTCACATGTAAAAGCAGCCTCAATAAAGTCATTCTTTAGTTTCATGAGGACTGAGATGAAACTGTTTAAAAATTGCTCAAAAGTCGTGAGGGACTGGATATAAAAAGGAGTTGAAGTGTTGAGAGTTATTTTTCTTCCTTTTCTGTAACTAAGAGTGGTTGTTTACCTGTTCTTGCTGACCATAGTAAAGGTCCAGCAAGATTAGTAGCACTCAACTGAAAGACTTGTAAGCTGTATTGCTGGTTGGGGGGGGGGGGGGGGGGGGGGGGCGGGGGGGGGGGGGGGCGGGGGGGGGGGGGGGGGGGG
>JAWWEW010000041.1:60431101-60533704 GCA_035583185.1 Anabacerthia variegaticeps | reverse complement strand
TTTTTCCCCCCCCCCCCCCCCCCCCCAACATCTGAAGAATTCATTCTGCTATCCAGTTTTCCATCCTGCAGACAATACAAAGACTTTCAAGCAGAGCTTGGAGTACAGTCTGGTCAGATTTGTTGTTTTTGATTGCCTATGTCTACACAGACATATGTCACACAGCAGTGATCGCAGCTGGTTACTGTGGAGTTTCTGGGCTAAAAATAAGGTGAAAACTTCTTTGTTTTGGAATAATAACCACCACGTGTACCCACAATCATTGATAAAAAAAAATCTAATAGGATTGACACAACTGAGGGGAAAAATGATCCTTACGTTTATACAATCGTATTATTACAGTCTAAACACAACATGCTGCACTGTAAAATAATTATTTGCAGTGTGATTAAACAACTACTTCCTCCATCATTTTTCACAATTTCATAGTTGCAGGGAGCCCCCATTCCTGTTTTCAAAGATTAAGGTACTGCATCATGAAGACTTTCTAATCATCCAAATCTAGTGTACCTGGTGATTTCAATTACAATCATTAGATGTTTCAGATGAAGTTGGAAAATCATGAAAGAAAAAACTAACGGCTATAAGACCAAAAGAAAAAAAAATAAAAGATCACAAACATCTGAGCAGGCACAAAACCTTGAAGCAGTATTTTGAATCCCCCATTCCCAAATCTCAAGGAAAGGATGTGCTAATGCTACAGCAGAATTAGATTCTAGAAATCTGAGTAACTGAAGGGCACCTGTATTTGTGGGCAAATATAGTGGAATCCAGGTGTGATTGCTACCTCCTGGGGATTAGCTCACGCTACAGCAAACAAGATTAAATGAGGCTGATTTTGCTTCCCACACAAGCCATCCTTGTAACAGCATGTTGCTCTCACATAGTATGACACTGAGGCTGAACTGTGAGACATTTGAAAGTGGGGTTTAGCTAAGGTTAGAAGTGAAGATAAACATTTTCTAGCTTAGTTCTTAGTTTTGTGCCAGGATATGATGCATAGGAGAATAATAGAGGTTATTTGTTTTTTTGGCAAACTGCTATAACAGGTTGTGTCTGGAAGTTGAAAGCAATTTTGAAAAATAGACTAGAGCTTACAAGGGAAAACACTGCTAACAAACACAGCAATTAAATAATGTGGACATGAGTAAGCTTGACTGTTTTACAGGGAAATAAATAACCATATGAGAAGGAAAAAAAAGGTATGCTATATTAAAAAATATTTAAGAAGTAGAGAAATATGAACTAAGATGACTGCGTGTGGCCCTGACTGCAGTGACATTTATGACATTACTGGTCATCAGCAGCATCAGTGACTGATGTAGCTCAGTGGAGCTACACTCCAATACAATATTAATAAATATTAACAATATTTAAACAATAAAATATTCTCTACCACAGCTGCACAACTTTGAAAAGCTAGATGCCTCAGATGGGCAGAAGTAGAGTTACCAACAGTGAGAGACAGAGAAAGGAAAGTTTAGGCGGCCAATGATTAATGTCAATGAGGACTTATATTGCTGATCAATCACTCGAGATTGAGTCATGTATCCAACCTGGACTCCATCTCAAAAGGACTAAGAGAAGGCTGCTTGTCATATTTATTGCTGCGGTCTGGAGGTTCCTGGAACTTCGTTTGAAACAATGTTAATTATGTTGGAGAGTCTGTATTATTTCTAGACCAATAACATTTAAGCAACTACAACACAAAGAAAGAGTTAGGGAACTGCACAGAGCAAACAGAATGTGTTAAGAGGACTAGCTGAGACAAACAGCAAATTCAAGAGCAGCTTTCTGTAAGCATCTCAGAGTGTCTCATTATCTTCCTCAACGTCCTCACTGAAATGCTTCTGGCCTCAGGAAGACTAGAAGGTTTGTCTGTTGGCATGTCTGCCCTTTTGATCATCATGCTGAGTGATATTTCCTCATACATTGTTATGCATCCATATCTGTCAAGAGTAATTTCTCCTATCTTGCCTTAAATTCATTTCTCTGGAGCCAGGAGCAAATTCATGTTGTCTGAATAATTAGCTTTGCATGGTGATCTGGGTCCATCACTGCTGCTCCTTGTTCCTGTAGTGTACAAGGGCAGCAGTCCTTCAGTGGGCTAGGCTGAAACTGAGCACAGCCAAATGGAAAGGGAAGGAAGCCTTCCTATTCTGAAACACACCTCTATAGCTTCTGACATGCTCAGGTCATCATACAAAACCCCTCTGCTTATCAGCCGACTTATGGCAGCTGCAGAGAAACGTGCTGATTTTTGTTATTTTCAGTGTGTCCCTTCGTTAGGCTTAAAAGAAATACAACCCACATTAGCTTGGCTTCTTTCCATGCTCCGTAGATCAGCTTAGGCAATCCACTGTATGAAAGATATTTGATTTAAAGGTTGTTTTAAAGAGTAATAAAATTGGTAAAACAAGAATTAACAGAGATCAATTTTCAGTCTTGCTGTAGAATTTTTCCTTGGGATCTCATAATTGCTATACAGCTTCCTGAAATGAAGATGCATTTAACTCTAGCTTCTACTAAACATTTTGGGGGTAACCTTTTTAATTCAAAACTAAAAATCTGCAAATAATTAAACACTGACTTGCCTTATGGGAGTTGTTTGATATAATTTGGAATATATGCATGCATTCAATGCATCAAAGGCATGCCTGGAAGATGCTGTCTTAAGTTTCAAAGGAACTCATCTTATCCAGCTGAGTTACCTGGCTAGCCTGCCTAAGTTTCATAAAATTGATTCCTGCTCTGGAAAAGACTACCATTCCTAGTCCATTGCAGAGCAGAGCTCTAAAGACTAGCATTTGTTCTTATACAGCAAATAATAAATCTCCTCTTAATCAGTGCAAATGACTCCTTTAGCTCCAAGGCTGTGTGAAACAGTCAATGTGCAATGTGGTATGTTGCAATTTTGGGATTTTCACTTCCAGCAGAAAGTCTTGTTGGTCAAGGGTTATTGTACAGGTAAATATTCATTTGGATGAAAAAAGGAAAAATCACTTAGGCATTCATTGTAATGTATTAGCTCCTTTGTAAGTACATTGTGATTATGTTATACTGAAGTAAGCCTACTTGGAGAATTACTGCATTACCTGAGAATTCCCTGAAAAAAAATTCATCCATTAAACTTTATCCTCTCTGGGAGTCCCTATTAACTATGTGCACTGTGCAGAAAAATATGTTAAATCCAAAATATTTTCACTATTGGTATTTTAATCAAGTGAGAGACATCCCTCACGGATGCTTAACTGGGGACTTAAAAATCTGCATTTAAATTGAGATTCTAAAATATAAAACCCCAGAGGTTGTGAGTACCCTTTTCAGTCATATTGTACATGAAGAGCATGATGCTTTAACTTATTTATCATAACTTACTAGTTATCAGGAAGCCACATTGCAGAATTAAATAAGAAGAGAAATATGAGGTCTGGGAAAAATAACTGAAAAATTATTATGGATTGATTTCTTGCCATCTTGAATAAATGAATAGTTCAGAAGTTAACATTAAAGGCAGTAATTTAGATTTACCATGGCTATCCTGTGTCATCCTTTCACTGAATGGGAGCAGATATAACCAATTTGGAAAACATGGTGCACTCATCTTTCTTGGCATAAATATCTGCACAAAGAGTAGGAAAATGGTTAACTACTGGTTGCAGAGAAATTTAACTGTCTGATATTTACCCCAAACCAGTGCTGTCCTCCACTGGTATAAGCTGGCATCACTGGGCATTGAGCCCAATAACACAAGAAAAGTCTCTGTCTCACTGGAAATATTTCCTTTAGCATTTTCCTGTGTTGTAAAAGATGACTTATTTTGAGGCAGTAAATGTTATTCCTTGCAATGAGAATGTAACTATGTACTTGGATCTGAAAAGCAAATCCCATTCCCCACTGCTTCCTAGCATCACATAGCCTTAATAAGAGTACAAATTTAATTGGGGAGGAAAGCCAGCACTACTATTCTGCCAGAACTTTCATCAGTTAGCTGAAAACAAGTTAAAAAAAAAAACAAAACAACAAAACAAAATGAAAAATCCTCACCATATCACCATAGCTTTAATCTGGGAAGAGGTGTTGTATCTTCTCCAGCTAGTGGCTTGATCTGTCATCCACAAAGCCCTGGAATGACTCCACAGCAACATCAGGGCTCTGCTAGTTTGATTTTTTGCTTCATTTCGGTGTTTCCACCCCACAACAGAAAAAGCATTTGCATACCTGAGCACTGGAATGTCAGAGAACCTTCCATCATCAAACATCTGTACCTAGGAAAAAGGTAGCATGGCCCAGAAGAAGCAAATTGTGTTATATCTTGTTAACTAAATGTATTTATTAGAGCTGTTTGAGCAAAAAAGTGTATAATTCACAATAATTTTAAGTTTATTCGCCTGTTCTGCTTAAAAATTTTAGGACAATGAATTTGTAATTGGCTCTAGGATACTTGGAAGCTTTTACAATTTTAACTGGAGATTAGAATTAAAACCAACCAACCAACCAAAACCCCACAAAAAGAAACAAACAAACAAAAAAAAACCAACAAAAAAACTCTAAAACCCTGAAGTAAAAAAGGCATTGGCTCCCTTGGTAAAGATCTGTTTGCTTCAGCTCAATGTTTATCACATAAACTAATGCACCTGTGAGTGGGTGGTCACAAGAAGAATCCCAACCTGTTTTCTTCTCCAGTACTGCAATCTCTTCCTCTGCAGTGAACACTGAACTGCCTTTACATGTCCTAGGGGAGACTGGTGATAGAAGTCTTACATTTTCATTCATGACAGGTAAAAATGGCAGGTACACTATAAGTCGCTCTAGTCTGTGCTGGTTTTAATTTGAGACCACTTTGTCAATTTGTCATTACTAAGTCCCAGCAATTAGAATGTACTTGTGAAGTTGTCTGTGAAGATTTACAGGTAAACCAAAGTACAACGTTTACATTGAAGCATATAAAAGTGATATTGTATGTTTGTATTACACTGATGGCATCATGTGCCTGCCAATCATATAAACTATAAAAATAAGAAAATTAAATGTTATATGTTCTTGTAATCATTAAAAGTAAAGGAAACAAACAAACAAACACAACAATGATAAACCCCTGACAGTTGCCTGTAAGTAGTTTAATTATAGCTAAGTCAATGACATATAAGCTCAGCAATTAATCTGAGACAGTTTCATGGTTGTTTTCATGAGTGTTGCTATTCTGAACAGATTCAAAGGGCCTCACTAACACATATTTATCTTATTGCCACACAATAATTTCGATCATATTTGATATCATATGCTACTTTATTCTTCACTAAAACCTCAACCAAAGTTTTGTTCCACATACTGCTCCTAGAGTAACTCGCTTTAAGTCAAATATATTTCATTAGTTAGCAACCTGTTATAGGAGTCCAAATATAGTTTGATTGCCTCAGTTAAAGCTTTTCAACTCTACAGAAGCAGTACCTGATCATATCTCATTTGTGTTAGAAAACTGTATCAGACATGCACACATAGCCCTTTTTCTATGGAGTAAGGAGTTGCTCTATTGTAGCTCCAGTTATGAGGTTAAACCCCCACCTTGAGGTATAAAATAAAAAACTATAATTTCCTCTCTGATGACATTACTAGTTCAAAAACCCCACAAAAATAGGAATTAAAATTATTAAGATGACCAAAGGGGTAAAAAATACATTGCAACATCCAGCTTCATTTTCTAGACTCTCACTGTAGCTGGGGGTGAGTTCCTTACCTGAATGTATTCAATTAGCCTCCAGAAAACCTTTGTTCTCTGCCTCTATAACAGAGAGCTAGTACTCTGATGGCACCTAGTGCCCTAATTTAAGTAGGTTAACTTTGGTGCCTAAAGAAAAAGAGTGTGAGCCTCCCTTTAAATATGTCATGTCTCTCACATAAGTAGTTTGTTTATTATTGAGAAGGTGATGAGTGGAATAATGAATAAACCCCCAAAAACCAGTGTAGAAGTTGAAAAGGCAGGATAAGCAATTGATATAAATGGTGATTTGGAGGACGAAAGACTGTTCAGAGCTCAAGCAGAGGAAAAACATCTGGGCAAGGCTTTTGTACATAGGTTTGTTGTAGAATATTTTATTGCTCTCAAAGCACTGGTTCAAGTAAAAGACCTCACTATTTGTTGTAAGTTCTGTTCCTGTACTGCGGATAACCTGGATTGGAGTTCTGAGAGCCACAAGAGCTCTGCAGTGGTGTGGTGCTCAGTGTGGGCGGTATAATCCATCTTCCCTTTGCAACAGCTCTTGCAGTCTTGCCTGAGCTCTGCTGCTGCAGTTCAGTTCTTCTTGGTATATGTATTAAAGCTAGGTGTGCTTAAGAATTGTTTTGCCTTTGACTCCAGCATTGATAGAATACAGATGTGCAATTAATGATTGCCCTCACTCCTTCCTGGAAGGTCTTGAAAATACCTCTGAAATGCTTTCTCTTGGATTACATGTAAAAATACATCACTTTGGTTAACCAAAATATTTTACTTCTAAGCCTCTTTTTTCCTCCTTCTTATTTGCCTGATGTTTTGACTTTTTTGTCTGTTTGTTTGTTTGTTTTGTATTTTTAAAATAACAAAGGCTTCTTCAAAATGAGAATTCTCTTCAGGAAACTAAGTATGTTCATAAAATGTATATTTTTTCCTCCTTTTTAATCAAAAGTTTGATTTGCTGAATAACACACTGATTGTCATATGGTTTTGTTTCTCCTCATTCTTTTTTTCAACTAAATGTTCTGGATCAAACTATTGTTATACGACTTTAGTATATATAATGTCTGTTTTCAAGAGGTTGGGCTGAGTGACCAAGCCAGATTGGATGTAAGACTGAATCAGTCACTGTACAGTGGTCTGAAAAGAAGGTTAACATCAGTTTTACTAGCAATATGTGAACTTCAATGTCTCATAATGATTAAAAAATCCTTGAATTGCAGGTAGACAATACTATACTGCAATGGCAGTGACTTCTCTGACCTGTGTTATGAAAATAACAGAAATTGTTCCCCTGTTCTCCCCAAAAGTCAAATGGAAAGAGGGAAAAATTGTGCTTTCCAATATGTACATCAAACATAGCAAATCCAGAACATGAACATAGTTTTGACACACTATGGCAATTTAAGATTATTTAGCTAAGTAGGGGTGCAAATCCTTTTGATCTTTAACTATATGTTACTTGCAGAGGAACAATTTCACACATTTTGCAAGTAGTATCATTTCTTTATGTATTATATCATAGTAGAAAAGAAAAAAAGGAAAGTCACAGATAGGGAGCATTTAAAATGGGTCATTTAGCATAGGAATCAAATGCACTGTTGGTTAACATCTGAAGGCACTGCTATATATTAGAAAGGAGATCAAGGCTGTCATGTGCTTCTTTTCGTTTAAACACAATGGGAAGGGGTAACTCACTTTAATAATTTCAGAAATACATCGAAAACTAAGCAACCAATGTATGGAAGAATTCAGAAAAAAAAAGCCAGTCTGTGTAGATTTCACATAATATTTTGTAAGGAAAATAAATGAAGCAGTTTAACAGAGAGAACCATTGTAACACTCTTTTTAGTGAGGCAAAAACAGTTCTCTCCAGATGAAACTACAGATGTAGAATCTTCCATTACTTTTACAAGTGGGGAAGTTCAGTTAGCTAAAGTGCATCTCATCAGCAAGATTTCCCAAAGAATTGGCATTAACCTGACAGTCCCATTGATATCATTGCCCTACCTATACTGATTTCAATACAAAAATATAAGAGTCACTGGTGAAAATTTTTGAAAAATATAATTTTCTGGGATTTGTTATATGGCACAATCTATAGGAAAGGAAATGTGGAATATTGATGACTGGTTTGACTGGGGGACCAGAAAAATTTTAAGCAATCTCCATCTTCAAGTGTATTCTTAAAAATTCAGTATAGCTCCTTTGTCTGCAGATAATGGATTATTTTTGTATAATTTCTCAAAGGAGAAAATTTTACAGTACTTTATTTATTCTCATGTTCTTCCATGATGGAGGTCTGCATGTGTGTGTGTGTGTATATTGCAGCTCCATATTTTAGAGGCAGGGGAAAGAAATGTGTTAAAGTGCTGAACTATCTTTCCTCTGAATATCAAAAGCCAGAGAAAATAGATTTCAGACCATCAGGATACCCCTGACAGGGGATGGAGAGGTCTTTGCTCTTGAGATCATCTGCAATGTAATCAGTGATAAATCACAGAGAAGAACGTAGGCGTTATCAAGCCATGATTTTGAAACTCTCCAAATCTCTTTTTGGTCCTTTAAATACAAACAAACATAAAAAATTGAAGGTGGATTCCTGTCCTTATAGGTCACAGCTCTGTGGCTGTGGTTTACTCGCTCCACTGACCCCTACACCCAACTATAGTAGTCTCTACTAATGACTTGGAAGTGACGTTCAGCCACCTCCTCTGATTAATTCCCTGCAGCAACCACACTCCATTCAAATTACTGCATATTTGAGGAGGAGGAGAAGAAGAAGAAGCATATAACAATTTTGTACAAAAAATCAGAGGCTGGAAAATTGCTTTGGAAAGCTGAGAATGATTTGTTGGAGCCTCTGTTTGCAGTAGACATCACTCACATTTAATAACATAGTGACTTTGGGATCTTAGGAGATTGGGAGTGTAACTCCCAAACTGGACCCAAGAAATTTTTGTGGTTTGGAATGGCTCATTTTTTGCCCTAGTCACTGATTAACACTTTAAATCCAGAGTGATAACATCTCCAGGCTCCCTGAGTATGTGCAGCTTGGAAAACTTTGCCAGTTTGAACCCAGGACTTCTTAAATAAATTGTATTTCACTCAGTTTCAGCAGTAGAGAATTTTTTTTAATACACACTAATAAGATACAGAATCATAGAACTTAGCAACATGTCTTGCAAGTTGTCTCACCTTGTGCTGCAAATCTGTCAGGTGTCACTGGTTAAGCAGCCATAGATTGCATCAGTGCTGGCACCTCCAAGAAGGGTCCATTATCAATTCAGTACCCTTTTCAGGATCAATGAATCAATAGTATGACCCAGCATGCGTGGCCTGGGAGTACAGGTAACACTGTTTTTTGGCTAACACATCAATCTGTGCTTCTGTTCCACTGCAGCCAGAGGATCTATGGTGTTGTCATAAGAGGTACTTTATAAAAATTCTCAAAGACATAAACTGATGAATAAATTTTCCACTTTCATCCTCCAGGTATAGTACTTCTCCTAGCTTTCAAGGCCAGGCACTGTCTAATTTTAGGTTTTGTTTTTTTCTTTTTTTTTTACTTTGAACCTCTCTTCTTTCCCTCACCCTTTATTTCAAACCGCATAATCTATAATCAAGTAGTCCTTGCAGTATCTTACATTCTCTCCGATCTGTGCATTCCCCCACATTCTGGGATACTTCCCACATCCCAAGGCTATTTATTTAAATAAAACAAAGCAAAAATGGCTTTCTCAAAGCAAAATGGCAAACTTGGGCAGAAAACTTGGTCAAAGAATTAAAATATGTGAATGAGTATGGAGAGACCCTGCAATGCCATGGAGAAGGTCAGGCAGGGAAGAAAGGAGTAATATATATCCAAGGATTGGTCTCACTGGAAAGACTATCCATTTCCAATTTAGATCCTTCTGTAATGAAAGTGCTGATGATTGGTCATGCGAATATTTCCAAAATCTTCATCTGGACTGTCTGTAAAAGAAATAGTCACTTATGTAAGGGAGGATGTCCTAAGAGAAACTCTGAGACTGTATGTCTGTCTGGCTCCAGTGTTAGCTTCCTTTATGATATCTTTGCATTGCATTACATTGAAAAAAATTAATCTTTTCTGTTTAGTATAGTTTGGTAATCGTGCTGCCTGCAGAATCCCTTTTCTTTCCCTGTTCTGAGAGTATTTAGTGACGTTGATGTGCTTTATTGAATTACAGCTTTTTTTCAAAGGCTACACTTTGGAAAAGTATGAAATTATCTATCCTATTCATTTGCAAAACATCTTGTGCTGAGAGTTTTTGTACATGTTAAGTCTTATTGTTGGTATTTAAATCTGCAAACTGACTGTCTACAAAGGATGCATCCCCTGTATATTTTGTTGGTTTCCCAGCCCGTATCTTTCACTCTTCCCATTAGTTTTTGAAGCTATTATATCTGGTTATAATTGAGATAGCTGAAAGATATTAAATTCCCAGTAGCCTTGTGCAAATGGATAGCAGGCCGAGCTGACAGATACACAGCAGTAATAATGCTATTGGTAGAAACCAAGAACTCTTGCCCTTACCCACTCAAAGAGGCAGTAACCAGCTGGGCGGCCAATGGGAAGCTTTAGATTGCCAAGCCTCAAACACAGAGTTCCCAGGCAGCATTGGATTAGTACAGGCTATAAAAGAAAGCTCTGCTTGGGAACATGGGACTACTATAAAAGGTGTGGGATTTGGGAGATAAGGCTACATATATTAATGTCTTTATTTGTCCCACTGCTTACCAAATGCTGCCCATTTGCATTAAGTATTTTAATGCATTTCAGTTCATGCTTATTAAAGCTGATCACTTTTTATTTATAGATGTGTAGAAAAGGTGGCATTTTGAGCTCTAGTTAAATGAAAGGAAACGGGGATATAGCTAGGTGAAGAGCCCACAGGAATACTGATTCTTACTATTGTGATTTATCTGTAGAGCCAATTTGGAGTTGAAACTTAGAGGACCTCTACTGTTTAAGGCACCATTCTGGTAAAAGGAAAGCAAACAATGCCTAGTGCAGAGTTGTGAAGCAGTGTGGAAAGAAGTGGTCATACTCTTTTGCTCATCATCATTGCAGAGCAGCATTATAAATCTAACAGGAAAAGGCTCTTCTCTTTATGTATGGCCCTTCTGATATTCACAAGCAGTACAGATTTATCAGGCAAATGTATTTTGAGTAAAATGTGCCTCAGTGATTATACTTGACAAGCTTTGGCACATTTTTTTACTATTTTTTGATCTTTGCTTTTATATCCCTCAGCTCCATCTTGAATTGCATGCCCCGTATTGGCAGGCAAAAGAAATACTTGCTTTAGTCAAGTGTGAACAACTTATTCCTTCATGACTGTGAAAGCTGTGAAGAATCCTGGAAAAAAAAACATGTTTTAGATAAACACAGTGGCTCAGTGTTTTTACTGTGTTTGTCATCTCAAACGTGCCATCTGTGGATGATGCGTGAGGGAACTATATATGAGGTGGGTTCACTGTGCACAGACTTCCTTCATTCTATGGGCCTAAAAATGCACTGACATTTCCTGGGTGCCTAAAAGAAGCAGCAAATTACAGTTCAGCTTTCCTGATATGTGTCCTGTTCATCAATGCCTTAGGGAAGGCAAGTTTGTTTGGTTTTTTTACCTATTGCATGTTAAGGGGAGGAATAAAGGAATAAAAGTCCCAGATTTCTCAGAGCCTCTGTCCAAAGCCTGAGCAGGAGATGTAGATTTGTTAAGAGCTATATAAAGGTTGTCTATGCATTTATCACTCTTTTTAACTTTTGCTTTCCAGAAATATTTCTTCATTTAAAAAGTGAATTTTAAGCACACAAGGTCTTGGCTGTAGAGAATAAGAACTTAAACAGAATTGAGCAAGCATTACTCCATAAACCTGCAACTAAAAAGTACACTCAAGTCTTTGGGACAAAGAAAGGTAAAAAAATATAGTTCTGATTTTTATACTGATCAACATTTTTCACACTGTGAATGCTAAGGAGTCACAATAAAGCACAAAGAGAAAAGTAGGCATAGAGACTCCTCTGCAGAAATTCTTCAGTTTGGCATTGAAATATGGATTACGTTCAACCCAGTTAAATGCAGCTTGAGTAGTAATGAAAACCAAAAAAAAATAGTCTGAATTCAGACTGAATGGTGGTTCCCTTTTCAATAGGGAGTGTTAATTCACTTGAAGACATTGACTGGATAATTGGCTGGGAGTATTAATAATAGGTTATGAGGGGAATGTGTGTTAGATGGCCTGAAATTGCTGCCTTTTATGCCCATTAGGGTGTTTAGTGTGTCTTTTTTTATGATTAAAGATTTTTGTCTAGATACCTGTGTGACTATCTCCTCAACATACATCCTGTGTGGTGGAATCAGCAGCTAAATGGTCAGTAACGAAGAAAAATCCACTCACACACAAACCAAAGCATGTCATGAGCTATGTGCTGTTTGCATTTTTTGTTTTTGTTTGTGAGGTAGTGAGAAGAGGAAGGGAACTGAGCAGCTGTGCATGTAACATTCTGGCTTAACACATATCTGGGAGTGATCATATGGTGTCCTGGCATGGCAAAACACACAGGGGATGATCACAGCAACTGTTAGAGAAGACCAGGTATAAACCAACAGGATGACTCAGTGTATCAATGATGAGGTGCCAAGTATGACTGACTTTTGGAGATACTAGTTCAGTTCTGAACACTGATGATCACAAAGACATCTCTGTTATTAGTGCAAAAAGGAAAAAGTCACTTGTTTAGGGAGAATAGATAAAATTTCTTTAAAAATTTATTCAAGCTGCCTAGTATTTGCTGTAGTCTTGGGTCTTAGCAAGTGTTTTTGCTATGTTCTGTGGCAATGAATTTCTTCCTTTCTGTTTGGTCTCTAAATGTATGGTACAAGCAAAATTTCTTTTCAGTGAAGAGCAAAGATACCAGCTGGTTTACTGACAGACCCACAATAAAAAGAAAAAAAAATGCAGTGACTAATCATGGAAGAAATTGGACCATTTATCTAATTTTTTTTTACCTCTACTGAAGACAACAGTTAATTTCCAAAATGTGGACCTATCCCTTAGAAGTCAATGTTTGGATACAGTTTTCAGTCATGCTTGTTCTTGCTGAAAAACCAAAGGCCTCTCTTCTTTTATAACATGCCTTCTGCTCCTTGTGGCTATTGTGTTAGGTCTTCAGTTCACTGAGATGTCCCCATTGAAGGAGACCTATAAAAAGAAAATGTCCAAAGTTTAGGTCCAGTCTAAGGTTTCATTTTTTTATTACACATTCACATTACTATTAATAAATGTGAATACTGATACTTATGTTTCTCCTGTTTTTTTATCGATGATGTTAATTTGATTCCAAATTCAAGGCAATGACTTAATACCTGTCTAGAAACTTCAGACTATGAGCTATGCTGATTCTGCCTTAACTTAAATATCGATGCCAGTTCTTGAGGCTGGTCACAGAAAATAACTGTCCTGTCATTAAAAGAAGGTGGATTTGGGCGGTGGATCTTCAGAATATGCTGGAGATCTGATCCTGTATATTTAGGTCACAAGGCTGAAACATGGGGTACTGATGAAAGGCCATCTGATTAAGAGGTGTAAAGCCAGCTGATCCAAACAGAAGTGTGGGCAGTGTTTTCAAGACAATCACAGGTGCAGTGTAGTCCCTGCAAAAGGAAGGTAAAAGAGGAAACAGGTGGGACTACATCTAGCTTTATGCTGTGTCTAGAGCCTCAGATTGCCTTAATCGACCTCTGGAGGGAGTTTCAGGATTGGGACCTCCGCGTGGAAATAAAAAATAAAGTAATAAATAATAACTGATTTATTAGTTTATGTTCAGCTACAGCTTTGTGCTGTTAAAAATTTATGCCACTTGCTATATTTAAAGCCCTCTACTTAATAACCAATTTTAAGCTGTAAAACTTAAAAAAAGCTTGACTAAAAAGATCTATAAAAATAATATTGACGTTCTGAAGAATTTACAGTTGTCATTTAAGGGCCAATATGACTGAATGTAAAATCTTGAATTATAGCCAAGAAATACTGTATTTGTGAACACCTCTGTGCCACATGTCTGACTTTAGTCTTGATCTTCCAATTTCCTCTAGTTTCATATACTTTTTCTAACACCTCTTAAGCATTGTAGGGTCAGATGTTTTAGGAGCAGGCTGTGCTGGATTTCCAAAGAAACAGTGCTGTAATTCCCTGCACTGAGATTTTAACTCTTAGTAGCTTTTTTTCAGGTTTCATAATGAAAAACTTTATTTTGTCTCTCCTGTCTGGAGCCAAAATTTCAGGTTTCTCTCTCCATTGGGAAGTTCTCTCTGCCAGGGATGACTGATACCGAGAGTTGCTGGGGATCCTTTCCACATCTCTCATTGCACAGTCTGTCCCCAGGGTTTAGAAATGCAAAAGATGGAAGTTGACCAGGGACTCAGTTTTCTAGCCTTTATGTGAGCTCCTTTAGCTGCCATCTGTTTTGAGAAAGTAACCACTTTTTTTTTTTTCTCCCCAGAACTTTTAGGGAATAAATGGTACAAATGCAATAGTTATTTACTTGACCTGCTTACCAGCACTATGTAGAAGGTGGTCTGCAGAAGCAAACCCGATGTGTGATCTTTTCTGGTACAGAACAGAAGGATCGATGCATGGACAAAATACACTCCTGGGCAGTCAGTTTCCTGATGAGGCTCATGTGACAGCTTCCTAGTTGACAGCTTTTATAGAGTGATTCTTCTTCTGAATAAAATAGAAGAATCAGAGTAATATGATCTCTTGCAGAGATCACCTCCCTTTAACTGTCTCTTTGAAATACAACTTTGTCCCCATTTTATGGATGGAGGAGACAGATAGATTTCTGGTTTTTGCCTTGTCCAGAAAATGTTAGCAAGTGCAGTTCCTACAGCAATGGCAGCGGCAGCTGCTTTGTATTTCTCTAATGTGAATCAGCAATGCATATACACAAAGGGAGCAGCCTTTTGATAATCAGTTTTTCAATAACCAGGCTGCAATGCACTGATTTAAATTGAGGGAAGAATGGGCTGAGATGCTCAGTGATAACAGTTCAATTAGTTCCTTCTCTGTCCTGTCATGACACATATAACGTAAAAGTTTATTTTTTTTCTTTTTCTTTTTTTTTTTTCCTGAGCCATCATCATCCACTGCAGTCAGTGCACAGACAGCAGCAGGTATCAATCAATGCATTATGGTTCAGGCCCTATTATAACACTTCTAAAATTAACAGGTCTGTGTTTCAGTCATGGGTACATGGCAGCTCTGAGTCATAGGTATGTAGAAGTCCCCCAGGACACCCCACAGATGTTCCCACCAGGTCACCTGCAACCAGCATCAGAAGTGTTTCAGCCATATGGAAAGTCAGGAAGTTTGGCCTTGAGCCTGTTCTTAATATACAACGTAGTTGTTCTGCTCATGAAAATTAAAGACTTATGAGGAGAGGGAAAACCAAAGTGCCAAAAGCAATACTCTAGGTTTTAATTTTAGTAACTGGAGTTGACTGTAAAATCCAGAGTGGGAATTTATGAAGTTTCCTTTTTTTTTTTGTTTTGTTAATGTTTGCTGTCTTGCTGTCATACAGACCTCTTTTTTACAATGTCTCTCTCATTAATAGTGAAAAACGTTGAAAAACTCAGTAAAAAGTATTTGCTCTATTTTTTTCTGATGTAAAAATAACCCAAAACTCTTTGTCAAAATGTTATGCTGCTAGACATACAAATGCCTAGGGTGGGATATTGATATTAGGATCAAAGTTGGAGAGCAAAGATCAAGTGGAAGGTTCAGATAAGCAATGATCCTTTTGCCTTAACTGGTTCTTGGTTGAATGTCCTTTCATTTAAAAGCCTCTTCAGATAAAAAAGATAAATAATTTGCATCTAATAAAGCTGATGTCTAGTTTTAATATTTATTTTCAGATAAGCATAAAGCTTGTTTTTTATTTTATTCTTAGTTCTGTGAAAAGAGATAAATATGTACATTTTTATATAGAGGAAATAGGCAATGTAAAATGCTCTGAAGACAGCCACTTTTATGACATACAATTAGCATCTTTCTGTTTCATTAATTGTGTTATTTTTATTGGTTGTGAAAGTGCAGCTCTGAGTTTTTATTACCGGACAAATCAAGTAATTGTTTTACAATTTTAATGAAGAAGTTCAAGAATTTGCGTACATAGTTTTGACCAGGGGCACAAATTCAAGTCCAAATCTTTCCATTCCTTGAAGGTGCCCTACCATGAACTAAAGGGTGGTATCTTCTTGCTTATCCTCGCTCCAAGGTCCTAGCTCCTGTATTTTTTATTACTGAGCAAAACACAGTCGCAGTTCACGGACTAAAGACAGCAGCACACAAGTATGTAAGTGATAATGCTTCTCAGCTCAGAAACTTTGGGTCTTTAAGCAAAAGAAAGAAGGCCACTGTGGTACCAAGAGGTCTTGTTTTATAGGAGGTTTTCAGGAGGCTTCCAGACATGTTGAAGGGAGAATTGCATGCTGCTTATTTTAAAGCCGAATGTTCTGCATCAGAAATCATCTTACTTTATGAATATGGGTGAAGTGAGAATTGGGTTTACTCTCCCAGAGGAGTATTAGGCGGTGACCTTGTACTTTAGAGACAAAATTATGGCTAGGTAGCCTTCCTGTAATTGATTCACTTTACTCTCCTGGGTTTAGTAGTCTCGGGCTGAATGAGCTGCATTCTTCAGATCTCCAGGCAACCAGCTTGAGTTCTCCATGGCGGAGATTTTATTTACTAATTTATTTTCTTTTTACTCTCATTACTACTGTTTTTGTACAGTTATGTACCTGTGTGACTAGTAAACTCATTAGTGAAGATCCTTGCTACTGTTACTACACCATAAATATTTTACCAAGTGTCTGGACCCACTGGAGGTCTACAGAAACAGAGACCAAATACACCCATGGTTTCAGAAAGTCTGAGAAAAACTATTCTAGCACCTTCCTTCATTGTTATCTTCTTTCCTTTCATCTTCCAATTTCATTCTGTCTTTTTATCTTCACAGTATTTCTGTTCCATTAAGTCTATTGTTTTCTATCTTTTTATTCCGTTTTTTCTTTACTTATGCCTCTCTTTCTCTTATCAGCTCTGGTTTTATAATAGTCACAGTTATGTCACATAACCAATATCTTCACTCTATTCATTTGTGTAACTACTTTTCTATAGGGACCATTCTTGGATTACCCAGGTACCATGCTTGTTTGATTATAAAATAAAAGACAGAAAAAATTATGTGTGAACTTTTATTTTTGTTCACGATCATTGGAGTTCAGCTACAGATTGTGCAGGATGGGATTCATCAGTGGCTGCAAATTCTTCAGTCCCTGTGTCTACAGCCTGCCTCCCTCCCACTTTACTCTCATCTACTTTTGCTGCTTCCTTGCCCCTCTTGTCTCCTTTTTATGGTTTTTTTCCAGTGTTCAGATTTTTTTTCTCTTCTGCTACCTTCTATCTCCTGTTTATAATCTCAATCTCTTCTCAGTTTTGCTGCATCCTTGTCCCATTCTGCTCCTGCCAGGCTTCCTTGCTACTTCCCTCTTTCTCTTGTCTATAACCTGGGCACCACTGGGAGGGGATTTCTGCTCTCTGCTCCGTGTTCACCCCAGCACAAAGTAACACACAAGACCAGACAGGTATGTGTCCTGCACTCAGGAAGGCTGGAGCCTGGGCAGAGAGGCTCAACTTGTACTGTCTTTCTGTCCTCTTGGCAGAGAAAAAAAAAAAAAAGTGAATGAGGACAAAACTACAGTTCAAAACAGCCCTGGGTCCTGCAGAGTCTCACCAAGGCTGTGCCACAGAGCTCACTTCTCCCGTGTGAAACAGAGATGATGCTGAAGGGAAAGTCCTGCTCTGTCTCTGCAGACCCAGGTAGGAACATTTCACTGCAGACGGGCTCTCTGAGCTCTTAACAAGTTTTGATTGTATCTGTGCACAGAGAGATTTTTCAAAGCCTCTAACCAAAAGTGGAAGAAATTTCCTGGGAGCTGTAAGATGCATATCACTGCCATATGCATAAGAGAGCAAGGGAATAGAAAGGGGAGCAGCTCTGCTGAATTTCAAGTGTCATCTTCAAAGGACCTCCCTCTGAAATGGTTGTTAGGGCATATTTCAAATGGGCAAACCAAGCATACATTCTCCTTCTTGTTCTCTGAAGTAGCCAGGCTATATTTTGCACTGTTTTCCAAAAATATTCACCTTTTCTCTCTGCTTATCTGGGTTTAGCTGAGATTTAGGAAAAGGTGCATGTGAGGGTGGTGGTATCTTTGACTACCATTATTTTATAAGTGCACCTCTATAATATAAAGTTTGGCCAGTTAGAAGCATTCTTCAAAGACTGCAGATGAAGTACCATATGATTAAAGATATCTTCCTACCAACAATGCCTGGAGGCAAAGTAATCAATTTTGTCAAAAGTGTCACCAGGGAATTTCCTGACTGCTCTTCAGTCATCAAAAAGACCTCAGGAATTGTCCATGGTAGGAACTCTGGGATTGCTGCAAAACAAGATTGTTTGACACATAATCAAGGAAGTAGGAAAACTCATCCTACTCTCATCTCAGTGACTAATTTTTATGTGATGTGACACATTTCCTTACTGCTGAATGATGAGGTTGCCTTCAGGCAACCGTGTTTAGAAATGAAGAGACTAATCAATTGCTCAATGCATTGAACAGAAGCAGGGAGAATTAAAATTTCATCTATTTGTGCAAAGTCCCAGGAAAAGTTTAAATGAAGAGTTATCACTCTGGAAGGCAAACAGCGAAGAGTATTCCATTACTCCCCTACCTTTGTACACACACATTATTCTCTCAGAAGGGTAATTTCTCCACACAGTAGTAGGAGGACTATTTTCAGTCATGAAGGACTATAAAAAGTTAAATGTTCTTAAAACATTTGTACATAGCTTCCGCCCCAAAATTGACTGTGTCCTCCCATCTGGTAATGAGGAATCTTCAGTACTAATACCCTTTCTCTGATGCTGCTGGAAGAATAAGGAGAAGGTTTTGGATGAGAATTATGGTGGTGTTTGCGTTTGCTTTCCTTCCAGAAAAATTGCCTTTGAAATGGAGCTATTAATGCTCACAGACTTTTGAGAGGCAGCAAACATGAAAAAAAAAAATTTAGCTAGTAAATGTTTTTAATCCATGATTAGATCTGTCTGTGTTAGTAAATAAAGTAGTGTAGTTTCATGAGAGCACTTATGTGATTTGAATTTAGCTTTCAACTGAGCAAATGCAGTTAGAATCAGTAACGAAAATATTGTCTACACTAAAATGCAGAAAATATGATGATTGTAGCATCATGGAAAGCCAGTGTTCCAAAGCTATTATAGAAAAATGTTTACAAATGTGTTTGGGTCACGAGAAATACATTAATTAGGTAAACTCAGGAGGTTCTACTTTGATTTTGAAATTTCACTTTTTTATCAAAGTAATTTTTAATGCAGCTTGTAAATGTTTTATTCCAGATATTTAAATATTTCATAAGCATCTATCTAAGTTTTTTTAATAGTGTTTCTAATTAGCTTTGTCAGAAGTGCATTTTGGTAAATATTTAATCAGCTCCTAATAGAATTAATACGAAATTTTTATTGTCTCCCACTAAGAGTGCATTAGCTTCAAGAAATAATTTAATTTCAAGGCATCTTAAGTAAAATGTGAAGTAAGTATAGATGATAGTTTTAACTTATCTGTGTCACAGGCTCAGGTATGTACATCTAGTGTGGAGAGCTATGGAAAGGAATTTTTGCACTCTCAGCAGAAAGCTATCTGGGAAAATAGGTGTGACCTCAGAACTAGTTGAATTTATAAGAGAAAAAAACCCAACAAACAACAACAAAATATTTTCCATAAATTTGATGAAATCACCTGATTTTCAGACACGGGCAATTAAACTTATTCTGATTATTACCCCTATTTCCAGAGCTCTGACTTATTTTGAAACTTTAAAGACATGATATTAGGACACAGGACCATATTCAGAAATGGTTCTTGTCAGGTAAACTGATGTTGAATGATCTATCTCAAGCCCTCAGCCCTCAGCTGATCACTCCAGAGGTGAAATCCTTCTTGCCCTGAGGATGACCCATGGGTACCAAGAACATTTGCATCACCAGCAGTATGGGCAGGGATGAGTCTTGCATCTCACCAGCTTGTTACTTTGCTCCCGGGGCTTGTGACCAGGCCTTTTAAGTCAGGTGACTACACATTTTGTACATTTCCCTCCTGTCAAGACCGAGATCAACAGTCTCACTTTGCCCATTAAAAAATAGAGGGACTGTTTACCAAGACCAGTGCCTGAGATGCCCACAGATTTAAGCATTCTAAAAGCACAGCTGCTTTGCCTAACAGCAGGAGAAACAGGCCTTTACAGTCTCTTAGTGTTGTCCTCTCTGATCAGAGTGAGTTGATAAACACAGAGAAGATTTCAAAAGGGATTACCTCAGGGTGGTGGAGACACAAACAAGAGTATGAAAAGTTGTTTTTATGGCTGAGAGAGCTATTATAAATAGATGGAATCTGAGTTAGAGAAGGGATGATCTTTGCAAAATGCTGAAAAAAACAGAAAGTGGCATGATTTCGATTTCTTCAATTTTAACAGCATTTTCCTCTTCATTTGTTTTATACTCTCATGATTATCAGACCTACTTGGAGCTGAGTCATTTTAATGAGGTTTTGAATGATTGTTTTCTACTCTTCTAGTGTCTCCACCTAAGTCACTAAATTAAAGCAGCACATTCTTGAAGATGTGAATGTAAGAAAAAATGGAGAAATGGATAAGTAAGCAGAATTTCTGTTATATCACAAAACCAAAAAATATGATAGCATTGCTTAATGCCAGGCGTGGAAAAGATCACACATATTTTCAACAGCTAATGAGAAAACTCAATCTTCACAGGAGCATGGCATAATTCTTCACTGTATTTCTTATCATGGCTGGGTAGGATGGATTGCTTGGTTCAGAGCAAAACCATGAATATATGTGGCAAATGGGTGTTTCAGAGCTGTGCTGGTCCCAGCAGTAACCAGGGAGCAAGGTACACTCTGTGGTGGCACAGATTTTGGGGCAGCAGGGAGTTATTCCTGTAGTGAAGCAACTGTATCTTATTCTGCAGCCCACAAATTCTGCTGTCTAGCAGGTCAGTGAAGGTAAAGCTGTCTCTGTGTGTTCCCTGTTCTATGTTTCTCTGGGGTTTAGTCTCTGTGGAGCATCTTATTGTATTTCCTAAATGACTGTGTGTGTTTGAAAGTTATCCACCCTTTGCACTGCACAGAGAGGACTTGCCATCTCTGTGCACAGGCACATCTCCAAGTGTATCTACATGAGACATACAAACCAAGTCATAACGAGGGCTGAAACTCCTACTCATGCTGCAGTGGGCAGTGTTTCATTCCTCAAAGAGGGCACTGCCCTTTGTTTCCTATGGTGAGCCCTGTGCGAAGCCTTTTATGGCAGGGAAAGAATTACATCCCGTCCTTCAACCAGTTAATGTCCCATGTCTGAAATTGGACTGATTGTACTACTCTTAGAAGTAGATATATTTCTGTGAATTTTTTAATTACACAGTTTTCTAAAAACTTTACCTCCACTCTGAATTTTGTCCTATTCAGGGCAATCCGCTAAAATCCAGATTTGATGTGTTGTGTGGTCATATTAATGTAATAAACAACTTTTTAGAAAATGGAAATGATGATTAGGTGGCTCTGTACCACGAAGAGTAATTTTACTTCCACTCAGATGATTCTCTTTATATTATGCAAAGCCAGATTTGTGTAATACAAATCAGCCATTTAAATGAACTTACTCTTGAAACTTTGTAATTATTCTGAAAAGAAAATTTCCGTGGACAGCAGGACTTGTTTTCTAGTTTTGAACTAAATATTTTCTGATTCAGTCCCATATAAATAAATTATAGATATATTTGTGTCTCAAAACTAATGCTTGCTGGAAACACCTCTGGAAACCCAGGCTGATGACAGTATAAAGAATAGATGAAATGGTTCTAATTCCATTTAAATTGCAGGCTGGAAATGTGCTTCTCAACCATGAATACGTATGGATCTATCTGCCTTGGTGTGTTTTAGATAAATAGTTTTGATTCAGAACAACAATACCATTTAGTTGACGTTTAGATTTATGATCAAGAAGCATTATAATACAGCACATTTATTTTACTCAATGTCTACTTTCTTATTAAACGTCTCTCTACACCACTAGAATTAGAATCAATTCACTGATTTTGTTTTATTTGTTTTGTTTTGCTTGGTGTTTTGCTTGCTCTTATGTAGTGTCCAGAAAACAGAACAAGGGTGAGTAATTGCTGGGCTTTCCCATCCAGGGCTGAGACCTACTGCTGTGCACATTTCTCAGTCTGAAACACTAATCCTCTTGGGTTTTCGTGGTTCGCAGGCAGGAGTTCCTCCACATAAATCCACAATGTGCATTCGCCATCAACTGGCAAGAACTGCGCTCAGCTTTTCACAAAAGGACCTCTATTTTTTTGCTGAGTAGAATGAAGGGTAAATTGAAATACAGATGTAAAACACCATCCTGGCAGGCCCTCTGCCTCAGGTGCTTTTAGAGGTTATGTAGCAGTGTGCTCTGGTTTGTGTCTAACAGTCCTCCATATAAGTTTACTGACCTCTGAGATAACTGTATTTTTGTTCTTCTTTTGAAGAATATTGGTTTGATTATGTGTGGATTCCTAATGCCACTCACTGGACTTCAGTACTACTTTTCCCAGGCACTGAGATGTACCTCTGGCCCTTATTTTTCCAGGGCAAAGAAGTGAGACTTGCCAAGTGTCATCACGTTACCTGTAGTATGCACTCTGGTGAGAGTCTCATAATTCCTGTACTCAGCTGCAGAGAGGTGTTCTTAAGTAATAAATGCTTGCACTCAAAGTTTAATATGGAAAATATTGGATGAGGAATTCTGGTAAAATATAAATGATGGTTATTGCATGCAGTTGCTACCAGCTGCAAAAATACTTGTCTAATATGACACTTTCCTCTGTGGGAGACTCTGTTAGAAGTTATCAGCAACAAAGGGATGTTATGCTGCAATACACACATTTACAAAGCTCACATAAATATGTCTCCTGCTGAGGCTACAAGTTTTACAGTACCCTTTTTAGAGTATGTCAGGTTGGAGCATGGCTGATCAGCTGTCAGGGGTGGTTTACAAACCAGGTTAAATGTGCCTGTGGTCGCATGGCAGCCTCAGATTGCAGCAGGTTTGCAGAGGAACTTATTCCTTTATTCTCTCAACCCAAAAAAAAGAAAAAAAAACAAAACAAAAGAAACCCCCACAAAACAAAACAAAAACAACAAGAAAACCAAACCAAACCAAGAAAAAAAAAAAGAAAAGAAAAAAAGACCCACTTCTAAGCTGACCATTTTCCTAATTTGCAAGAGAACAAAGGTTTCCTAATTTCCAAGTCAACTGCCCTTATGAGGTATTTCAGCTTGCCAGAAATTGGCTGGGAGCATCACATAGCTGTTACAAACTGGGCCAGAAGATTCCTAAAAAACCCGGATGACAACTTTATGGAACAGGTCCTAAGGGAGCCAACTCAGACAGATGCCTTCTTGAACTGCTGCTTGTCAACAGAGGGGCTCTAGTGAGTGAAGATCTCGTCTTAACCACAGTGATCATGAAGTGACTGAGTTTAGAGTATCTGTTGACAGGAGGAAAAGTGCCAGCAAAACCTCAACTCTGGACATGAGGAGAGCAGATATCAGGCTGCTCAGGGAATTAGTAAGATCCCCTGGGAAAAAGATTTTGCAGGTGTTGAGGTCTATCAGTCCTGGTCACTTTTCAAACATCACTTCCTGAGGGCACAGGAACAGCAGTTCCCAAATGTTGGAAGTCAAGCAGGGGAGACAAAAGACTGGCTTGGGTCTGAGCAGGGATCTCCTCTTGGAAAAAAGGCAGAAAAGGAAGGTGTGTGCCCACTGGAAACAAGGTCAAGTGACGTGGGAGGAATTCAGAGATGTTGCTTGCTGCTGTAGGGAAAAAAATTGTGTGGCCAAAGCTCAACTGAAGTTGAAACTGTCCAGAATTGTAGAGGACAATAAAAAGAGTTTTTTAAAATATGTTAAGGGTAATAGGCAATATAGAAATATTGTTGGCATGTTCCAGCATGAAGGTGGTCATTTTACCAACAGTGACAGACACAAGGCAGAGGTGTTTAATGCTTTCTCTGCCTCTGTCTTCAACATGGATGATGGAGCAAGGGGGTCTCAGTGCACTGAGCTGCAGGACCATGACTGTGAGAATGATCAAGTCGCAGTCAATCCTGAAAGTATGTGGGATCTGCTACTCCAGTTGTATCCCTGCAAATCTATAGGGCCTGATGGGATTCAAGCCAGAATCCTCAAAGAGATGGCTGATATTACACAACTTCTCTTGATGCTTTTGGAGCAGTCTTGGGATTCCAGAGAGGTACCAGCTGACTGGAAGCTGGCGAACATTGTCCTGATTTTCAAGAAGGGTAAGAAGGAGGGTGAAAGAAACTGCAGGCCTGCCAGTCTCACTTCAGTGCCTGGTAAACTTATGGAGAAGATTATTCTGGGAAATATTGAAAAACACCTGAAAAAAAAATGCAGTCACTGGTCACAGCTTCATGAGAGGAAAGTCCTGCTTATCAAACCTTGGATTTATGTACAGACCAGGGAATAAGATGTTGGAAAGCAATGCCACAGAAAGGGACCTGGGGGTCCTGGTCGATGGCAAGTTGAATATGAGTCAGCAGTGCCCTGGCAGCCAGGAGGGCCAACCCTGTCCTGGGGGGCATCAGGCAGGGGAGAGGATTGTCCAGCTCTGCTCTGCACTGGGGCAGCCCCACCTTGAGTACTGTGTGCAGTTTGGGGCACCACACTATAAGAAAGACACTAGACTGTTAGTGAGTGTCCAAAGGAGGGCAATGAAGATGGTGAAGGGCCTTGAGGGGAAGCCGTATGAGGAGAGACTGAGGGCACTTGGTGTGTTCAGCCTGGAGAAGAGGAGACTGAGGGGAGACCTCACTGCAGTTACAACTTGTGAGGGGAAGAGCAGGGGCAGGCACTGATCTCTTCTCTGTGGTGACCAGTGACAGAGCCTGAGGGAAGGTCCATAAATTGTGTCAGGGGAGGTTAAGGTTGGATATTAGAAAAAGATTCTCCCACAGAGGGTGGTTGGGCACTGAACAGGCTCCCCAGGGAAGTGGTCACAGCACCAAGCCTGACAGAGTTCAAGAAGCATTTGGATGACACTCTCAGACACATGGTGTGACTCTTGGGGATGGTCCTGTGCAGGGCTGAGGGTTGGACTCAATGATCCTTGTGTGTCCCTTCCAACTCAGCATAATCGGTGATTCTGTAATTCGTATTGCATTGAGAGGAATCTGCCTTCTGTGTCTTGCTCCAAAACCTTTCTCTTGGTCACTTTGCAGAAGTGTTTGCCTTCCTTTCCCACAGATATGGATAACTAAGATCTAAGGCACTGTAAGATTAAGTGGCAGTATGTATATTCTTTATTTTTGTTTTTTATACACACATACATTAATAAGTACCAAAACAACAGTAATGATATTAGTTTCTCTTGCCATAGCAGCCAAACTACAATGCTAACCCCACTCCTGTTATAGCTAGATCTATACCTATATCATCTATATCTGTATCTATATCTAATCTATATATGTAGTTCAGTGTATGTATACATGTCTATGCCCTGATGATATAAAGCAGGCAGTGAGACTCTGGAGGCATGTGTCAAGAAGAGGATAAACATCATCATCTCTGCTTTTCAGTCTCTGTTACCCCAGCTCAGGAGAAGATGTATGTGGGTTCTTAAGTCTATCTTAATACATGAAGACACACAAATATATCCCTGGCCTTTAAGGAGCTGATTAAGCCTCACTGCAAATGTTATTCATGCTTGCTTAGATGATTAAATGTTTTTATAAATTATGTCCTAAATCTCTGACTAAAGTCATCTGTGAATCTGAGCTGAGGCAAGGCACAGGTTAACTACAGGCATAAGCATGTAGCCCTCCAGCCACCCCTCCTCTCCCCCTTGGTCTTTCCCATGACATTAAATACATGAATGGTCAATAACTGCCCAGTGCTTGTTTACTTTGCTGTGTGCATGACTGCATCTCTTGATGCAAGTATTGAATTTACATTTCTCACACAGTTCAGAGGCTGTCTGTTGAACCAGTTCATAGATTTGCTACAATACATTTGTGTTACTCTTTCATTATCAGATGACAATTAGCACCTTTCCCATGATTAGATGGCACCAATATATCTGGATGCTATTACAGAATTTCTCCAAGGGTGACAAAAATAATTTGTTAATAGGCTTTTCCTTCATCCGTTGTCTGTTTCCTCTGGCCTGTTGGAGCTGTGAGAGCACAATAAGCTTTAATGTCCCTAATCAGTCTCACATGAGATCTCTCCCCATACCCTGCTCATGGGTTCAGGGGCTCTATATAAGCTCAGCTCTGGTCCTTTAACCCCTGCCCAAGTCATGTTGGGAACAGTCCTGGTTTCCAGTTCAGCTATGTCTATTCCTGACTGTTGACTCCCTTGACCCAAGCCCCAGGTTGCAAACTGACTTCCTCAATTAGCCTTGGACCTGCCTCATCCTCAAGCACTTCCCTGGTGGTCTGTGCTCTTGGTTGGACCCAGTAATCAACTGATCCTGCCCAGAGCACACAGCATTGAAAATTGATTACCGTATGTCAACTGCCACAAGCAAAAACGTGGCTCACCTATTTTATGGACAAGATGTGAGGGAAAGAGGGTCTGAGGGAATGCAACCAGGTCACTAGGCAGAAGAAATCACCAATGCCAGTCCTCCCTGCAAGTCCCCACACTCCCACCTTCTATGATGCTGGCAGGGAAGATTTGTCTGCTATAAATCCTGTGGCAAAAGGTAATACCAGTTTGTTTCTCGCTTTCTGCCTCTATTCTGAGTATCAAGGTTAACTTTAGCACAGAAGTACTGTGCTTCCAATGGGGACTGTTTTAAGGATTTTTTTTTTTAAATTTTTTTTTTTGACTACTTGAATTTCAAAGTTACCTCTTATCTTCAGATATGAATACAAATGCTATATTTGCTGAAGTGTGATGATATACCTTTTGTTTTACTCACTGTGTTGTTAATGAGGAAAGACATTAGCAGTCAGCATTGACTCTTACTATCCTTCAGCTTAGTGCTCATCCTGTGAAATGCTGAGAGTCTCTGGAAGATAGTTATTATTCCTGGACATCAGTGGCTCCAGAGAGAATCAACCATCAGTGATAACTACTCATACTGCTTGTGCAGTACTAGCTCCTGCTAGATCAGGCTCCTGGAGAATATCCAGGTCTTCAGCAGATAGAAAAAAAACAAGGAGACTGTTACAGATGATGGAAAGAGAATCTCTAAAAGGCACCTGCAAATGTTCTTTGAAAACAAGCTTTTCTTGTTAATGATATATATGCTCTGTTCCAACTATACATTTCTGTTTTTCCCTTGGCTATTCACAAATTCTAAAAATAGCTGCTGACTATCCTGCAGCTATTTGGGGGCAATAAGGTTTATAAGCCCTGAACAGATGCACATTATTTTGATAGGTGGAGACCTTAATCTGCCAAATAGCTCTGTTTTCCTAATTAATTTTATCCTCTCTGGATTTTTAAAAAAAGTTATGAAAGGAAGGTTTCAGAGTAGTAACTAAGTCTGGCCTGAACGTAGGCAGACACCAAACAAGATTTCTACCTATCACCCTGATGTCATTATAAAGCTTTTTCACTCTCACCTGTGTTATTGCTGCACTGGCTTCTAGAGCTACTCATATAATGAAAGTTCCCCAAGAGATGCATATTAAACTAGGCACATTTAAATTAATAAACAGGTGGAACTAGGAAGATTGAATAGTCCCTACATGGTTTTAAAAGTGTTTCTACCTTTTGCTTGTGTTATACAAAGGCTGGAGACAGTGTCTTTTCCCTATTCTGTAGGCAGCACTAGAATCATTCTCTTTGTGGGAGAGTTTATACTGGGAAGGTCTCACATTTCAGAAAAGAGAAGTTCTGGGAAGGTCTCACATTTCACAAAAGAGAAGTTCCTGGACTTCTTGTATACAGAACTGGACTGTGCAGACCCCATACAGCTTACTTAACACTGTTTCTTAGTGGCAATGACTAGAATAAATGTCTTCTGTCAGATTTAAGTTAAAGAAATTCTGGAAATACTTACGCTGAAAGTAAACTTAGAGTTGGTTCAAGCAGGACTTTGGTGATTCTTCAAGAATGCAAGAGAATGATAAATATCTTAGTTATTATAAAAACCCAACAAAACAAAACACAAAAAACCCTAACAAAACACTAATGAAATGCTTCTGCCATCCCAGAACCATATTAAATGGCACTGACAACAGCTACATCCTTTCACCCTTCTAAGTGCTTCATGTATTCTATATTCCCCAAGCAATATTATAAGGGTATAAAAATGTTTTCTAGAGATATATCAACAAGCAATATAGGTTTTAGAGCATACTACACAGCCCAAGAGGGGGAAAGAAATTACAGTACCTCATTTTAAAATTAAAGGTAATCAGGTCAACAGATATGAAACCTATCTGTTTGCAGCTTTCATTATATTGTTAGCACTTAACAGGAGGAAAAAGGAAGGAAGAGATAAGATAAATTTAGAGTATATTGGTGTTAGGGAAAATGTGGTGTGTGCTGGAGTAATGGAATCACTCAGTAGAAAAATATAAAACACTATTTGATATTCACATGAAAATATGATGCATTTCAAAGCACTCCATAAGTGGGACTATTTGTTAGAAAAATAAGGTGTCAGGAAATTAAGATATTGCATTTAAAATCCAATGCAGAAAACAAGTCAGTACTTGAACTGGAGTACACCAAAGGTGTCAATCATATCCAATTGCAGTATGAAATAAAGTTAATGGAAGATGTTCTGACTTTGGTGGATCCAAACTTTGGTTCTCTGTGCTTACCTACTTACATCAAAGTAAGTCTTAATCCTGAAGTCTTATTTTTGCTATCTGAAACTTAGAATGTATAAACAAAGTACAGAAGTATCCTGTCACACCTTCGTAACCACAAGAAGGGCAGCATTATAGCTAATTCGTTAATTTTTACCAACTATATTCTGTCCTATTAAGTATATATTGCCTTCCTTATTATCAATGATGTTGTGCATAGGTTAAATACTCAAAGCAGAATGTCTGGCTGAATTCTTACTCAAATATATATGTGAAGGCTTACATTTAGTTCCTTAAATACCAGGATATTAAATACTAATATTTACAAACTTTTTCCCACCCTAACAAGGTGATGTTTGAACTCATCTAATAAACAGTGGGAAATACTCATTATTTTCATCAGGTTTAGGGTATTGTAATTTTCTAGTAATCAAAGTGCTCTTAATCCTTCCTTTATTATACCATGGGTTGTGACTTAAGCAGTTCATATGAGTGCTGTTGTAGGATTAGTGCTAAAAGCAGGCTCTAGCAGTGTTGTATTTGGCATTATGAGGACAGGCTGTAGTCAGACAGGACAAGTCTGTACTGCTGGTAATGCAGTAGCTCCATAGGATGGAGCCACAGTTATTGATAAATTGCCTGCCAGGATTTTTTGTCCTTTGGCCTCAGTACTGAATTGGATGAAAGGACAGAATGTGTAGAACAAACTAACAAATCACCTACCCAGCAAAGTTATCACATGCTCAGGTCATCACACCTAGTATTTGGAGATGAATTAAAAAAAGAACATATATAGGAAAAGACTAAAACAGGAGAGAAATGAAGTTTTTCAAAGTCTGATATTTAGCATTCAATTAGATTTGCTTGAAAACTCTGCCAAAGATATGTGAGCACTGAAGTGAGCAGTATGTTGTTCTTTCAAGAAAAAAATCCAGTGACTGATTTTGCAGCTCAAGTAGAAAGAGGGAAAGAATCCACTAGTGGACTTTAATTTGTCCTTTTTCAACTGTTCAGAGGTGACAGCATCTCTGTAACACCTAAAAATCCTGCAAAAGGCTCTCAAAACAACAATAGCAGGTGTTTCACAGAAAAGCAGTGGAAGTATGATACACAGGAAGAGCTATTCTGACTATGGAGGGAGATGAACACTCATTAAAGAACTTTTTATTAACACGAGAGCCCTTCTCAAAGACCCCAGTGAAGCTATGAAGTGAAGCAGCAGAACTATACTGATATTTAGAATTTTGGTGGAAGCTGAATGTCTAATTCACTTTGTCATCAGTGAAGATTCACATTTCTTTTGAGGAAAAATAGAAAGGGTAACTGTGAGACACTAGATTATTACATTAATTATTGTCTTGGACCAACTCAAGTGTGTGTGTGCGTGTGTGTGTGTGTATGTTTGAACGGTGCAGTGTTCAAACCCTCCATTTTCTAGACTCCTGTAGTTGACTCTTTGCTGGATCTAGGAATAATAGCAATGTTTCTTTTTTTATCTCTCTTTCTCTACTTCTCTTAATCTTTTTTCTTAATATTTTCAGTAAGTTGGGACCAAATGTGTTGGATTTTGCTAAGTGGTATGTGTTAACATGTGCTAAATCAATGCTTTGTGGAATGCTTTATTTTGGTTGCGTGCTACCCTTTAAGCTTTTGCCAAGTTCTCTTACTCACTAAAGTTTACCAGTAAAAGTACCCTCTGAGAAAATGTGTGCAGCTTGCTTCTTGTGTGACCCCCCCGTTAAGGTGTTAGGAGAACTGAGGGCTTTTCTTAAAATTTGGTGGCTGAATCTTTGGAGCTTTGTATACTTTTAAAGTAAAACTCCTTCATTGAGCTCATAGGTCTGAGACTTGGGGTCTTACTGCCACTCTATGACACAGCAGCTAACAGAGTTAAGGCAGGTGACATGACACTGACAGTGGGGACAATTTTAGATGAGCTTTACAGGATAGATTTCTCCCATGGTGAATAAAACAAGGAAGCTATAAGACCAAGAGGTTGTGGGCTTTTCTTCAAGTCAGGTAATTAGACTTATTGAATCATAGAATGACTTGGGTTGGAAGGGACCTTAAAGAACACCTGGTTCCAACTTCCCTGCCCCAGGCAGGGACACATTCCACTAGACCAGGTTGATCAAAGCACCATTCAACCACGTCTTGAACACTTCTAGGGATAGGACATCCACAGCTTCTCTGAGCAACCTGTTACAGTGTCTTATCACCCCCACATTAAAAAAAATTTCCTACTATCTAATCTAAACCTACCCTGTTTCAGGTTGGAGCCAATTCCCCTTGTTGTGTCACTACACGCTCTTGTAAAAAGTCTCTCCCCATCTTTCTTTTAGGCTCCCTTCAGGTACTACTTGAAGTACAGAAGACCTGAAAAAATAAACCTTAAATAAGAAGTGCCAAGTTCATGAGATTGTCAGGAATTCCAACAGCTGGGGGTGTGGGGGGAGAGGAGGGACACGGAAGCTTAATATTCCATCCCTGAAGAGTAGCTGAAGCATCAAGGACCATTTGTAAATGACTTCACAATAATATAATGTGACACAGAGCTACCAGGATGCACAGCACGTGTTCTTCCAGAACAAGATAGAATCTTAGCTGTATTACTAAGTTATAGGATCATGGTCAGAAAAGATAAAAAAATAAAATAAAAAAAATCAAAACCAAAAAACTCCCCGAACTTTATTAATCTGCCCACCATGACTTTTAAAAGGGTAGACATGACTCAACGTCTGCTCTAGTAAAAAACGTACAACACCTTGTATGTAATTCCAATAAGAAAAGCTAAATAATTCCAGTTGTCCCCCAGCTCAGATCCACCCTTCCTCATCACTTTTGCACCCTCTCTGTTCTTTCAGGATTGCTGGCTCTTTCATTGTGCTGTGTGTAGCTCTTCTTCCACCTCCAATTGTTAACTTTTGAACTTGCTTTGAGTAGCGACCCTTTCTCAAGAGAACAGGCTCTTATTGCTACTATACACCAGTTCTACTCCATACCAGCAGCTTGTTCATTTTTCGTGTAGCCACTCCACATCCTTATTCCTTCAGAGGGGTTGGAGGAAGGTTGTTTGATGGAGCTGGAAAAAGATTTCATGTTTGCTTTTTTCCCTCCAAACTGTTCTTTCTTTCAAGCTGCTTCTTTTCCACTAGGTGCCACTGAAGGCTAGGGGAGCAAATAAACCTCATAAAGAACATCTGACTTGCCTGAAATCCAGTGCTCCTGGGTTTCCTGGTAACTTGGGAGTAGAGTTTTAAAGTGACCTAAAGCTTGTGGAAGTTGAATTCCTATTTATAAACTGTAATGTTGAAGGCTGTACCTTTCTGTGCTAATCCCCAGAAGATGCAGTCTTTAGAAACATGTAATAAATATGTCAAAAATCTGTTGGGAACTTGACGATGGTATCATTGCGGTCATTCCCTTTGTATGGTTGTGGAGACAGCTACTCAGGCTCACCAGCTGGGTATGGGTCACAATTGCCTGGAGATGACTTACAGTAGCTTAGGATCCTGGAGCACTAGAAGGGATAAAAGTACTTGTGGCTCTTCCTTATCCTGATCCAGCACTGGCTATATGAGCCATGCCTGACACTTTTTAAATTACCAGCAGTTTTGTCTTGGACTGAGGAACAGAGGATGACTGTAAGCATTTGCTAGAAATTTTTATATCAATGCATAATCTTTTAAGACATCATTGATGATGAACAGAAAGTTTATGTAGTTTTACATGATGAGTGAAATTCAAGTGTTAAAAGAAATCTATTTTTTAATGACAGCAGTATAAAAATACTGACATTGATTCAGATTTCATTTAAAAGACTATATTTTTAAGTCTGACAACTACAGAAAGGCACAACAAACTTTTGTTTCAAATTTCTGCACTCCTCTTAAGAAAACTCTACTACATTCAGAGTACTCAAACCCAAGATTTAAAGCAATCTGAAGTTATGCAGTAAGAGAAGTATAGAGGTATGTACAACCAGTATATAACCTAAATTTTGAAGTAACATAATTATTAAGAAATTGCCTTCAAAAAGAAGACCACTTTGCTTGTAAATGTGAGAAGACTAAAGGCAAATACCTTTATTTTTTCACTTGCCTCATTTATGGTATTTGTGGCACACTGTGGGTCAGTAGATGCGCTCCTGAGGTAACAGAGAATGAACAAAAGAAATAACAGGGTTTAGCACCACCTTCCCATCACCCTCTAGTTACAAATTGACGAGCCAAGCTCAATCACGTTTCAAATCGTCTTTGGAAGTGGAGTCTGGGTACGAAGGCATTCACAGCAATCTGTCCAAAATGGCTCTGTCCACTCTGTTTGAGATCAAACTGCCTGAGGAAAGTCTGGAAATGGAAGTGCAATTACCCTTCTGAGAACTTAAGGTCTCCTGTGTGTTTGACTTCCATAGATGTGTTATTGTTCTCTAAGAAGTCATGCAACATTTGTGGAGGTGATGCTGCAAATTTGACTTCACTGGTAATTCTGAAATTGTAAGGAAAATTTAAAATGAAGAAGAAAGCGACACAATCCCTGCATGGTTCAGTGGATTTTGTGCTGTGGAAGGGATTGTGGCACTTTGTTTTCATTCTTGCCCTTTGAGAAATCACTGTGCCTCTCTGTTCTTCAGATTTTCTCTGTATGATGTGCTGCTCATAATTTTTTTTTCTACCTTTATTCAGTGTTTTATGACACACAGGTGAACTTGCTCTCTGACAACTATGACATTCACTGTTGTCACAGTCTTTTTAATCTAAGGAGAAAGTCTAAGATTTCTAATGAGTTTGTGTGTCTAAGAACTTGCTCATTTTATTTGCATTTAATCCCACAGCTACATGAAAATCTTGCCTTTCTCATGATAATTAAAAAAGAAAAAAAACAAGCAACAAACAGTAAACGAAGAGCAACACTTTCAATGCTAGATTTTTTGTATATTCGCTGTGCAACACCCCAAATTATTTCCCCTATCCTCTCACCGTATTCCTCAGTAATTCCTATGCGTGGACTCTTCCTTACAACTGCCTTCATTTCCCCATGTCCCTTAATGTATTAACATCATTTTCAGGGAAGTTAATATGTTCACTAAACAGAGTGCCAAGTGCTATATCCCATCAGCTTGCTGAATACCATCTCTGTTGATAAGTGGGTTCTCAGTTGTGTAGAAGTCATGGTGAGACAAACAGGAATCAAAGTTTCTCAGCTATGGCACCTCAGCTCCTGCAGTACTTCCTGCAGGAAGCAGTGCTTCCTATACACCCTTTTTAATGTGGTGTTTCTTCACATTTGAAGTTGAAAAAAACAGCACAGGGCAAAGTGAGGGACTGTATCATTTGTGATAGAGTTGCGTTTGGGTGAAACAAGGACGATTTATTTTGTCTGACACTGTACCCAACAGCTTGCCCTCACAGTCTCTGTAAGCTGTCAGCTCTTACTGTCCATCAGCCTGAACAGCATTCTGTTCTAGCGTTGTTATTATCTGTCTTATCTTCCTTTCTGTTGCACCTGGCAGAGGAATGATGCCTTTTGATGGATTTTCATTTACCTCTATTGTTTTCCTTCCCATCCCTTTTAAATAAATATCCTATTGAGTGCAAACTTGGAAAGATTTCAGAGCAAATTTCACTAGCAGGGAGAAACAGAATTCTTCAGCATTTATTCTCTTCAAACATTTAATGCATTTGTGCTTTGTGTCAGTGTCATTGTGTTGATGTAGTGACCAGTGTACAATGTGAAGCAACTTCAGAGTAACTTGTTTAGTCCATGCTGAGCTTTCTTGCAGACAATATTTTGCTAGATTTAAAAGGAGCTGTGCAGAACAAAGTTCAGAAAATCTGTATAGCTATAAAGAACTCATAGACACCTGCAAGAGTGTAGAAGAAAAGTCCTCAATTATGTTGTCATTATCAAAATAGACTTGTTTTTTGTTCTGGTAGCAGAGGGATCCTCTCCCTGTGTCTGTCCTCTGAACAGGTTAGAGAGACAGACCAGTGGTCCCTGAATGTATGTTAAGGGACTTCGCATACACAGGAACTGAAGGTAACAAAGTGAGGCTCCTTTCAAACACCTCCTTGTAACCAGGGAGCAAGCTGCTGCCTGAGACCAGGCTGCTCAGAGGCACATGTCAGCAGAGCTGACCTTGTTCAGAATTTATGCAATCAGGAGCCTGTGAGTGAGTGCCCTGTTAGAGACATGACCCACAAGGTGTCTGTTCTAGGCACCACAGGCAGGCCTGTAAGGACCTGTTGCTCAGCACATAGACATCTTTGTGCTGTGTTTGTTCTAATCCTAACTCAGGACCCACAACCCTAACAGGCAAGTTTGTAGACCTAGGGTGCTACAGCACCTTGGCATGGCTTTTAACCGTTTTTGGTGGGGTTTAGTATCTGGACACAAGGGTTATTTTACTTTTGGTGAGATAGATTGTAAGAAACAAGATTCCCCCAGGAGTTCTCTACTTTTCTAACTTCAGTTTCCCCCTTGGCAAGAAGGAAGTGGGTATCATTTGTTTTCTCTGTAAACACAAAATGAATCATTTCTACAGTAGCTCAGGTTTCTGGGGATTTCTGGGTCAGTTTTTTCCCCTTAGTTTGTTTTCCGAACAGACTACAAGGACAGAGACAGAATGCAGCAGATACCTTTGGTATTTTGTAAGGCTGCTTGACACTGCTTAGGATCTTGCTTCCAGAGGGCTCCCTGCAGCAACTCAGTGGCTTCCAAGAAAAAAGTGGACATAGGTTCTTTTATCTATTCAGATAACTAGGAGCTACCACACATCCTTTTAATGTTTAATCAATGATCTCTATTGCTTTGTTATATAAAAGCAAAAAGCAAATATTGGAATTGATTAGGTGAAGCACTTAGCTGAAACTGAAAGCTGTCTACTGAGAACACTTGCCAAGTAATATATTTTTTTTTCCCCATGGTAATTTCAAATTAACACTTATATCAGTATGTACAGTTTCTAATCTTATGAGTGAGTGAGAAGATGACTAGAACAAAAAAAAATGTAGAGATAAAATTAATTATTGATTGTTGACATGACTGTGAAAGTTGCCTAAACCAGGTTCTTCATAGATCACTGCTGATTGCCTACTGGTCCTCCTTAAATTCCCAATCAAATTTGCTTTAATAAGAACAAACACAAGCTACTAGTGGACAAGTGCCATATTCATACTCAAAAAGATCAGTCTTGGTGTCTGTATGAGAAAGTGAGAGGAGAAGACTTTCTTTTGCTCTCTTGATGTGAGCTTCACGCTGATCACAGATGATGGGGCAGATTCATCTTTCTTGCAAAGCCACATCACTCTTCATCACCAACCCTATGAATGCTGCATCTCAGAAGCAGCCTGAACAGCTGACTTGATACCTCAATGAATGGAAGGAGCACCAGGCTATAGATCTATGTGCCTCGTCACGTTCAGAGCCTGTGGGAAGCCAGAAACTGGGTTATGATGTTAGATTTTCTTGTAGTCCTCCATTTGACATACAGCAGCACAGACACGTTCTATTTATTCCTCAAATCCTCTGTCAACTTCACATTCAGGCTCTAAAGTGGTCATTTTAGGATCAGCCTTTATTTTTTCCCAGGTGGAAAGATAGTAGAATCTGGAGTATTGAATCAGTGAAGACATGTAAGCAAGAGTTAATAGCATTAATCAGAAACACAACAAACTCAGTGACAATTCCTGCAAAAGCCTGTTGTTAAATCCCTGCAGCTAATTGTATGTTGTTAGTATAAAATGCTTGCCAACTTCTAGTTATGACTAATTCCAAGAGGCTCATTTTTATTGCAACTGTGTTTAAATGAATTTATTTATTCAATAGTTTAAAGGCTTCTTTAAGTTAAAAAATCTTAATTTCAGCTGAAAGTATTTTAACCTACTGCCTTACCTTCTCTGTTGTAATTAAAAGAAGAAGCAGCATATAAGAACTATAACATGGCCAGTTATATTGAAAATTGCCTTAGGTACAGCGTGGACTTAAAAATGGGTGGTGAAAAAAATACGTGATGCAATTGGTGACAATTTCATATTTCCTGGAGTATTTAATCCACTGTGTAGAGTCAGCATTGCCTATATATGTACTGTAGAAGGGACAGCAAATGAAAACCACTGGCATGCAAGAAGTTAATAATGGAATATATTTGCAAAACTGGAGCTGTTTCAACCTGCTGGCTGCACATCAAACACTGTCAACAAAAAGATATTTGTTAAATAAAAAAGGAAATGGACAGTCAAGTCAGAAATGACAGTTGATTTGTGGGATCTGATGCAAGGGAAAGTAGGTCATCTGCAGGCAAGCAGTGGACTATAAAGAAAGAAATTTGGTATTGACAGCTCAACATCAAAATGAAGGTGGGCAGGTCTTCAGTGAATAAATCTTGTCTTGGATGGTGTAACATTTAACCATGCTGACATTAAAATTTCTTTCATTATGCTTCTGAAGAGAAAAAAAAAAAATATCACTAGTGATTTGAGGCCCTTATTTTCCCAGTTGTTGAACAAAAAGAGGTTAGAGCTTTGAAGGCTGGAAGTAAAATGGGGTGTCTCTAAAATATTTCCATTTGGGCTGCTCAGAATTCAATAGCCCCACACCACTGCCCGGTTTTGACAAATGGGTGTGATGGTAAGTGCCTGCACGCTCAAAGACTTGTTTCAGGTTGCCTGCTTATTCTGAAGGGCACTCTCCTGCCAAGTCTATGTTCTACACTTCCAATGGCAAAGTTTGGTTATCCTTGAGTTTCATTTTCTTCCAAGGGAATGTGAAATTTACATCTTAAAACAAACAAGCAAAGAAACAAACACATAAATAAATAAAATAAATAAATAAATAAATGAGATATTTTCAGCTTGTTTTGGTTCCAAGAGGCAGTACTTTTCAGAATAGTGGCCATAAATATGTAAATTGTTATTATTAGCTAAATTCATGCTTGTTTCTTTTCTTACAGACTTAAGATTTTCAAACCCAAAATCATCCCTGTAATTGTTTTTTTTTTATTTTGTAAACATTCTCTAACAAAGTGGCTAATTTATGTCATTGATGTTTTCACTGTTTTGCACTTGCATGTATGTCACAAATCAGCTACAGTAGGGAGGATGTGAAAACCTCCTTCCTGAAGAAGAAGAGTACACAAAACTTTCTCTGTTAGTCTTCCTGACAGAGAAAAAAAATGTCATAGCAAAGCAACTACCCTTCTTTCAGTGGTGTGTCATAGCTAACATAATTGTTAAGAAATGTTGGGATTTGACATTACTGGGATGTGAGATTTTGTCTTTACACAGGTTCTTTCTGTCAGCATGAAAAGATTGATTCATGGCTTATTATAAGGAATTTTGTCCTGGCAACACTAACCATCATGCCCCATCTGGAGTTTGGGGAATCCTACACGCAAGAAATGCACTCACATTCGCTTGTTAGTATATGCCCTGTACCCACAGATGCTTCCACAGATTGCTGTGTTGTGAGAATGGTCTGTGAGAACCTGCTTGTTACTCTCATCACTCAAGAAAAGATACCGGTTTAATTATGCCTTCAAGCTTAGAAAAATGACCTGTAAGCCTTGTGAAGGTCACAAAAAACCCTCAAGCCCTTGAGAGGCCTGCCTTAGGGAAATATGTCCAGTGAACCCACTCATGTCACTTACAGCACAACACCAATTTGAAGGTAGGAAGGTTTGAGAAAGATAAGGCTATGGGAATGAAAAGGCGTGACATGGCATTTCATAGAATCATGGAACAGTTTGGGTTGGAAGGGACCTCACAGATCACCAGACTCCAACCTCCTTGCCACGGCCGAAAACGCCTTTCACTAGACCAGGCTGCTCCAAGCTCCATCAAACTTGACTTTGAACAATTCCAGGGATGGGGCATCCACACCTTCACTGGGCAGTCTGTTCCAATGCCTCACCACCCTCACAGTAAAGAATTTTTTCTTACTATCTAATCCAAGCCTACCCACTTTCAGTTTAAAACCACTCCACCTTGTCCTATCACTACATGCCCTGGTAAAAAGTCCCTGTCCAGCTTTCTTGTCGCCCCTACTTTAGGTACTGAAGGTGCTCCAAGGTCTTCCTGGAGCCTTCTCTTGCCCAGAATGAACAAACCCAACTCTCTGAAACTGTCTAAATAGCAGAGGTGCTCCAGCCCTCTGATCATTTCCATCTTATTATTTTTCTTTCAGTAATGATTTTCTTGATTAATTTTTCTTCATGTCGATTATTTATCAAGTATGAAAAAGTAGTAAAAGGACTGATTTTCCCTCTTTGTTCAGCCTTTGTTTGATAAGTCCATGCTGATACATGGTGAAGCTGGCACCAACGTGAGGACAACTTTTGTGGATAATTGAAGATCAAGGGGAAGAAAGGTATGGAGAAATAGTGTCTTTTTATTTGCTTGTTTTGCTTTTATGATTCTTATTTTCATCTGAGTTTTTTTATTTCAGTGAACATTTTTTACAAACTTGCTGACATGGATTTACAAGTGAAAATTATTTTTCAGCTTGTATCTAACATCAAAAGATGTTCAGAGAAATCATATTACATCTTTCAGCTTATGATTTATTTATCACATACTTATGTATAAACACAGCTCTGAGTCCAAATCAGGGGCAGCCTAACATCTATTTGTGATTAATCTCGCTAATAATCCCTTACTCTCCAATGAAAATTGCTTTTGGATCTTTCAGCATGATTTATCTTGTCACTGCTGTTGCCGTCTCTTCCTTCATCACCAGAATACAGAATATTGAAACTTCAGTCCTGGGAAAGAGTTCTTTTTGCCTTAATCTTTTGTCAACCTGTCTGTCAGAGGGACAGCTTCTGGATTTTCCTTACAGGCACAGGATGTGAATGACTGAAGAAACAGAAGAACCCTTTTTGTCTTCCCAGACCAGGAACATAATTCAGTTCCATCCTATGTGCTGCCTGGCTCTATTCCTAAATAGCAAGGGAAAGTTTCTGGTGTGACAGTGTCCTGATCTTTCCTCTCAGTGCTGGCTCCAGTGTGCTGGACAGGCAGTGAAAAGCAAGAAAGTTAACTTCAAGGCTTTCCCCCACCCCGAAATCCAGTATGAGCTCTGTTAAATCGTGCTCATTCTCTTTACAGCAACAAAGATTTCATAACCTGGATTGGCTCTTCAGGGACTTCTGACTGATCAGAGCCTTGTGCCATGTGAAAATATATTACATGTTGGTTTTTATTCCATTCACTGTGCCTTTGACATCTTCTCTGCAATGTGTTCTTTGGAGCTAATGGCATAGGCTGCTTGGTTTTTCAGATACTGCATTTAAATCAAAAGGAAGAGTGCTCCCAGGAAAGCAGTGGTCTTCCCTTTGCAAGGTAGGTTACTGAGAATCCTTGGGGAAGCATGTGGGATTATACAGAGTTTGTTAAAAAAAACCAAACCAACAAACCAAACCAAAACAAAAATTAATCTGAGTTAATATTGACATTGTAGTACCGGTCTATATATACATTTAGCAATATGTATAGATTCATGAATGTTTAAACTACTTCTACAGCCATGGCAACAGTGACAGATTGCTACTTATTTCTTTGGGTTAAGATGATGCCTTTATGACAAATATGTATCATGGCCTTAAACAATCACGCACTGCAACACACAGAAACAATATATAAACAATGAAAACTTGGTTTCATACTGTACATTTAAAGGGCTTTTGAAAATCATATAAGCAGAATATATCTATTTCCAGAATCCAGATTTTCAGAACATGTGTAAATGGGAAACATTTTCTATAAAACTAACTTTTGAAAGTTTATAAAATGTAAAATATGTGCTTGCTGTGCACACTGTACTTTTTTTCTGGAGTTGTTTTCAGCCATATGAAGTAGAGTGATACCTTTACATTCTATTATTTTTGTTGCATTATTATTATTCACAGATAATTTAAATGTTGATACCTAACCAACAGGAGCATATCTGTCACATATTATTTTAAAGAATACCAATGATATTTCTAACTAGTCAGGGTTTTACCATAGGCAGGGTTTTTATTGCCAGATGTTTTTTGGGGTTTTATATTTTTATTTCAAGAAAGTGAAACTTGCATTCTGGTGGAACTTTGATTATGTTATGGATTATCCTTTGAGTCAATTTGAATGAATAATGAGAAAATTGTATTGCAGGACCAAAATTTCAAACACATCAACTCAAAATGGCACATACTCAAGTTTTCCAGTATATCATAAATAACGAGAAGATAATAGGGAAAAAGAAAAGAAAATAGCTATGTCTCAAGTTGACTGCTTGGAGTATAAAATAGTATTTCTAAACTGCCCTTCATCTTGAGACCATCAGTAGCAGCCAAGTCTATGATGTCATCACTGAAAATATCATTTACATGGCTGAATTGGTTAAAGCAATGGAACTGAAAAGTACAGAATTCACCAGCTTAAAAATGGTGTGAGGGGAATGAAATATGTGACCTCCCTGTGTACCTCATATGCTTCAATAATTTTGGAAATCCAGTGGAGGCTGATATGATTGGGTTGATTGTGTTTGAAGAGCTCTTGGGGCCAGAAGGTTGAAGTTAGGCTTGTTATCTCTCAACCATCCAGTACAATCTTGGAATGTACTTTTTTTGTTCTGTTGCAGCTTTTCCCTTAATTTGGAAAAGGAATTAAGATCTACAAGGTCAGTAAGTCTGCCCTTAGTCCTTGGAGAAAACATTTTCTTGGAGTTCATTTTCAGGTATGTGAAAGGCAGCAAAGTAATCAGGAGCACTCAACATATTTTGCCAAGGGCAAATCCTCCTTGCTTGAGCTGGTGAAATAAACCAGCTCTGAAGGTGAAGGATGTAGTGATGTAGTGATTGTCTGATGAACACTTGCTTGTCATTATGGATCCAGATGGTACACCATCCCTTCCCAACGATGTGACATTTCCAAGTAATCTTAACCCAGTTCTGAGAAATGAGTAGGTAAGTACTTAACTGTGCCTCTTCCAAAACCTCCAGAGCCTTCGTTTATGTCCATCTAAGGTCACCACAACCCAACAGTACCTGTGCTGCTTACACCATAAACACACTCGTTGAAAAGCACAAGTGATGTTGCTTCCTGAGGTGTTTAATATAACTGTAGAAAGTTTGAGTGAGAACACAAGTGCACATACAACATTGCTGGAAAATCCAGATTCTTCCAGTTTCCAAAGCAAACCATCTGAATCTTCAGATTGTATTGCTGGTTAAGCCTTGCTGGAAATTTTTTTTCCTGGCTATTTTCCACAGTAGTTTTCCTGGTTTTGGAACATACATTTGCTACTTCCTCCCTAGCCACTTTAAGTGGACATTACCTAAAGCTGACTAAACCAGATTTGGCTGGTAAATCTGTTCTAAGCAGCTTGCACTGACTGCTAATGCACAATTCACAGTATTCATTACTCCTGGAATTAAGTTACTATATTTGGCATTACTCTGAAATTCCACAAGGAGTCTGGGAACCTACCTCAGTTTTGACAAGATTAGAGAAACATGGGCCCTAGTTTCTGACCATGCATATGCATGCAGACTATCTAGCCCTACTTTTTGCCTTTTTTTCTGAAAAGTTTGGACACCTTGCATCTATTTAGAGATTAAACAGCAAACTGGCTCTTCCAGGAGATCTGCCCATAAGGATGTGAAGATGGGATCAGTTCAGTTCTCCCGTGGCTTGATTGGCAATTCCTTGTGGGTAAACTGCTGTGCCCTTTTTACTGTGGGCTCAAGACCTTCCCTACCTTGCTGCAGGCTGGGGGGATCTGGAAAAGAGTTCTTCAGGTTTGTGGGCCACCTCCTGCTAGAGGGAGGCTGTGGCAAAGAGGAACGTGGTTCATTATCATCAATATCTTTGAGTTTATGTGATGTATGAGCCTGGGCATTGATGCCGAAAAACCTCAGAGTAAAGAACTGCTTAAAGACAATTTATCTTTAAGCAGCAAAGGTATTTATTGTGACGTTGGGATGCTATCAAGTTCACACTGGACAAACCAGCTCTGAATCATCAGCGTAAAACAAGCTATTTTATATATTCTTGATACATGATTACAATATCTAATCATACGTATTAATGTGGTTACAACATCTAATTATGCATATTAATGACTAGGCGGAGTCTAGGCAGGGCTTGGGCTGAGCTTTCCAGATTCTTCTTTTGGCACCAATTTTGGGAAGTTGGTCCCAACCTTCAGCCTCAGTTCAGTGGTCTTGAAGCATCTACGTCTTGATTGAACTTCTAACCTTTCTTTGTTAGGTGACCTGATTCTTCAAGCTTCCAAAACCCCTTGGCTCAAGGCCTTCCTGTCTAATTCAAATGTCCATGTTATTTTGATTTATGACCACCAGGTTTATTGTATAGCACTCTTAGCATTCTTCTAGGCGTTTTGGTCCAGTAGGCAACACAGGATGGGTTATCAACTATTGCCAGGCAGAACAAGCATTGAGCAATTCTCTTCTAACAGAGCAAGGTACCTCTACTAACTCAGTTAACTGTTTTAGGCCTTGCTCTGCTTTCAGCATTTTCTGAGGTATGTCCTGCTGGACTGAAGAAGGTAAAGTGCGTATTTCATCAGGTTATTCCTCGAGAGACTGAGTGAGAGAAGTGGCAGAATCTCTCAAATATTTTATCCTTCCTGTCTTATACTTACCTGAAAAACACCCACTTTAACTATGGTGCATTGAGGAAATGCCAGGTGCATTGTTCCCTGAGCCAGTGAAGTTGATGGCATGTGATAAAGGATCATGTGTCTTTGGGTAAAAGGAAGCACAAATGACCAGAGGACTTTTAAGTACAAGGGAATAGAGACTACAAGGTGTTTTGCCTCAACAGTCAGAAAAGAAATACTGGGAATTTTCTCTCCCTCTAGGAAATTATTGCATTCTTCTTTTTAACAACTGTGTGTTCACAAGAAACTGTTTTACCTATTCTGCTCTTCACTGACCCATATTTTTAGGTCCTGTTTCTCTTCATGCTTCTCATTTCTTTGATCACAACCCTTAACCGTTAATAAACTCACAGGATCTTCTGAAATAAGAAAGCAAGATCTGTGTTTAACAGGTTGAAACTGGAAGCACATGTTAGAAGAGGACCTTTCCAGCTTATAATAAATTGACTGGACAAAGGCCCGAATATTCTTGGTGTTAAGGTTAATCTATGATATGTGGACCAGGTTTCATGTCCATTAGACTACCCAGCTTATGCTGATAACTTTTATTATAGACACTTGCCACACTCTCTTTTTGGTTTACTACATAAAGCCATGAGATGGACCTACACTGCAAAAACAAAATCTGAATTTTGAGTACAGTGGCAATCGAGGGGGTTTGGTTCAACAATATAGTCTATGCTCTACAAAGAGAGTAAAGCAGCCACAAAAAAAGTTTGGAATGTGACATAGCTACTCAGTGCATTTTGTCTGAGGTCTGTCTCTTCTCAATGCACAAGACAACAGCTTTAGGTGTCTCAGAAACCAGGCTACAGCATACCCTTGTGTCTTAGCTTCTTAGCTTTCTGTTAGGGAACATGTATGGGCCATGTTGTGCTTCCTTTCTGATCTCTCCAGGGAAAACCAGAGTATCAGGCAAGACAGGAAGAGTTTATACATAGCAATATGTTTTCCTGGTGTGATGCAGTCAGGATATGCACCCAAATCTGAGAAGGTAAGATTATGTGTTCTAGAGCGTGACATGATTTCTAGGGCTCTAGGAAAGTCGGAGCTTCTTTTTAAGTTATCAAAAATAATTACTATCCCCACTACTGTCAGTTTAGACCATTGCTGTGCAAACACTTTTAACAAACCAGTTGGGAAGGTGTAAGTCTGTGCCTGCTTGCAGAGTTCTTCACCTAGAGTAGATCAGTTATGACAGGTTCATGCTTCAATCATTGAAGTTTGGGTCAGGTGTCATTTCCTAAATAATAACTCCACAGGCTACAAGAGTGAGGGGGAAGAACTTCTGCCCACTAGATTTTTTTTCAAGATGCCTTATGTAGCAAGGTTTTCAGAAAAAAAAGAGATAGGCAACTCTAGTTTATTTTAAAAGGCAGTATTATTCTCTGTAGCTGAAGACTAAAATGGTTAGGGCAAAGTATTGAGCACTTGGTAGGCAGATTTATTCAGCTGTCAGGTTCTCTCATTTGGAGAGAGAGATGTCTACGTTATTTCTGTCTAATTAGTTAAAAATCTTAAAATCCAGTGCTGGCACCTAGTTCTGGAAGAGTCCAGTCTTTCTAAAGCCAAGCCAATTGTACTTCAGGGGCAGTTTTAACAATCTCAGAAGTTTTTGGATGGAAAGATATAAATCGTAACTTGAGCTAGGGTTAGGAAAAGAGGGAAATTATTGTGTATGGTTTGGTTTTGTTTGGTTTGATTAATTTATTTTTCATTCATCTCCCCTCCACCCCACCCCCATCCCCAGGGTCAAAGGACACACAAATATCTTAAACAAGACACATAGACATTTCATTAGATGAACAGAACATCTCCCTGCCCAAAGGAGAACTGTATCATGGAAAGCATGCTCTGTTACGTTCTTGGAACTCTTTTGTATAAAATTCTGGTCAGAGCTTGCATCTCTATATATCTAGTACTCCCTGTAGGCATTTTTAACTTTGGATTCATAATGCCCTGCTAAATTACTTCATTTAAAATGTGTTTTGGGGAAATCCCTGGTAGGGGAATTCTGCCTTTTGTAAGAAAGTTGGTTTCTAGCTATGTGCAAAACTTGATGGCTGTCATTGCCTACCTTCCTGTGAAGCGATCCCTTGAGAAAGGAAAACACTTGTGTCTGACACAGCATTGCAATATTTGCAACTGTGTGTTTTCAAATAGTTCTTTCTCTCAAGCCCTTGGCTGCTGTGAGATTGCTATTGCCTTTATCTAATGCCCTCAGATTGCTCATTGATAATTCATTTCCACATTTTCTTTTGAACCTGCAGTCCTTCAATTTTAGTGCTTTCATTTGTTACAAGAGGAGAATTCCAAGCATGGAAATTTTCTCCTTCCCCAAGGTATACCAGTGAGGCATCAGATGTTTCTGTTGAGTTTCAAGTCTGATTGCTCTGTCATGCATGTTAAAGGCTCTAGTAAAAGCAAGCATGCAAACAAGTCTGAAGTTATTTGAGTAGAGCTTTCTTCCATGAAAGTATTGAGATAGGTATAAAAACCTTTCACTTAGAGAAAAAAAAAAATCTTAGTTTTCTCAATCATTATAATATTGCAAGAAATAAATTTCCATAAATTTTGTTTTTCATTTTGGCGGTGAGTATGGGAATATTTCCTGTTAAGTTCAAGACAGTATAGCTAAATGTCAGGGTCACCTGGTGGCGCTTCATGGTTAAGGCTACTGTTACAGCAGACCCCCAATAGCCCACCAAGACTCAACACCTCTTAAAAAAAAGCTGACAGTTTTTAAAGAGGCAAAAGCAATTAAGTATTCCTAGAATATGGATATGTTTTATAATCTTTACAGATAAGGACTTATTTGTCTTCATGCCATACGTTTGGGGGTCGGAAGGGGAATCTGAATTGACTGAGAGGCTGAAAAGATGTTGTTAATTTTACAAAGCGATCAGTGGCTGAGATGAAAGCATTCCCTTGCTCATTGTAGCCTATTCTCTTTGATTAAAATGATAAAGTGAACTGTCTTGCACGGCTAAAAATAAAAGACATAACTGGAAGGATGTTTCAAGCTGCACTACTCCCAGCCACATCTGCCTCAAGGATGAGCAGCTGTCAAACAGTATAATGTGCTGTAACGTTTACTCGTCTATACCTCAAATGAGCCTCTGGGTTGCAACTGGTTGTGCTGTACATAACAACAACAAATCTTGTGCTGTGGGTTCATATAGTATGAAGAGGTTTTATTATTCCTTACTGGGGCAATGACTTTCTTCTTCTTCTAAGTATTTTTTAATTGTTGTCCTCTTACATATTTCTTTTTATTTTCCCCCCCTCATTATGGGAATCGATAGAAATGAAAACTGGTATCCTTCATACACTTCCACTTCAACAGTCTGACTTCTGAATATGTAGTGTGTTGCTAAATGATTGGTTTTTGATAACCAATCTTCTCCTGATTGCTATCTGTAGCTATACATTTCCATTTGCTGTACCCTGGAGAGGTATGCTATTGGTCAATATGGTTTTAAACTTTTGTATGTTATCTGTCTGCCAGTGCTTCCTCTTTAAATGGCACTGTCTGCCTGTGGGTTTTACCTCCATACATCAATATTTCATCTCTCCTAAGAGCATGTATTTTCTGTACAGCTGTGTCTACCAGACTTGCCTATCAAACAAGATGTTTCCATTCCAAAAGTCTCCCTAGCAGTTTTCTAATATGAATAGGCCCCTCCTCTGCCACTGTTGAGTGCCATTTGCCTGAGTCCCCTTTTGGAGAACTGATTCTTTAAATGTTAGTATGTCAAATTTTGTGTACACTTTATATAGTTCTTAGAGGAAGCTTTCAATCACAAAATGAAATGCAGTGAGAATCAGAACAGAATGATGTGCACCAGGAAGAATTTCTTTTGTATGAACATCCGAGTACATGTACGCACAGAAGGATGTGCTTCATCCTCAGCTTAACTGTCGACAGTACTCCCAGAATAAATAGAACAACCTGCATTGTGTGTATAAAATTTGTGTCTGCATTGCTGTTAATGAAGAAAGCAGGGGAAAACCTCCATCCATCTTATTCTCCACTGTATGAGTGTTTAGTCCACTTTTGGCATAGTAAGCATAGTCCTCACATTCCATAGTGGAGATAGATCTTAGTTAAGTATGGATAATAACAGAAAAGCTCCAGATTTTTGTGCCTAATCTGCACTTACCGATTACGTTACTTATGTTAAACTATGTTGCTGTAGAGAAGTATTTGAGATATGTAGCTGGAGACAAGGCTGCAATGACAGGGAACAGATCCCTGAAAAATCACTGCTACGAGAATGCTGCAAGTTTCAAATGCCTATGAATTTCATGCTAAGCAAAAAATGTTAATGTAAGTGTCAGGAAAACTTTCAAAGAAGACCTATCAAAATAAAAAGGGAGTGTCTAACTGCCCTACTGGAGCTCAGGTAGGAAAAGTGATATTAGAAGTACCTTGGTAAAAATGGCTCAATGCTAATAATAATTAAAAAAAAAAAATTAGAGAAGAGGGATTTCTCCAATTTAAAACATAGGCAAATGTGATATTAACTCTAAATGCTTGCTATGACACTGTAGCATTTCAAGTCAATATTTCCAGCAGAACACAATCACACAAAAGATAAAAAGCCCAGCAAAATTTGGCAATTTCATAGATAACAATTCCATCTGACACACCTGACAAGAGTTTACAGAAAATAGCAGACAGAAAAGTAAATCAGGATGGAAAAAAAGCTGGGCAGAAGGTTTACTTAGAATTTTGATCTAAGAATAGGCAATGTAATCAGAGAACCAGTTGCACCTGAAAGCACCATTAAAATCTGTCAGTCCTGGATTTCAAAATGGAGAGTTTAATAAATCACATTGCCTAGAAAATGACATTACAAAAGGAATACTGAAATGCTACATTAATTGTGATCAGAAAAAATTATCTTTTCTGGTTCATCCATCATTCCAAGATATTTAACCTTCCATTTGTACATCATTTAGGTTAATTGATCATTTCTTCAAATACAAAATGATGGTGTTGCAGGTGTACTATGTTGTAGCATTCATGTCCAAATGCACATTTCCCATATCCCTGGAAAACAACTGTAAACACAGGACATCAGGAGTATCATGCTCAGGTGTAAAAACTGCCTAATTTTCTCTCTCAGAAATGAACTCTGTGTACCACACTTTGAACTTCTCTGAAGAAGAATACTGGAAACTGTATGACCTTGCTAAATCCTTGTCAAAGCAAGAATTAAAAGAAAAAAAAAAAAAAAAGAAAAGAAACCTGACACAAAAACAGATGACTTAGAAAAAGAAAGGGGATGAAAACAGTTTGTATCTCCGTCCTGACTCTCATTAGTCTTTGTGTGAGTAGTCTTTTAGTCAGACAAAACCAAAAGAATAATGAATATCTAGTAAGACAGAAATGTTTTCTGTGAATGGATGACCTTATCCTTCCACAATCTGAACTAGACTGTTCTCAAAGAAATTTAGAGTCACTCAAAACAAGCTACTCTAATAAGCAAATATTATTTTGCATGCCCAAAGCAGACAGTCAAGACCAAAATCTTAATACTATCTAGAGTTGAGACAATAAGCTTAAGCCTCACAGTATATGTGTCTAACTTGGAAGTAACTATCAAAATATTGCAAGAAGAAAAGTACACCAACCTCCAGATGGGCTCCAGCCCCAAGGAAATAGCTCTCTAATATGCAATTCTCCAGCAGAACTGCTTCAGTGACCTTTCTCAAGTTTTTTTACAACTCCTCTGACAAGGAGAGGAAATCTGGGCACATAATTTGTGTAATCATAGAACCATTTAGGCTGGAAAGGACCTCATGAGGTTTCTAGTCTAGCTTCCTGCTCAGAGCAGAGCCAATGCTGAGTTCAGACTAGGTTGCTTAAGGGTTCATGCAGGCGAATCTTGTAAACCTCCAAGGAGATCCCACAACATAGCCTTGTTGCAGTGCTTAATTTTACCCATAGTAATTTTCTTTTTTTCATTCTATCTACACATGATTAACACTGTGTCAATTCATAATCCTTATCTCTCAGTCTTCTCCTGTGCACCTCAGTAAAGAGCCTGGTTCTCTCTTGAATGTACTGGCAGACTGTTATTACCTGTCCCCAAAAAATTCCTTTCTCCAATCTAATGATCTCAGTTCCCTCAGGCTTTCCCACAGGACATGTGCTTCAGTGACACCAGATACCCACCAGAACCACTGATGATAAGTACACATACACTGCAGTAGCAGCTTCAAATTGGAGACCTGATGATGCTTCGCACTGTGGAAGTGAGACAAAGTAGCCAACCTTTTCATTTCTTCACTTCCCGAAGCCCTATAATTCCAAAATAAAGCCTCAACACACTTCACCCTTAAGACCAGCATGTCATCTGATATCTCTACGGGTAGCAAAGAGTCCTAAGCAAGGTAGAGAGGGGTTCAGGAAGTATGATTGTCTGCAAGAATGCAATTTTTTCCCTTAAACTGGTCAATCCAGCCAGCCGGGGTCAGTTACCATTGCTGGTTTTTCAACCTGTGTGGCCAGCTCCTGTGGACCCAGAAGTGAAGACAGCAGTTTAGTGGTGCCTAATGGACAGCAGATCTAATTATCACTGCCCTGTGGGCTTCCTGGGGAATACAAGTATCAGGTTGATTTTGCTTTGCTTTGTAGAAGTTTTGCAATTCATAAAATAAAATTGCATCACTATTCTCTATTGCAGACAAGAGATGCTTCTGTATGTTGAAAGACATCCTCTCCCTTTCAACCAGTGGATGTTGGGGAGCTCTCTTAATGATAACTGCCTGAACCATATCTGGGGAACTTGATTTCAGACTGCACAGTTCTCTGCAGTAGGAATTTAACTCCCTTGTAGTAGTTGCACTGTTCACACAGTTAGCTTTGGACTCTAGGCTTTCTGCTTATGACAGATGAGGGAGGATAAAAGATAATTTAGCAATGATTTACAGCTGTCTTTTAAACCCTTGGTGAAAAAACTCAGATACCACCTTTTTTCAAGATGCTCCATCCTCTTTTTAAAACACTTCTTGTGTCTTTTTTTTTTTTTTTCCTCCATTCCTCTTAAGAAAGATGAATTGGGAAGGAGTCCTCTAGACCTTTTCTCACAGGAGCTATGTTATCACATTTGTCAGTTTGGTTAAATGCAAGATGTTTTCTCAAGGTTGATTTACCTTTACTGATCTGTTCATGTGAATTTGGCCTCTCAGACTGGCCCAGCTCAATCAGATCTGGTGACAGTGCGAAGTAATACTCCCATTTCTCAAGTGAACACACTTCCTCGGGGTGCCAGACAACCACGATAGAGGTGACAACATAGGTACTGTAAATTGCATGATAAATCTAGCCTGGGAACGAGTGTTTGGGAAGTGATATCTAAAGCAGAAGCAGAGACCAAGTACAAACAGGAGAACAACCCAAGAGAAAATATGGGAGATCCTGGAGAACCAGCAGTATTTGAATGGTTTCATGCCTCCATCCTCTTTTCAAAATGAAGCTGTTAACAGTATTCTCCACCATTAACCTGTACTTATCTCAAACAAGAAGAAAAGAAAGCCCATCAATGTTCTTAAGCAAGAACCTTTTTTATTGTATGAATTAGAGGTAGCATTTGAATAGGAATGGAAGGAATTCTTTGCTTTCTAACTCTGATGTGCAATTGCTTGTCCACATGGGTTGTATTGTATAGAAATGCCACCAGTGGATAAGGCTAGGTTTTTTTCTTCATTTTAACACTTTTATTATCTTTGTATTATCTTTTAGAAGTTCTTGATGATATTTTCATCCTGCGTGACTGTTTTGCTATTTTACTGTTTCATTATGAGCAGGAAAATGTATTGAGTTAATTTGTGTTAGTAATTCCAAGATACCTGGAAGGTTTCCTTACTCAAAAGGGTGGAAATAAAATCCTGCTTGTATTGATTTAGGTCTTACTTGTATTCAGTTCTAATCCATGACAGACTTAATTTTTATTTTCTGATTACTGAGTACTATGAAGAAGAATTCACAAAGCCTCTAGGGTTGTGGTAAGGGTCAAGGTAAACAGAACTGGACTCTACAGCAAATCAGTTGGTTTTAAGGAAGCTCAGCTATCATCCTCCCAACACCTGGGATGGCATTTGATGCATTAAGCTGCCCTCTTGCAGCTTGGAGACAGACTGTCTGATTAGAAGCCATGAGCCCAGTCCTGTAACTTTAGTAAATCAAAGTTTTCTTTTAACAGATTAAAGCCCTGGTCTGTTTATTCCCCAGAGATGATGAATGATGTTATTTTAATAAGAAGAAGTGGCAGCTAATGGTCTGAAATGGTTGTGCACCAAAATGCATCAAGTATCTTACAGCATGGCTAAGCTGGAGCAAATAGCGTTCACAGATTTGGGTGATTACAGGAGCCTTGCTGCTGAAAGGCACACTAACATCAAATACAGAAAAGAATATTTAGCTGAAATAAAAAACTTTTTTTTTTCTTCTACCCTTTTTAAATAGAATTTCTCTACCCTTCATACTCTCCTGCAACCCTTCTGTGTTTTGCATGGCCCCAGCTGATTACAGCACATATCAAAGAACAGAAAATTCCTTATGCAGGATTACCTTCTCCTTCTTTGATGGATGTGCTGCAAATATAGCAGTATATTCATTTGAAGGTATTCTTCTTTCCTTTCACTTTCCCTATATGAATTTACTTAGTGAGCAACCCTTTTTTGTTGATTTATAGGACTGTTGGAAGTTATTTATGACAGAAGTCAATGTATTCGAACAATCACTTGATGTTGATCTCTGCTGATGAAATCTGGATATGATAAAGGTGTGATGAGCATAGTCTGCCAAAGTTAACACGCTGATGCCTATTTTGTATTAGCCATGTATGGTCTTCATTTCTTAGGACAGCAGGTTTTATTGGTGAGAGGAAGAGTGCAACATACTATTTATTTTATTTTTACAGCAGTCTGGGTGGCTATGGTTTTTTTCACCATAATCTGTGAAAATATAGTCCCTGTTCAACAAAAGATCTGATTTTGTGCTCAATACCTAGTCATTAATAAACCAAAATTAGATGTGGAAAGTGAATGGAGTTTGGCTAATGAAGTTTCATTACAGTATTAAAAAAAAAAAAAGAAAAGAAAAAGAAGAAGAGGGGTTAGAAAAAACATTACATCTTTCTGCTCAGGGAAAGCAGTTTTCCTTAAAGCATGATTTAAGGAAAACAAGACTTTCTGAAACAGAACCATTTGCTGGAATGGGGCTTTTGTTTGGTTTGATTGTAAACCAAATAACTCAGGTTTACTGACAGCTTGTTTGATTCAATCATAGCTTCAGCCTGAGCCTAGATGGCCTTTCAGAAAATATGCTTCAAACAAACACATTTTGTTGGGTGCAGTCCATCCACAAGCAGCTTTTGTTAATGATCTGGAGCTGAATCTCAGCTGAGCTTGAATTTTGGCATTTTCAATGCAACACTAAATCTGACACTAAATCTGAGCTTCAAATTTTTTATTGTATGGCCTATCCCCCTCTAGAGAATTACTTGCACTCACTGAAATTTATAGTAGCATGTTCTTTAAGACTGAAATCTTTTGTTTGCATTGTACATTTGTGCTGAATTTTTCTGGAATAGATAGTTTACTCCACAGTAGCTAGAACAGAAACGTGTCTTCAAATTGTGATGAAATCTCTGTTGATAATTCAGAGTCATTTTCATCACTACTCAGTAGAGCTTACCCAGAGTCAAGGCCTGTTCTGCCTCTCACCCCACACCACCAGCGAGTGGGCTGGGGGTGTACAAAAATTTGGGAGGAGACACACTGGGGACAGCTAATCTCAAATGACCAAAGGGATATTCCATACCATATGATGTCATGCTCACCATATAAAGCTGGGGAAGAGGGAGGAAAGGGGAGACATTTGGAGGGATGGAGTTTGTCTTCCCCATTCCCTGTTATGTTTGATGGAGCTCTACTTTCCTGGGGATGACTAGATGACTGAACACTTGCCCGCCCATGTGAAGTGGTGAATGAATTCCTTGTTTTGCTTTGCTTATATTCATGGCTTTTGCTTTACCTGTTAAACTGTCTTTGTCTCAGCTCAGGAGTTTTCTCACTTTTACTCTTCTGATTCCCTCCCCCCTCCAGCATTGAGTGAGTGGCTGTGTGGGGTTTAACTGCCAACTGGGGTTAAACCCCAACAGTCCTTTTCACAATTATGCAACATGCATAAGAAAAAGAAGATTAATCGTTCCATAAACAGACTCCCAAGCCAAATGTATTACTAATATTGAAAACATTAATCATTATCTGACAGTTCATAGACTAAGTGTTATAAAACGAAAAGCTAGTATGCTTCTGTCATCACTAGTGAGAGAGAGACAACAAAGTCAGGATATTTTTTGTTTTGTAGGAATATTGTCAGGGACGCTTCTGTTGTGATCTCAGGTTCTCTCCTTTTCCAACTCAGTGATAAATGCCTTTCCTGAGTTTAGCCTCTGTCACAAGTCTCTCTTCTTTATTCTCTTCCATTACAGTTATGCTTCATATCTGTATTGCAGTATCTTAAACACTCATCTCAGAAGTAGATTCATATTTCCTTAGCACTGCAACAGAGAGGTTCCGTAGTGAGAAGACAGGTTACTGTAGCTCAGACTATCCAGAAAACTTGTCATCAGAATTCGTTCCTGACACAAATGCAGTTTGTTTCACAGCCGAAGACTAGTCAGCCAAGAGAGTATTGAGCTTCTTCCCTTTAAACATCTCATTTTAAAAAGAAAAGGAATAATGGTTCTGGAATACTGGCGCATCTCACATTGCTTTTCAAAGCATGCAAAGGTACCAAATCACAACTTGGAAGGTTTTCCCCGTTAAGGGGCAAATGTTGATCAGTATCTAACTGAAGTCACTAATGTTTTGTGGGGTTTTGTCATTTTTCCAGCAGCTGGTGCAACACATTGACTTTTTTTAGTGTAATTAACATCCTTAAAAAGAACACTTACTACATAACGATCTAACAAGGATATCAGAGTTTGGAAAACACCAGATGGATTCCAAGGTTTTTGAGTCCCTTTGGGAAAACAAGAAATCAAGCTAATATTGTCTAGGCCTATGAAGTTACTCTAGACCAAATTCAAAATGCAATTAATTTCCATGGAGAAACAGTCAGATCAGATTTAGCTTAGTAAAGTTTAAGTGTCTTCAGGAACAAACCAAACTGTAATAAACTGTCAGTGATGAAGAACTGATAATCAGTGTCCCTGCTTAAATAAACTCTGTGAGGAAAGGCAAATTGTACCATTCTATTGGTCTTAGGCCCAGTTTTCCTTCTGTCTGCTTTTGATCTCAAAAACATAAGAATTCAATCTGAAAAACTGTCATCCTTTTGATGCTGGAAAGCTGCTGAGAAATCCCTTTGGACTTGGCAGATGCCATCTGTCCACACGTGCAAGTGCTTGTCTCTTATTTAGTGAGTGACACAATACCTTCAGTGAAGGACTGAGTCATGGCCAGCCCCAGCTTCTGGCATGGAGTGACCAGCTGCAGAGGGAGATTTTGAAGCTGAGGAACTCAGGTATCACACAGGCACTTCTGGCTGTAGGTACCTGTGACTCATGAAACAGCAGCAGGCTCCCCCATGTGCAATACGTTGCAGTGTGCTGTAAGCTTTTCCCCCCATGGTATGGTGTATGACAGTCATATCAGCACTGGTTTGGTGGTTGGTATGTCCTCCCATGCTCTTACCTGTGCCCTGCAACAGCTAAGTCTTTTGAGTTTGCCCAAATGTTTTCGTATTTCCAGTCCTGTGATTATCTCAGGGTTGATACTTTTGCTTATATGCAGTTATCTCTCTTTCATAAGAACCTTGCACCACAAGAGCTGCAGCAGGTAGACATAAATACACCAGCTAATGTTTTTTGAGCCCACTCCTATTCAAAGGGAGTTTCAAACCTCACATCTATATTGATAAATGCCAGAATATTTCTGGCACTTTTGACAAATCATTCCATTGAGGTTTATGAAGTGCACTTAAGAAAAATTAAAAACATTTAACCCACAAAGTTGGTGACTAATATTTTCGCAAAGGGCATGGTACAACAAATGAAAAGCAGGAGATGTGAATGAATAATGCTGCTAATGTAAGTTTTAGTACACTAATTTAAACTCCATGGGAGTGTTTCCTACTGTATATTAGTAGCAGCAGTACACTGCTAAACTACAGTGGACCAAATGTATCACCTCCCCTAGAATTAATTATCTCTATTCAGTGCTGCATTATAGAAATAAATAGATTTTTTTTTCACACTCTTCACTGATAGTGCCTGATATATAATGGAACATCTTTTAGCTAACACACAAGCCTGACTTGCACTGATGCAGTCAGTGGGAGGTAATTCTTTTTCTAAAGACCATGCTGCGTTATTAGCTTTAACTGCAGGCTGGTATCATAACTTTTGTTTGCATAGTATCATTTATCTTTGAGGATGTCCCCTTTTTTGGGGAGGTGAGTGTACACAGATCCTTCAAATTTAAAGCTCCATCCCATCTGATCTTCCTTTCCTGAACTCTGACAAAATATTCTTCAGGAACTTTTAAAATATATCTACTTCTTTTTGGTTTTCCTTTTCTTTTTTAATCTTCTGTGAAAACAAGTAGATGTTAACCTGATTTCAGCAAGAGTGTTTCACACAAAAACAACTGAGAACCACAAGATGTAAATCATACTTGTATTTGATGAAGTCTTTAACACTGACGAGACTCAAGATTTTCCCATCCTTTCAAGGGTGTCAGTGGTAGAGCCTCCATGCAAGGCACTGATGTGGATGCAAGTAGCAGGGACACGGCCAAAAGATGTTAGGCTACAGGGATTATCACCTGAGAGACTACCTAGAGTTTCTATTACCTCTTTTGTCAGTCGTGCTGTGGTCCTTTCTTTTTTGCAGTTTTCTAGGAGTGACTGTGAGTGCCCATCCTTTTGGAAAAAGGTGGATGGTGAAGGAAGAGGGTCTCAGATATATGAAGGGTTGTTTGACAACAAGAGAGATTTTCAGTCTTTTGGGATTTTTTTTATTGATATCATTTGCTTTGACTTTTTATGATAGAGCATGTCTGCACTGTTTTTTTTTTATATTACTTTTTTCCCCAAAGACATGAATTTTTTTTAATTTTTTTTTTTCCCAAAGCCAGTATGACAATGTGAAAAGGATTAACCAGTTATAAATACAGTATTCCAGACAACAAAATGACTGCATATGCCATAGAAGGACTTCAAAGGATTTGGTTACACTGTGCTTTGAAAAACTGATGCATATATGTAAGAACTAGTTTGGGAGTGGAAGGGGGATTGGGTGTTTGTATATTTTGTTTTGTTTGTATGGGTTTTTTTTATGTACTGTCATGATTTCAATCTTACATAAAACAGCACAAGTTATGTTTTATTTTTTTTAAAACATAAAAGGAAGTGGAACTTGGAAAATACCTTAATAAAGTGTCTGAGAAAGGATCTCCTGCACCTTCTGAAGGCATCTCAGTATCTTTTATGACTCTCTGTTCCAGGGTAGAGAACAGGGAGGTCTCTCTGTGAGTGTCTGGTGGCTACGGTGTCATGCGGTCAGCAGTCTGGGAAAGGAGATATTTGGAAGAGAATATACCCTTTCAGGTCACACTTTTTCTTCAACCATGTAGTTATTAGCTAATGAGTTGGAAGGAGACCTCAGAGATCCCAGGCGCAGGGCAAGTACTTCATAGCAGGGCAACAATGTGTGTCAGAAGAGCCACAAAGCATTTTAGACTCCCTAGTTTTGCCAGCCACTTGAAATTGTGATGAACTGTCTTTTGACTCTTCAGGAAAATTTCAGACAAATTTTCTTTCTACCTCTTTGAAACCATTCATCAGGAAGAAATGATCCACATTCAGGCTATCAACATCAACAAACAAAATGAAAATACAAAACTAATATAGTAATCCTGAGTTTGTCAGAATTCATCTGAGGAATTTATTGACATACAGTAGTCCTAATTCCAACAGATTCATGTTACACCAGAAAGGCTGAATATCCAAAATTACTATAATAAATATTGTTAAAGCTCAATGTTTTTAGAGAGATGTAAAACATCAAGCTTCTGGATGTAAACCATCCACTCAGGATTAGAAACTGGGAAGATACCCAGGGGATAATAAGTCTTATTGTACTTTTTACAGCAGTAATCAAAACACTGAGATTGAAATATAGAGACTCCATGGGCTCATGGAAACAGTGTGATCATTGAAACTGACAGTCAGCCTGTTTCTAAATATTCTTCTCTTCAAAATGAGTTAAATACATACCTGTGCAATGTCATCATTTGTATTATGGCAAATAAAAAAGCAAAACCAAAAATATGTTTTTCTCCAATAAGACGTTTGGTATTCTAATAGTTCTCTTAGTTTTCCTTCCTTCTCCTTTCTTTTATTTTCTAGTCTTCACTAAGAGGTATTCTTTTTCTTGGGTTTATAATTTAAATAAAGGATCTGAGAGCTGATATCAAGTAACTAACAAAAATGTCACAGCTGAGATTCATAAAGTTATAATGGCACTGTGCTATTAAGTATACAAAGGCCTGACACAAGAACAGATAGTTGCAGAAGTGTTTTCTTTTTATACGCTATTACTTATAGGAAATTGATAATAGAATTCAAGATTAAATGAGATAAAAGTTCAGTTTTATGTTGAGATCAAATTTGTATTATGAATTGATTCTATAACCAAAGTCCTGATATAAGATTCTGTTTTTCTCTCCATGCTTTCGTTTATGTAATTGTACATTTGCTTAGCCTAAGTTAATAAAACATGCATTACAGTGTCAGAGTGTTTCCTGCACTACTGTATGATCTGTGAATGTTGTCTTTTTTTTTTTTTTTTTAAGAAATAACAAAGAGCATTTAAAGAAAATGAGCACTTACAAATAGTTTAACATTACTTCAAGCAGCGTGTTTCTGAGAAAATTGAAAAAATATTAAGGATATAGCGTGTTAGATATTGCATAAAGTCACATTAAGTGCTGTTTCTTGCCCTCTCCTTTGCAGTTGACCATACAAAGACTAGATAGAACTCCCAATTATAGCTGAAGAAAAGCAGTACAGAGTGTAATACTTCTATTTATTTGTAGAGTTTATGCAATATTCTTCCAGGGAAAAGAAAAGAAAATAACTCTGTTTGCATGGGCATGACACACTCTGAATTATGGAGAAGCATTTTGTAAATTTCTATGATTTACATTTTGACCAATATACTTAGCTTGAGAAATAAATACACCATCATCATGCAAATCAACCAGTGCCACAAATTCATAAGCAAGGACAAAAAAACCCAAAACCCAAAAAACAAAAATGAAACAAACAAAAAAACCCCAACCAAACAAAAAAAAAAAAAAACAAAAAAAAAACCAAAAAACCAAACCCCAAACTCTGCAGCATCTTTGCATTACAAGTCACAGAGATGCTTTTCTTGAGCAGAACTAACACCAGCATCACAAGGAGTGATAAGATTTGGAATTGCTTAGGAGCCAAGGAAAACAAAAACATGGCTCTAGATTTGCATATAAGACCTAACATGATCTCAGATTTGCTGGCAAACAAAAGTGTTCTTGGTTCAGTTTCAGGTCATAGTGGAAAGACAGGAAGGAAGGTTATTTTTGTTCTCTGTTCTGGAGAAAATTCTTCTCCACTTGTTTAAAAATGGCAGTTTGAATTTCCATGCCTCCTTTCAAACTTTTTCTGGGACTCAGTAGCAGTTCAGAATACTTTGTACAGTCTCTTGCACCTATATTGTAGCATTAGTTTTGACTTAGCTTAATATTTTAGTTGAATGCTTTAGACTATAAAATTATTTCTTCTTTGTAGTCAGTTTGAGTCCCAGCAGGGTTTAAGTGGAAAAAAAGGCTTCAGGGAGGAAATAGAGAAATCAAGAGGATAAGCCTTATCAGTAAAATGCTATTAAATAATGGATACTAAGGACGATGTTAAGATGTATTTTCTGCATAGGTGTGGAAGGCACTGGATAGCAAATCACATGTGGGAACGATAGATAAGCATGCAATTTCAGTTCTGCTAAATCTGTACTGTGACAAAAACAAATTGTTTCAAATCTTCAGTTCATAGCAGCTAACCACAGCCCACTCTCTTCTAACAAATCCCAGCTCTCCTGAAGTGGTTTCCATGGTTACGTAAAAAACACACATCTTATTTCTTCTACCAGGTAAAATACCTTTGAAGGCACTTGATGATTATGCATGTGAAAGAGGCTGTAGATTAAATGTTTATCTCTAGAGAAAATATTTGTATGGGCATGCACAATCTCACTTCAGACTTTGACTTTGGGTAAAACCATGTACCAGCACAAAAACTTCAAGCTGCCTGATTGAAAGAGAAACCAACCACAGGTATAATGTCCACTCACTTTGTTATCAGAAAACTTTAGAAGGTATGTATGATGAATGTGACCACTGCTGGTAATATCTGTATTTGAACTAGTGTCTATTAGGACGGCAAAGAAGGATTTTAGGGGGTGGAAGAGAATATCTGGCAAGGTGGTCCCTGCCAGATCATGTGCTGTTTGGCCACCCACTAGTCACCCCAGTGTGTTTGAGAAAGCTCTCAAGAGGGACCTCTGTCTGGCAGCAAAAGGGAACAAATAAGGCTTCAGTTCTTAGAATGGCCAGGCTGCAGGGGCTTCTTTTGATTGGACTAGTTTTAACAAGCGCTGTCTCTTATAGAAAGACATTGAAATTCTTGTATTTTTTATTTATGTTGCTTGATTAGAGGGGAAAAAGCCCAGTACTTGTAAGTAAGTGTTAGATATCTACCTTTTCTTCTTCTTCTTGAAAGTGGATCAGTCCATTTTTTTCTGTGAGAATGTTACAAGTTTTCAGAAGAAAAGGGAGTTGTCTTAAGTAATACAAAGTAATAACTGGGTTCCAAAAATTAGTGTGGAAAATGACTTTAAAATCTGAATTCCAGAATATTTTTGGACCTTTTTTTTTACTGCTTCTGTTAGCTTTTCCTTTACACAAATTCTTGTCTTCCATGGGTGTCTAGGAATAGAATAAAAGTGCAATAAAATTGAGATTCAGATAAATGAAATTATTTTTCAAGGGATCTGCACAATGATGCAGACAGAAACAGAATTTCAATCCTTACAGTTATCTGCTGTCCAAGAGAGATTGTATGACCACCTGATATTACTCATTGTGTGATTCTTTTGCCTAGATTTAAGAGTACTGTCCTCTACTCTATAATCATTTCCATTTTCCTAAAACATCTTCTGAAAATCTCTAGATGAAATCCCGACTTGACTTTTTTTTCCCACCTGTGTAGTGAGTGATTCAGCCCATTAGGATCTGGCTGTATGGCAATCTTCAAAAGAAGCTACTAATTGCATTGGCTGAGTAAATAGATGCGCTCTGTCAAATGCTTAAACTAAGATTACACACACAGCCCTGTGTTCAGAACCTAGCTGTGCTCTGCAACCTAATTAAAAAGAAAAAATATATCCTAAAGTTCTCCCTGTAGACCAGTAAAGTCCCTGGGGACCCTGGACTGTCTGTCAGGTAAACACTAATTGACAACAAGACCAGTATATGAGAGACTGAATGCCCCATGGAACCTATCTGCTCTGGTAAAAATGAGGCTGTGAGGCAGAAGTTATGATGTGTGCCTTGATGGTAGACCATTTGGATCAGAGATTTAAGAGAAGCCTGCAAAGTTAGGTCCTTTCAAAGTACAATTTTCAAGGCGAATCTGTCACCAGCTGTCACAAATGCATTGGAAACAGTGACAAAGTACCCTTTGCTAGATTGAATTTTTCTGGTGCTCAGGGGAAGTAACAACTAGTTTCTAAAGCTGTCATCTGTTAGTCACCATTCTCTAACAGGGGGCTGTACTGGTAAAAGAAAGAAGACCTTTTGCTGAAGACCCCCTTCATGCCTCTTCTCTCTAGCATCCTCTGGGAAGGACGCTTCCCTGATGGCTTTTGGGTTGTGTAGAAGGAAGGTAAAGGGCTGTGATAACTAAATGTCTTTGCCCACATATTTTGAAGTGGGTTCATACAATGTTTTATATTCACAGTGAATTCTCATACTACTATCTGGAAGGTTTTCTTATGATTAGAATTTGTTCTGTCCTCTATAGATGGAATGTTTGAGATGTATCCCCATGGGGAATGCAAAAATGCTTTATCAGAAGGGGCTCCTCAAGGAAAGATGTACCATCTCTGAACAAGCTATATAATGCAGTTGCCAGCCAATTGCTTGGAAGTACATTCTAGCTTCTCTTTGCTGTCTGCCTCTTCTCAGTAAAGAACAGCCTCTGGTTCTAAACATCCTTTTACAGGGACCAGTTTTGTTATTTCTATTCGTAATACATTTCTTCTAAACAAGAGAAAAAAAAAAAAAGGATTTATGACTAAGGACTTTTAATTTCTATGCAGCAGAATCTAGTCCTCTAATTCAAAAAATTCTGCTTAGAGTATTCTTCTCCAGAGAAAAACAAAGTAAAGACCCCCCACCTAAATCCCTCATGAAGGACTGTTGCTCTGTGAAGACATAATTTTGAAGTGAGTTTGTTGCAGAATACCTGCTCTGGTTTTTGCCTGATTCCCCTCATTGACTCAAGTTAGCAGTTGAATAGCAGGTATATTTGTTAAAATAGAGAGCAAATGTTTTGTTTTTCTCTGGGGAGACAGTGAAATATGGCACACATTTACTCGTGCTGTGCTTCTCAGGTTGGCTTGTTCAGTTCTCTAATCAGGTATTTCTGAGTGATTTCTGCCACTGGTGATTTGTTCAATGAACTGTATTAAAACAGAAAACTCTTTTACAAATACATAACCTGAATAGAAAATACAAAGTTTATTTACTTTCAAGTCATATTGGTTTCAATTTAGTCAAAAGATCTGAGGGTTGCAGTCAAGAGAATATTCGTGAACATTAATTTCATAAATCCTGGAAAACACTATATTTTATATAAATATACAAATGTATACTGGAAGGTGCTTATTTTGTTATTTTTTATTTATCATTAATGTTCAGCTTTAAAGAATCAAATCAGGAACAGAAACAGCAGGTAACTCGTGTAGCCAAACTTGTAACATAGGTACAAAAAAAAAATTAAAATAAAGAGTGAGATTCTCACAAACCCAACAGGGATTAAGTGCCTATTTGTTCATGCTAAAATAATACATTAAAATAAACTGAGAGCAGAAACCAAGATTAAAATCTTGTAAGATAATATTACACTAACTCCAGGAAGAATATTATTCATAAAGTTTTGGAATAGGTTTGCATGATGATCTAGTCTAACTATTAGTGTGGCTAGGGTACTGCTAATTGACTCATGATAATTAATTTGTTTTTAAAGCATGAATAGTGCTCTGGGGTGCTTAACAGTCCAGGTGGCTATAAAGCCAGAGTAGCTGCTGTGAGGAGGCTTATGGTCTAATTATCTAACAGAAATACCTTCCAGCATCACAATGCCAAAAGAGAGCAATCTTTATCATGCTCCATTTTGATCTTTCTGTTTATTGGCTCAGAAATGGTGGAGAGCTAACCCCCTTCGTCACATAGGTGTAGAAGAAATTATAAAATTCTTTCTGCATTCTTCATGGCACCAGTTTGGGAGTGCATTGCTAGTCACCCTCCAAATTTGTTCTATTAGAATGAAGGAGGAACAGCGAATTTCCCTGTTGCTAGTGGAGCTTGACATTCGTGATGGTATACTTATGGGATATGAGAGATGGCTCTGTGCTGAGTGAGGTGATGTGAATGAGCTGAAAATGAGATCTTGTCATCCTTTCAAAACAAGTTGGGGATCTGAAGGCTTTTCTGGAAACTAAACATCTGCAAAGCCTACATGTGAGAAAACAAAATTTAAACAAACAAACAAAAAAACATGCATAGGTGTGCCCCTGAAGTTTGGACCGTTGCAATTTTGAATTCCAGCTGGATGCCGTTGCACTGACTTCAGAGAATATGTCTGCCAGTGGTGTGAGCACACATCTCAGTGTTGTTTTTCTGATCTTAGTAGAATCAAATAATTTCATTTTACTTTTACTGTCTGTGTCTCTAGAGGGCAGCTCAGACTGATCAGCTACACACATGCTTCTGCACCTCCCTCCCTGGTGTGTTGTCTCATGAACCACTCACACTCTGTTCACTCAGTTTCCATATATTCAGATCACATGGACACAAGCTGTTACCAGGAGCAGAAGGCCAGGTTTGGAGCCATATGTACCCTTTATGTTAGCGATCTAAGATATCTGCTCTTGAGTTCCTGAACGACCTGGTTGTAGTATCCTGGCTGCCATGCTCCCTCAGTTAATGATAGATGGAATTGCATTGCGGCTCTTCTCCCTGTGCTGCCCACTGAGTGACAAAGAAGGGAAGGGAACAGTTGTGTCACTGTACTGCCCTCAAAATTTGCAGTGAATGAAAGTGTCTGCAGAGCTTGCAGAGTCAATAGGCCACATCCTACAGGGGTGGGTCTGCCCTTCAGTGACAGCACATGTTCTTCAGGACGCCAGTTCCCTTCTCCACCCCTCTCCTTCTAGTCAGTGCAGATTTCCCAAGCATGTGGCCCATATATGGCCATATATTAAAAATGCCAGGGAACAAGTGTGCCATCTATGTAGATTAACCAGAAAGGATACAGTTTATTCATCTGGAAGGGACTGGTGACACAAGGGATGGTTTATTGCTAACATTCTGAGTTACAATGAGTACATATGTGACGTGTATATTTAGAAATTCATCCTTCTGAATTTCAGGCCAAGCCAAAGTAATACTATCCATGTCTTGCAGCCCTAGGTCATTCAACATGACCATTTTTTTCATATGCTGAAAAGCACGTGTTGTCAGCCACAGGTTTAAAAAAGCTTACTCTGAGAAACGGACTCAGTGCCCGTGTCAGTATTGTGGCACGCTGTTTTGTCATCCACAGTCTTTGGGAAGGAAAACAGAGGACTCTCTAGGTCCTCTTCATGGGTACCAGTGGAGTAGAATGGCCTTCCTGAAGGAAACAAGATGCCTTCCAACATCGGGATTTACATGTCTGTACACTTTTGGGTTTTATACTCTTCCTTAATTCCATCACTTCTTCCCCCTAGTAAATAAAATTCCTCTTCCGTGTTCCCCACTGTCATTGGTTCCTGAAGGCTATTTCCATCTCTAGTCAGATTATACATTATATCAAAAACCTGAATTTGAGCATGAGAAAACCTGCTAACGTGAACCCTGAACTTTACTACTCCTTCCTGAATCAACACAGTAGAATAGTTCAATTTGTGTCTGTGTGCAATGTGAGTGTATTTCAGCTGGCTGATCCAAAGCTGGCTTGATTTCAGGAATTCTCATTTTGGGTCTTTAACTCAGCTTCTACTTCACAACTTGTCAAACAATTGCTCAAGCAAGAAAAGACCTAAAATATATCTGTAGAGGGGAACATTATTTATTGTTAGTGGGAAGCTGAAAATCAATTCACTTCATTCCCAGAACAAAACAACAACAACCAAACAAACCCTAATGGCACTCAACCTGAAGTGCTCAGTTTGCACAGGGGTACTTCTCTTTGCTGATTGTCCATCTACATGTTGTTATCTGCAGATACATACATAGGCACTGGCTGCTGCTTTCCTGTTATCCCTCATGAATGAAGAAATTCAGCTGCAGGAGAAAAACTTGAAAACTCTTGGTTCGTTTTCTTACGGACAGGATGGGTGCAATTGCAACTGGCTTGCTCACAGACCTCTGATGTTCCACAGTAAGTATTGCATGATCCTTAGGACTTTCCAGAATGTCCTGGTCTGAGATATCCTACACCCAGATGCTGGAGAAACCATCAAAAAGAAGTATCCTTGCTTTCATGCAAATATTCAGACATAGGAAATACCCAGCCATAGTTCTGATCACTTCCTGGCAAGTTCCTCAAACAAAGCAGGCTAAGGAATGGGATTTAGTGCCCTTAGGAAATAACTGTCACCCTATCAGGAGAGGAGAGATGCTTCACCATATTCCAAGGTAGGCCACAAGATAGAGGCTATTTGTTTTCTCCTGTAGGATACAGTGGCAAGGCAGAAATGGGACAGTTTTCTAGATTAAGTAGAATGGTACCCTATACCCATTCCTATTGGATTTAAAAATTTGAAGAAATTAAAAAAAAAAAAAAAAGGAAAAATTAGAGAAAATGAAATGCTTAAGCTACAAGACACTTCATCTTAATTTCTCTGGAAAGACAGCACAGGCATAATTATATTTATTTATATATTTGCATATGTAGATATGTTAATATGTAACTGTACAGCTAACAAAGCTACAGCTAAAAAACTGCTACCATCACTTGGACTATATGACTTCCTCTTTTGATTATAGACATTGCTGAAAGTATAGTGAGGTCTGACAGGCACGTCACTTCTTTAGTTCTCAAACACTTCTACCTTGATAAGGATTTTCCAATCAATGCCTGCCATTATCTTCTGGCAATGTTAATTGAAGACGTATTCACATCAAAAGCTTGTATCTTATCTGAAGAAGGTGTGTGGAACAGAGTTCCAGTACAATGGAAATAGTAATATTCTGAGACTGTAATTACATTCTCACTTCATGCACTGCTGGAATTACTTGCAAGATAAAACTATCAAATGCTGCAGTTGTGTCTCTGGATTAGTGATGACACAACATTTAATATCAGGGAATAGATAGGAATGTCCCAAACTCTCTGAGATGGGTTTTATATTATTTAGCACTGTTTATGAAATAGTAAAGTCTTGCACTTTTCTTAGGAAATTAGTATTTATTTGACATGGAGAGGAAAAAAATTGTTTCTTCAGGTTTCTTTTTAAAGAACAAGAGCAAACCCCTTTTTGGACACCCTTTCTAGTTCAGAGGGAAAAATAAGACATGGAAGCATTTTTACTGTAATATTGCAGGTAATCTTATTAAAGTTCTTCAGATAATTTTCTTGGTTAATGCTGCAGGGTTCTTGCTTTGGTGGCTACATTTTCTGAGTCTGTACAATCTCCGTATAGTCTTGCTCATCCTTCTTACTCTCCAGCAATGCAGAAAGGATATAACTCAACCCAAACAGTGGCACACTGCTGGGAGATCTAGACTGTGCAATCATAAGTGATGGGCTAAGTTTCTTTTTTTTTTCAATTGTTCATTTTCCCTATGATGATCATAATTTGCTCTCTCACTAGAATAATACCAATTACCTGAGCTTCTCTGCATTCCAGGTCTGACCATGTCCAGAAGCCAAGCAGAAACACAGTGTAAAACTATTGGGAAGATAGGACTGAAAAATGCTATTGCTGTTGCAGCTATGATGAATATTCTAACTTAAAAATTGTCATTCCATTTTCTTCTCTTTACAGAGGTCTGAGATACTTCCAGGGTATGCTCCTTTGGGAAGCAGAACAATGTAAAAGTACTACAGGAGACTCTATATGAGATAGAGCCTGTGGTTTCTGGGGGAGATATGTATCAACACTGAAATCTGAAAAATAAACTCTCAGTGGACCATTTTAAGAGTTGCTGCAAGAGATATAAGTAGAATGTGACTGGGGGATGTACTAAACGTGTAGGGAAGAGTCACATCAGTTCCACATTTCCTTCCCCCAGCAGCCTTTGTGGTTTGTTTATTATAGGCTAGAGATCAACACTGCATGAGTTTCACATGGAATATGAGTTGTTATCCTACCTAGGAGTGTAGGAATTCTTTTATAACATTAACTTTATGAGTATGACTTTGATATTTTGGAAAGAGAAAAATTAAAGTAGATACAGATCTCTGATTTTTATCCACATGATTAAATAAGTAAGAGCTGGGAGAAAGTCCAGACTTTCAAGGCTCACTTAAAATAAATTACTGTTTTGGGTGCTAGGCAGGAAAAGCTGGGCTGACAGAAACTACTGAAATCAGACAATCGAGGGAGCTGTAGTTATTAGTGTTAATAATGTGTAGGATTATACTTTAAGGTAATACTGAACTCACAGAGGTCAGCAATAGACCTCAGATTAACCTAAATGGAGCAAAATCAAACACATTAATGATTCCTGCAGTTCTGGGGAATATTTCAAGCAGCAGCAGTGTCTCTTGATTACTAATTACAAGTTATGGACATACAAAACTAGAATTTAAATTGAAGTTGCTCATAGTCAAGTAGGGCTGCATTGATTAATTCAGAACTGATGGCCTTCTCCTGCTGGGCAGGTACAACACAACTAAAAGCAATGCAAACTCCAATGAAAAAAAGATATATATTAAGATTGTCCTTCTTCACTGTCTTTTCTGTGAAAAGTTTCATCTGCAGCTAAAGGATATTGGTTTTAAGGATGGCAGTCTTACACTCCTGGAGAAGGGTGCTGGCAGGTCTGTTTGCGTTTGAAGTTAGTACTTCTTGATACACCTGTATTTGTTATGTACTGATCTTTATGTTTGAAAGGATGAGCTCAGTAATGTGTGGGTAACTGCCTTGAGACTATTCAGTTCCCATCTCCTTTCCTAAGGATGCTAAAAAACTGAAGGATTATGTGATTTATCTGAATGTTTGTTGAGGATAAAGATAAAACAGCAACAAGCTTGACCTAAAAGTCAAAGGGAACTCAGACACTTCTTGCTTCTGGCAATTGTTGACTTGAATTAGATACAAATCAATGAAATGCCCTAAACACTCTTTGTCTCTTGGACAGTCATTTCATCATTATTTTTAATCTCTTCAAAGCAAACTTTATTGGGCAGGAAAATACATGTGCTTGTGGGTTGTATAACTCTCAAATTGTTTAGGATTTTGCAATCACTTAGGATCTTGAAATCAAAGAATCATGGATATAAAGCTTTGATGCATTCATAAACACTTAAGGAAGAGACTTTTTTAAAAAGAAATTGGCTCCCCAGCCTCTAACTACAAAGTGAGAATTTGCCTGAATTAATTTCTAAGGTCTAAGGTCCAAAGCAATAAGTATAACTGCTGCTTTGATAACCAGGATTGCTTTCAAGTCCATACTCCCTGCTACAAGAGTAGCAGGAATATGTAGTGCAGAGTCAAGAGGTCACTCCTTAAAGAACTTGCCCTAAAGCCAGTTGAGGAACAGAGAAGTGGATGAAGGAGTAACCCTGCACAGCTGATCTGTAGCTCACTTTGACATGGCTTTGCTGTAAGGGTGCTTATAGCAATGTCATACAGTTACTTGCAAAGATAATGAAGTACTGAAACATGCCTTTGCCTTCATCCACAGCACTTTCACTTCAACACAGATAAGAACCTTGCAGAAAAAAATAAAGACTTTTCTTATCAATTTTGTTTTGTCTTTATCTCCTGTAAAGGTGATATGAAGTAAAGCAGGGCTCTTCACCTAAGATAATAGTACCTGCATATTTTATTCTATATTGTAAATAGTTAATTGAATTTTTACAGTATTCTTATAAAGAAATTGAGGGACATTGCCATTTTACAAGTGTCATAACTCATGCCTAACTTTTTAATGAACTTTCTCCTATTTTGGTCTGAAATGGTAAGAAGGAGGACTTGGGAAACCACAGGCCAGTCAGCTTCATATTGATCCCTTGGAAGGTGAATGAGCAGCTGAACTTGTAAACCGTTTCCAGGCACTTGAAGGACAAGAAGAGTTAGCACAAACTGTCCAAGAGGACATTATGTTTGACCCACCAGATAAGCTTTTTATGATGGAAAGACTGTCTTGGGAGATGACGGGAAAGCAGTGATTATTATCTACCTTGAGAAGCATGTCTTTCAACACCACATCCCCTAAGATCCTCATGGAGAAGGTGATGTAAAATAAGCTGGATGAGCAGACAGAGAGATGGATTGAAAACCAACTGGATGTCTGGGCTTGTAGAGTGCTACCCAATGAAGTTTAGTTGGACACCTGTAGCTGGCAGTGTACCCCAGGGGTCCATTCTGGATCTGATCCTGTTTAATATCTTCATTAATGGTCTGAATGTTGGGACAGAGTGTACCCTCAGCAAGTCTGTCAATTATACAAACAGAGAGGAGTGGATGATACACCAGAGGGTTGTGCTGCCATCCAGAGGGACTTTTACAAGCTGGAGAAAGGGACTGACTGGATCCTCATGAATTTCCACAAGAGAAAATATAAAGTCCTGCATTGCGCAATGCTGAGAGCTGGCACACTGGAAAGTAGCTTCACAGAAGAGCACGCAGGGGTGCTGGTGAACATCAAATTAACCATGAGACAGAAATGTGCCATTGTGGCAAAGAAGGTTGATGGTGCTCTGGGCTGCATTTAGGCGGTGTTGTCAGCTGGAGAAGATGACCTCAAGAGTTCCCTTCCAACCACAAACATTCTGTGGTTCTGTGAACTGAAACTCAAAAGCAGGAAGAAACATATCCTAGAGAATGGTATTCATTGCTGTTGCTTCAGTTGTTTATGTGTATACATTTAATTTTTTATATTATAGACATAGAACTGTAGCCTTAGTTAATATTTTGATAATAGTCAGAAATAGATGCATAAAATCACCTAGATATGGCAAGAACACTTGTTTATTATTTTCATGTTTTGAAATGAAATCATTTTCCTCTTTTACTATAAAAATGTTGCAGGAGACAATCCTGATGGCCAATTTAAATAAGTGGATGATGTCCTTTTCCTTTGAAATCAAGATGGTACCCTCATAACTTCTCTCTATACCCACTTTCTTCAAAATAAATGGCAACGTGAAACACCAGCATTTCTAATATTCAGAAGGATGAAACAGGAAGCTCTTGTCTACCAGCATCATTCTGAAATCCTAGCAATGAGTTTCAATTGAAAATTTAAAATAATTTTTATTATTTTCTACCTGAAGGTGTTCCCACCAATTATTTTCTCTATGTACAGAGTGCAATATCTTGAAAACAACACTCCTCATTGTGAAGTAGTTTTTCTAAATGATCCTCATTCGAGTCAGTGAAGAAAGCAATACAGGGTTTTCAGAAAAGCAAGTACTGAAGTAGAGAATAAAATATTAAGCCTTCTCCAATAGTTTTCAATTGTCTTCCATTAGCTGATCTTTCAGAACCTGACACTTTTTAGAAGTCACTCAAGATATTATGATGTCGGTGGGAAGTTCTGAGTATCTGTACAAGGGGGATCACATTGTTTCCTTTGCTGCTCTCTACTAGCAAAAGTTGCTGTGTATCATCATCATGTTACTGCTGCAACAAGATGTGTTGGATTACCTAAGTGAAGATGTAAAAGACTTTTTATTGCTGTTCTAAAGCAGCGTAAAGTATATTGTAAAGCTCTTCCACAGCTGTTTAATTTTATAATTTACAGACCTCTGGCAAAAAGATATCCACAGTTTTTGCAGACAGCAAGCTCTGACGTTTTAGCAGTTAGAAAGATTTTAATGATGTTCATTCTGTTACAATGGAGAATAAATTATTCTTCTGAGTTTTTCCTCTAGGAGCCTTGTTGTCTCCTTTGATCACCATTTATTATAATAACTTATATAATCAATTCTCATATCAATGCCAACATCCCACCTTCTTTTTCCTATACAGACTCATTTCTTCAATTTTTTTCACTGAAGTGAACTTAACTTTTCTTGAAATTATATTTTAGAGGCCATTTATTCTTACAACTCTTCTCCAAAATCTTAATTTTTTTTCCCCAGATATTGACATTTCAGGTTTTTCTTTGAAATCACAGGGCCTTAAATTTAGACTTTCTTCTTTTAAAAAGAAGCAAAACTGAGTCTGTCGTAAAACCAAACAACTCTGAGCAATTTAACTTCAAGAAAAATGCCAAATATCATGAAGCTGGTGATTAAAATTGCAAAAGCTGGCAGCATGACAATTGCAGGTGATGAATATGTATGCCACAGCTTTCCAGACATAGTAATTAACAGATTGCAGTGCCTGAATGCTGCATGCAACCAATTTAGAAATGCGGGTAACTCTTCAGCTTTATGCTTTGTTCTGTACTGAACATCCTGCTGTTCCTCAGCAAACACACAGGACTCACAGCTGAAAGCCACAGAAGATAAATGATAGAGTGGACTCGTTTGAGCACCTTCAGCAGGTGTGTGGAATATTTGCCCATGTATAAAGGAGGTGATTTTTCTAACTGAAAAGAAGGCATTTTAAGATATCATTGTGCACAGAGATGGTTCACCTCAGACCAGAGCAGACTCACAGTTCCCACACACTGTTGGCACCTGTATTTGGGTCTCTGCACTTCAAAATATGATAACTGTGTTGCATACACACACCATATGTGCAAAACCCAGAGCCTGGACTTCTGAGTAGAAGCACTTCACCTCTCATCACTGGATATCTGGTCTGTGTTTACAGTCCCTAGTTGGCCACTGCTTTTAGGTAAGGTTAGAGGCATGGTTATACCATAGGTATCTTCCATAATGAAAACATAAGAAGTGACCTGAATGGCCAGGGCAGTGGTCCAGATAGACCAGTGTGCTGCCATGAGTAGGAGCAAAAGGGAGTGTAATTTTGCTCAGTTCCTTTCCCCTTATATTGCAACAGCAGCATGAACTGTTGTGCTGGGGATGTTAGAGATGCTTTCTGCCTCTTCACTTTGCCTCTGTGTGTGTGGAACAATGGCCCATGAATTTTCCTAGATCTTTTTTAGACCTACTATATGTGCCTCCTCAACCCCCACTGACAGAACATTCTCTACCCAGTCTGCAGAGGAGTTCTTATTCAATAGTCTGCTTAAAACAACCTCCTGGTAGTTTCAGTTTTCCCCCTTTGTTATAGTGAAGAATTACAGATCCACAGACATTACTGTTTCTCTGAAGAAACAAAAATCTGATATGTTGGTATAAAATACACATTTAGCTTGTCACTGGGTCAGGGATCAGCAGAAGTAGAAGAGATAGGAGAAGAGGGATTTAGGAAACAATCTAGATTAATTAGTGAAAGCAGGCATAGTTTAAGTTCAATCAGATAGGAAGTTACGAGAGCTAGCAGGAAACTCTTCATGGAATTGTCAAGAGCAAATAATTCAAGCAAATCTAATTTTCTTCCACAATGTGGTTACAAGACTTGTAGGTGGGAAAAAAGCAGTAGATGATGTGTGTCTTAAAGCTTTAATAAAATCTCACACAAGATAAGGAACAGATGTGGTTTTGATGAAACTTTTACTGAGTAAGTGTAAACTGGATGGGAAACCAAAACTATAACCAGAACAGTGACCAGTGCCAAACAATAGGATGAGAGGCAATGGGCAGGTACTGGTGCGCAGGAGGTTCCACCTGAATATGAGGAAGAGCTTCTATACTGTGCAGGTGACCACACACTGGAATGGATTGTACAGAGAGGTTGTGGAGTCTCCTTCACTGGAAATATTCAAGAACTGTCTGGTTGCGATTCTGTGCTGTGTGTTCTGGGATGACCCTACTTGACCAGGAAAGTTGGACCAAATGACACACTATGGTCTCTTCCATTCTTTCCTATATTGTGATTTTGTGAAGGACATGGAGAAATATTGAGGTTGCAGAGGGAATCAGGTAGAGACTGTGTTGGTGGCCAGTTTGGGGACCTGTGGACATTAGTTTCAACTAAAGACAATTTTCCATTAATGTCCTGCCACCTGCTTCTAGGATCCGATGTCAATGGGCACACTGAAATATGCAGCAGAGACAGCTTTTGTTATCTCAGAAACATGCTGTACCCTGCATGGAGTGGCCCTTGGGCACAAACTGAGAAAGGAACAAACAAGTTAATGGGCCTCTCTGTTTGGGTTTGCCTTACAGCACTTTTACTGGACTGTGCTGCAGGTGACATTGCACATCCTCAACTGCATTCTGATCCTGATTTTTATTCTTTATTTCAAAATCTTAAAAGTTTAGAGTCCAATTATTTTTGGCAAAGAAAATTGATTGTGGAGTTGTGTTTGTCAACTGTCAAATTAGCAGTCTCACAGATCTTGTTCTTTTGAAGACACATTAATATAAAGACAAGAGGAAAACAGGAAAAAAAAACAAACAACAAAAAAAACCAAAACCCCACAGTGCCATATTTTAGTCAAGGAAAGTCACAGAGAAGATTCAAACAACTTGGTGTGTTTGAAGAAGTGAAATATGTAGATGAAAGAAGATCCAGAAGCTTTGATCCCTTTTATATATTTGTGCTTGGGGGTCTGAGAATTCAGACATAAGCTCATTTCAATGCACCTTTCTCTGTCTTAAGCAGAACTGATTTTCTATAGTAGGAACAACCAGGGGAAAATACTATCTGAATTTTAGAATATATATATATGGATGTACACAGGATGAGTAAATATGTCAGATAAACGTATGTTTGATTTTCATCAGCTCTTACATTTGAAACTGAGCACCAGAGTTGCCTTCAAGTTTAGTCTGATGCTGTGGAGAGATCAAGAAACTCATAGTGTTGTGGGTGGTCATTAGACAGTAAACTGCGCTGTGAATGAAAGGCCTCTTTTAGGACACAAATGAAAAAAGTTCCATGTGTCCAAGGTAGAAAAAGAGAAATCAAGTTGACCAGAAAGGTCATGTGAAACTCCTGAGGGCCTTAGACTTGTTTTCGTGACACGTGCTTTCCTGTATGGGCTGGTAATTTGAGAAGATTTCCACAATACATGCATAGCACTGTATTGCAGTTTTTCAGCAAGTAAAGCAAATTATATGTAAATGTTATGTTTTAAAATGTTTATATCTTTAGTAACTGTTATTTTTTTGGCTAACAACTTGCAGATGTTGTAGAAGGAATACATGACAAAAGGATAACTGCCCTTATGAAGTTTATCTGTTCAAGCACTCTTGAAAGAGGTAAATAACACATTTGCTCTTCCTCATGTACTTCCATAAGGAAACATCTTAGAGGTCTGAGAATAGAAGAGGTACTCTTGAGTGCTAACTTCATCTGAACACAGACAGCTCTCTGTGAAGATGACTTGAGCATATGCTATTTTATGTATATAAGAATAGCCTGTTCTGACTTAAAAAAGGGTCTAGTTCTGTCACTGTGATCCCTTTTTAAGCAGATCTGTAATGTGCAAACCAAATCCTGTCCCCAGAACTTGTTCTTTTCCAGACTCTGGAATCCTAAAAAGACATTCATTGAGTATTCATATATTTTTAGCGGAAAGCAACTGTCTTTTTTTGTTGTTCTCTTTGGTGAAGCAGGGGCATAAGTCTGGACATACCTAGATTTTCAGATTAACTAACAACAGCTTGGCAAAAACTGTTAAGACATTAACTTGTTTTGATATTATCTTTTAATCTGCCTAAGGAAAGTGGTGTGCACACTCTTGAAGATTTATATATTAGGTTCCCTAAGTTGTTGCAATGCAAATTATCATAAATCACAGCCCTTGAGTATTTTCTTAACAATTGTTTAGCCAATGCACACTAATGAACCCTCCTCATTTATTTACTCAAAATACCTTACCAAGGGGAAAAAAAAAAGTGGCAGAGACAAAGCATTGTGTTTTCAGGCTATCCTTAGAGATTTCACAATGTGGCAGCAGCTGCAGGTGCTTTCTGCATTAAATTCCATGCAGTTTATCTAAGGGCCATCATTCTGTATCAACTGGAAAAAGCAAACAGGCCCCAGCCTAGGGATCTCACCTCCAAGCCAATAATAACTCTATCTCAGAAGCCCACTAAAATTCCTGGGATTTTCCATGATTTGTGCACCTCTTTTGAAAACCTACACTTTCAGGCCAGAAGATTTTAAAAACCCATGTCCCTGGTTCTAATGACATCTATCCCAGGATACCCTCCCTAGCCCCAAGCCGATGTGGTGGGTGGGCATACTGGATACCCACTCTCCTAAGAATTCAGAAGGATCTTCCTGAGTAGTCTTTCTGCTCTTTTGCTGGCACAGCACATACATCATGCTGCCTCTCCCCTGGGGTATGCACCCCACCAGCTGCTTCCCAAGGATGGTGCAGCTTCCGATGCCACTCTGGCTGTGGCTCTGGCCACTGGTTTTGCTACGTCTGTCCAAGGCAAGCCAGACCTTGTAACATCTTGGAATTGGCTTGAATGAAGATTGGAGGTAATACCATCAGAAGTGTAAACAACACAGTGAGAAGGAATAAAACAAGAGTGAAATTTAATGGATATTAAACAGAAGGAGTAGTGAGGTACATTATTTTGTTATACCCCCCAATAATGTTCATTATTTAAGAGGTTGCGTTTTCATGAAATGACTGGATTGTGATTTTCCTCTGGTTGTCTGTTTAGCATTTTGGTTTGCTGATCATCCATCAAATCCCATATGAGGGCTCCTATGAGAAGTTGTATCTTTGAGAATGGGTATAAATATCCTCCTATTGCTAAATGGCGAGTTACACTTTCCTGCTGACATGGACATCAAAGCAATAAGTAGAAACAGACCAGTAAGAATTATAAGTAGGATAATAGGTTTTTCACAGAGCATTACCAAAAAAGAAGACTAGATTGGCTGCTACACAGGGCATTAATTCTGTAGCTATAGATTGAAGAGTGTGCAAAGTTTAAATTGATTTATCCCAGGATTATCTGAGAACAGTCACTTCACAGGAAATCTTTTTCTTCTTATTAAATGATGCACCTCATAGCACTCATTTGTTGATCTGTTATTCTGCTTCCTTCTACTGCATGGGACACTGTGTTATCCAGACATCTGTTCTCTGTACTTTCATTCAACAAGAAGCTCTTTACCTCACAAGAATTTCAGTAGGTTAGCACCTCTCTGCCCTCCCTGCCTTCCATTGGGTCCTGGTAGTGAGAAACCCTTGGAAATATTCTAAACCATGCCTACAGTTTGGGCTGAACATGGGAAATGGATCATGTCAGTCTCATTTACAGAATACTGCAATATGTTCAGAATGTCTTTGAAGAAACATATGCTTAAGTCCAGTATCTCCAGAGTATGTCTGTCCTGCTAACAAGCAGTATCCTTGCTTTTTAATTCTCCTGCTTTTCTGCTTCTTTTCCCAACTACAGCTGTCCAGCAGGGCAGCTGCTTGTCACAACAATGATATGTAGTGTCGTGTGTTATTCTGTCTGCTACACAAATTCCAGGTCAGCAGAATTTTTTGCAAGGGTCCTTGCATCATACTTCAGCTCTTGGAGTCTCTTCCCATTTTTCCTCTGCTGCCTCTCCCTAATCTCTCTGTAAACAGTATCCCTCATGCCTCCTCAAACACCAGATGTGGCACATTCTCACGACAGTGGATGGCTGCCTTTGAAGCATTTCTGAGCTCTGCTGCTTGCTTGGGATCTCATCAGACTGTCTTTCATTTATGCAATACAAGTGAGCCAGCATCTCTAATCCACTTCTTCATATACCCTCTTTCCTAATCTCCTTATTATTAGGGTGCCCTGGTGCAGGCCTGGATGGAGTTCAGACACAGCAGTACAATTTTGCAGCTGAAGAACATTCAGTTTTGAAACTTCTAACACCTCTGTTTTTTGTATAAATCTGAAGTTTGTATTTCTTGTATGGCTGATCTAAAATGGACCAGAACATGAAGGTCTTGCTTAGAACATAGTGCAGCTTTCCTTTCCTTCGAGTGCTTCTAAAGGAAGGCTTCAACTCTGACAGTCGAGGCAATGTTCAGGTCATGATCCAGCACTGTGAGTAGCTGGCATAAGCTGACTGTATCTTCCCTGGTTGTGTAAAGCAAGCTGTTGAGTTCAGTGGTCTGGCATGCACTTTATTTATGGTTGCTCTCTGTGTAAGCATAAGACCACTACTTGTTTTTTGTAGTTAATGTTGCAGCACACAGAGGCAGCCAAGATATTTTGGCTTGAAACTTGTATTTCAATATTTTAAGAACATTGATCCCCAGGATTTCAGAGATACCAGTGGGTGAAATAATGATCTCTGTGCTGGATAGTTCTGCTCAAGCAGGGAGAGCTGAGGTGAGGAGGGCTCAGCATGAGAGCTCTTCCTGTGCCGGGAGAGAAACAGCACTGCACATGATTTCCTGCAAGAATAGGAACTTAACTCCATGCTAAGGTTTAATTTAAAAATGGGATCTGCTACTGTGGGTGTTTGTGTATTTATATACATTTTATAATATATAACATAAATATACTGATGTATATTTACACATTGTTGATAGTTGTATATCTGTATACACACTTTCACAGTGATAATGGACTCAAACTGAACAAAATATTACCCCGTGTCTCTCTCTGAGTAAGATTTTTTTGGAATTATACATGGAATGGCCACTGTGCTCTGAGAGAAGCTGCTTCTATACTTCCTGTAGCACACTGCTTTCATCCAAGTTCCTTCCCTCAGGTTCTGCATCCTTCCAGTCACCTCTGTGCAAGATGGCATGGAGTGGGGGAGCATCATGGAAACTCAAGTCATTGCAGTTGAAGCAAATGGGATGGATGTACCTCGAGGATGTGCTGGCCAGGGAATCAGGGAGAAGGAGGGAGCTTTTGTGTTGGGAAAAGCTTAGCAATATTTCAGGATAAAATGGAAGTCACAGTTGATAGGCAAGAAAACACAAACACTTGACACATTATTACTTTTTAAATTACCTATTGTGAGTGTGAATCAAAATTAAGTCTGTAAGAAGCATGAATCTGTTCTCTCTCCACTTCCAACATCCATACAGAAGTGACAGGGCACATATCAAGACCAAGTTGGTTCTACAAAATTTTTCTTAGAAGCTACTTACACAGCAGCTGTGCTCTGAGGGGTTCATCCAAGATCAGAGAGTTCACTGCACTGTGTCCTGTACAAATATCACATTGCATAGATTCTGCCTCAAAGAACTCAGCTGTAGCAGTCATGCAAGTAGCCAACTCAAAATTAAATGTAGTCTAGGCATATGGTGCAAACTTTGAAGAGCTAAACCAAATCCAAACTATTTCTTCTCTTTTGCTAAGTCAGGCCCCTTTGCCTTGGTTTCAGTCCTGATGCAAAGTGGGAAAATGAACTGCAGGGTTAGGTGAACTCCGTAGAAACAGAGGCAACTTTTATGCAAATATTCCCTTTTTGGCACCATGCATGGCAAAAAGTAGACAATTCCACTTGGAATTTCTGTTTCCAGCTTCAGTGCTCATCAAACCTTTCTGCAAGACACCAGAAAATTACTGAGAAATACCATCTCACCCTCACAATTGAGCTTACCTCGCACTGAACAATTCTTTCCTAGAAGAAAGAGTTAAGAGGTACAGATAAGGATGGGGTAAGCTGGGACTTGGTCCCACTGGCACAGCTGCTTTCCAGGAACCATGGGAGAACATGGAAGAATTAGCATACATAGGAAATCCTCTAAACTACTTTTGACAAAGATATTCTGTAAGCAGAGACAGACTCCATTTGACTTTGGGTGTGGACAGAGGGGTATGAAGATCCCTATAATCACAAATACTTTCTTCTGACTGTTAGGGAAATGGTTGTACCCTGTCAGTCTAGTAAGAATATCTGGAAAGTGATGCCAAAAGGAGAGTCTGTGTGTGTGAACTCTGTCTTGCAAGGCAAGCAACAGAGCTGCTTTCAAAAACATTTTGTGGAAACAAAATTAAAAGAAAGTTTAGAAAGACATTCAATAACTTACTGAAGTTGAGAGATCAGAAATAAGCAATAGCATCAGTAATAAAAAGATATAAGTCTCTTGAAAGTGTTTATTTAGTGATTTTCAGTATTTAATAAAAATGAATATAGATGAAATAATGAATAGAATTTATTAAGCACACTTAGTCGAGTTAATTAGATTTTATTATTTGAGTAAGGAATTAGATATTAAAAATTGAAGTATTCTGTCGGTAGCTGGCCACACAGAATACTGCAGGGAAAGAGTCAGTGCCCCTATTTAAGCAACTCTAATGTTTTTAAAACATCTACAGTCCTAACATGCCCAGAATGGAGAATGGAGGAGAGTATAAATGTTCCATCTCCTCTGAAGATCTATTGTACGAATTGCAATAGATGATGTCATGGAGTGGAATTAGGTGATAAATAAGACCATAGAAACTGAATAATAATAATAAAAAAAAATTTAAAAAATCCTTATTTTCCCTACCCACACAGAAATGCTGATTGCTTTCTAGAAAAGCCAAAAGAGTAACAATTTGACATTTTTGCTGTTGTGAGACAAAATCTTACAAAAGAACATTATAAGGAAACATAACCACATAAATAAATTAGATTATGTAATAGTAATTTAGGGCATTTTTTAACAGTCCTCTGCTACAATTCCCTAAAATGGCCCTTTCTCTTCCATATAGATCCCTTGCTTGGCTCTTGGCTATGTACATACTCAGATGTCCTGTAGCATGATGGAACAAGTGCCAGTTGCTCTGCCTGCAGTGTCTGGTGTGCATCTGTCACCACAGGAAGAGAAACCAGTGCTGGTTTATGCAATAGTACAAAAAAGCCATCAGGACTTTCCACTGTACCCCAGGGCTTTTCTTGATGAATGCTGTGTTGACACGGGCATTATGCAATATCAGGGCAATGCTTAGAAGACAGCACTTCCCAAGTGAGGCTGCTATGAAGTGGTAACAGCCAGGATTCCCACTTTGAGCCTCCCCCTCTGTTTCCCATCACCCATCCTCCCTGGGAAGCTGGGGTAGCACTACCTGCATGCCCCACTGCCTCGGCAGTGAGGAAGGCAAAGGGCTGAAGGCAGGCTGTGCTCAGGGCAGTATGACATGCATGCAGGTGCTTGTGTGGGCGTTGCTTGGAGTAGGTCTGCTACTTCACGGAAGGGGTAGCAAAGCAGTAGGTGCCCCGCGTGAAGAGATCAGCAGAGTCCCCCATATGTAGTGATACAAGCACTGTATTCACTGCCCACAGCCTGAGAAGCAGATATGGCTCTGTAAAGCTGGGGAAGGTGGCAGAGCTTTTGGCTTTAAGTGCACATCACTGGCACAGAGCGAGATGGGGAAAGCAGCTGGACTTCCACCTCCTCACGAAGACCCATCCCTTGGGCCAGCTGAGAGGTGGGGTGTGCCTGAGCAGTGTTCCAGCCATGGGTTGTGGTTCCAGGCCATTGTGACATTGTGGTCATTTCATATCTAGTCTGTGATTTTAGGAGATGAAAAGTATTTTCTGTAGGATCCTGAATCAACTGTGTGTGTCATGAATAAGGGTATAAATAAACCCCCATGTAGAACACGGTGCCACACTGAAATCCCTTTGCCTGGGAAACAGCTGAACCCACAAGAACTTGTGAACTACAGATATGCAGAAAAACACAGAAAACAGGAGGGAAAGAATTAGATTAAGGTATGGTAAGGAAAAGGAGAACATACTTCAACCACATGAAGCTTCCCCCAGAGCCCTTTCCACTCTTGCTTTCTGTAGGTAGATAGATGATTAAATAAATAAATAATCTCTTTCCTCCTGCAAGTTCTGCTTGACAGCTTTGGGGACTGGGGATTGGGTTTGAACTGATGCAGATGTGTGCATCTGGCATATCTCTTCTTCTATTTCCTTTTTTTTTTAATATCTCTGACACCTTCAAACAGATACCCTTGAGGCAGATCAAATCTTTCATGCTCTGTTTTGGCATTTATATGCTTCCTATTACTATTCTTCAATAATGGCACTAGAAAGCATATGAAAAAGTCTTTTCCCAAAATTTACTTAAGTGCACATATGTAGCAAAAAGATATGTAATAGCACATGCATGTCCCAATAGTCATGCAGATGGTCTAATCCAGCTTCCGGGGCCACCTATATGAATGTTTCTATGTTAAATTAGAACCATGGCATACAACTTAAAATGTCAACAATTAAGGATGTGCATGCTTACCTTATGTGAATACTTACATATACTTAGAATTTTAAGTGTCCCTCCCTTGTCCTGGACAACCTGTGGGTATTCATACAGACCAAATGACAGATTTGGATGTGCCATTGCTGCAAGCAGTTCACACTGTTCATTCCATAGTCCTGCTCAGTACACTGCCTAATCACCTTGTGTGCTGCAGAGGACTGTGATTTGTTTCCCTTTAGGTCATACTGTCTCCCACACAATGCAATTGCTCCTATCAAAATTATTATATCATACTCTCCTGCCCAAGCACCTTCCCTCTCATTCTCATGAAAATCCTGAATCTCATGACCTGGAAGAGGTTTATAACACATGACCTGCAAAGACCACATCCAAATGTCTAGGTGGAGCTGGTACCATCTAGCCAGCACCAATATGCTCTCTCCTGGTATCCCATTCTGGTAGAAAAAGGTTTCAGTAGAGAACAAGAACAGTGCCTTTAAGTCTACAGCAGCCACAGCCATGCCAGAGGCACACAGACATTGAGACCATTCTAAATAAATCCTCATTAAAACCCCACCAGGATCATGCAGACCTTTGTCCGGCACAGGCTTTCCCCAGACTGAGCCAGGGCTGTTGGTGGGATCTTTGCCTTCCCATCATCCTCCTTGTAAAGTTTGCACCTTTCCATCCCTGCCACATTTTCTTTTGGACATTATTAACAACCAACATTCTTAGGGCTGGGTTAATAAGTGCTGGGTTTAGGACCAGGATTTATATTTATTCTTATTTTTATTGTTTCATAATTTTATTCTGACTTTGAGACTTACTTTAATCTTACTTTTACTCAGACAGAGAGCAGTCTGTGGTTTGTTTATGGTACTGTATGAGGGTGCAAGAGCTGCTTGGAATAATGTCAGTGGATCATGCCAAAATAAGCAAGCCAAATGCAGCACAGCGTTGCTCTTGCCAGTCAGAGAAAGAGACAAGTGCCTAGAAGAGATTGATCACCAAAGGTATGTTTGATTTTTTGGGAGAACGAACTGTAATCAGGGAATGAACAAATGGTTTCTCTGTGTCAGGGAACAGTTCAATGTTCAGGTGTGTGAACTAGCTGCATATTACTTGTCAGGGTAGAGATAGCCTGTGGAGATATGTTTGAGAGCTGATCAAGCATAAATATAATTTTCCTATAAGCTGATTTTGAGGGGGTTTATTCCTCTTCACTGACTTTCTCTTCCCACACTATTTCTATGCCTCTTGAGAGGCTAAACAGCTTGTAGAAATGTTGAGACCCTATGCCTTCTATGGAAAGTCTAAATTTATGTTGTGATATGGTTCAAGTCACAGAAGGGCTGATAGATTTTCCCCATCTAACATCTGCTGAGCAGCCATATGGTACATACTTGTGCCAGTCCAGTAGGAATTTGTCTGTGTAATGCAGAAATTTCTAGCACATTTAGCAATGCTGGGAGTTATCACCAGGGGAGCTGAGGGCTTTGGGGTAGGTGACACTTAGGGACATAATTTAGTGGTGAATTTGGCAGTGCTGGGTTATGGTTGTACTCAATGATCTTAGAGTTCTTTTCTGAACGAAATGATTCTATGAAAACTGAAAACTAAACTATCTTCTTAGCCCTAAGTAAGTTCTATAAGTAAATACAAGAAAAATATATTGCTGAAGAAAATTGCTATCTTGAGTTTTGATGGATTTTTATTATTTCACACATACTTGAGGAAAGCAGACCTTGATTAGTCAGAATTGTTTTGCAAATTTCATTTGTCTTAAGTACTCTGGAGTAAGTTCCCCTAAACAAACCATGGATATTTCTTTCTATACCTTTTAGAGGAGGCTGGTGCTTAAACAACTACAAAACATCCTAAATGAAACAAAACTTATTTAATGTTGCTTTTCTTTTTTCGTGTTTTGTTCAAACCTGGACTCTTCAAGATTGTGATGGTTTTTATTCTTTTGTTTTGTTTGTGGTGTTTTTTCCTTTTTGTTGTTATTATTTGTCATATTATTTGTCATAAACCTTTTCCACTTTTTTTTTTTAAATAGACCTCTGAAAGTCTTTTACACATATTTCACTGTGATGATTCCATAATCATAATCTTGCACTTGATTTATGTCACTTGGGTTTGATTAAAAAAAACACATAATGTGGTGTTTGCTTTTGTGTACTGACTGAATCAGTGTGTCTTGGAAACAAGTCTACTCTGTGGTTGTGAAATAACTTTTTACCAGACTTACTTATATCAGTGTTGTTGCCTCTGCAGTTATCAAATTAGAATCATCCTGAAACTGAATCTAAAAGAGATGGGATGCAGCTAAACAAGGCCATATAAAAATCAAGAACATTTGTAAAAGAAATAGATGGAATCTGCTAGTTATATGTTTCAACAGAACTCATAAATCAGCTCTAAAATAGTTTATTGGCAAAGGTAGGTTTGCCTCAGTGTGGTTTAAAGATAAATTTTCTGTTAGTTTCCACCCTGTCCTTACCTTGAATACTTTTGGACTTAGAGACATCCTCTATGTAACAAATCAGTGTCTTGTCATTCATTCCAACTCTGGTTCCTTCATCCTGTCTGATTTACATGTGTGTATGTGTGTGTATGTATACATATAACATATATATAGTCATACAAAAAGAACTCCAGCTTGAAAAAATTATTAAGATGCTTAATATTTTCTTTAATTCTGTGTGCTTCATATACTGATGAGATCACTGACATTTCTATGTAATCTTTTTCATATAAAATAGAATTTTGATATCAGATACAACCCAAGAAAGGTAATTTTGAACCTGATCTCTCCTGGGTGGAGTTAATCCCAGGGTCAAGAGAAACTCTGTTAAACCCTCACCACTCCTCACTCATCTGTGGTTTTAGGTTTGTTAGTGGATTTGTTTTGGATTTATTTTATTTTTTTTGGGGGGTGGCGGGGTGTGCAAAGAGAAAAATTGTGGAAAAGAATTCTCTGACTTCTTCTAATTCATTAAATTTTAGTGGGTTATTCTATTCCTTGAGCCTCATGAAAGTTTCAAATCTGTATGTTAATCTTATTTGCACAATGTTTTTACTGTGCATTTCTTTAACAATAGTGTTAATAATTTAAGTAATAATTTATTATTAACTTCATCATAAATTACAGCATGAAGTTTGAAAAGAAAACCACTCATTTATAGAAATAATAGGGGCTAGATTTCTGTATAGTACTGATGACAATACATATTCTTCTGCTTGGGAATTATCAAGTCTCAGTTATTAAGACTTAGCCAGCATTAACTAGCAGATCCTATGAATCTCAGCTGGAAGCACAATGCAGCAGCATCTAAAACGTGGCTGCTGGATTGCAGTGGGAGAGGGGGAGACAGGGAGAGAAAGCAGAAGGACACTGTTCCTAACAATTTACTTTCTCTTTGCTGTCTTCACTCTGCTAAAAATGACTGCCTGTGGTTTTAAAGGAATCATTTGTCAGAGAAAGTAAAGTGAATGGAAAAGAAACAAAAACAGAAACTGAGGGTGACCACTGGCCAGCAGTAAAACTGCCCACTGTCATAAAGTTGCTCTGGGAAAGGAAAGGTGCTGCTGGCTCCCATGTTCTGCTCCACAACAAAATCTTCCAGCAGGAGCAGGGAGTAGCTCTCAGAGAATTGTGCCCATTCAGATTTGAGGCATTTCCTTTTGATTCTGCCTCTCTGCAAATGGATCGAAGCTAGCACTGCCAGCCACTATACCCCTATTATTCACACTGAAATATCAGGTAACTCAACTGAATCAGAAGTCCTGTTGATTTAGCAAAGTGCAAACACAACACGTGCTATTGTCTGCAACACAAAGAAGGGACACTGAACTGAAGAAAATGGGCAAAAAAGCAGAGGGAAAGAAAGTGCATGGTGCACATTCAAAGCCTTTGGTGTGATGGCTAGCAAAGGCTGCACTGAGGAGTGAAAGGGGGATAGGAGTGAATTGAAAAGAAGGAAGAAAATACAGCAGAGGAACAAGGAAAGCAGTGTATATTGAGAAGAGATTGGACATAGGGAACTAAGAATATAGGAAAAAAATTTTAGACTTCCCAGTTTAATATCATTGCTCAGTAGTCTGGGAGGGAAAAATGAATATATTCTTTGATTTCCATGATACAGAAGTTAAAAGGTGCACTTGATCCAAGCATGGTTATTATACATCTGTAAACACAACACCTTTGTTTCGAATAATCTTCCTGCATTTAGCATGTTAAAGGTGAATTCTAGTCTTACGGCCACTTTCAGAAACCATGTCTGTTCTGTGACCTTTTTGTACCATTGTCACTTCACAGCTTGAATACCCTTTTTCTGTGATTCTTGTGTGACTGTATCTTGTACTATACAGTAATTACAGCATTTCTTTCTACTCCTTTCTGGAGGTCATTCTGGCCTTTTGAAAACCTTCCACATCTTCCACAATTGCCTTTCCTTTCACTGAAGTTTATTACAGCAGTGATGATTTTGTGTTTGCTACTGAATGCAGCACAGCTGAATCCACACAGAATTTTAACAAACACCTCAGATGTTTCTTCTATTTGTCATCACATGGAGGTTCTCTCTGTGTTAGTCATATGTATATTTACACATAAACGTTCATAAATTTGCACCGCTGTTGTGTCAGTGTATGGGAATGACTAGTTTTCTTCTCTGCACTGAGGCTCAAATGATAGGAGAAATTCTATTTTATTACTAACACATCTTGTGAAAAACACTGTAAATGTTTGCAGATTCTCTAGATCCTTGCTAAGCTACCTTTTGATTTATAATTTCAAATAGAATTCAGAAATGAAAAAGTGCCCCTTCACTAACAGACCCTACTGGAGCACGTTGCCTTTTATATCCTCAAGTTACTTGTCTCTTCCTTCATCTAACTCTGTTGTTTTATTCCCTTTTAAGTCGGTGGCCAGTATGGAAAATTACTACTTTTTAAGGAGGTAAGATATAAAAAGAAAAAAAGTTTACTGGTTCACTGACAGTTGAAACCTGACTACTAAAGGAAGTTCTGAGACATTTTTAAAACAGACTTTATTTGGTTACCTAATTTTTTCAAGGTGTTTTTGCATTTTCCTTAGATGTGGTCAAGTCTTTCAGTAGTTTTAGACAACTGAAAATTATGCTTCCAAAGCAAAAGATACAATACAAATAAAAGAATATTTCCATCTCATATAATGTTCATTCTTTATTTAGTGGAGTAGATGATTTATTCTAATACTCATTCACACACTCACTGACCTCTGTAGATTTAAGACTGATTTCCAGTCATTATGCCAAACCTGCCTCATCATTTTCCTGTAAATGATTTTAAGGTTAAAATTTTCCATGACTATTCTGAAGAGAAGGAATATTTTAATCTTCAAAATGTTTGTATAGAATAGCTTAAGTTTATTAGGCAGAATTAAAAACTAAATCTTCCTTTTATATATTTTGTGTTCCAAAGAGGATATGCTCCCTTGGTAGCATTAAAGAGACTTTTTGACTACTTAAACCACTTTCACCTTCCTATGCCATCAGAAGAGGTACAATCTGCTTATTTTCAGTTTTAAGAAACATTTTTTGAGGCAGCAGTTTCTACCATCTGAAAACAACATTTATTTTTCATTGAAAAATCTAAATTAAAAAAGCCCTCAAACTCTCTTTTCATACTGCTCCCACAACATAATTTAGGCCCATGATCGAAGGAATCTCAGTGCCAAATTCTTCTTTCTCTTTGATGTTTTTCCTAGAGATTTTAAATATTTTATTCCACATTTCTTTTTCTCCTCTTCTCCTTACGCCACAAAAATGATGCTATAGAACAAAACTTCAGAGCTGTGATAATGAAAGTAGATACTCTAGTCAGCTGCTGGTCAGCCACAGATCCCACTTGAACACTTATACAAAACCCTCAAATATTTTTAAACATTGTTATTGGAGAGAAGAACCTCTTTATATCCCTTTTCCTGTCTTTCCCTTCTAGCAATTTTCCCATACGTGTGTGATAACATCTGCAGAGGGATAATCTCCCCTTCTCTCTAAAGCAGTTTCATAGAGCAAATATGTCTTTCAAATCCTTATGTCTTGCTGCAGATAGTAATACTTCCCATAATGAGAAGACCTCTTTTTCACTTGCTGCCTTCCTTAGAAAGCCCAAGTTGCCACAATCCTCAGTACCAATTTATAGTTGTGATAACCAAATAATAAGCAATCAGCAAGCTGAAGACAGAAGCAGATTAACTTTTCAGTTCCATTGTCTTTTTTTTTTTTCTGAAAAGATTAACTGTTCTCATAAAAATAAATCCTTTCAGTTGTTTTCAATTTTCTGTATATGAGGTAGCTAACATCAATTGAGATCAATATTATTTTTTTAATGATATTCATTAAATTGAATCCAGCAACCAGGAATGAGAGGTTTCTGGGCTGGCTGCAGCCTAAGCCATACCTCAGATAGTGATGCAGAGCTGAAAGATTTTGAGTACTGTCGTTTTCTACCCTAAACTTTTATTTTGCTACTATTTTTTTACTAATTTGTTGCCCCTGGAAAAACAAAATCAAACAAACAAAAGCACAAAACCTTCCAAACAAACAAACAAAGCAAAAGCCCCCCAAAATCAACAAAGGAATGCCTGTAGAAGCCTTCCTGTAAGTTTAATATTTTGGGCAGTTGTTCACAGTGCTATTAAGATTTGCAGAATTCATTCATGTGTTTGAAAAAATGTCTTATTTGTAATTCCTACTTCCCACAATAACAGTACAACTAGATCACTGTTGTTTTGCTTTGTTGTCTGTGGTTTTTTTAAAGAAAACTGGGATTATTGGGGTTTCTTTTTTCAAGTAAACTCGCTACAAGAATAAACAACCATTTCCAGTACTGCATTCAGTATGAATAGAAAATGGAATTGCACTAATCAAGAGAAACATACAGAGGCTTCTAGTCCAAGCATAAACTGATGAGAAGCTGTATCAGCTGTGCCCTCAGTTCAGCAAGCAGTAATTAGTAGCTTCCTGAAAATTTGAGCTTCCTTTGAAACATTGGTCATTAGGTATCACTGGAGACAGTAAACCACCCCAGGTGGCCATCAGCCTGCTCCTCTTGGGAAATGTAGGGGGGGTTTGTGCTTTGGTCGTTCACATTATTCAAGGCTAATTGGCTGTTTTTGCCACTTAAAGCTATTTTTAAGCTTGCTGTTTCACTGGACACTACACAGATTTTGGATTTTCTGATTTAAATGTCAGAGACAGATAAAAAGCGCTGTTTTTTTAATATCAGTTTCAGACTGTGCTTTAGTTACTGCATGCAGTAGTCCCAATTATTGGTCCCCCTCTGAGAGATTCTTCCTTTCTCATAAGTTATTACTTCTTTGAGTGATTCATTTGTTCAGTCACCCAGTTAGATAAATATATTTGGTACTCTCAGAGAGGGACAGGTAGAAGGGCTGCACTGTTCCTGCTTAGCCTTAAGAGAGACCAGTTCATAGAGGTCAGTTTGAGGCCTCTGTTACAAGAGAATGCAGAGGAAAAATGTGAAGTTGAAACTATGAGTCAGTTTGCATCCAGTTGGACTTCTAAGTGACTACCCATCTCTGCCCAGAATGGCTGCAAAGCCAGGCACAAATAATCTTAAAGCAAATCACTCAACAAGATTTTTCATTTTACAAGCATTTCTCCTGGAGCCTGCTTTCTACAAGGACCTTCCAAGACATAAAAGGCAGTTCTGTCTCATTTCTTCCATCCCTGTTGCCTTCTTGTTCTCCCAGATCTACTGTTATGAGACAAGAGACAGCAAAGCATCTGATTGCCTTGCCAGAACTGGTTCTGTTTAACTGGAAGGGTAGTTGGCAGGTTGTGTCTAGAGAGCACCATGCCAACTGCTTTTTTGTGTGCAGGGAACAGGGTCTTGCGGCGCAGAGTGAAACAGCGTGCTCTCACGCAGAAGAATGTGTTGGATGACCTCCTTGCTATGAGTCTTTTCTCACTTACTCATAGTGCACAGTGCTCCCTGTGCTTATTACTTGTGTATAAATTCCAAGTGGAAGGTTTCTGCAGATAATCAGGATATATTCTGGAGAGTGACAGTAAGATGAAGCAATAACTTAGACTTGTTTTATTTATCCAGAGTTCAGTAAATCTGCTGCCCAGACTCTTAGGTTATGAATGACAGACTAAGAAAACATCTTTACTCACAGAAACTAATGCAATATTGTCTAGGTTGTCTGACTAACGAAGAAATCATGTCCAGTGTCAGGAACAGTGTCAGCTGATCCTGCAGGGAGGACTGTCCCTTTGCAGCAAGTTTAACAGAAGCAACACGCACTGTAATCCTTGAACACACATCTAGGAGACTGTCTTTCCTCATTTCTCTTTCCTCATTATAACAGTATTTTGAGGAGTAACACCACTAAAGAAAATACTGATTTCCATTTGGTGCCATTTTTTGAAGTATGTATGGATGTAAAAAAAATAGATTTGTCTTTATGCAAATTTCTATCAATAAAATCTAGACTGAATGGTAATCATAAGGGTTGCCCCAGAATACATCCTTACATGTCTTTATATCTAGATCTGACATTTTCGTGCTGTGACCATAAGCAGAGAATCAGTTATATATACTCAGTTAAGCTCATCTTGTCAAGCTATATGCTAGACTGTATTTTATCCAAAAGATGTTTTGGGAAGGTAGACTGTAACCAAAGTAAGTTCTGGAGTTGGCATCTCTGGCCAGTTGGAAAGGCCCTGAAGAGCTGTTGTACACTGACATCTCTGACATAGTGTGCTCAGACAGGGAACTTGTCAACCAGAAGTAAAATTCAGATACTTAGAGATGGAAACAGTGAATGAATTGCCTGAATAAAATGAGTTTGAGAGCATGCTGAGATCTGAACCTCATTCCCTAAAAGGAAAAATGCTAAACAGTTAAGGAAACCCAGCAAGGAAGGTAATTACAATCCCAAAATCAAATTAAACCAGAGGATGTTAAAAGATGGAGAACAAAAGAGAATAAGGATAGAGGGTTGCTTTTTTTGTTGTTGTTGTTGTTTTGGTTTGGTTTTTTTTTTTACGTTTTTAATGCCATAATCCTTTGGAAGCATACCAGAGGAAAGGAAAGTGGTTTGAACCTTGTCAACATTGATCTGAGGATCCTTGTAGCTTAGAAGGAGTTGTAACATCAGAAATTAAGTTTTAACGTAAATAAACTATGAGAAGTGAGGTAATAGTTTCATTCTACTGGAAGACTGTGATCTCTCTCTGCATTAAAAAGTCCAGTATTTTGTGCTTTTCAGGAGCTAAATCCTGGATAAATAATGAGTTTCTAAAGAAGACCGGGGATGTATTATAACGATATTTGCATCAGGACAGAAAAAAAGGCAAGATGTTGTTTATTTCTCTCAGCATTATGAACTACAGCAGCAGAGGTTACTTTATTAAGACTAGGTTTTTTTTAGTTCAATACCATATCTGAGCATTATATTAATTTATGTGATACACTAATTCCTGTAGAACATAGAACAGTATCTGTTCTCTAACTTAAGAGTTTATTAAACATCTTCCATCTTCTTTTTTCACACCAGCAGATTTGGAAAGAATAAAATTAAGACTCTCATTAAAATTACGTAAAGGTTGGACAATTTTCTGTTAACAAGATCATTTGTTGAGTATTTTACCCACACCTAGTGCTGCGTTTTTCAACTTTTTTTGCCCTGCTTTCCTCAGGGAAAGTACAGCAATCTATCAGGAGCAAACAGCTTGTGTTTAAAGAATACTGAAATGTTTATCAGTCATTTTACAAAAGGCATAATCAGTATTTATTCCAGTCACAATTAATATTCTGCAAACACAGGGCACATCATGTCCTTCTGAACCCAAGTAGATTTTCTTTGTGCTGACACAGTTTTATAAACTGTTACTTTAGATGGCTAATTATAAAAGTAACAAATCAAGCCATGGGTATAAACTAGCATCTTACTAAAACAAACTTTGACTTTAGCTGGGAAACAACAACAACAGTGAATATTTTCTGTAATAATTAACCAATTAAATAAATAATAATTAAAAAAAAAAGACAACAACAACAACAAAAAACCAACAAGCAAACCAAACCCAACACCTTCAGTGAAAGAATCTTTGAGAGTCTGTGTTCGGATTTCAGGAAGAAGAGGAAGTCTATATAAAAGGAAACATTTCACAAAAAAAAACCACATTAAACTGTGGCACCCTTGATAAAAGAATGTTTTTCATTTGTATTTCACTGACCTCAGAGAATGAAATTCTATTCATAAAGCAGTTTACAGAACACATTTGGACCCCATCATTAATATTAAATTAATCACAAAATGAAATTATTTAGCCACAAAACATTTTTGTCTTGGGTGAGGCAGATTGTGATTCTGATCTCATTTACAATGGTTTTACATCAGTGTAATTTGATTTCACTGAAGCTTATGCTGTATAAAAGAGGAGAGAAAATGGCTCATATTTTCTGAGTGGTCATAAATTTCACTCAATTGCAAAAAGAGGAATTTCTACTCTGGGAAGAAATCCATGCAAATGTATTTTGTTAAAGTTTGGCAGCCTTTTAGGAGTGTGCTATTTATAATTTTTTTTATAAGCTTAGCTCCAACCAGAAAAGATGGTAGGTTTCCAGTGCAAATGACTACAAATTAGTCAGAAGATTCAGTTTTGTTACGGATGCTTAGAAGGAAAGGGAAAAAAATAATCTAGAGAATCACTGAAAGAGAAACATTTTAATTAGATAATGTTACTTTGAGATATTTGTATCTGTGCAGTCCATAACTACCGAGGTATTTATCAGTAGTCACAACAGAAAAGCAAACTAGAAGAGGATTCCCAGGCTGTTGCAGACCATCTTACTGGTTAGGACAAGTTATGTCATGTTATTTGCATGAGACAGAAAAGAATGGTTATGCTGTCTGTGTTGAATTACTCCTCAAAGGCGCGGCCACTTTTCAGATAGCTGCAGCCATGTTTTAGCCAATTTTTGTTCTAGGGTTTGTTCTATTGGTGTTTTGCATTTTTTTGTTTTTGTTTTGTTTTTGTTTTTGTTTTTTTTTTAAAAAAAAAGCTAACCAGAAGACATAAATTGCTTCTGAGAAATCTCTATTACTGCTCTCAGAGAAAAGCCTCCTAGCTAGCAGAACATAAGTGACTGCCTTGGGTCCCTTGCAGTGAGAGTTGTGAGTTGCAGCCTGCTGCAAAGACATCCCAAAAAGCACAACCTTGTTCTCTCCTTTCTCCTCTCTTGGAGAACAGGAATTTCCTTCTTAGCTTGCCAGCTAAGAAACATGCTTCTGCACATACCTCTCTGAATGATATAACAGAGGTTTAGAGGTACCCTTTAATCCGCCATGCATAAACATACTGTACTCAATGGGATCTGTGTTAAATTTTAGGGGGGGGAGGGGAAAGGAAGAAAAAGAGAATGAAAAGAAGTAAAAAGAGAAAAAATACTTTGTATGGGAGGAAATAAATTCAATATTTTCTGGGAAATGTTTTCTTATCCAAGGAAGCAAGAGCTGCTAAACATGCATTTAGCTTCGCTGAGATTCTTCCTTTGGGAATACTGCATAGATAATTAGTACCTCCACTCTATGCCATATCCCATGTCCATCCAGCCACCACAAAAGACCCAGAGAAGAAAAGGCTTTCAGATTACTGCAGTTACATCCACCTAACCCTTTCAAATGTCTCCAGTGGATTGCATTAGGAAATTCTGCTCTTTACTCCCTTACCTTTCCAAACACACATGCGATCATACACCCAAAGCATCAGCTCTATGGTGCCCATGGACTAGCACAGGGCTGTGCACTTTCTCTGCCATCATCTTATTCACCACAGCGAGTTTCTCTCTGAGAAACAGCCTCAAAATTTTCCTGGCTCTGACCTGCAATATTCCATGTTCAGATTCATCTCTCTGACAGGGAACAGAGCCCCCAGCAGGATAAATCCACCAGCATCCCCAATGTCCTCAAATTGCAGTGGTGAGAGCTATAGAGCACCTTAGATTGGTTCTTTGTCTGAGGGTATTTCTGTGGAATTGAGGAAAGGTGTAGCTTCTGACATTGCCTTTAACACACAAGAACTTCTGTGATCCATGGCAGGTTTATCCACATGGCAACTATTTTCTGAATTGGCAACCGCCTCACAAATATAATGTTGGACAGCAATAGAAAGTGTGGAGTTTGATGTAAGACTTTTCTGTTTAAATTTGAATTGATCTAGACTTAGAACACTGCCTGTTCAGTGAAAATATGTGACTCACATGAGCAATGAACAGAGCAAAACAGTTTCCTTTTCTACCGTCTAAAAAGTAAAAAAAAACCCCACAAACAACCCAAAAAAACCCCACAAAAATAGTGCAGAGGTGTCTCCCTGATGAAAAGTGAAAGGAATCCTTCAGTTTATAAGCCACCTCCTTTTTAGATAGTCTAGGACAGCACTTTTGTGGGAAAAAGATATTCTATTAAGGGATTTATGGTTCCAGCCTGACAGCATATTAAAGTCTTCATTAGTGTAATTTAAAAATAATCAAGAATAGTTTCTGGGGTTATATAATTACTGTTAATTATTGTTGCATTATCTGCATTTTTTAGGAAGTGGATGGAATGCATAAGAACTCTAAGAATATATGAGAGCAACTGAGAGCATATTATTTTTACAATATAGGAGAAACAAACAGAAAAAAATATCCTTAATTAAGCAGAAGAACTATTACTGTAATATTCTACTTTGCTTGAAGAAGGGTAATAAAATGAGAGATTTAAAAGAAGAAAAAAGGAAGACAAATTAAAGTAAATTTTGCTAGAGAGGAAAATAATTTCCAACAGATAGTCAGGTGGAAGAATAATCTACAAAACCATAGTGCACAAATATACTTGGAGGATATCAGATACGAAATCGCACCTGAGCCTGTTATGTGCTACAAAATAGCCCTGACTTATGGGTTTGTACTTTGCAAATGCAGAGATGAGTGTCCACAAAAAAAGGGAGTGAGGCTTTGGGATGACCTAACTGCAGCCTTCCAGTACCTGAAAGGAGTCTCCAAGATGGAGAGAGACGTTTTATGAGGGCATGTAGTGACAGAACAAGAGGGAATGACCTTAAACTGAAAGAGTGTAGGTTTAGATTAGATATTAGGAAGAAATTCTTTACTGCGAGGGTGATGAGGCACTGGAAAATGGTGCCTAGAGGCATTGTGGATGCCCCATCCCTGGAAGTGTTCAAGGTCAGGTTGGATGGGGCTCTGCCTAGCCTGATCTAGTGGAAGATGTCCCTGCCCATGACAGGGGGATGGAACTAAATGATTTTTAAGGTCCGTTCCAACCCACACCATTCTATGGTTCTAAGATTCTATAATACTCTATTGTCACTTTGCAACAGGTGTATGGAAACCTGGCCCTGTTCCTTGGTGCTATGTTCTCAGGAACATGGTGATGAATGGGAAAGAGAGAGATGAGGAAAAGACAGAAAATCTTGAAGCAAACGGCTTAGTATAAAAAATGAAAAGAAACAGAAACAGTTTGGCAGTGAGGTGTCTCAAGAGCAGGTGGTGGGTGTAAAAGATGGTGGCCTACAAATATTTGCTGGTTAAATTGAAGAGTAAATATTCTCATTGTACTGCATAAATATTTCAGGGAAAGGGCAAACAACTCCATGGAGAGGCAAATATTCCAATTTACAAAGTAACATTTACCTTACAGATATCATAGGGTAAATATTTTTTGAGTGTAGATATTTGATGGAAAAATATTGTTCTGTGTTCTGCATAGAACATTAGCTAGGGCAAAATTCATTAAAAAAAAGCCAACTATATTTCAGGTAGAGCAGCAGTATGACATTGCAGAAATCTCATTATAAACCCAACATATTATGGGGAATTTACTGCACAGTCCACTCAAGAATACGTCTGCTTACCTGCATGGTGTTTTGATAGAAAAAAACCCGAAGCAAAAAGTCCCAGCAACACATAATTATTAGACATAATAGTAATAATAGCAATTTCATAATAAAATTATTTATTTTTATTAACTACATTATGCATAATTGCAATTTATAAATGTGTCTTATGTATAATCATATGGATGTGTATACATACATAATTATATAAAATGTATTATGCAAAAATTTAATAAATTATTGTTATTAAATTCAATAACAATAAATAATTATTGTTAGTAATAACATTTACATAAATAATAGCCCATGATAATATTAAAGAGAAATAAAATCACGCTGTTAATTAATGAACCTCCCTATTTTTCTGACTCAAACTTGTAGGGCAAGGAAACACAAACAACAGCTTAATTCTTGAGATCTGGATTTTTCTTCAAGGGATTACCATCCCCATCACTTACTGTCAAAGTTAAACAATGTAACTAATATTGCCTCTTGCCAAAGCATTCTTTTCTATTGCTAGTACCCAATAATACTGTAAATCACCATCTTTACTACGTCAAGATATCCCTCTAAAACACAACATCAAGTAAAAGTAAACGCTGTTCTTTACTTAATTGCTGGGGTGGGATATCACTCTGGAAATCTTTTGCCCAAGACCATCCTTAACCAGAGTGGTGTCTCTGGCCTGTGTTCACCCAGGTTTTGGATATATTCAAGAAAGGCAACAACCTTACAGACTTTTTTTTAAGTGAAGTAAAGCACCACTAAAGTCTCTATTGTATGTTAATGACAGAAATGGATCACTGTGTCCAAACCAGTATATCATTGCTGGTAATTCCACAACTGTGTCTCGCTTGGACCTCAAGGCTAAGCACCAATCTAATACAAAACAGTGAGATTTCAGAATTAAGCCACAAGGCTGGACACTACTATCTACAATTTAGTAGTGTTAAAACTTAAAACTAATTTTCAGGGACACTTTGATCAGATAGCGAAGCCATCTTTTGTGTGTTGTTCGAATTGTCAACGTGTGTTTGCTTCACACGCAGTGCTTTCAGTACCAAAAACCCAGCTGAGCACAAAAGATTGGCTGAAGTGACTGAAAAAAGAGATTACTGAAGAATGCAACATATATAGCATGACATATCTGTACTACTAGCTTCTTCCAGGTCCCATCCCTCTTTCTACTAGTCTTTCTTTTAAGATTGCTCCAGCATATGGCCTTATGTTTTTTTTAAAAATGTTTGTGACATTTTTCTGTTTAAAAAAGTCTTGTTGGACCCTTTGGAAAGGAAAATGTTGTATAGTTTATAATAATAATAATAATAATCAGTTATTATCTTTTCTTCTTCACTAGATGGACAAGGCTTGCCATATTCTAAAGAGCTTCTTTCCTAAGTTTTCTCCTGTAGGTATATCAGAGGAAAATAGTTACATGCTGTGCTATTCATTCTGCTTATTTTGCTTTCTAGACTACCTCCACATTTCCAGCTAGTTCTTTCAGTTTACCCAGAGGCAAAACTTTCAGATTCTTTCCTGAGTTTCTACTGTTTCAGCATCTCTCAAATTCTCAAAAGCATTCCTACCTTATTAAGTATGCTTAATGCTAATTGAGGCCCTGAAAATGCAGTCACACTTATTTCCACTGGCATGTCGCTATTAGTGGATGCTACATCTTGTTCAAGACCTACAGCAACTTGTACAGCTCTTTCTGCTGACTCCACAATCTGCTGTTTACAGGCGGTAATGCAGTGGTTTCATAGTCATTGCCAATGTCTTTGCCAGAGCAATCAAATCAATGCCATTATATGTGGCTTTCTTTCACACCCACAGTCTCATTGCCCAGAATTCCTGTTTCAGGAACCCATCATTTTGACTACGGCATGCAATGTAACTCTTTCAATTCAAGAAAGAGCAATTGTTTGACCCCATGCTTAGTTCATCAAAAGCAATAAGGAGAGAAAGTGTCCCTAGAAGTGACTGAGTGATCTCTGAAATGTAGAAGATGAGTACTTACCAGGACCCCTGATGTTAGACTCAACAAAGAATTTAAGACTGTGTTTTAGTGCAAAGCAAACTAGGCTTGGCAAGGGAGAGGGGCTTGGGGAATTTTATTGGTGTTTTCCATCTCCAGCATCTGTGATTCTATTATACTGTGACTAATCTCACCTTACTTTAATATTCTCTCCTGTAACCTGTTCCATGTACTTATTGCCCTTTCAGTAATGCAATTATCTAAGAATTGATGGCCATCTCCTCCGTACTAAATACTGCAGTAGGAGAAACTGCATTATTTCTGAATCATCTACAATAATGGATTATGAAGTCTAGAGCTGAATATCTTCAGTCTACGTAAGTTCTGCCTCTTAATTCTGTTAGCCTCATTTTCAATGAAATCACCAGTGTGTGAACAGGGGAGCCAGAGGAGAGAAAGGGATGAAAATGGAGTAAAAGACAGAGATTAAGGAAATACAACACTTTTTTTTGAACCAGGTGAATATAGAATTAGAAGTGAAACAGGTAAGGGAGAGAAAATAAAAAAAGGGTAAAAGAAAAAAATCTTCAGCACTGAAGCAAGATGTACTCCACGGATACTAGCAGTGGGTTACAAAACTTTCATTTTGATATCTTTAAATCAAGTCCATGATATGGATGTACTGACTAAACCCCATTTAGATTTTCATTGCTATAGTCTGCAAGAAATTTGCTGGTGACTTTCCAGTTTTTGCAGGATGGCTGTTATATACACATCACAAGCCCCACCATCATCATAATTGGTGGCCTTGTTGACAAGCTTCAAAGAAATGCCAAATCGTGAATAGTTGTGGAGACTCAGCTGCCCAAAATAAAAATCCCTAATGCATTTTGTCATGTATAATTATGCTAGAGAGGTGCCAAGGAAGTGTTATCAATATCAAATTAGATGCCAGCAAAAGCTAAAGACCTGGAGAACAGGGTCAGATCAGACAACCTCATAAATGCTGCACAGGAGGCAGATGGAGACAAAAGTACAGTGGGATGAAGCAAGAGAGAATACTTTGAAGGAAAATTCTCAACCAGAAATATATACCTACACTATTTTGGCTTTCTCTGCTGATAAAAGGTCAAACTGTACTCCTCTGATGTATCACAGGATGAAAAAACACCCATAGAGTGATTCAGGTAAGTTTGAGAGGAAAAAGAGAAAAATTTCAGGATTAAATTCCCAGAAGGAGAAGGGAAAAAAATCCTCCAAACACAAATGATGACAAATGACTGTACAATAGACATGAACAATGTCAAAAAATACTGGTCAATCCAGTACTATTTAGCACACCAGAAATATTACAAGAAGTTAAGGACGGAAGAAATGGTACCAGAAGGAGAATAAGGCCAGAGACAGGGAAAATACAGATCAGTATCATGCAAAAGGAAAGTGGCAAAGAAGGAAAATCTAACTGAAGGAAACTCAGAAATTATTTCGATTTAGTGGTTCAATTTTTTCAGACTGTTGCCATGTACTTTTCCTGGCCAGACTGCACAAAAGTAGTGCTTGCTGCTGCATCTCTTGTTGCTATGCTGTTTCTACTTCCATGTGAAAATATTATGGAAATCTCTCTTCCACTACTTCACAGGGATTGCACATACTATCACCTGTGTTGCTTAATTGCTAAATGCTCCCAGAATGTTAATGGAAAAGTAATGTGTGTAGGAGAGCCCGTTTTGTAGATTAGATTTCTTAATGGACTTTCTGGAAGCATGAGGTGTAATTAATCTCCACAGTAACATACTGTCACCTGCTGCTGTGGTTCCCCAAACATCTTTTCTGAGGACAGCACTTTTTGTTTTTACAGTGTTGTGTACATTTGCTCTTTCAATAGAGTGGGGGTGATGGAGTTGTGCAGCATGTAACCTCTCTTACTGTTGCTTCTGCAGGAAGAGAGATCCACAATTCCACACAAAATATGCTTACTTTCCTCCATAGGTTGCATCAGGAGTTCAGTAGCTCTTATCCCACTCTTTGAAATTTTTTTCTGGTGGCTTAAGTGTTGAAAGAAAACATCCTTTGCTCTCCAGTATGTGGCAGTTCAGTCTCTACTGCCACATAATGCCTGAAGCTCTCATCAAAGAGAATCCAGGGATCCTTCACTTGGCCCCCAGGTAATCAAAAACCTAACTTTGTGCTCACCTGCTGCATTCAGTGAGGGCATACCAAAACCAGTCCAGTAGTTCAGGCTTAATACAAGACATAAGCTGGAAAACTTATGCGTTACATAAATATTTGAAATTCCTTCAATAAGTTAAAGAATAATTCCATGATTCTTCCTGATGTTGTTCTGATCTTTAGTTTATCAAACTGAAAAATTCCTTCAGTGCCATGGTAGGTGTGGCACTTATGGAGTTGGAGGCATCTGGCAATTCTTGGAGTTGACTACATGCTACGTGCTAGTGTATTAGAGAAGTCCTGTTCCTTTTAAACAGGAGTAATTTGATAAATATGTGTTTTTAAGTGGGATAGAAGAAATGTGGAGCCAGATAGAGTTATGAATACTGAGCCAATGCTGTCCTGGGCTTGTGTGAAAAGCAAGGTGAGCTTCTAAATTGCATTTTTGCATTACTATCCATCTGAAGACGATCTTTTTTTTTTTTTTTTTTTTTAACTATTTAAAATAGAAGCAAGTTGTGACAAATAGAGTAAAAAAAAAAAAAAAAGAGAGAGTACAGTACCAAATATTACACACTTTTTAGTGTACTGTAATGATAGTTAATGCTGAGAAATAAGCTGAGTCAGGAGTCCAAAATAAGTGTGTTGATTTAGGATAACAGCTAAATAGAAAAATCCAAAAGCTTTCTTCAGTAGTGATGTTGTTTTCCTACAGACTGGGGATCCTATGCATCTGCCACCACACACATCTGGACGTGTCTTCCCCAAATAGCTTTTGGAATATTGGCAAATTATGACTTCTCTTGTTAAAAAGGTACAGGCCTTAGGGATGGATCATGAAGCCTTTGAGAACATCATAGGACTTAGGAGATGGAGCAGAGGAGAGACCCACCCACCTCACATGCAGGAGGAGTTGCAGCAGTTCTTGTGTAGATGGAGAGAAACAAACCTGCACATGAACAAGGTCTGTGTCTTCCTGGGGGGAATCCCATTAAAGTCTCCCTGGAACACACCAAAGTCAGTGAAACATGAGGCTCATCCTCACATCAAAAAGACATTCTGTATCCCATGGAAATGCTTGTTGAGGATTCAAGCTGGCTTCAGAACAGATTATAGGGGTAAATCATCCTTTTGTCTCTGCTCCCGTCTAGATTTGAGACAAAAGTCTTGACTACTGCCATTTCAATATTGCTTGGTCCATAATGAGTTAATAATAAATGAGAGCCATTTGTAAAATGAGATTTCTTTTCTTAACATTGCTGTATATGAAAAGTATTTAAAAATGGATTTATTTTTAGTTTTCAATGTAATTTTGTCTATTTGGAAAATCTGTGCTTGCAGCTATTGACAAGGGTAGACCTGCTGGTCCACTGGCCTTTATTGACATGAGGCCACCTAATGACATGCTGGTTTTCTTAAAGGAGAGGACAGGAAAGTTACTTGCCATGCTTGTAGAAAGCATTGTCTTTTGCAGTCTAAGGTAAACAAAAAGCAGCTTCAGAAGAGATGCATTTTGAGACTTTTTTTCTTGTTCGAGAAAAGGAAGAGAGCCTGAGTGTGCATGCTTTTTGGTGGAAAAATAACAAGTTCACATCTGTTCTATGGTAAATTAAAGACAGGGGACCTACTGCGGGAGGAGGCAGGGGCAGCGTTGCTGAGTACATGTCAGTGTTGCTTTCTCAGTTTTTCTGTTTTGTTTTCTGAGATCTTGGCAACAGATCAGTCGTTGTGAGAGATCCTGCACAACTGACTCGTGTTAGGCAATGCTCCATTCCTTGCAGACAAAGAGCTTGTGTGATGGATGGAATAACATCTCTGACAGTACTCCTTGCACTTGAATATGGGTTATGTGAAAGAAGCAAGCTCTTTTATTCTTTCAAACAAAATGAGTCTCATGAAATGATCTCATATAAACACCAAAGCCCCTCTTCCAAGATCAACATTTTTGCTAAAGTTTTCCTTGTGATCTGTGTTTGTTTTCAATACACCTTTGCTCTCTGCAAGCTTTGGAAATAATGAGAAGCCCTTCACTGCCTTTTTGTAAAAAGCAACAACACTTGCACAAATCTCACACCTATATCATCCCAAAATCTCATTAATGTGCTGCGTTTGAAATTTGTTTGTGTTCTAGTAGCAATGCCATTCATGCACACAGACAGTCTATTTTGGGAATTGCCATTATATATTGCTGAATTTATTTGGGATCCATTGCCAGACTTAGTTTTTTCTAGTATTGAGTGCACCTCAGTAATGTTTTGCTTTTTGTGTGTTATGGTTGAGCCCAATGGCCTGGGTGGATTTGATGATGGTAGAGGTTTTTTTCCAACCTTAGTGATTCTATGACAAACGTTCCAGAGCAAGTGGCAGCCTGCACACTCTCACAACACTGAATGCTGTTATCTAGTCCAAATCTTGCCTAGAGTGCAAATATTTTTCCTAAACAGAGTAGTGAAACAAACCTAAAAACTAGGAAAAAGACTGGATTTTAGCCCATCCCCCAGAATGCTTCATCATACAGACCCTGAATTGACATAACTGAGCAGTCCGAAGTTTGAGATGAACATCTATAGATTATTTAGCTCAAGAAAACCAAATACACAAAATACTGTGGATGTGGGATAATTTCACTCCTCTGAGAATTAAAAACAACTTGAGTATCTTGTGGTATTTAATGCTGGAGACAAAATGATTTCTCCTATCTTCTCTCGGCTTGTACCTGGCCAAGTGTGATCCCAGATACAGTACCTCTCATCTCTTTGTTTTTATTTACCTGCTTACATTAAGGGTAATGTATACACAACTCCAGCCACTTTTTGTAAATGATTTTTCAGATCAAATTCACTGTGTAATTTCTAAGTAAATTTTCCCTGAGATTGTGAAATGACCAATAAGATGTGTAGCAGAATATTAACTCATCCTCGAAGTGTAGAATTGCACTGCTCAGAGTAACTGGCAGGAGGCTTTTCCAACTAGCTTGTTCACAACACAGGCTGGTGCTGATGAATTACCCTTCTGACTATGAATGTGGGATGACTTGGCTGTGAGTGATGGACAACATGATGTTGAATGAAGCTGTTGAAACTCACACCAGAGCTGAAATGCTCTGGCAGTGTGGAAGAGAAATGGGAAAGGTTAAACCATTGTTTCACTCTCAGACTGAAAGTCAATATTAATAATAGGAAAAAAAAAAAAAACTCAAGCGGAAAAGATACCTTTATTTTTGGTGATAGTTTGTTCTTAAGCAGCTTTCTGTTAACTTCAGCAGAGGTGTGGAGGGTTGAGTTGGCTCCGTGCCAAACCCAACTGCCGGCCACACGGATTTCCCCCCCCCCAAAGAGAAAAGGGAAAAAAGTACCAAAAAGACAATTATGTGAAAGATTTATATATATATATTAACATATATTACAACTATATACAATCAAACACTATGAATCTACAGAACAAATCC
>JAWWEW010000041.1:60398096-60431001 GCA_035583185.1 Anabacerthia variegaticeps | reverse complement strand
GGAATACTTCCTTAGTTATAACCTGGTTACCAAGGAAGGCCTGAACCAAAACCAAGAAAACTAAACCACCACAAGAGGTTGTCAAAGGTGGAATTGCGGTATTGGCATTGAAGTACTCTACTCTTTGTAGATATAAAATAGAAGAGTGGTGTCAGTGCAAGAAAAAAAGCTGAAAGCAGCAGATCTCCCACAAGGTTTGCATACTTGGCAATTTTCACTGACCTTCTGCTAAGAGACTAGATTTTGAGAGGGGAGAACATATCTTCAAAGATTTCTAGCCTTCTAAGAGTTAATTCTTCATAAGAAATCAGCATTTTCTTAACCAAAAGTAGCCATTAGGCCAAACCGAGTTTTATTGGGGGTAGGATAATGAAATCACTTTGTGGCATTCTGTTTTGTATGTCTCATTGTGTACTTCAGCAGAGATAAAGGTGCAAAATTTGGGGCTATGATCAATAATTAATCAGTATGGAAAGGAAAAGGAAAACATAGTTTGGGTGAACAGAACCCATGTAAATTCCAAAAGCTTCTGGCTAAGAAAAATAAGCAATGAAGTAGACATGAAAAACAGCACTTTTTAGGGTTAAAAGATGATTTTATGAAAAAGTATTTTCTTAGAATTATCACAGTGGAACTGTGGAAGGAAAGAGACCCATAGATCCCAACTCAACCTCAGCTCAGGATTTAAGACAGTTTCTGGTCTCATAAAGTTGAGAGAAAAGCAAAAGTTGTTTAGAAAATAAATGTTTTGGGAATGTTAAAGAAGATCCAGCAGAGCTAGTAAGCCGCATGTTCACCAGGGGGAAAAAATATTGTGTTCCTTTTCCTTAGCAAGGAAACAAACCAATGTAATACATACATAAAAAAAGAAATCAATTTCCATTTCCAGGGGGGCAGAGTCATTCTCCAAAAGGTACCTAACATATTCAAAGTAATAAAGCAGGTCGTGTCAGCAAGGCTACTTCTTTGTTTTGCTTGTACTGCTGTTTAGCATTTCAAATACATTATGGGAAAAAGCAAACCTTTATGAGATACACAAGGATACTGAACTGTTTACAGGTAGCACTTTTTCTGTAGAAAAAGCATACCCAAGAGAAGAGTGGATATAGAGAAGTTTGCAAGTATCTGATTAAAAAAAAACAAAACAAAAACAGCCTGCTCTGATCCTTTTGAAATATAGGCTGTGATCACCAAAGCTACAATATAAAAACACAATTAAGAGATAGCACAGGTGACAGGCATAGCCTGTTCTTCACTCCTATAACCAAACTACTGCTAGGTAGGCTGTTTTTTAAAAGTCACAGGATTATGACTACTAAGATGTTGCAGAAAGCTTTATTAAAAGGATATCTGAAAGTCAGAGAATACTGAAAGATCTCAGAACAGTGAGTATTTCATTGTGTCACCTTAGGAAGCATCATTGAGAAAACTCTAAGGGTCCATCATATATGTCAGGAGTCAAGTAAGAATCAAATAAAAGGATCAAGGGTAGTGGTTATGAGTGAGAGAAAGCTGACTGAAGTAGAATAGGCCTAGAGCTGGGGATAGATATAGAAGTTCCACAGGCTAGAGTCACAGTACTGCATATTGACAATTATGGGTAAATACTGGAATTTCATAAATGTTATATACTGTTACAAGTACTTAAAACTGTGTTCCCGTTTTAAGCTCCAAAATGCCAACTCAAACGTCTCTTTTCCCTCTTGTAAGACAATTGTTAGAAACATCCTTTTGAGAATGTGTTTTCAGATACAAAATCAAAACTAAGTTGTACATAGATATATATTTCTTATCTTTATTTTTTCCTTTCCAGGAAAAAATGAAAATAATTATTTTAAAGTAACTACTTACAGGAACAACTCTGCTCATCAGTCCAATTGCAAACAGGCACTGTCTTTCCACCACAATGAATTTACAGTGGTTCATTAGCTTCTATAACAGGATGAAATGGATCATCTTGTTAACACTGGCACTGTTTTAAATGGTTGATTTCTCTATGTATGTGTATGTGTGTACAGCAAAGCTGTAGAACAAAAATAATTAATCAGTTAAGGATTTTTTTTAGAGACAATGAAAGAAAGGAAAAACTAATATTTCTTGCAGATTTCAGACCTACACCTTGACTGAAAGCGGAGATGGATTTTAAACAAATGTAGCTGTGAGTAGGAAAGTGTTGAATTATCAGCAATCACCTGAAGGGTAATACCTTGCTAAGATGCAGTAAATAAGATGTTTTCAGTCACAGAAAGGGATTATTTGATTTTTTTGCAGTACCTGAAGAAAATGTGTGTGTGTGCGAAAAAAAAATAAGGAAGCTGTGCTTTTAGTATTTTCAGTATGATCACAAAAACAGCCTTGAAGATAAAGCAAAATCCTGGCATTCATATTCTATAGAGAAGTGTTTTAGCCCGAAGGGTAACTGTTGTTACCTAACAGGAAGGATGTGGTCATTATTTTGTTTTTATCAGCTTTCCTTTCTCTCTCTTTTGCAGGGATTTAAACACACTGTGGTCTTGCTGAATCCTTCAATCCATTTCCGTGGCTGAGGCTGGCTGCATACTCTGTGGATGCAATGAAGGGATTTTATCATGGAGCTGGCTCTGCATGCAAAATAGGGATGCTAACTAGGGAAGGACAAGGAGAGAGGAAAAGCTAGTGTAATATTTGAAGAAGAAATATGAAGTGTCTCAGCTCTAATTCTCTTCTTTACTTTGTTGTTTCTAAGAGAACTTTACTGATTTAACCAATGTTTTCAATATTTTTATTTTTTATTTGGTCTGAACCTCTGAGAAAGAAGAGTCAAGGTCATTGTTTCCAGTTTATACCTTCAGACTCTAACTTTTTGCTGTAGATATGAGACTCTATTTTATTATTTATTTTGGAGGATAATCCTGATCATTGTAAACACAAAATACAATATAGCTCACTTATGGCAAAGTAGAGGGTATTTTGGGGATTAAGTTTTCCCTGTTACAATACTAAAGCTCACGTACTTGATTTGGCTGCTTAGTTCTAACACCTAGTCTGATTGATATTTTCAAATCAAGCAGGATAAACTGTCGCTCAGGTTTAAAATAAAAAAATAAAGATATTTTTCTTTCTGGTCTTATCTCCCTGCAGCTCCTTCCTGGCTTCTGATCTGTTTAGATCCTATCTACTCCAAGGCAGCTCAACTAAAATTCACTTAGAAAATTTACCTTCAGAATGCAATCCTAGCCCCTCTAAGGGAGGCTGGGTGCTCTGCCATTGACATCAAGCTTGCCTCAATGTCAGGGAGCAAGCATGGGTCCTGGACTACTACAGCCCATGTGACAACTGGAGAAGCCTTCCAGGCTTTTCTGAGAGACTCCACCAGCAATTCACACCTTAAAAGCCTCTGGTGGAACATCAGCAACTCACATGCTCAAGTGTAATGCACTGGCTTCTCACTGCATGTCAAATGTAATATGTAGCCAACAGCTTTCTGAAGCCCCGGATAGTGGCTATACAAAGTGAGCAAGACCTTTACCCCACCCCAAAACTAAAGGCTCTTGTCATGTCATATGCATGGTATGTGGTCAGTATGTTACTGCGCCCTGATGCACAAATGTTGTCACACTGACTAAGAGAAAGGCAGAAAGGTCTTCCTGAGAAATTATATTTTCTCAGAGCACTATGAGCCAAGTTCTGCCAGTTTTGCTTCTGGGCAGCAGCTCTTTACTCAAGTGATGAAATTAATGATGTTCTTTGTCACACTGTATGGCACAAATGAAGGCACAGGACTTCTGCTTTATGTGGACAGCCCTCTACAGTATTTTCTATGAGAAAAAAACTGCTTGAAATAATCCTAACAGCCTCTCACACCTGTACCCCTCCACAGAGCCAGGACCTGCTCCAGCCATCATATGGATAGTGTAGCTCCCTCCTCAGACTCTGAAGCTGCCTGTGCTGTTACTACATAAATACCTGGTCTTTCTGGATAATCCATTTCTCCAATCTCACCTGTCATGCCAGAGTACAAAAAGCCTCTGAGGTATCCATTCCGTGAAAGTAATGGCGAAGAGAAAAAAGCCCACTTACCATATATCATAGCTGGACATTGCCACTTTGGACAACTATTCCCAGGTCTTTTCTGCAATGTGGGGTTGCACAATCACACAAGCCAAAAGGACTCACCAGCCCTTTCCTGACACAACCAATCCATGCTGTCGGAAGCATACCTACTTGTAGTGTAGGCAGCTTGTACTCACCCTTAGGAAACACTCAGCCCTGAGGGCATTTGCTCTTAGGAAAGATCCTACATCTGGCTAGCCTGCCAGATGTGCCTCTAGCACAGGAACACCCATGGGCAGCCTCTCTTTGGGCTGTGCTTTTTGATACTGTGTGTATGTAACATTAGGCTTAAATTGGTGGCATTTAGGGCATTAGTCTACATTAGTCTACAAAACACGCAAGACCTTCAACCTCTTTCTGCCTTTGTCTCCTAGGGTACAGCACAGATGCAACACAAAACCCCTGCCTGAGGTGCTTTATGATATGTTAATTTTCTTTCTCTCTGCATAACGCATCACTCCTAGTAAAAAAAAAAAAAAAAGGTACTGAATGATTGAGAAAAAGCTTTCGTGGCCCTCTAAAGCCTCATCCTTTGTATTTCAAAATCACAGGTTCCATAATGACACCACCACTTAACTCTGTGAAATTAATATTGGTGCTCCCAATTTCTGTTGCCTCAAGCTTTTTCTTCCTTTAGTAAAACTAATTGCAGTTCCCATCCCAGCTACCAATATCACAAGCTATTAACTGCAGCCATTAACTGCAGTTTAAAGAAGCCACACTGATTTGTTCACTTCACCTGCAATCCATGAAGTATGGACCTGGATGAATTACAACGCTCTGAAGAGTTTTATAAAAATGTTGCAAGTGATTTCACAAAATACCCATTGATTTCAAGGTAATTGCCTCCCTCCAGCCACAAAGCTACTCTGCAAACACTCTGTTCAACTACCAGTGCACTTTTGTGTACCTGTGGATTTCCATCCTGTGCCTAGGATTGGAAAGTGGATAATTCTTTGTTGTGGCTGATACCCACGTGAGTTTTGGCCAAGGAAGAGTAGAAATGGATCTTTTAGTGGAAAAAAATCTCATTCTCAGGACAGTCCATAGTGCTTTAATTGGGATGCTAGGAGGGGTTTGGAGTGGTGGAGGGCCCTAGGGTGATTCTGAGTTAATACTCTCATGTCAGGTTTGCTCCAAAGATGATGCCCTTGGTCTCAGCTACCTCCAGACAGGGAAGCAAAAATGAGGCCCAAGGCACCAGCAGTGACTGCCAATGGAGAAAAGGAGTACTGACAGGTTAAGTGTTGTTTTCCTTGGACTTTCAGAGGGAATGAGTATCCGAGGTGTCCTTCACAACTGGAATTATATTGGTAAGGATTCTGAACAGGAGAAAAGCAAAGAGCAGTGATCACGTGTCCTTGAAGGTCCATATGGACTTCAGAGCCAGTCTCAGGGGAAAAATGTTTATGATAGATGACACTGAAGAGAAATCAGAATTATTAGTTTGACCCGGGCATGCAGTGCTTAATCCCTAGCTCAGCTGTTGCAACATCCTTTGGAAGACTTTATATGAAATCCAACTCTCATGTTTTACAAAACTCTCACTGAACAATGTCAAACACCAAATCTTTAATTAGGTTGTTCTTGTGGTTTATGGGATGCAGAGCAGTAACCTACTTTCTGCTTTGATTAAGGATAGGAAGTGACTAATTTTCAGTGTTGCAACATTTATCAGAAATAATAAAAAATATGAAAAATCCCTTAGAAGCTAAATGTGGAAAATTAAAGAAGTCTGGATGAATACACTTATCTCCAATTAACTTAAGCTGTGCAAATCCTTTAGATGAGACATTGAAATGTTTTTGAGACACTACTTGATGAAGTCTACTAACAGCATCAGATTTTTCTGAACAACCTGATTTTCATGTTCCAGAGGTCTCAGCATAAGCATGGATGCACTAATCATTCTGGTATAATTAACTGCCTGGTGAAATGTCTCATTAGCGTGGGGAGACACTGATGAATAATTTGTAATATTCTAATTATTCCTTTCTCAGTGCCCCCCCTTCTTTAAAAAAAATATGCAATTATAAGCATTTAGGAAATAACTTGCATGGTGTTGAAAGTCTACCTCATCATTTAGATCCTTCCAACTTTTCTGAAGAGCAATTTATGCTAAGTGCTGAGAATTAAAGTAACTGTGGAATTAACTGTTTTATAATGGTGCAGCAGTGCACAAGGTGCACATTGGCCTGCATATGATCTGGAAAGTTCCTGTTTGAGAAAGGTCCACATTATATGTTACTGCCCCAAGGATGAAAGCTGTGAGATATAGTATTAGGCTGTGCACAGACTCTGCTGTGTCTGAGTCTTCAATAGTGTGTTAAATTCCTTGCTGAACAATTTAAAGACAGCCTGGTAATATCAACACCCCATTCCTGTCAAAGCTCTCCTAACTTAATGGAAACATACTTAGAGTGATAAATGCTTCAAGCAGGTTTCTTTTAACTAGGGGAAGGAAGAGCTGACACATCCCTGGAATACAGAAGTTGTGAGTGAGGTAGTTTATGTTTCATGTGTATGTCTAGTAAACATTTGAGTTATGTGGTAAATAAACCTTGACATGCACTGACCTGAGCTGGCTCCACAGGGTCATTGAGAGATGCCCACTCATTGTGTTGTTTTGGAGCACCAGCAAGGGCTCTAGCTTCAACTAGCATGCGTACCTTGGCAGCATGCAACTCCAGAATCAAAATGTAATGAACTTCACTCACTTCGTATTGCAGAATGAGCAGACAGGGCGACACGGTTCTGCTCCAGGTAGATAGTATAAAGTTGTCCCATGAAATTGCTTCTGTGCCTTCATTTCCTCTTCTACTTTTATTCTTATTTGGTCTGAAAAATGTGTTGAAGTGGGGGCAGGGAGTAAGCAAAACTGGCAATGTGTTCTTCTGCTTGCTTATACACAACACTTCCCACAGTGAGGCATTTGTACACTTGTATGAATATAACCTTGTAACAGCTTCCCTAAAATAGCACTATTAACCAATTTCCAGTCTTTCAGGGCTCTTATACACTATGAAATACTAGACACAAGGAATTTACAATACTCTTTCAACAAAAATTGGGCCAGAACAAGAGAGACTTCCAGCTGTCAAACCAACTACTTGGGCAGGGGTAGGGAGACGAGTCAGCAGCCTGTTCATGGAAGGCCAACTGGTTGCAGATCATCTGACTCTTGAGAAAGCTAGGACTGGTCAGCTCTGTGGGTGAAACTGTGAATCTTAGCATTCTGGTGCAGGAAATTTCCCCTAAGGGTAAATTTTCTTTAGTCCATCTTTCAAACAAGTAGATGAGCTGAGGATTTGCTCCTTGCAGTCACATTGTAAATGAAGGTCAAACTACTTTCTTTCTCTTTATTCTCCTTTTTAAAACAGGAAGGAAATGGCTAACCGTAATGATTCAAAACAAAACTAATAACCCTTGTATTTACTGTCCATGAACGAAAATAAACCTTTCACTTGAAGGGGAAAAAAAAAAGTGAAGGTGTTGAGTTTGTGGATTTTTCATAATCTTGCCTTAGGAACAGTGACAGTGTTCATCACATCCATTTCTTTTTTCCCTAAACTGGTGTTTATTTCTGTCACAATATTCAGTGGGCTACCCCAATGAAAATGTTTCTCCTAACATCTCATAGATCTAGTTCTCATTATTATCACTCTGGCCCTATCTTTTAATTAGCCCGAACAGGAGGATTTTTATTTCTGAACATCACTTTTGTAAACTTGATGAACACAAAATCCCAAGGAATATATGGAGCATTGCTTTCTAGATAAGTTTTTATTAACTGCAGTCCAAATTTTGTATTCTGGAATTGACTGAGGGTTTTGGGGTGATAATAATTAAAATCAAACTTATGAAGCAAAAGGAGTGCTTTCTGTGAGCTCTGTCATTCTCTCAATTGTTTCCTGTTTTTCCATCCTTCCATACTTTTTGAGTGATTCTGTGTATTTTTTGATACCTTCCAAATTTTCATAGTCAGTCTGAAAATGCAGTAAGTGAAAATTTAGTGGAAAGGAAGAACAGCTGGTGAAGAGCAGAAAAGTTAAAAGCTTCTCTCACCCCAGTTTCTGCACATATTTGATCTTTGTGCAGGAATTGTGAGGCAAAAGCATAGATACGTGGGCGAAATACCTTTCAGCACGTATTCATTGAGTATTCTTATCCCTGTACTCTGAATGATATGGTTATGGAATCAGCTGCCTGGAATCATCCCTGTTTGCATTCAGCATGTTTTGGCAGCCCATGCAGCGACAGGAGGAAGGCAAATTCTGTAATATATTCATGACTCTTTAGAAAGCAAGCACTGCCATGCTATTAAAAGAAAGAAGCAGGACCTAGGTGGGCTTCATCCTGAAGCTGAGCCACACTGGTTTTAGTGTGACTTCAGTTTCTGTATTTAACTTTAACCCACTGTGTCTCATTTTCCCATAATAAAATTGGAATAACAGCACTGCCCTACATCATTGGGAGCTTTTGAGGCTTATTTTGTTAGTGAAGTTTATTGAACTGGGAAATGGTTGGAATAATAAAATGTCACAATGATACAACATTATTCTTCATATCTGCTCTATCTCACAAATCACCCGTATTAACGGCTGGAATGTCAAACAGTGTTCCTGGCTGCGTTTTTTTTATCTTTTTCAGTGTTTTTTTAATGAAGATGTACAGAATTGCATAAGTGAAATACCCAAAATAAATAAACAGAAATTGATGCAATGACCTTTATCCACCTTTCTTTCTTGTACTATTGGTTAATTGATATCAAACACTCCTGTTTCTGGCAGGGACTGTGACTGTTTGCACAGCATCTAACTACATGGTGAGTTTATAATGTAAACAGTGAACTTCTGGAAAAGTTTGCATTGAATATTTTTCATCACATGAAGGTTACCACTCAAGAAAATATCCCCTCTAGGACAGAATTTAAATGAGTGCTGTTCCCATAAAGAATGGATTTAAATGTAGATTTAAATGTAGATTTAAATGTTGAGAATTTTCCTAAAGAGAAGCTTAGATTCTCTTTGGACTTTTTCCTTTTTCTTTCTCCAAGAAGGAAAAATTTTGAAGTTCAGGAGTGCACAGACTTGTTTGTGTCAGGTATCACCACTAGCAGAGAGGGGTGCAGTTCCTGGCACCAGCACTCTCCAGCTGTATTTGGGGCAGTGCACCACTGTGAAACCACAGCTGTGAAAATTGTCTTTAAATACAAGGTATTGTACTTCTATAAATGATTGTATTATATAATATGAATTTTGTTATGTCAAAGGCAGCTAAGACAATCTTTGCGAGCAACTTCTGGCCTTACCTAATCAAGTAACTGATTCTTCTAATATTTGGGAATACTCAGGATGCTACTGTCATAAATAAATAGGCAATAAGTACTTTCTTGAAGTGTCTTCATGACTGAAGTATGAGGCTTTGCTAATATACTTGAGAATAAATGGCATCCTGGTTATCATTACTGCAATAATCTGTTTGCTCTGAGAATTCCATGATGGCTTTATTTATAGTTTCAACATAAAAGTACCTCTTCAGGTGATAGGATAATTTTTAATAGTATAATAGATGGGAAATAAGCAGCTGAAGCCTACTGGAGACTTTGAGTTCTGCCATGTATCTGACTCTTTGGTGCACAACAACACAGATGGAATTAAATTTATTTTTTCATTCTCTTTTGTGTTTTGATTTGCAGGTTGGAATTGTTTGTCATAGTAATCCTGCCTATGTAGTTTATATCACCTGTACTTATTTCCCAGTTGGTTGCTGTGGAAACAAATGTCATATCAAAACCAAAGGACTGCATTCCAGGTACAACAGATGCAACACATGTGATCCCTTGAGAAAGGCAATGCACTGCAAGATGGATTTGTCTGGCAGATGACTGATGTCTGGTCTCTGTAGTTTGGCCCATTTGTGCCCAACACAGCACTAATGACAGAGAAAATAGATGAATTTAAACCACTTTTATGTGGGTTTTCTTTCTTTTTTTTTTTCTTTTTTTTTTCTTTTTTTTCTTTCCTGTGGACACATATTGTTAGCTTAAAGTGTCCTTCAGCTCTTTCCTGTCAACTCACAACCCTTGGGAACTGATCTGACAAAGAAGAGAGAACTGTCTTTGGCATTACCTCAGCCCTGCTCCCCAGGGAGATTTATCTGCACAGAAGGGATTATCAGGGAGTCAGTTTGACTAGTTTCATTGTGCTGCAGGAGAGGTTCAAAGAAAACACAGTCAGAATTGGCTTTTGTTTTTCTGAGCTGAAAACCTGTTGTTTGGTTCCACTGGGTACTACTCAAATGGTGATGTAGCAATTGCTTAGCCCACAGAAATAGGTGAACAGAAATTACTATTAATTCAAATAGCATAAAAAATTTATCAAGTAGCTTTAGGTAGAAAGAAAGAAACATTTCAAGAAAGGCTATTCTTTCCTTCTGTTGAAAGCTCAGAATGAAATGTACTGAATTTACATTTCAAACTAATGATTCTTTCAAAGTACAGGGAAAAATGATAAAAGGACATTCCACTGGAAAAATAAACCAAAAAAAATCCCAAAAAACCAAACACCCACCCCTACCACAAAAAAGTACAATAAGTATTTTGCTGGGGATTGGCAGATACATTTCACATTGACTTAAAATAATGTAATTTGACAGGGTTTTTTCTGCACATAAACTGGGGGGTGGAAAGTCTTAAAGGAGAGGTTTAGTTCTGTTTCTTTCTTGGCTTTACTAGGACCTGTGGCATAGTGATACCTTAAACATCTTTGGCAGAGTTGTATGATTAAGTCCTTCAAGATTAAAATTTATTTTTTTATTGCCTCCATACATTGCAGTGGAACCTTTTCCCTGCCTTTTCAGTCCTCTGTTTCATAACTATCAGATCGTCTACTACTACTAATATATCCTATTCCTAGCTGACTTCATAACTACCTTTCTTTGTGTGTGTGTGTGAGGGTTTCTCTGGAGCTTAAAATGCACCCTGCCAGCTACCAGTCAGTCCCGGTCCACCTAAGCAGTGTGCAGTATGTTGGTCTTTTTGTTTCTTGCATGGCCTTAGCAATAAATCTTGATTAATTTTTTCAAAGGCACGAGAAATTATATGGTTATAAATAATTATGCAAATTTTAGAACCACATTTTACTCAGAGTTTAAGTTCATTGAAATAAAGACATCCTTGTTATGAGGTGTTATTCAATCATTAGGGCTTTAGATTAAATAAAAGATTTAAAGGTTTGGTGATATAGAAGAAATATTTCTATTTTCCATTGAATAAATGAATGTTAATTACAAACTGTGCATATATAATGGTCCTTCAGAATTCTCCATGCTACTGGGTTTTTTTTTACAAAAAAATGAATGGAAAAGAAGACTTTTTATGACTAGTGATGTTTGCATTACCACTGCTGGCCTCAACAAAGAGGTCTGAATACTGAAGACGGATCTCAGGAGTGAAAATGGATCTAATAAAAACCTCTTATCCACCAACCTTCATAGATTGTGTTTGCAGCAAAAGGATTTAACATGTAATGCAGAGTGGGTGCAATTGTAAGTCTGGACAAGAACACTTAGAGGAGTTTGTCTAGCTTTACTATGTGCAGTTCTTTCTGTGAAAAGCATTAGACTCTCAAATTCTGTCCGTATGGATGAGTTAGAAAAGAGGATGAACTGTGCCTGTTTATTTACTGCACATCAAATTTCTTTAAGATGAACTCTACCTTCAAATTTCTCTTTGTGTTTGAATTTTTTCACAACATGTTTCTGAACTCCCCAGGAAGATTAATAAATTAAGGAAATCATGGTAGTTCCCTCAGAAAATGACATATATCTGGTGCTTGCTTGGTTGCATCTTCTCCCCAGTCACCTGTGTTCGCTAATCTGAATAGCTGAGCTCTTCCTAATGACTTTGTTTGGTGTTCCATACTGATGCTGCATCAAATTATGTGCTTGTTTGTTTGTTTGTTTTCCATGGGAGTTCTCTTGTAAATTAGCAACAGCTAATAGGAAGTTAAACCATTCTGAAACTTGACTGTCAAATCACCCAATAGAAAAAAAAAAAAAAAAAAAGACCTTTATAGCCAATTGACTGTTACATAAACATACCCAGGGATAGCCAAGAATGAAACATGAGGAGCGGAACTTGTCAGCAAAAGAACTTATTAAAAGTATTCCATAACTAGCAAAACCCAAATCAGAGCCTTTTCTCACCCTTTCAAAAGTAATTGCCTCCCTTCACTGCACTGGGTCATGTTGCCTGATTAGTTACTGGCATTTAGAAGTAAATATAACATCGTCTTTTTGGTCAATAATCCACTGTGGTGCTCCCAGTGGAATCATTAATGTTGGAAGTAACGAGGAAAGGTGAAGTTATACACAACTGTCTGGCAATTTGTGTCTTAGATTTGCTCTCTTGAATTACTGTGAACTGGATCAGGTACAGAATCATCTGGAAATGAATGACCTGCAGACTTACCTGAACCATTGTCCAGAGCTGCAAGGGATGATCTCCATTCTTTAATGTTCAGAGAAGTTTACCTGTCTTTTAATACCTCATTTTTTCTTGCATTTTTTGTTACTTGATAAAGCACTGTTCAGTCAGTGCTGCTAGACCTATCCAGAACAGAAAAGCACTAGAAATCTCACCTCAAATATTTTCTAATCAGGAAATCCAGATATGCTTTCAGTTCAACACATAAAATATACATTGGCTGTCGTGGAAGATGAGTGCTGATAGTGTCATGTAATATCTAAGCCTCATTTTGCAAATGGCAGAATTTGAGAGAGAGTGAATTCTTCAGCCTTGAAGGAAACGGAAAATCTAGACCCATTTGAAGATTCATCTATCGCTGAATTAAAATCCTATGTCATAGTCAGGAAAAAAACCAAGGATTTTTATTAAGAACTAATGTTTTTTAACATGTGTGCCAGCTTCACTCAAATATCTTTCTCAGCTGCTGTCAGCAACATCAGACTGTGAAAAGAAAACTGTCCTTTTACTTTCCAATTATGAGTAAGGTATGACATAAATATTTTCTGCAACACCTTCTGCACCACTGTTTCAATTTGCTCATACATGTAGTTTACAATAATTTAAGATACTCACTATATAAATTGAACATCTAATGTCTGTAAGGCTCAGTGTTTGAAAACAATGTCTTGAGTCCTGGTTTTAAATTTCTTGAGGATATTTTGATAGGAACATCTTCCATATATTGAGTTTAAAAAGTAAAATATTTAAACAGAATCACACAAAATGTAGGATAGATTACTTCAGATTTGGCAGTTTATGCATCACTAAGAAGCTCCTTTTTAAAGTAATGAATCATAGGCATCACAAATTTAGCATCTCTTCCACTCTGGTTTCTTCTATTTCTCAGCTGAGATAGGTTTAGTATCAGAAATGTTTTATGCAAGCCCAAGTCGCTGACTTGGACATTATAGTCGTACTTTTGTTAAGGGAGTAGTTTACAAAGAATGGCGTAGCAACATGAACAAGCTCAAGAGCATTAACTAAGCAGTCCAGCAATTTTTTGGGGGGGAAAAAATTTTGTCATTGATCAAAATTAATAGGCTTATAATTCTGATAGAACCTCAAAATATTACAAAAAAACCCAACAGATTGTGAACCAAATAAAAAAGCAAAACCAAAGTTAAATAGTTCAACCTAATATATTTTGTATTGTTATTTTAGTGGGAAACAAATATCTGTCTTGCAGCCTGCTGGAATCAGGTAACTTGTTCTCATTCTTTCTCTCTCTCTCTTTTCCTCCCTTTTCTCTTTTCCTTTAATTTTCTTTCACATAGGCACAGAAACACATGGGGTTTAATTTCAATGAGATATCTGGAGGTCATCTTCTCCGGTCCCTCTGTGTAAACAGGGCCACCTAAAACAGGTTGCCCAGGAACATATTTGGTTGAGTTTTGAATATGTCCAAGAATGGAAACTTCACAACCTCTCTGGAAACCCTGTGCCAGTCCTCAGTCACCTTCATAGTAAAAAAGTGTTTTCTCATGTTCAGAGAGAACCTTCTGTGGTCCTGTCACTGGCCACCACTTAATAGAGCCTGTGTCCATCTTCTTGGCACCCTCCCTTCAGGTATTTATATACATTGATGAGATATCCCAGAGCTTTGCTTTCTCTAGGCTGAACAGTGCCCTCCTCTCAGACTCTTCTCACAGGAGAGTGCATCAGTTCCTTGATCATCTTTGTGGCCCTTTGCTGTAATTTCATCAGTGTGTACATATATGTCTTGTAAGGCAGCCCAGGACCAAACACAGTACTCCAGGTGTAGCCTCTCTAGTGCTGAGTAAAAGGAAAGGATCACTTCCCTTGACCTACTTGCTCCTAATGGAGTCTGCAATTGTTAGCCTCCTTTGGTGCAAGAATATGTTGTTGGTTTATATAAACCATGGCTTTTTCCTTTTCCCTTTACTTTTTCTTTTTCTTTTTTTTTTCTTGCTCCAGACAGCAAAACAAACAAAGAGACAAAAAAACCAAGCAAACCTCCAGCTCTTACAGAGCTTTCAATTCCTTTTCTAAAAAAACATTGACCTGATAATTATTGTCTGAGTAGGTTGTTCTAGCTACAAGGATACTCATAAATTTCAAATACCTTATTAGCACTCTTCTAACAGGAAGTGTTTCAGCTGTGTCTCTTACTAGCTCATAATATTCTTTGAATAAAATGTGTGTTCTAGACTATCACTGGTGGCTAGGATAAATCAAGTAATCTTCACTCAGGTACCCAATGGATCTCAAGAATCTTTCTCTAGGTCACCTGTTTCAGCCTCAGACAATACTTATTTTCATTAATGCAAGTTACAACTGTCAGTTGACTATTTATTGGCCTCTGGAAAATAACTGAACTTACTTCAGTCTAAGTTTCAAGTGTTTCTATCTCATAAAAGTGCACGCTGAATAAAGTTGCAGTTGTATTCTCTTCACCCCTGATGACTGGAGAACAATTAAATCCAACTTAAAAAAAAAAAAAAAAGAAGAGCTGCAAGTCTTACAGCACTGTAAATTTGTATTAAGGTCTTTTTCCAAATTCTTGTCTAGGGTCCCTTTTCCTCTTGTTTGTGTGATTAGGTGGAGGATAAATGATATATAACTTCTGTGTACATCTAAGGTGCCATGTTATAATTGATAGAAATGCCAGTGCAGTGAAATAACCCAAACACAAATGAATGTACTGACAATTCCTTATGTAATTACTTCAGACCTGTCACTTTTCTATGTGTATTTAGTGCATTAGTGCATAACAAATATGAAACACCCCCAGGAATCAATACTTCTTGTCAAGTACAGCTTATATTGCCATAGACTTATTATCATGTTATTCATCTCATTTTTCTTTTCTATGTATTTAATTAAGTGCATTTCATTGCCATTCTTAACCTGTAACACTGCACCTTAAGTTGGATCCTTAGCAAATTCTGGGCAGGCTTCATTCTTGTGCAACCTGTTTTTAAAAAGCTGAGTAGGAAGCAATAAAATTTACAGCACACTGTGGGAACAGAATTCTTGTTGAGATTCTTCTTGTTAATGCAACATGGACACAGGCTGGATTGCTTCATTTCTTGTGTGGTCAATGTATATGAGGAAAAGAGTAATGTCTATATTTACTAAGGTGCTGCACTGAGTCATTGAAAGTACAATTTTGTGTTGAACACCTTCATCAAAGCAAGGCAGTGTCTTATCAGCCTGTCTAAATTTATCTCTGTGATACCTGGCTGTTCTGTACAGTGTTTTTTCTCTGTCTATGAATCTGGAGAATGTGATCTTGTTTCATCAAGCTTTCAAACCCATTCCATTCAGAAGTAGATGTAGGATCAGAGATCTACCATAGGGCCGTAATCCATGTCATCCCCTCAAAATTGCCTCTCTTTTAGCTGCTGTTTAGTCTTTATTTTTATCAGGGCATTGCCTACAGTGTTTGAGAGCTTAGATCCCTGGTTCACTCCCCATCCTGTTACCCTCATCATTCATGCTTGCTACCATATTACTCTGTTCCCGGGTCGTTTTTGGTGTGAATTGAGTTCTCTACAATGAAATCCAAGAGATTATTTCTTCCAGGACCTGCTTCCAAAGCTCAAAGGGGAAAAATCTACATAAAATCTAATTCTGTTTCCTCTGACACTGTCTCAACAGTTATTGAAGCATTAAAGTCCCTTATATGCCCTTTGTACCGTGCCCACCCCTGTGCAGCACATGCCCTTTGTGTCGCACTGTGAAGCACACTTTGGCAGGCTGCAGCATGACCCTGAAGGCACTTCAAGCACGTTCATCTTCAAATGTCCCAGAAATGACAGTGATATCTCAGAGCTACAGGACTTCTGCATAGGATGAAGGCAAGCCCAAGGCCACGTACCCTGTTGAATAAATACAGTCAGCTCTAGAGAGAGGTATCAGTGAAAAAGCAGATGTGGATCCCTCTGAGCAACACAGCCTGTGACACTGGCTTTGGGTTAGAGCTCACTACCTGCTTAGCCAAACTTTCACTTCCAGATACCAAACAGTGGTTGTCCTTTCACAGATTAGGTCCAGGTTTCTTATGATAGTCATGTCAATGTAGTGTTCCAAGCTCTGGATTAAAATCTCTCCCCTGGGTTTACACTAAGAAATCAAGAAAGATGTTGCAGGTGCTCCAACAGGCACAGCAGGTACTTGATGCAACAGTCCGCTGAATCCCAACTCACTTGCTGCCCCAAGTCTCTGACATCCAATATATTATTATTGTTGTTGTTGTTGATGATGATATTCTTATTGTCATTATTATCATTTGAAAATTACTTATTTTTAAATTTCAGCTTGATTTAATTTTTATATCAAGGTGTGAAAGAGTGCTGAACTAAAGCTGCACACAATTAAGAAACTGAATGAACGTCTGCTATGCTACAATCACCTGAAACAGCAGCCATATTCACTGAGAAGTTTTCTTCAGAATGAGGGCCACCTCATAGAAATAGCTAAGTGAGAAACAAAGCATGAATGCCGCTGAAGGCTAGAATTTCATATTACTGGGAGATCCAGAATCATGTCACAGCCATCCTTTGAATTCATATCCTAATTTGTGAAATGAGCTATTATTTCTGGTGCTTGCAGATGAGTTAGCACTGTTACCATCAGCGTAACAACAAATACAGAAAGCCTGGGGATTATTGAGTGGGGTGGCTAAAATTCAGTAAACATATGGTCTGCTTTACTGTATGAAGACAAGAAAACAAGCACTGCACTCCAGGCTTCAATAATCCACACTCTCAAAATCATTTTGCCTGGAAACAAAAGGCAAAAAACATACAAAAAGCAACAATTCAACCAGAAAATTCTGGATGTCAACTCACTTCAAAACTCAATTTTGTGGTCTCTGGACCTAGGTCCCGTTTCTTTTTTGTTTTTTTTTTTTTTTTTGTGTGTGTGTCCCCTTTTATTCTTTTTGAGGTTTTTTTTAATTTGTTTTTTTTTTGTTTGTTTGTTTTTCTTCTTGCAAAGTATGGAGCATCACACTGTGAGCAGGGATATACCAGGCAGAAGGTCTAGGGAATGCATTTTTCATCAAAGCAAAAATGGACTAGAAGTAGGATTACAAATATTTTCAAGATCATGGGGAAAGTGGAAAGGATCAGGCTAGATACAGTAGGAACACCACAGGCTCATGAAGTGCTGCCAGAGAAATAACAGATGAACACTGATGTCTGGAGAATCATCTCCCACAGCTGGTGGTGAGCTCCGACACCAGCACAAGCAATTAGCACACAGAAGAGAACTCAACAGCCAGTGAAAAGAGGACCATGGTGCAGGTGCTGGGTGACTGGCTGCAGACACTGATTTTTTAAAGGCTGGATAACACAGCTCTAAAGACAGTGTTCAGTGCAGGCTGATACTGCAGAAGGCTGTGTTTTTCTCCTGCTTTCAGCTCTGAGTTGGCTTTAAATTGCTACCCTAGGTAGAATAATGCTGATGTTATTCTTCTGTATATGATTTACTGGTCACTTTAAAGGTTGTAATCCTAAAATGCAGCTTTTATGAAGAGCTTAAGACCTTTTCTATACCATATTAAAATCCTGCTCCTGTTTTCCCACTACAGAAATTGCTGAATCTTTAAAAATTCATTATTGTCAGTGTTGTAAAGAGGTACATGTTTCTAGAGAGAAAACATTTGTAAAGTATTTACATATAAAGATGGCCAGAATCAGGAAAAGTTTTTAGTTTAGGTATGTGAACTTTCCATGGAAAATACTGAAATAAGTTGTACATTTCACAAACTTTGCATTTTATATGGAATCTATTTCTTCTGATTTTCTGTTCTGTGTTTTTGAAAAGATTGTGAGCATCACATATTAGCCTTGTAAATGTTTTTTTAACTTTCTGAAATTTTCTAAACATGAAGCCATGAACTAAAGGGTTTATAATACAGGTAATTTATAATTTCTATTTTTGTTGCATGATTAAATAAGGCTGCTCTTTGTATATGTAAAGTCTTATTTCACTTTATTCAGTTAAAAAATTACACGCTCATTTAAACAGACTTGAAAAAAATACATTTCTCCTGAAAATTATTGTCTGTTTCTACAGACAAGTAATTTTGCTTCTCAAATACAAGGAGTAGTGAAAAAAATAGTAATAAAGTGGGAAAGAAGCAGATTATGACAACAGAAGGTATTTAATCTGAAAAAGGAAGATCTACCCATTTCCAAGTGTTTCTGTTGTGATTTGCACAAAACCTTCACAGAAGATGAAAAAAGATGAAATATGATTTCATTATATGGGAAACTGATGATCAGTGCACACATGTCAAGATACATCTTCAAATTCTATTTTGACCATTGCTGGGTTTTGCTTTACCACTAGTTTTTTGCTGTACTTTAAATGAAAATATATGAAAAGGTCAGCATAATGGTACATGATAATTTATCTGTGTGTTATATACTTACATAGAAGCACTCTAGCTGTGAGTTCAGTTTTGTCAAACAAATGGAGTGCAACCAGGACAGAGGCAGAATGAAAAGCTGTGTGCCCTGTGATGCATGGGATCCTACATGAACATCCAGGTGTTGTACCTAAGGTGAATTCACAACTATGACTGGTGCAAGGAGATGGAGGATTCATCTAAGAGGATGAGAAAGAGATAGAGGATCACAAAGGCTGTTTGCCCTATTGAGAAACTTCATTGTCATGAGCTTGTGCTAAGAGGATGATAAGGCAGGGAAATAACCTTTTTCAGACTCCAAATACATCACTCATGTAGTACCCTAAGAACAACTGTGTAGAAATAAAACTTGGTGATTGCACCTGGGAAATGGTAACCCGGAGTACTCAAGCCAAGGAAAGAACTTTCTCAGAAAATATCTGCAAAACCCGCCCACAGTTCTGTTAAGACATTCACACTGATCAGCCATATACTTCAGCCTGGGTGGGCTGAAAATGCAGTTCAGGAGGCTCACACCATCTCCCAGGTGCTGTTCTAGACTGCCAAGGGATGTGCTGTCTGCAGGAGCTGAGAAGGCAAACAGTCCTATCACAGAGGTGTCAGGAGAGTCTGTAAGACACAAAATTATACTGAGTATCTTAAGACAAAGACAGCACCAAGGCTCTCCTGGTTCTAGGGGTTTCAAGGATTGAGGTCTTACCAAGTGGATTGTGGCCAGCAGAGAGCTCCTGGTCAGACCCTGCCAAAGGCGCTTTTCACTCAGAGGTGTGGGGAGGCACCTCTCGTCCAGTGAAAACTTCACTACTACAAACCCATGTTTGGCATCTGAAAATATTATACCTCTACTATTCCATGAACTTACGTTCATATTCAAGCCTTAAGCCATGCAAATTGAGGAGCACTTAATTATAGTGAGAACATTTTGCAGCTCTGCTATGCCATCATACTAAACACCAAGTAGCTTGCTGCCCTAGTAAAGCTCGAAGACAGTATCTTATTCTCCTGTCCACTGATTATGCAAATGTTTGTTGTCATTATGTTAAAAAGGGATTTTTTCCAACTCCCTTCTTAATAGTCTTCTTAATCCCAATAATATTATTATTGCCAAACAAAACATGTATTTGATATATGCAGGAACTTAATGATGAAGGAGTCTGGAGTAATTTCAGTTGTCTCTCTTTCTGGAGTAGATAGCCTGAATTCACTTTAAAAATAGTCTGCAATTTTTCAGAATCTGACAATCATCCTTCTTTAAAGTTTCTCATGCTAAGCATTCAGAATTATTTTTATTTCTTCAGGAAAGCGCTTGTGACACTAATGTATTTTTCTTCGTATACAGGCACCTCTTTCCACAGATTTCCACTAATCTGAGCTTGTGGGCTGTATCCCTTGTCTGAAACACCCTTTTTGGAAAATTTGTGCAAGAAATAGGTCTGCACAAATATTTCAAGGAAATTGAAAATAATTCTTGAATTCTCTGTGTCCTAATAATAATTTTATTGTGCAGTCTGCTGTAATAACAAGCATGCTTTTTTCAGCCTTGACACAAATCACATCCATCTTCCTCAGTATCTTCTGGTTTAGGATGATTGCTGTGATTCACATTTCAGCTGCTGGAAAGCTTATGTGCAATAAGCAACTGTTCTTTTGGATAGTCACACATTATGTTTTTGCAGGAGCTCCTGTAGAACTGGAATCTCACTTTTACAATATCCCTACATTTCAGCAAAACAGATGTGCAAAAATGTCCTTTAAGAAAACACCAGCAACATCTCCACAACATTGCCCTTAAAGTGTGAAGCATAAAATCACCCTTCCTTTCTAACGAGTTTTAGGTTAAGTAACCAGTGGTGCAGCACAACCAGAGTAGGACATAGTTGAGAGACTGGATTTTTTTGCAACAGGTTTGTGATCACACATCCTGTAGCCCCTGAAAGGGGCAGGCAAATAGCGTGGCAGAGGTGAGTCAATAATCTGAATGACTCTCATGTCCTGCAGTCACTTTATCTTCTGTGCTGTGAGAAACAACACAAACAGCTTTCTACCAAGCTGCCTGCCATGTCTGGGGTGAAACCCATTGTTACAATGGGCAGAAAACTGCTCCTATTTGATTGGATTCCTTATTTTCATCTGCAGTCTCCATCCCCATCTAACTGTAAGCTACTAGAGGCAGCAAATCACTGTGATTTCTGAGTAGTTAAAGCCATTTGGATTTCAACCTTGAGACCGGTAACTTGCCCGGGATGTCCATAACTAGCTGGCAATGCCCAGTCTGTCATACCTCATTAGTTAAAAAGAATTATGAGCACAATACCCCAAATGGTTAGCAGAGGCAACGATGAGGGGTAAGTGGCTGTGATCATGTCATGGCCTGAAGTAACAGAGCTCAGGGTGCTGCCAACAGTGAACAACAGTGCTGTGCAGCAGGAACCACAGGCTTTGGATGATGTGTTGTTAAAGTGAATGATGCATCTAGACAGAAGGATGCAGAAAAGCTGTGATCAATGCTGCTCTGAATGATATGTGCTTTTCTTATTCTGTAAAGCCTTTTAGCAGGAGCTGAGTAAATATGAATTAAGCTGTATGATTTTGCAGTTTTAGAGTACCTTGACCTCACAAGAGGTCCAAGGTGCTCTAATGCCATGTCCTTCAAAATGTCCCTGAATGCCCTCTGTGGAATGAACTGCAAGGCACATAAAGTATCAGAGAAAATGTAATATTGCTGATTGACATTAATCTGTGTTTCTCAGCAATGTGCAACAGACTTTGTAGATGAGTGGATTTTCCATGCAGCAATATCTACTCCTCTGCTGCTAATGCCCACATCATGCCTGTGCAGTGGCCCATAACTCCTTTATGAGATGATTTTGCTTTCCCTCCTATCCATTGGGTCAGCAGGTATGGACATCGCTATAAGTAAAGGAAGTTTGTCTGCCAGGTTAGTATTAAGTTGCAGGGCACTGAAAGGGGATGCGACAGAAATGCAGACCTTACACAGACATGTAGTGTATTCTGCTTTCCTAAGTCCAAACCACAGCTGCAATAGAAGACAAGCATGAAACAAGATGCTGCAGACGATAAAGCAAAGACATAGTTGTGCACATGGAACAAACAACACAGTTAAAACTGGGTTAGTATTAGTAACCATTTCTGAATGGCCCTTGAATATTTCTGAGAGACAAGGAGTCAATATAATGTGCTGTTAACTTTCCTATAATGTCAATGGAAGATAGCATCCAGACACAAGTGAGGACATAATTTCACAGACAGAAAAAAAACTGTGGCTGCATCAAAGACAACACTACAGGAGTTTTGGGATAACAGCTGCTGTATGAAAAGAACTTCTCTAGTTCAGCTTGCAGACATCTAGGGTGCTCTTCCATCAGTGAAGGGACAATATTGATACTCCTTTTATCTTCCCACAGTCTTAATTTGTCACAGCTACAGCAGTAGCCTGGTTTTCAATGGGAAAAGACATCTTAGAAATATCTGCCTGGACAGCTGAGATATTATCATCAATAACTATAGATGCTAAAAATGGCATTGCATCCAGCTCTGAGAATGATTTATTCCCTTTCTTGTGGACACCTGGTTACGATTCATGGGGAACACTTAGAATGCTAGGTAGCAAATTTCTGAGGCAGAGAGTGGTTGGAACATTACTGGGATATGAACAAAATTAATTTGTAGGAGCAGGAGCAATATACTCTTGTTTGTTGCTGTATCCTTTCCTTTCTCTCTTAGAGATGCTTTTTGACATGCCAGTAGACATGACAGTACACATTAGACATGACAGTGCCTGCTAGTTCATGACAGTCCCCTATGAACCAAAGCCAGTGCTGAGCTCTATCTTTGCTCCACAACAAAGACCAGTGTTTTGGACCTTGATACATAAAGCAAACAAATAAATATTTTAAACTAAAGAGAGCATTATCTTTTCCCAATTTAGATAATAGGGTATAATTACAACAGAATCTTGTTTAATTGACAGTATCCAAAGGAAATAGCTGAAATTTCTTATCCCCCCTTGCTGTCCCTCCTATCCTTCTTCCTGTGCCACTCAGCATATGGAAAACATTCAGACAGGCAAAGAAAGAGGAGCGATTGAAAGTGCCTTCATCCATATGAGCAATCTTGATGAACTGAGCACTGAACCTAGTAATGCACAGAGCTTTTTTTGATGATGATCAATCAGAACAACAGCAAATTGCACACAAGTTTTGCCATGTTTTTCTCTGATGAAAAGGATTCTGACATGAAGAGACTGAAGACATCCAAAACATCCCACTGTTAAAGGGGTAAACTGCTTTCAGTTCTACCACATATATACTGCATGGCTTTGCAATGTACGGGAACGTGCCCAGGACTCAGCAACACAATTATTTTTATTTTTTTCAGGTCTTTCCCCTAACTTCTATCCTATCTTCTGTGAGACATGTTCCGTGTGCTGGCTTGTCTCGACACCTGGTTTATACAGACAAAACTCTCACTAACTGTGCAATCGGTAAAATTTCCACAGTGCCTGGACAGATGACAATAGCCCTTTGAGAAGCCCTGTTACAGTATTTGTCACACCTGACCTATCTTATGAGACCACACAGAACCATAAACCTTACTTGTTCATAACACCAGAAGACTGTCTGGAGGAATTTTCACCATCTAGTTAATAATGTATGTTTGTGAAAGATATATCAGAGCTATGGGGAAATTAGCCTGTAGTCTTACAGCACATCTGGCAAAATCAGTGAATGACGTTAGTAGAGGCCTGAAAGAAAAGGTCAAGATAAATATATATATAATAATATATGTTTTGTATAGGACACAAGGAAACTTTGCTTAGTGAAACAAAAGAGCGCATTGTTTGACACATGAAATGTGGTCAAAGAATTATTAATTTCCAAAAGAGGGAGTTTGTTTTAATCAAGCAAAATTCATCAGACTTACTTCACCCATCAGGGTTGGTTGTTTGGGTTTTTTCTTTTTTTTTTGTTTGGTTGATTGGTTGGTTGGTTTTTTCCCCCACAATGCTTGGTTTCATTATCATATTTTTCCTTTCACAAAACTTTAACATCTTTCTGGTATCAGCTGTAGTGTTAAAACCTTCTAATACAAATTTCCTATCCAAAGAAGCAGCTTTAAACTTTGGCTCTGCTTTTACAGGTCATCAAGCAGCCACATGACATTGCAAACAAAGTTTTAAGATTTTAGTCCATTAGTGTTTCACAAGGATGATGCATTCCTACGGTATATGCTACAGAGACACGTTCAATATCTGCTTGTATTTATGTACGCTTTTTAGGTACCAGTCCAAGGGAGCAAGCAACAAATACTGTGGTTACAACTGTGATAGTGCCAAACTGAAATACATCACTTCAAACGTGCCAGTTTCCAGACTCCTTGAGCAATCCTGATGGTGGGAGTGATTTCTTTCACCAGACGAGATTGTCAACCACAACTTTAGGGAATGTATTGTAGTGGAGAAAGAGATCTTTTATTTTGAAAGGTGTCAAACTCCCACACTTTCAGAGCGGGTCTGGGACCTTGACGAGTTCTCTGCCGGTGGAAGTGCATCAGACTTTGACAATGCCCTTTAGCTCTTTGCTCTCTTCCCATATCAGTTTTCGCCTGCAAGGTGTCACTGCCACAGTTTGTTATCCCTTGTTAATAAGCAACCAGTGACTTATGGTGAGTGGAGGAAAGTGGAAATGATGCTTTGCAAAATATTTTCAATTCAACTTATAATTGTGAAGGAAATTATTTTATGATACAGTATTCTCCTCCCTAGTGCCACGTCCCTCTGAATGCCATTTAGGGAATTTTAGTTTTCTTCCTTAACATTCTTCAAAATTAAGGGACAGAACTTGCCCAAGTGGCTGTCTCCTTAATGTTTTGTCATTTCCTTGCAGGGAAGTCCTTTGCAAAATGGGCATACTTGGAGCTCTGCTGTGCAGGAGCAGGAATTGTGGTGAGGAAAAGCATAAAGTCGAACAAATTTTGTTTATGACCCTCCCTCCAGCTGCCTTCTCAACACTTACCAGTTTCAAACTCTTCTTCCTTCTCTTTCATCCCTTAGTTGGGTATCAGGGAAAATTTCAACGCAAAATGCATAGAATTTCTAGTCACTTATGTTGGAACATCTCATACTGATAATAATAGCCATTTCAAAGTATTAGTGATTAAGAATCACTCAATGTCAGAGGGAAGTTAATGACCAGAACAGTATTTGTAATTAAAAAAATATTCCTGAACTACAAAGAAGAATAAATATAAGCAGTTAGATGTATTGAAAGTTGTAGAAATGTAATTTTTTGCTATTTTTTCTAAGATATGAAGTAATAACTACATTCAAAATTAGCAGATTTTACTACAATTAAAACTTCTGATTGTTGAACAAAGTATTTTAAATGAGAAAGAAGAAATCTTAAGACTTTTGATAGCTCTGAATAATTTATTTTCTATCCTCATGTTTATTTAGCTGTTGAAAAATTTACTCCAGGCTACCTAATACAATTCTTAGTTGTTCTATAAAGGAGCAAATAATTTCTTTCCTTGAGGAAGATAAAGCAAAGAATAAACTATGTACCTCCAAAAGAGAATGAGAATTTAGACAAAAGCTAATGGAACTTGAGAAAGGAATGATGAATCACAGAAGTCTAGGTCATGGAATAGAGCTGTGTAAATAATTGATTTTTTCAGTTTACTGTCAATTCTGAAAAAATGAGAAGAAAAGAATTGTTTCACATTAGCCTCAAATATGTTGTTTATCTGGAGTTAAAAAAAATTAAAAAAAGTTTTGCACTTAAAATTATGAACACAAAAGCCTTGTATTTATTATGAACCTAGAAGATTCACTTTGAATTTCAATACTTGTGTGTCTTTCCATTGTTTAAAAAAGGGGGAAAATCTTAGAAATAAACCGTAATTAATAACGGAATGTGTATTTTTATGCCAATATATATGTATCTGTTTTTATTAGTCTGTCAGATGTAGTTTAAAAGAAACGATTGAGACTACATTCTGTCTTGTTTCTTTGAAGACACAACTGTTCAGTAGGTATAAAGACCTTTTACAGTACTGGTAGTCCTTTTAGAGGTATGTAGGCCAGCAGTTTACTAGACAGCATTACACTCCACAATTTTCAGGTATTTTGAGACGACCATAAACCCTAACCACACTTTGAAAAGCTGCCATATTCATTTATAGTACTGCTGTTTTAATATGAGAATTTAACCTTGTGAAGAAAAGTAAGACTGAAAGACTGAGTGGGTTCAGTTCTCTCCGGAGGAGTCCCTGAGCTAAGGGGAGGGTCTGTAACTACCCTGTATGAGAGTGAGCTAAAATTTGGGCTGTGCCACCTCTCAGTCTTTAAAGCATTATTTCTTCAGCCAGCAGGACCACGACCCAGTCAGTGCCTGATTTATTAAATGGAAATGTTTACATAGACATCAATGGTCTTGGGCCCACTTCAGGAGGGGCATCATGTGTGTCCATTCAAAGAAATGCTACCTGACCTCTGCAAAAAGGGAACTAGAAAGCCTCCTTACCACCCTCCTCAGATATACTTGAAGGAAATAAAAATATATGTGTATTGATTACATATAACACATAATAATCTAGCTGTTAGGTATCTATTAATTACAGCTAAACCAACATCTGGAGATTATGCACCTGGCAATAGATGTTTACATGTTAGAAGAAATTTTGTAATGAAGTCTAGTAACCATAGAAAAAAAATTAAAGGAAGAAAAGTGACTGTTTTTCAAAGTCAAATTAAAATTGTCTTCCTGTCAAAGAAATGGGTAGAGTAGAAAACTTGTCATAGTTATAATATGAAAAGAACTAGATAATATGAAAAAAAAAAAAAGTAAAATATATCAGTTGGGAAAACTGACTGTCAGCATTAGGCATCTCACCCCTGCCTTTTCAAGGAGAATATATGAGGTCTGAGGTTACTTATTAAAGACAACACTGAACTGGACTCTATGGGAAAGGCATACTTAAAAATGTGCTCTTTCCTGTTGCAGCTGTCTCCCTCAAATAGCTTTGTAACTTCAGGGCAAATTGTGCTTTCTTATTAACACAGAGCTGGCTAACTGCACATCAAATTGGGATGCTATTTGATCTCACCCTCTGTGAGATCAAACACTTCACACATCCAGAAACAGCTTCCAGAAACTGGAGCGGGATCCTGGGGTGCAATGCCTTGCAAAGGCTCTTTCCATTTAACAGTGTGGCAAATTAACACTAATGCAATCTCTGTAATACAATGTAAATCTGTATCCCAGATCATATTTGAAAACACTCCTATGAGACATCGAATAAGGAATTCCCTTGCTGAAAAGCAACTAATTACTTGTCATTAGGAAGTGACCTAATGTTTGAGATTGAAATGTTTACTATTTATATCAGTATTTTGTCCTTTAGGTAAAAAGCTGTGTTGACAGAGGCAAACTACTCCTGTCCTAATATGGTGTTTAGTCATAGGCATATTTTTTTTTTTCTTCTTGATAACAGAAAACTGATTTTCCAAGATCCTGTATATCAATGTGTGTAGCTTGCCATCAAACTGGAGGAGATTCATCAAAATCAACCTTTTCCTGAGTCCGTGCTTTCCTTCTTGCTTGCACTTATCCATGTGTTTTGGTTCTGAATTGTTTTCCTAGAGCTAGGTAGACAGAACAAGAGAAGTAGCCGAATTGTTTTTCTTTCTAGGAGAGTACAGAAGAGGAACAGTCGCTAAGAATTAATCACTTCATGTGAGTAACGTCTTACTATTTCTTCTCAACTGTACTTGTGGTATATGCTGAAGGATGAGGGTTATATGCCTCCTATATTTATCTAGGACATACATCAATATAAAGGTCAATTGCCTTTTATAAACACTTCTAAGTTTATTCTGACAATTATTTTGTGACAGTGGGCTCTGTACCTCAGCCATAACTATGCAAAAAGTATTTCTATTGATCAGCTTCCTCTTGTATATTGTTTTATTGAACTCCTTCCCTTTCTTCTTGAGATATGAGGGCAGTGGGTGCTGGACATCTGATTTGCGTTCTCTGTATATTCACTCAGAGCTTTTGCTAGTTTCCTGAAATGCCCACTTTCAATCGTGTCTTCACTAAACTGAACAGACACAATCTTTTAAATCTGTCCTTCTGTAGAAATCACTATGTTTTCATTACGTTTTATGCATAATATTTTGTCAATCCTCTTTCCACCCTTCACCTTCAGCAATATCTTCTCTGAGATAAGATGATGAAACTGAATGAAAAATGTCAAGTGATATCTTACAAGCAATTTACACAGTAATATTGTGAACTTCCCAATATTCATTTCCTATTCACTCTTCGGGCATCCTAACAATTTCGTTTACATTTGATTCATCAAAACAATTTTATTTACTACTTATGCCATACATTGAGTAGCAGTTTTACTGAGACATCAAAAGTGGTGCTACATTCATTTTCTGATTTTTAGGTTTTTATTCAAAGAATCCAAGAATGCGTGAGTAGTTCAGTTTATTTCCATGTGCACTATAGAACATTAGTCAACAATAAATTTCATAGCTGAACTATTTCCAATGAATAATTTATCTGATGCAGATAGTTCTTTCTATGAATTACTATTTTCTATTTGATAAAGAATTTTTCATTGGTAATTGTTCAGTCAACAGTTTATGTAAACCCATTTTAACCTTCAATTGTTCACCTATTGTTTACTTTGACTAGCCATTATTCATTGCTGTTTATTTGCACTTATTGATTGGCTATTAAAATTGTTGCTCTTTCCAGCCACATTAATAAAATTTTTAGACACAAACTTTCTATAAAGAAAATATAGAATTGCATTGCCTTGAATAGAAGAGTCAGTATATTTTTTATTTATTTTTTTTTGTGATTGGAAGCATTTCTGTAACAAGAGAAGGCATACAAGTTGTTGAAGAGTGTTGTCAGGTGTGTCAGAAGCTGCTTGTCAGATGCAATGCTGGAGAAACCTGATTTTGGAGAAGGACAAGGTGACACCAGTAAATTAACAGTGGATCTGAGAATGTGCATGGGAATATTTTAGATTGACAAAGCTTGAGAGTTGACAACAGATAAACAAATTTATAACCAATACTAGCAGTTAGTGAAAAATATTGCTCTGAAGAACCGAGTTCAGTGGAAGATTTCCTGATGAAAATGTTTTTTTGCACTAGGATTTAAACAGAGGACGCAACCTGAGAGATTGCTACTCAGCCAGAACAAGGCAGTGAGAAAGAAATGAAATTATACAGAATATTTAGAAGTGATTGAACCAGAAGAGAGGACTGCTTTGATAAGTTTCATTTTTAGTGTCTGCTTTAAATCCAATTTTAAAATTAGTTTCCACGTAATCAAGAAACTTGTAAGTGAAATAACCTAATATAGAGAAGAGGGCAATAGTTACTAAACAAACAAGTAGGTAAAGAAACTGATGCCGGCAAACACAGCCAAATGTGTTCCTTAGCAACTTACAGCATAATATTTAATGAAATTCATGGCAAATCTCTCTTGTGATTCATACCAGGGACTAAAAGTTCTAACAGTCCTTGTCTAACCCCAGAGGCACACGGAGTCTGTTTTCACCTTAGCTTTTGTCACTGCCATGTAGTGGTTGCTCAGTTTTGCACTGGGACTGATATCACCAAACACCCAGGCACTGAAATGCAAAATGTCATGGAATTGTGATTCTGTTGTGTGTTCTTCATTTCTGTTGCTGCTTCAGAAGCTAAAGTGAGTCTGCAATAGGTAGTGACCACATAAACATCTTAAGTCAGCTCTCCTGTCTTGATACATACTTCCAGGAATGAGCATCCAGCACTAAAAGCTTTACTGACACTTGGGAGTGTCGTATTGTGGTGGGCTGTGTCTCTTTAAAAGTGATTTTCTTTCTGTGTCCCTGCCAGTTTCTAACTGGTGTTCCTGAAGCAACAGCTGCCCTGACAAAAGCACACATTAAACACAAAATGTCTGGATATGAGCTTGAAAATTTTAACTGTAGACAGAAGAGAGTGTGTTGGAAAAAAAAAATAACATTAATAACTTCTTGGTAATTTCTTGCAGAAAACAAGTCTCATTTTTTAAAGATCCATATAATACAGCACTTCCTTATTGTAAAACTTTTATTACTTTTCTAGGATGCTTCTTTCCATAGCTATTATTGGCAAAGTTTCCCAATGGGATGAGGTCACATTGTGTTACTTATCTGACTTCTACTTGTCAGATAGTTAAACTAAACTGCCTGACATAGGACATTAGAGTTATGATTAATTTCATGTCTTCAGAAGAAAGGTGCATCCTAATCAAATATAGGAACATGTAGCCAGATATTTTCTGTTTAGAGAATTTAAAAGAAGTCTTCTTAATTAAATCCCTCTGACAAGAAAGTCTAGCTCTAGAGTAAGTAAAAAATCTCTGAATTATATTGGGTTCCTTCCCATTACCAGCATCAGCAATATTAAAAGATCTTGTGGGAACATCTGAATTACTTGAACAAAATATTTTCTTTTATCCTCCAATACTGGCAAGTCTCCCAATTCACATTTATGGAGTCACCATTAGAAAATGATAAGTCGTGATTCAAGGGCTTTGGTTTTCTTTTTCATTATCAGGGAAGCACAGCAACAGTAGGAAGAGGAATATGAATTGCTACTTGCTTATCACAATACTCAGATTTGCACAACAGCAATATTCCCACCAGAACTCCTAAACCAAACACTGAGAATACTGACCCTTAACTACCTGGTCAAAAACAGGGGACAAAAAAGGAGGGAAAACAAGCATGATAAATTAGAAAGAAAAAATCAGTGATACAGCCTAAAGAGGTAGAAAACAAAATAAAAAAGAGAAGCAGCTTAAAAGCAGGAGACAAAAAGGATTTTGTGATAAAGTATTTTCTCCTTCTTGGTACATTGGCTCTTGGAGGCTGCCTAAATTTTGAAAAGCAGCATTGCAGATGCCTTTTCTGGGAAGTGTTTTTGCCAAGCAATATGAGCATTATGAAAGTTCCCATAATCTGCTTCAATGACCCAGTCTGAAAATGTAGGTCGAATTAAAATTACATGGTAACAAAATAACTCCAGCTTTTAAGAATGCTAGTTTTTTACAAGCCATACAGGTCTGTGAATCTTAGAACCTTTTAAACTTTTTCCAAAAGCTAACTTTGCTTTCTAAACAATAATTTACTTTCTATTACCCACAATTCTTTGCAATAGGTTCTTGCTTGCACTAACTTTGAGAAACTTTTACTTCTGATTATATCTGAGGTAATGCTCAATCCTGTCATTCCCATATATCTTGAAAAATTCTCAGCAAGAAAAATAAATGATCAAATGTCCATCTTAGCTTTGAGTGACAGTTCCTACAATTACTAACTATAATTTAGAATTTGCCAAAATTAGAATGAGCAATGTTGGACCAATTTTCATCTCATCTTTCAAACTGACAGAACCCTTGCAGAAAATATCCATATAAAGATTATAGAAATATGCCACTTTTTTCCCTCATCTTTACTGACTTTTGAGGCAAGTCTACTCAAAATGAAGATTACTTACTTCTCTGGAAATATATCTTTAAAAATAAGTTTGAAGACATAACGGTGCCATTGTGAAATCAGAGATCTGAGCAAAAAGTGGAAATAACATTTTGCCAAACTTTTGGTTTAGATTTATTTGCCGCTTTGAATTTACAACCTGTTTACATAAATATGCTAATTCAAAACTATTCAATGGTTCCATGCAAGCAAATTTCTATCAGTACTCATAAGATGTGTTCACTAGAGTGTCACAAATCACATGTATCTGACAACAGAGTGAATCTGCATTGGGTGGTGCAAAACTCGTGGTTTAGGTACAGCAGGTTGGTACCAGAGGGGGAGATAAAGCAGTTCTCTTGCAGTTATATTGAACACTGACATCAGATTTCTCCTCTCTGGAGTTAAGATATCCAAGAGACACCTGAATTCGGAGCTGCAACATAGGAGTAAAGTGAGACTGTGTAAAGGACTTCTCATTTCCATTTTTATAAAGGAGGAATCCACTTTGCAAATGAGAATAATGGGGTAACTGGTATCTCCAGTCTAGTACTTTCCCTTCAGAATACAGCCTTGAAATATGGTCGGTACAAGAGTCAATATTGTTTATTGATATAACAGAAAACTGCTAAGAAAGTACAAAGTAAAAAAGCCAATAACCTTTTTAAATAATGGACACACTGTTGTTAACAATTTGTATTCACATAGTTTTGCATATTATATTACACAATTATGAAACTTTTACTCTGAAATCTTTTTAAAAGCACATAGCTGCTATTAAAATAAAATTCTACCACTCAGTCTTCCCCAGTCCACTCAGTGTTAGACTGCAATTCTGACCCTCTTTGCTACCTCTTCCCAAACCAAACCTCCCAGTCATAGAACAGATGGAGAGTCCAGAGGTTTGTCCATTGGCGTTCTCTCCGTCATTCTGTTGGGCTTGGTTTGCAGGTCCACAGCACTGCTGGCTCTGGGTGTTTGCACCTTTGCCATCAGAAAGTCCACCCTCTTTTGTTCTCTGTTTGATTTTACAACTTTTTCTACCACATCCACACACACGGTTTATTTTCTTTTTTTTTAATTTATTGCTCTTCTTTCCTTTTTCTCCCCGGTCTCCTCAGAAATATACAATATGTTTCTAGTTGGTTTTTTCCCACTAATTCTAATTTTGTTGTATATGTAACTGAATTTGGCATACCCAATTTTTCTACCCTTAATTGGACAATCTACATCTTATATGGTTAATTGACTCCCCAACTGTTGGGGTCAGGGAAACCGATTACAGAATCTGGAAAAAGGGAGCAAGAAGACAGACAAAGAGCTCCAATCAA
>JAWWEW010000041.1:60384264-60397996 GCA_035583185.1 Anabacerthia variegaticeps | reverse complement strand
GTCCCCTATTCCCTTTCCCATTGGCCACCTTGTGGTGCAGTGCGACTGTACCATATATGGGTGGCTCCTCCTTCTCCCTTCCCTTATTTAGTGAAGTCCTTCCCCTTTTTTCCTTGTTTGTCGCAGACCCTTGAAACTCCTCCCTGAACCACGCCCTGTTTCCAGAACCTTCCCTCTCTACCCTTTATAAGCTGGTGTACCCCTTTAATAAACGCCATTTTGCTGCAACCCCTTTTTAGCAGAGTGGTCAGTCCCTTCATTCCTACCAGGTCTGCATCACCCAACTCCTCTTCAACTACCCATTTTGTACTGGTTACATATGGTTTAAGTTAAATATTTGACTGTAGCCTTAATTCATCTACTTAATTCTATTAAGTTTGAACACTTTCTCATCTTGTATGTACACAGTCCATACATCAGAGCAACATGTTTCTCTCACTCTGATTGTACACAACCTCATGCTTTTGTGTAGCTGCTTAATTACAAATCATTAGCCTTGCTGTATTTATGGGACCATCTTCTAGTTTTTTTCAGAACACCGTGTGGGTTATGGAGTTCAATAGTCCAGTGGGATTCTTGCTCATAACAATAGAATAAAACAAAAAATAGCATGCTCTCATCTTAGTGATGCATGTCTGTCAGACATTTTTTGTTTAGTTTCAAAGTACATTATGGGTTTGCTACATTTCTGTAGAGCTCCTCTCATTTTCTTTAGTTGTTTGGTTTGGATTTCTTATTATTTATTTATTTGATTTTTTAAATAGAGACTTCAGGATCTTCTCCCTCAGTAGTGACATGAATCAGACCTTAATAACTGATACATCTTCCTGATATCTCTGACATCCCCGGTGAGAATTCTCCACTGTTGACAGCTGACTAGGAATCAAGCATATGAGAGAGTGTGAGATTCTTTCATCAATGCAAATGTAACTTTAAGAGTCGTCATTAAATTTAAATGAAAAACAATTCTTAGAAGTGGCAGCAATCCAAAGGAGGTGTCTTGGCAGAGTACAGCCATTTTGAGACAGAGAAAGGTGGTGATTCTCTAAAGGATGTGGATCAGTCTTACTCAGCTGATCTGAAATGATTTGGTACAAAGAAGATGAAAGTATGCGACAATCTAAACAATATGAATGTTTGGCTCTTGTAGATTCCAGAGGTGCAGTCCCTAATCTACTAATGTGAATTGTTGCAGCTTTATCCACACTTTAATAAATTCTACCTCAAGAATTCTATCAATGCCACTGAGAGCATGAAACAGTGTGCAATCCCTACAAACTCTTGTCAGCCCTGTACAGTGTTGAGAGAAAGCAGTAAAAAAGAAATGGAGCCATGTTTTTCCCTCTAACTACTGAAGCTGTGCTTCACTATTTTATGCCTCTGTTATCGGGCAGAACATTGAACTAAAGAACAGCTTTAATCCTTTACTAATGTCCCTTGTTACTGACTCTACATCTTTAAATGGCTGTAAACATTTAATTGACAGAAAAGGGAAACACTTCATTAAAAGAAACTTCACTGCAAATTGCAGAACACACAGTTCCTCTGGTTTGGTTAATAGGGCTATGTGTTGCCAAATCTGATAATTTTAATGCAGTGGACAAGAATGAAGAGCAGAAGCCATAAAACAATCTTTCTGTATAATTTGGCATTTAGGATTGGTTTTCCTTAACATTTCCTAGATTATTATGTAGTTAACCCAATGTGAAAACTGTTTTTCTTGGATCTGTATTGCTTTTGCTTTTTCACTATTCATCAATGTGTCTCAGAGTATTACTGTGTTCTTTTTTAATCAAGTACTCTCTTGCTGTAAGGAGCAGATTCCATTCCCTTTGTACTGATAAACATAGACATGTTTCATGTAAAATCTGAATCAAAGCAGTTGAATTCTGTGGCTCTTGAGAGCTTCTGAATATTACTGAAGATGAGTAGTCTTCACAGAAAACATCAAGGAAGTTCAAATGAGAAAGATTGTACAATGCTCTTTCTCTTTCTCTCCCTTCCCCTTCCCCTTCGCCTTCCCCTTCCCCTTCCACTTCCCCTTCCCCTTCCCCTTCTCCGTCTTCTTCTCCTTTTTGTGAGAATTCCAGAAAAGATAAACTAAGGCATATTTTGAGAGTTTTGCTACCACTATGTGATGTCTGAAAACTGAAGTTAATTCTCTTGCGTCTTGCTAACATCTAACTTTCGAAGACATTTGAGCAACTTTTGTGATTCTTGAAGGCTGATCAGAGGAATGGATGCTTGAATTGAAAGAACCAATCATAAATACTGTCAATAACATGTGAACATAATGGAGAACTGTTCCTGAACCACCAGTTCATATCAGTCTTTCACACAGAGTGTCTGAAATATTCTGTAGGAATAACAGTAGTTCCTTATTTTGGGGGGACAGGGTGTGTGTTTGTGGTTGCATATGAATTCCTGTCCTCTGTTTCTGGCACCTCCTCAACATTCTGGTCAATAGAACATTTCAATATATTGCATGAGTCTTTCTGGAGCCCACATCAGGCTCTTAAGAACACACCTTCTGTGCCTGTCCCAGCTAGTGACACATGCGATCTATTGCAAAAAATGCCAGCCATTTCTGAAGGCTTTGTGTTTGCTTTGAGAAATAATGTGACTTTTCCTTTTCCCAGTGAGACTCCAAAATGTTTAAAGAATTTAATTTGTAACTGAAAACTTACTTTCTCTCTATTAGTCACACACTAGTTTTTAAGAGATATAATGACTCCTGAGAAACCAAACTGCAACTTGGTAATAATAATAATAATGCAGATGATTAAATCAAATGCAGAAATCATAATTATGGAATCTTAAATTAGTTTACAGCACTTCTTGTGCCATAGCACCTATGACCACGCATTGTAATGCATATGCACATTTTGATTTACATATGTTTTGGCACTCAGTGCACAGTATCAATATCAGTCAGCTAATGAGTATATTTTATTTCCTTACTCAAAGGTTATTTAATGCATACTACACAGAACTTCAAGTCACAAACACAGGCCTGAGGCTCAAAATTGATAAAGTGTGCATGACAGAATCATTATGTAAGGCATGGAAAACGTGATTGATTAAAAATATTCCAGTAAAGCCACATTAGCAGTATTCCACTAATGTGAACACTATTCAGGAGTCCTCTGTTTTGGTACGTATTTTCTAACAAAAAATCTATAGCATATAAACAGATTATAACACTATTATCAAGTAATACCATGACTTTAAAAGTAAGTTTTAATACATGAATATAGGCTTAATTATCTCTTTATATATATGTAAAAGATGCAATAAAAGAAAAATGGACCCGGAATACTGGGAGGAACAATTTTTTTTATCTGCTTGCCCTTGCATCATTTTTTCTAAAGCCTTTCTTTTCTTGAAGACACTGTTTACCAGTCAGCTAGCTGAGTGACAACCAGAGCTAGTCAGACTGTTCTATGGCTTTCATTTGCCCTATAAAAAGTCTTTTTTTATTATTTATCACCAGTGAAGAATTTTATGCTTTGTGCTGCTGCAATGTATAGTAGATGATTAAGTCACCATGATAGAGAAAGCGTAAACATATTTAGCAAAGAGCTGGTAACATGCTTAAACAGTAATCTAGATAAAAGTAACAAACTAATCCGTATGTAACAGAGCTAAACATAAGATAGCCCATGGGGGTTTTTTCACCAGGAACAATTAAATCTTAAATTAGGTGGTACAAAATGATAAAGAAAATCTGATGTGGAACTTGAAGCAAGTCTATTTACTTTCTATATCCAGAATCAACTTCTGCACTTATTAAGCTTCTACTCATGAAACTTTCATATACACAAGGTATAACATCTTTTTCTCAAGATCTAAGTTTGTTTTCCCTTTAGTAGAAATAAAACATAGGAATTACATGGTAGAATAAATTGTTTTTCTTTACATGACATGTGGTTTTGAACTGGTTTTGAAACAGAACAAAAACTTAGTGAAGGGCATTTTATGACACAAGTATATATTGTGGCAGGTTAAATTTAAGTAATGAGTCATGGTAGTGACTTTAAACAATCAAACCCATGTGAGAGGCTGGGGGTTTTAATTCATATTCTAATAAAGGACATTTGAAAATTATTAAAGAGCCTCATTATGCCTTTAGTAGGCTTTGACTCAGTCTGTGAGGTAGCCAGCCCATCAATACTAAACTCCTCCTAGGACATAGAACAGAATGCAAGAAGAGAATATTGTATTTCAGTTATAAGGGACCTACAATGATCATCCAAATGCCTGAGCACTTCAGGGCTAACTAAAACTTAAAACATATTATTAAGGGCATTGTCCAAATATCTCTTGAACACTGACAAGCATGATGTGTCCTGACACCCCAGAATAAGCTTTGCCCTCTTGGCTGCCAGGGCTCACTGCTAACTCCTATTAAATTTACCATCAACCATCACTGCCCAGATCCTTTTCTGCAGGTCTGCTCTCCAAGCACTGCTTTCCCAATTTATATTTCTGTCTGCTATTACTCTACCCCAGGTGCAAAACCTGGCATTTGCTCCTGTTAGATTTCATATAGACTGATTGGATTTAATCTGTGGAAATTGGTGAGAGATACAGAGCTGAGAAACATATGAATTTATAACTGGTATTGAAACAATTAATGCTCATTTGATTTTTCACCTGTATCAGGGAAAAGATAAGCACAGCAACGAAACACATATTTTCAGCTACAAAACAGATTTACATCTGTGGGAAATCCTCTTAAATATCAGGGATTTGTTCTCCTTTTTTTTTCTCCTGTTAATCAGATCAGAAGTAGCTAAGACCTAGTAGATCTGTTCAGTACTCCCAATTTCTTCAGTCTTTGCTACATGGCTTGAGTTCATCATGATGCTGGGTCATTCCTAAAGCGAGAACAGGACAGCGCCAAATCACCTGCCTTGGGCAGACAAGCCCAAATAACTCAGCCTGATTGAATAGTCTATCTGTTCACCCCATGCTAAGCTCTGAAATGGGCACTTCAAAAAAGATCAAAAGGATACAAGTCTAGAAAACCTAGTTAAAAAGCTTTCTGGTTACAAAATGGTTTATTATTCAAATAACAGAAATGAGTCTTCTGTTTTAAGAGCTCATTTCTCTTATTTGATGTTTAAAATACAAAAATATAACAGCACAATTCAAATTAATGAGAAAATAGCACCCAAAAAATTAACAATAATTGCGAGTACCCTGGGAGAATTCCAATATCCTCCATCAGAATATGTCTTTCAAGTTCATTGACTTCTAGATAAGATTCCCAAAAGAAATATGCCCAAAGCATAAAAAAATACAGTAAAATATTTGAGTCAACATCTTCTGTAAGAAATCAAAATTTGTGGGAGAAAACAATAGTAATTGCTATTTATATGAGAAGAAAAATCTAAACTGTAAGTCAGGTGCAAATGGGTGTCCTTTTCCGTGCATTGCAATAACAAAGAAATTGAGCCTGAATTAGAGAAGATTTGAAATGTAATGTGCTGCAACTACTATGACCAACAAATATCAGATGGGAAGCCAAATCTTTTTCCTATTTAATCTCCCTCCTGCAGTCAGCCTCTGGCCAGCAGGTGGAAGGATACAAAAGCTGCTCAGTCATTTTGCAAGGATGTTGTGAATGCAAGGTGCATGTCTGCAGTCGGACCAGAAACATCCGAGATGCTTCTGTCACAGATGTGATAGAAACTCCTGTTGCTGGTGTCGTGGAGGTTTTATTCCTGTAGTGAGAGAGTGTTGTGTCAGGTGGGCATCAAAAGCAGAGCTGAGGAGAGAGGAAGAAAGCTTTCTGCCCAGGGGACTGAATTTCATTCTCCATCTCAATCTGAGCAGGTAAGCATCACAGATATTTCTGATGTGAATTTGAGTGAGCAAATCTCAATTACTTGGGATCCTGTTGCCAGAAACCCCCAATCCAATCATCCAAATAAGGCAGACTACAATACAGGATGCATATGTTAAAAGCAAAACCACCAAAAAATAAGAATTATATATATTTAAAAGATCAATTGCTTGTTTCCAAGCAGTCCCTCATGTCTACATGTCTACTCATGCAATTAGTAGGTAACAGCCTACAGATTACTCAGACTTCTCTTCCTTGTACTTATTCTTAAACTAACAGCTGACTTAGGTCAATGCAAACCTTGTAAAGCAGTATGTAAGTTATTAAATTCAAAAGAAATCCTATAGCTGTTTTAACAGAAAAGACCAGATGACCAAGAAGAATGGTGCCATACCTCTCTGTATCTCTCATCACAGGCAATGCTTCCCAGTGGTAGTGGCTGCAAAGCAGAAAATAAAGTAGGCCAAACCAACACTTTATAATAATTATATTGCCCATTTCTTCTCAGTTATTTAACAAAAAAACTACACACTCAAGCATATTTCTTTTGCTACACTTTTCCTTCCAAATTGTATTGTCTGAGGCTGTTATTAATGTGAAGAAAATTACAATTATCTGGTAATACAGGTATCCTGCAATTTCTTTAAAACTCAGTTTTATTAGACAACAACAAAATCAGGCAGATGGTCCAACAACAAGCCCAACAACAACAAAAAACAAACAAAACCAACAAAAAAAACCCCGCCATCCTAAGCAGAGAAAATTATTTCCAGCACTCTTACGTCTTTACTCTTTCAATAATTTGGATTAGCTGAGAGAGAAGAGATGGAGCTGTGCAAAAATAATGACAGGATAGACCTGGAGGCAGAGACTTTATTTGAACAGCAACAGTAACTGGTAAAGTGGCTGAACTGTCTCCTCCTGCTAGCACAGCAATGAAGCAGCAAGGTGGCCTTTCTGCCCAACAGATGGTAGGTTCGTACCTGGCACGAGCAGATCACATCACATGACCCACCACCTCAGACGTGGATTGCACCTCTGCTGTGCTCACTGAGGTATGTGTGTGCTTTGAGTAATTTCTATGTTGAGCAACAGTCCTCTGCCCCACAAGGCAGGTCATCTGCGGGATTTTGTTGTCTGTTTACAAAGGATGCTACAAACTGTCATCTGTATGTTTGCTGTTAATCCGTCAAACATCAGTGTTTAATTTTGACTCCCCAGTGCTCTGTTACTGTGGAAGCAGAGAGTCTGCCTGCAGCAAAGAGCAAAACCAAAGCTTAGCAAAGGGTAGTTGAGGAGGCTCAGCCACACATGGGAAACCACATGGCCTTTTTTCAAAGCAAACGTGGGTATTGCCAAATTAACAGTGCTTTCCATGCTGATGGCACACTTGCTGGTATAGTGTTTTTCATTCCGTCAGAAGGAAAGTCAACAATTGTGAAATGTAATTTCTTCTTCGACCAGCAGTTTTCTGTCAGTGACTCATTCATATCAGCATCTTATTTATATACCCCAGTGGCTCTGGGGGGTTGGATAAAAGTGACAGCAGGAATACTCAGCCTAATGCTGGCCTCCTCCTTCAGCAAAACAAGTATCATCTGGAACATGTCCTGACTCAATCCTTATGAAATTTGGACTTGCAACTGTCTTCAATCTAATCGAAACTGTGCATGTAAGCCAGAATTTATTCTTTACTCCAGTATATTCCTTTGAAAATGTCCTCCTAATCTAAATGTCATAAATGTTAAAAATTTCATACACTTTCTGAAACCTCCCTTTTGATGTCCATCTCTAAGGGTTCTCCTCTGATATTTATCAGGCTACATTGCACATGTAGACACAAGCCTGATCCTCTTTCAGGGATGCCTTCACAGGCATCAAAGAAGATAGTATCCATAATTTCCTTTTATTCCTCAGATTTGTAATTAACACTCTTCTGATAGGAGGAAAAGAAAACAATACTCTTCTGGGTTGCCCTGATACTCTTGCTGAAAAAAAAGTGAATTTGTTTACTCCTTCAGTCTATCTGGCCACTGGGGTCAAGGAAGAGACAAAAACATGAGCAGAAACCATTGCTCCAGATCACAGTGTCCAGATAATTCATACAAGGCTTGATGGCCTTTATTTTTTTTCCTGTAAACAGATAGTCCAAGCCACCAGTTGTTCATTATTGGTTTTGACTTATATTACTATAAAAAAGTAATAAAAGAGTACCAGTGGTATGATTTTAAAATATATTTATTGACACAGCATGGCAATACATCAGAAACTACATTTTTCTCATGCCCACAGCCATGGCTAAAGATAAATAAAGCAACAGTCACCATCTCTCTACTTCAAACACCCATGAGAACAAAAGAGATTTGCTACTTACCCTGAAAGTTGACAATTCTGGCTATTTTCACACCACATTTGGCAAGAATTCAAAAAAACAGTCCTACAGAGAATAGGTTCTGCAAAATAAAGTTCAGCAAGGTGCAAGGTGAAATTTAACTTCAGCTTTTTAATTTTCATAATCAAATAATAGTTATGCTCTTGGGCTTTCTCCTTGTAACTGTATGCGCATATAGTACCAGCTAATTTCTTACAGCTTGTCAAATGTCTACTAATTGTTTGATTTTTACAGAGGATATGCACACAGTGTTCAGATAGACTTGTGGGTATTCATCACCTTTGCAAATCTAGCCAGATACTTCAAAGGGACAGACTGCCCATGTCCAATGGGGAGTGCTCCCAAACAAACACCTACCATCAAGTTGTTATTCCTCACCTCAGCAATTCAAATGAAACCCTCTGAAATCAAGGGAATATCTATGTCTAAAACTGAACATTATGCATTGCACAAGAGAGAATAAATATGGTTGAAGTGTTGAAATACTTAAACTGAGAGCATGTATTCATTTTTTTGTAACTCTGGCTTAGGAGATATGTCTAGGAAAATAATGCCATCCAATCTGAAGAGAAACAGACACGGTATTTTTTTATCATTAATACAAAATTAAGTTTAAATAATGTTCAAATACCGATTAAAGCAACTTTAGCGCCAAATCGCCTGAAGCGAGGGGGTATTGTTTTAATTTGCACACAGGTCTGTTTTCTTCACTCTGACAATATCAGGTGGGTCTAAATTATGTACTGTTTAAAGCTGACATGACATTCTAGAGCTTTGCACAACGGATGCAGAAGAGGCCTCAGATGATCAAGCAAGCTAATCTTTTGTAGACAAAGTTCCTTTGAAGATTCAAGAGAAAGTGGTCTCAGATTTGGATGATTTATGAGAGCCTGATTCTAACAGCTTAGTTCATCTGCTGTGATGTTAGCCATTTTGACCTTTTCAGTGAAGGGTAGGAAGAATCTGTTTATATATTTTCCAAATAACACAGGAAGAGGCCTCTAATCTGGGGCAGGGAGGGGCAGCATGCTATGAAGAAAAGAACCCCACCTTGTTTTGCAGGTCTTTGAAGTCATGAAGAGGTTTAAAATGCTAGAGGGGCATGGGGCAGGGTTGAGAGAAGGGGAACAAAGAGGAAAATTAAAGCACTGCATCGTGTAATTCTATAATTTATTATATCAATAATATCAGCACACTGCAGTTCCCAGCTACAACGCAACTGAAGCTGGCAAAGTGCAACAGTAGATATCATGTGTCATCCTACAATAAAGTGGAGAAGAAGGAATTTTGGTAGGGAAAATAGACAGGTCTTATTGCAGAAATATTCAGAGATCTTCATCAGACAGAGCAAACAGGCCTCAGTTACTGCAGGCTTGTCTGAGAATAGTTTAACTGATCTAGGAGGAAAAGTGCCTAAAACAAGGCCATCAGCATTTCATATCCTGATGAAGGAACACAGTTTGGCAAACTTGCATGCATACTTCTAGTCTGTGTGCTTTTTTTTATCAGCTTGAGTTTTAGTTTTATGAGAGATTTCCTAGCATGAAGTATTACTTCATAACCTAGGCCAAGATGCAGCTGAGCAACTTTGATACTTTTGTCTTCAGATGGTGAATTTTGCGAATGCTTGGGAATGGGCTTGCAAAGCAGGTTAGGCTGGTGGCCTAAAGCTGGGCTGATGCCCCATGCAACCAGTGGAAGTGGAATGAATCTTGGAGTCTCACATTCCTGCCTACTGTTTTCTGTCCCATAAGCATCTCACCTGGTGAGCCACTGGATCATTTTTCACTGCGCTATTCCACTTTTATATATATTTTTCTTATTCTTCCATGAAAGATTGAAATTGAACATGCTATTATGCAACATCCAGCTATTTTAGGCTCTTGAGAAGAACATTACCTCACTTGCAATAGGTAGACCATAATAGGAATACCACTGTTTGTGCTATTTAACACAGGGTTTTTCTTTTGGTTTTCATGTTGTGTAGTTGTGACAGTGTCTAAGATGGTAAGGTAACCCAAATGATTTTCTTTCTTTTCCTCTTGGCAAGAAAGCATATGATCAGGACATTACTTTTTAAACTCATATTAAACATTGTAGACTTTAGTAGTACTAAAAGTGCTACTGAAGCACTGTAGATTAATTTACATGGAAATTGAACCTTCCACACTTAACTGAGTCTCTGGTCAATAGTGTGATGGTTAAGGAGTGGATCAGAGTCAATGACAAAAATTTCAGATTTCCAGAAGAGAGCTAAGTGAAGGACCAGGTCACTTTCAATTCCAATGCAGAATGCATGGAGAGTGAAAAAAAAAATTTCAACACTGTCAATCCAAAGAGGGTCGGAATTCATGCCAGTCAGAAAGGGAGCTTCTCCTAGTGAGATAGTCATCATGAGAGGGCCAGCTAGGGAAATTTATTCATAAAACAGTGAGAAGTTTCAGAGATGATTTCTAATTCTTTTTATGACGCATGGGATCATGAGGACAGGTAGTTTTGCTACATTAGAAATTAATACTCTTTAGTTATCTCTCAAAATATGTCAACAAGCAGTGATTTTTTTCTAATTAATTCAAAATTTAAACAAACAATATAATGTAATTATTAAAACTGCTAGATAAGTTTCAGTATTCAACACCAGTAACATTTAACTGAGGTTATAAATTCTTTTTTTTTTAACTCTGTGGTTTGAAGGATAACTCTAGCCAAAGAAGACAATCCAGTTTTAATACAAAAACAAAGCATGTATTATTTGAAGGTTCAAATAAACTTCAAATAGAAGATTCTGTTCTATTCTACAGAAGTTCTAAAAAATGTTTTAGAGTCTTAACCTGGCATGTATTGACAGTGAGAAACATGCAAAATTAATGTAATGAAAATAAGAAGTAAACATTTCAGCCAATAAGACTAGAAAACCTTAAAAACTGAAAACAGCAATAACATTTATCTGTGCTCTGTATGACACTCACCTTAGGGAAGTTATTAATACATTTAGTGTAGGTGGTGTGTTGAAAATTACTTGCAGAGTTACAGGGTAATATATCCTTTGCCATAGCTTCTCTTAAAATAAAGGGAAAATATTTTTAATACATTCATTTCCATGGCACTTTGAAAAACATAAAAGCCTTCTCTTTTTTTTTTTTTAAGTATTATTTGTAAGAACTCACATTAATCAATGGTTGTGCTATCATTTCCCAAGAAAGAAATAAAATATATCAAAAGTTGAGCTTGTACTTCACAAAGTGATCACATGAAGTAGTTTATTTTTTTTTAACACATGTGCCTTTTAAATGTAAAATAAATGGAGAACACAAAGGAACCCTTTCAGTGGTAATTAGCATTAGTGAGGTCTTTTCATGATCACTCTTGCAAAGTTATTTCTTCATTGTTGTGTATAGACTTGCATCAGAAACCTGTCTTCTTCTTCTCCTCCTTCTCCATGAGTCCTGTAACTGTGTGCTAAAAGAGCAGAAGTCAGAGCCAAGACAAAATTCCTTGTTCAGACAACCTAGCTCATTGCTAGCAACAGTAAAATTTTGTCCATCTGTGACCCTGCACACTACCCTGGACAGATTTACTGGAAGATTAAGGGCCAGAGGCAAGGTCTATTAAGAAAATGAAGTGGGTTTTGCTGGTTGCAGTGAGCTTCATTAAGAAGAAAATAAATGCTGCAAGATGAGTGGACTTCTTCAATTCTGTTCACAAGTCCCTTGCTGATGTGGCTGCCAATGCTGGTGACATGGACACATCCATCTGCTTTTGATCTCATTGGTCTCCTTTTGATAGAAGAAATTTTAATAGGAAACATAGGGATCAAACATACAGCAGAACAGCAGTATTCTAGTCTTGGCTAAGAACATCTTCCACAATCACTAGGCCTTCTGTACCCTCCATTCATGGACCTGCTAAGCACCAGCTAAAACCTGTATAAGTCCCCCAGATCTGAACTGCAGCAGCACTTTGAAGATTTGAAGGTTGGGGTTCTGAAGAGTGGTGACAGCTGATTTACAGTGAGCAATATGTGAATTTGCCTCAGCCTTTTTTTCTTTCTTTTCTCAGCCTCAGCCTTCTTTTTCTCTGGAAAAAAGAAAAAAAGGCGTAAAAATACATTTCTACTTTTCTCCCATAGGATAAATATATATGTGGTCTATGAAAACTGATATATTTTAATGGAACATTTCAAAGCCAACTTTCAGCATCTGTTGAAAGCGGAGCTTACTCATGGAGACAATTCAAAGTCCCTAGATACATCTTATTAATTAACAGGAGAACATCATTGTCAGCATCTCTGAATAATTTATCCACTCTATTAACTATTTTGATCCTAAAATTTTTGTAGATATTCATCCTCTGTGAGTGATTGCAAGAAGAAGAGTTATGCTTTAATAGTGATATCGATCACTTTTATAGCATTTGGCAGTGAATTTTAGCACCAACTCATAAAATTGGCGGAACCAAGTGATGAATAAGGATTTGCAAATTCAAAGAGCCGAACAGATATTAACTAATCGCTGCAACATCGTGGTGGATCACTGAGCCAATGTGTTATTATGCTGATGGGAATATTAACATAGAGTGACTTTCCATATCTTGAAAATCAGGGCTCATGACTTCCCACTTTTTCCTTTCTCAGTATTTAATGATAACAACCCAGAAGTGCTGAGTACATGCAGGAATTTTAGGGAGGCCCACCATCCCATGGGCCTTGCAGAGCGTTTCAGCTCTCAGATGATAGCAGGCATGGCCTACTAAGGAACCAAAACAATGGACTGTGCTGATGCCCCCAACACAGTCCCATATCTGTATATGACTTTGCTGCTCCCTCCTATGCCCAACTCACCTCACTTTTTATACAGAGGGATGAGATGAGCATTGCACTGCAGCAGCCAATGTTGGAAGGATGGGAAAAGAGAGAGGAGGCAGCATCATGTCTCCTCATAACGGTGTAGAAAAATTCCTCCCTGTGCCACTGCCTTCAGCATGTATGAAGGAGTAGTAGGGTGCTGAGGGCTTTAGCAAAGAACTGCTGAGGCCTCTAAGCACTGCAGGGCACAGATCCTATACCAGACTGCTTTTCTTTAAATAAATGATCTGCCAATTTTTCCCTACAAAGCCAGTTCTCAGAAATCAGATTAAAAATACCATTAAGATAAATATTCAAAATCATGAAATTGCATTCTTTTTTGCTGCTTTTATTTTTGTCTTTTACCTCCATTTTTGTGTTCCTCTCTTTCTTGTACCTCTAATTTTCAGTGATGAGAGTGTTATGAGTGAGTTTAATTTGTCCAAAATATTAAAACTATAAATGATTTATAGTTTAAATGTAAGAAGTTTTTTTTGCTTTTTCCCGTAAACCAAAAGAATGTCATTTAACATGCAAGCCATTCTGAGCACCGGAGGCCGACAATATCACCCTCGTTAGCAAAAGAAAGAAAAAAGACAGACCAAATGGTTCTACAGATAGCTATGTAAAAACCTTTTTGGTGTAA
>JAWWEW010000041.1:60352607-60376674 GCA_035583185.1 Anabacerthia variegaticeps | reverse complement strand
GGTTTTCTCACAGAAACCTGCTTGACCAGTTTCTCGCATACTAATGAGCTATCATTTTCTGAGGCTGATTGCCACAGGATAACTATGTAATCCTGGCCCTTAATTTAGAAGCAGCAGAATAAAGTAAGGTGTTGAAGTCTCAGATTTAAGTTTCAATCCAGCTGCTGTTTCTGGCTTTGATTTTCTGGTGTTTGTTCTTGCAGATACCAAAATTCTCTTCTGTGCTTGTACCTCTATCTTTTCTTTCATTTTCTTGCAAGGTACTTCTGCATTTCAGAGCTACATTAATTCCCTTTATCAGTCATGTAGCTGGAGTCTTGCATGGCATCAGGACTAAATACAGACTCTACATCTACTTGTCTCTGAAGTCCTACTCCCTACAGTTTTTCAAAAAGCAGTTATTTCTCTTTGAAACCTGCCACTCCAATAAAGTTTTCCCCAGAAAGTTTCAATGGCTCAAGGGCTGAGACAGTTCATAAAAGGCAGATATATCAGACACTCAAACTGCATGTAATGAACTGCAATGCCAGTCTCTGTGCTTCATTGTACCTTATGCAAAGGGCCTTTCAAGCCATTGTCTGATCTCAGTGTCTCTCCACAAAGTGGTTTTGGTGTGTTTCAAAGCGTTCCATTTATATACAACATTCAGTTGGCAATGAGGAGATTCTCTCTGTAGTCTCTTGTTCTGCCATTCACCTGTGATGCAGGAGCATGAAGGCTGCATTTCTCTGCCAGGGAATCTTACTGGGCAAGGACAGTAGCTGGAATAGGGACATACAAGTCCAGGCAGTCATGGATGGGAATGGTGTTTATTACTAGATGACGTTTTTCCATGTGAGTCAAAGGCAGCCAGTGGTATGTAAGAGCTCTGTCAGTCCACAGTAGGATAGGAAGTGCCTTTGTCAAATCTCCTCAAATGAAGAATGAACCTAAGCTAAAACATTATCATGGGACCAGGACAAAGCAGGCATTTCACCAATTGGTTTTATCCATTCTGCAGCACCTAACCAGGCTACCAAAGTATGTAATTACAAAAGTCTGTTGTAATTCTTGCCAGATCATTTCCCAAGGTAGGAGTTTAAGCACAAGCAGTTGTTCAATTACCTGAAAGTTCTTCATCACCTACCAGCCTTATCTCACATTTCTGTAGCTGCATGGTGCACAGAGACTGATTTGTTTTCACCCACCTTGTTTTTCAGCAGCTCAGAGCCACAACTAAAAGTTTCCATTTTTTACTCTCTTTGTGCATCTTATTCTATGGTCTCTTTAAAACTGGAGCCTGCAGATCCTATGATAGTTTCTCTGTTTGGCCATAAATTAATTCTCTTTGATGGAGTAGTGCTTTGCTGTGTGAACTTTTGGTATTTTCTAAATTTCTGGTAGCCCCCCTTTCTCAGGAAAGGGATTTAAAGACAAATATTAATCTACAGTATCACATTGTGTGTTTCAAGAGCTTGTTAAATGTTTAAATAGAGTTGTGCCTGTTCCAAGAATGTCCCAACCTACAAACATAAGAAGGATGATACATATTTTTTATCTTGCTAGAAAGATGTCAATTTAGATTATGTTTGCCTTATTCAGAATGAAAAGTTCTTAATACTGTACTGGAGAGTATGGAAATCCACTTTATATTGAGAAGCTCATATTCTTTATTTGCTCTATGAAAACCCCATTGGGACTGTTGTGAAATTCATTAAATGAAATAAAAACAACACTCAGGAATTTCATGGACTTTGAATCACAGACCTTTTTTCCTACAAAAAGAACAGTATTTCCTAAAAACAGTATCTTATTGTTCTGACTGCTGCAGTTCTGTCCTTTCACTTGACCATTTCCATTTTTCAGGTATCTGTACTGGAATAGAGTAGCACCCATGAGAGTATTTGTCTGCATTGCACTTCTATCCAAAAGGACTGTGTGGGAGATACAAAGCTCTTGAAATGTTTGCCCCACTTAACCTCTACTACATCAAAAGTTAATGTTGTTCACCAATCAAATGGGTAGACACAGCTTCAGAATGATTTATCTAAACACCTACCAAACTCAAGCTAGGAATCTCCTTCCCATTAGAGATTTCTTTCTTTCCAAGTGCACTAAACTTTTCCTTAAATGAGATATTCAGCTGAAATCTCATTCCTAAGAATCTGAAAACAAATTGGCATTTTTGTTTATTTCCACCTAAAGATCTAGTTTAACCTACAACATGGAGAAATTACACTGATGTGCAACATAGAGCTGGTAGTCCTCAGGGCTACAGTAACTCACTCATTTGTTCTATAAATAGGACCAGAGGCAAGGCAGGGTAATTTATCTTTGCATTTGACAAGCACTGGTATTTTATAACTGGCAGAAGCTAAGGAAAACACCATTTGATTTGCATGATGAGCGACAGTGTTACTGGGGCTAACAAATTCATTTCAATAGAAGCACTCTGAGCTGAACAATACATTCATTAAAAGAGCAGTTTCCTGATCAGACAGTGGAGCAAATAGCTCCTTTTTTTCCCATTTTGCCATCAAAGCCGTTTTACATAAGCAATAACAGAGAACAGGGCATATGTTTATCTGGCTGCCACTTGTTCAGTGGATGTGTAATGACTGCATGGCTTTTTGATTCCATGGTGGAACAGAAGGGGGATGACACCAGATCTCTGCACCCACAAGTATGCAGAAACCAAGTCTGACTGATCTCAGAGGCAGGACTAACAATTCAGGTCGGTTGAGTTTTTCACCCTTCCAAATTACCTGACAGGGTGATTTTAACAGCAAGAACATTACCAAAATTGAAGTGAATATGAATGGGGTCTGAGAAGAGGAGCATTTCACTGGGCTGCTGCCCTTGCAGCCATGATCTCAACAATAGGTGATTTGTTCACAGTATCTCTTGTGGGAATTCATCTGCAAAGAGACCTATGTGACTCACAGATTGCTTACCCAAGACTACAAGGACCCTCATTTGAGCTGGAGATTACTTAGTGACGACTACCTGTGCTCACAGAGTGCAGGAATCTTGCTTCAGTTTGACGGGATGAAGGCAGCCATCCATCTTCTAATGTATTTTATTATAAGAAGCAAGCAAGTAAATATAGACATAATTCACCATATTACTGAGATAATATCTGCACTTAATTAAGCTATGTAGAGGCGAAGGATATAATAAGCCCATTTATATAAAAAATAAAATTAAATCAGTAAACCGATAAGTTCAAATTACTAAATCTCTAAATTATTGTAACAGATACAGCACAGCATTGCCAGACAGTCAAAGGAGGTGATTGTACCAATCTATTCTGCACTGGTGTGGCCTCACCTTGAGTACTGTGTGCAGTTTTGGACACCACAATATAAAAACCACATTAAGCTGTTAGAGAATGTCCAAAGGAGGGCCATGAGGATGGTGAAGAGTGTGGAGTATGAGGACCAGCAGAGGTCACTTGCTTTGTTCAGCCTAGAGAAGAGGAGACTGTGGGGAGACCTCATTCTGGTCTTCAACATCCTCATGAGAGGAAGTGGAGGGGCAAGCACTGATCTCTTGACTCTCATGACCAGTGACAGGACTTGAGGAGACAGCATGAAGCTGAGTCAGGGGAGGTTTAGGTTGGATATTAGGAAAAAGATTTTCACCTGGAGGGTGGTTTAGCACTAGAATAGGCTACCCCAGGAAATGGCCACAGCACCAAGCCTGTCTGAGTTCAAAAAGCATTTGGACAACACTCTCAGGCACATGGTGTGACCTTTGGGGTGTCCTGAACAGGGCTAAGAGTCGGACTTGATGATCCTGATGGGTCCCTTCCAAGTCAGCATATTCTATGATTCTATGATACATAATGAAACTGAATGGTGATGCTGAAAAAAGAGAACACTTTATGTTCAACTTGCTTTACAAAAAAATCAGAGAGTGGTTTTCTTGTTACCTGAAAAACTGAAAAGTACCTGAACTACTGCAGAGTATTTTATGCTGTCCCACATAACATACTTGTCTCTAAATTGGAGAGAAATGGATTTCATGGATGGACCACTCAGTGGATAAGGATTTTGCTGAATGGTTGCACTCAAAGAGTTCTGGTCAACAGCTTGATGTCAAAGTGGAAAGCAGTGATGAGTGGCATTCCTCAGGGATTGGTATTGGGACTGGAACTATTAGACATATCTGTTGGCAACATGGACAGTGGATTTGAGTGCACCCTCTGCAAGTCTGATGATGACAAAAAGATGTGCAATGCTGTCAAGACGCTGGAATGAAGGGACACCATCCAGAGGAATTTTGACAAGCTTGAGAGGTGGGCCCATCTGAACCTCATAAAGTTCAACAAGGACAAGTGCAAGGTGCTGCAAGCACAAACACAGGGTGAGTGGAGAATGGATTGAGAGCAGACCTGAGGAGAAGGACTTGGGCATGTTGTTTGGCAAGAAGGTCAGAAAGAATACAGTAGGCTTTCTGGGCTGCATCAAAAGCAGCGTAGCCAGCAGGTCATGGTAAGGGATTCTGCCCTACCTGAAGTACTGCATCCAGCTCTGGACCCCACAACGTAAGAAGGACAGGGACCTGTTGGAAGGAGGGCCTCTAAGTTAATCAGAGCACCTCTGTTGTGAAGATAGGCTGAATGAGAGGGGGTTGTTCAGCCTGGAGAAGAGCAGGCTCTGGAGAGGGGGCCTACAAGAGCTGGAGAGGGACTTTTTACAAGGCAGTGTAATGAAAGGACAATGAGGAATGGCTTTAAACTGAAATAGTGCAGGTTTAGATTAGATATTAGGAAGAAATTCTTTGCTGTGAGGCTGGTGAGACAATGGCATAGGTTGTCCAGAGAAGCTGTGGATGCCTCAACCCCAGAATTGTTCAAGACCAGGTTGGATGAGGCTTTGAGCAACCTGGTCTAGTGGAAAGTATCTCTGCCCATGGCAGACTCATTGGAATAAGATGATGGCAAAGGTCCCTTCCAATGCAAACCACTCTACGATTCTATGATTTTATGATTCTATGATTCTATTTCTGCACACATGGTATGTTGACTTAATGGATGGAGAAATCAGCTATTAATAGAATCCATTATTTGTAGGATAGAAATATTCATTCTAGTTTGTGAGGGGAAAAGTAGTGACCCAATACTCACAAGCCACTGTATCTTTCAAAATTGCCACAGATCACCAACTTCAGGAGGTCAGAGGTAATCTCAGTTTCTAGAAACTGTTGGCTTTTTATCCATATCAGAACATATTTATTCAAAGCCAGTCTTTCAGAGAAAGATAATGCTTAAAAAAATTACTGAAAATGAGGGGGAAAAGCATAAAAATGTACTACTCAGAATGGACATGATCAGGAAGGGAAAGAATCAGATAATGAGTAAATTAACTTTCCTTGCACAGAAACCCACGATGAGATGTTTATTTGGAAGGATAAAGAAAGACTGAAAGAGACAAAAAAGTATGGAATGTGGAAGAAGAAAATAAAGGGCTTAGAGACACAGAGAGACTTTCTGTATGAAACCACCAAAGAAGAGAACAGAATAGAAGGAACAGAGAAATCATAGCAGCAAGTAAAGAATCAAAGGGAATTAAGGTCACAGAATTAAGGCCTCACAAATGATTATTTTCCTTTTAATTAAAAAAAAAGGTAAAGTAAAAGAGGATAAAATACTGTTGAGAAGGGAAAATTGTACTATTGACTCACCAAAAGAAAATAAAAAGAGAAAAAAATGCAGTGAGAAGAAAACATGAGGGAGAGATAAAATTGTAAAAATGTAGTAAATTGTTATCTGTAGTTGTTTCTCCCATTTTCTTGTGGATGCCCACCAATTCTGTTGTTCCCAATGTTGACCCAAGAAGTTTTGTTACCATTGCTATAGTTTTGTTACCATTGCTATTTTTTTTAGCAACTCTTACAGCACAGAGGTATTTCCAGTGATTTGGAAATGGGATAACACTGCAATTATTTAAAAGAAACAGCATGACATGAGCAATTATAGATCTCCTTAGTCTGATAGGAATCATTGACAAAATAATGGGATGACTAGTAAGGGATCCTGACTGATAAAGAAATTAGAGTTTACAGAAGAAAAGATTCATCAGACTGACTGGGTATGTTTTGACAGCACTATGAAGTTAGACAGCAAAAGCAAAAGTGTTGATGTAACACACCTAGCTAGAAGGAAAACATTTGACTTGATGTCTGCTGACTTCTGGATTAATCAATTGAAATACTATAAAATCAACAGGGTATATTGTAAATATTTCAAAAACTGTTTAAATAATAGTTCTAAAATATTCTCAGAAACAGGTAAAATTGTTGAGCTGCTGTCTCTGCTGTGATCCTGTAAGGTTTGGCTCACAGCTGATCACATTTAACATTTTTTCTCATATTTAAATAAATTAAGCTTCTGTCATAATCTTGAAAGATGCATGTAAATCATGTTAATAAAGTTTTCAGGTGATGTAAGATGAAAGAAAACTAAGATAATGCCCAAGAGAAGTCAGTGATAGAACATACTGAGATACAAAGTTCACCATGAGGATGCGAAAAATTGTAAAGGAATAAAATTTCTTAGAATATGTTCAAGTATAAAACCATACATATCATAAAATAAGGATACAAGACATAATTGCAGAATTATAGATCTTACTGTAGGAAACTCTGATGAAGACTTAAGGTTTATGGTGGAGAATTATAGTTCTCAATGCAAGAGTGGTCAAAATGGTTACCATCATCTTTAAATGTGCAACTGGGAATAGGAGAATTTACATTCTCTCTTGCAATTAGGAGAGAAGTGACTATTATTGGAGTACTACATCTTTTTATGGCCTGTCCCTTAAAATGGGATTTTAGGCAGCTGGAGAGTGTTCAGAGACTATTGAGAAAAATAATGAGTTAGATGCATGTCTTGAGTGTTTAGTCTATTTAAATCACCTAAAATCAGCTATGTGTGAGTCGTTTACAATCTATTTGCTTAGGGAACAGATCAAAATTAGTAGCAATTTGGGATTTCTAGTATTTTATTTTTTTTATGCTTCATCCAAAAGCAATGAATATCTTCTTTCTCTTCAGTGTAAAAGGGAAGGTTCAGGCAAGAGCAAAAATGTTATTTTTAACAACAGAAACATTCAGTCACTGTAGCAATGTATCCAGGCAGGAAATACATTCTGCATCAGTGAAAATGTATATAGGAATATTTGATTTTTCCCTCAAAGATATATTCTAGCTCAAGGACAGCTACTGGATGTGAAGTGGGAATTAATATAAAGCAATCCAATGGCCTGTGTTAGGAGGAGGTCAGACTAGCAGACTGTGATGTGCTTTCCTGGCCCTGACATCTATTAAACCCACATAAGTGAATGCTTTGGAAAAACTTGACATAGCCGCTAATGCCTCGCCGCTAAAAAATGTCAGATGGCATAGGTTTGTTAGTGTATAATGCATGTATCATGCTATAGGCTAAAGAAATGCAGTAAAAATCTTACAGAAAAATAAATAATAAAAAAGTAAGAGCAGTCTCCTTGTCCCTGTGTCTCTCAAGTAATTTTAAAATGCTAAAAAAAAAAAAAAAAAAAAACAAAAGCTTTTTACCAGACCTGGATCAGTAAAGAAGTGTTGACATGCAGGACCAGTTCTGGAGGTGCAGCATGGACCTTATGCCCAGACAGGCTCCAGCGGCCCATGTATCTGTCAGAGTTTCTTAAAGATTGGATCCCACTTTGTTAGAGCTACATATGCTCAAAATCCAGTGTAACACCAACATATGTAAAATTGAAACAGTGCGTACTTCATAAAACAAAGGTTCAGCATCAACTTATGCTTCAGGGAGAAAAAGAGGAAAAATATTTATATGGTGTAAATAATAACAGCCTACATCTCTGGCTCCAAAACTTTGCTTTGAGACTTGGGGGAAGCCTCCAAAACTTGTGATGACTTTGTGGCTAGGGCGAGAGGGAAGTTTGAATGTTCCTGCCACTGAGAGGTAGTGCTGCTCTGCAGGGTTTCCTGCTGTCTGTCAGTGAGGAACAAGGATAAAGCATTCCTTGTGTTTGTATCCCTGTGGGGCAGTAGTCCCAAGCCCTTTCTGTGGGCTCAACAATGGGCCCTCCTACCCTGCCCTCCTCCTCTCTCCAGGGAAGGAGGCAATAACCGCTTATCCGCCATTCACAGTGTAGGCACAAAATGACTAAATTTAAGAAGTGTAAGGGTTGTTCTGGAGTCATACCCTTCCAGGGAAGAGGGGTTTGGCTTCAGCCGTTAAATGGTCTGCCACATTTGTGGCTTCTTCTATTCTCCTCTTTCACACTAAAGATGTGATTCCAACATGCTTTACATCCAGCAGACTGGCAAGACAGTCAGAGACCAAGCAAATATCGTGCTAATGCACCCTGCAGAGACAGTTTTCTGTTCACGTTTGGTACTACATCATTTACTGAGGGTACTAAAAAGAACCACTTCACCTCTTCGTCTCTTACAATAAGGCTTTATTCTGCTTTCTGTTAGCATGTGTAGCAAGATGTCTTTTAGAAAGCTGCAGGAGGAAGCGAGAATGCTATGTAAGCTTTTCCTAGGGAATTGAAAGCCATTAGTATCATTATTTAGGCACTGCCAGTAGAGGTTGTTCACCTACAAAATCATTAAATTCAAAGAAGCCTTAACACAACATAAAAGTTTCTGTAGTCAGCAGAAGTTACATTCATATGTAATCCATCTTTTAATCTCATAGCTGACAGCTGCTGCTACGATTTTGTGACATGTGATTTTAGAAACGGGGAAAATTGCCTAACGGAGGAAGATATATGCACTGATGTGCTTTATCTCCAAGAAGTCCAGAGGTGATCTAGCAAAACCAATTCTACTCAGAAGATAAGTTCAACTATGCAGCTGTGGAAGAGCAACTCTCAGGCCCGCTAATGTTATGCAAGAGACACTCAGCTAATGTCACACAAAATATAAATGCTAATGCCTCATTAATAGTTCCTACTCTCAGCAGATGTCATTCCACATCTATGTCCATTCACTGGTGTCTAGACAGGCGTACAGCTAGCAAGGCATTTCAGCATGAAAAGATAAAATGGAGATGGAATTCAGAAACAAACCACCTTTGCTCCTGGTTGGTGCATTGAAGAAGATGCACTGCAGTTCATCATGCAGCTCCCATGATAGTGCTGGCATGCAAACACATAAAAAGGAGGAAGGCACCATCTGAATATTGGCAGTAGGCAGAATATTTCTTTTTTTTATTTTTTCTACACTGAATAAATTTTGAAAAAATTCAAGGAAAACTTTCAGTTCACTGCGGAGAATCAGACCAGGAAACCAGATCCACAGTAGTCCTGCCGAGTGCTCCATTCACTCAGATTAAAACCAGTTTTTCTTCAAAAGAATGAATATTAAATCATTTATTAAAATATAATTGCTTCAGCAAAAATGACTGAAAGGGGCAGTATCTAGTCTTGTTTTGTCAGCTGCTTGGAGGTGGGAGAACTGCAGGTCTTGAGAGTGAATCATCAAAATTTGAGAACAGTCTTAATAGTAGATTGTTGGCAGTTATAGCTCAAGTGTCTCACGCTTTGATTTGTTATTAGAAATATTAAATTTTCAACCATGGCAATCCTTTCCTGAGGACGCTTCCATTGAAATAGTCACAGTCCTACACAGGATTTTACTTGAATCAAATCAGCATTTTATGACAAAAAGGACTCTGTCAGGAAATGCTAACCCATTTTAACTATTTAATTTAGGATTGATATTAAAGCCTTTTCTGCCCAGAGGAACCTGCTAGAAAATAAACTTCTAATAGAAATCAGGTGAATCCAGAAGGCTATAAAATCCAGAAACCTATAAAAGGTATTTTCAGAAAGAACCCTGTATTTCCATTATACTGCGCTGAAACTATTTTGTACCAAAGATAAGACTCTTAAGCAAACCAAATAATAACAAAGTAACTTTAAAACTTTACTAGATTTGCCTGGGAGATTTCTAAAGTCACCCATTCTATCTTTCTCTAGGACTCTGTTAGTTCACTCCCTCATACCTGAGCAGTCTGGGGCCACAGAGCTCCTATGTTTATGCTCTTCAGAAATGATTTTATGGAGCTGGTATGAAGTCATTGGCTTTTCAGAGCTGAGTTTGGTCCTGACAGGGTAAATAGCTACTCCTTGTTTCAGCATGATATTTCTGTCCTATGTAAAAGTCACAGTCTAGAATTTACTGCAGAACAGAAATGACAGTTTTCATAAAACCTTTGAAAATAAATCAAGGTCATGACAGTGTTGGTGATTGTGTGCAAAACATCAGTAAAGATGCTGTTTAATGTAGCTTTGCTCTCAAGCATAAAGCAGTATTACTTTACATGAACATTAGAAAAGAGAAAACTTCTGCTCATCACTTCTCCCTCCCTATGCAGATACTTGTGCAACCGTGAGGCTTATGGCAGATATTGTACAATGGGCATGTCCCACATGTATCAACCAATCACTGCCTGCATTGTGGTTCAGGGGCTGTCAGAGATAATTCGTTTTAACCATCATGACAGAACTGGAATTCAGCCCAGATTCTGGAGAAAGCTTTGAGTTTATCATATAGTCTATAAATAATTTGTTCAAACCCTGCCACATCATCCATGCACAATAGGACGTGGGAGAGCTTCTCTTTGTCCCCTATGTAGCAACGATTTCTTACACAATGCACCAATTGTGCAGCATTTGGGGAGTGCTCTCAGGAGATGTCACCTATTGTGCTTAAATACGAAAGATAACATCCTGGAATTGCCCATGCTTTTTCTACAATGACCTCTCTACTCTCATGTCCCACTTTTCCAGGCAAAGTGGCCTTATACTTCTCAGCAATCCCAAATGTAAAGTAGTGTAAAGACTTTCTACTGCAGAATACTGTACTGAATACTGAATGCTCTCACTAGGGTCAAACACTGTTTCCTACTGAAGCTCTGCTGCCTAGCGAATTACTTAAAGGAAAAATTACTGTGAAGTCCTTATATGTAAACCCAATTCTTCCACTATTTCACTGTGTAGGTTTCAGTAAGCAACTTATTTCATGTTTTCACTGTGCTGTCTGTTAGATAGAGTTGACAGTACTTGCCTGTCTTAAAGACATATGATGAGGTTAATTAGCTGATGTTTGTGCTGTGTCTTGACAAAATAAAAGTGCTTTTTACAGCCTAAGTGTTATTATTAGAGTGTGCTGAAACTTTTGCATAAAAGCCATTTTCATTGAAAAATACAGTTTTGCTGAAAGAAACATTATCCCTGTAAAGTGGTTGTCTTTCTTCTAGAGGATGTAACAAAACAGAAGAAAGTAGTCCCTTCCCTGTGCAAGTAAGAAAAAAAAAAAAAAGGGACAAATTCAGTGGTATGAACTATAAAACAGCTTTTGTCCCTATAGATTCTGCCTATCTTCTCCCTGGCTGACACAGGGATTTGATCCTGCATCACAACTATAACCACCCTCATCAAAAGCAGTTCCACAGACAAGCATCAGAGCTGTCCAGTGGGGGGAATATGCCAGAGCAAAGCATCAATTACTTGCATAAATGGGATGGAAGATTAAAGTTTGCCTTTCCCAACTCTATGTATGACTAAAGATACTTGAAGAAAGGGCTGGAGAAATTGTTTTCTATTTGTTACATAACAGTATTTAAAAGTCTGAGAAGCCTTAGTGAGATAAACAGTGTATCTCCAAATATGTGGCAATTTGTTACAGGAATTCCCTGTAACATAAAATTTTTGATTTTCTGATGTAGCTTTAGCTCATAAATTTCTTGTCCTAATATGGAAATGGAAGAAAAATCAAAGCAAGTTATAAATGGATTTCCTACTGATACAAAGTCCGCTAAAAGTTTGCCTTTGGCAGCCTTGAGTGGCTAATAATAGAAATGAGCTACTTCTCCCATTTATTTTTCAAACCTAGAGGCAAAAGTTGGATTCCCTTATGCTCCTTCTACCCTCACACTTTCTATTTTTATCTATTTCAAGGCGACTGTAGGGGAATGATAATTTTTAATGTGACAGGGCAACTGTAAAGTCTTTTGACCAATGAACACTTTGACTTCTGCTTAATATTTTTACTTTTATTCTGGCTTCCTATAGCTCTAATAGTGATAAAAGGGGGATGGGAGGCTACTTTTTTCATTTTGTGTTTTGATTTTTAGTGAAAATTTTTCACTGGAATATAAGTAGGAACAAGAACAAAGTAAATTTAAAACTTTAGGAATCTTTCTCTTCTTCCCAAACAGCTCTAAATCAGCTTTTCTGGCATATAAACTTTCAAATGAAAGAAGAATCTGTTTTCAGCAAGGGCTTATTTCCAGGTTTTCTTCTCCATAACAAATACATTTTCCAGTAGATAAAGGCAACAAATCAATCATAGACATCTTTATAGCAATCTTTATGGATTTAAAAAACTTGTATTTCCCTCCAGCCTCAGAATTCTTCTGCTTCAAGTCAAACACACACATCCTTTCTGTTCCTTTCTCACAGGCTATGGCAGCTGAACTGCTTATAAGATTTTTTCAGTCTCCTCAAAAATTCTTCCAGTATGTCTACAGCTTTTGTAATAACAATGCCCCAAAGAGAGCATCATATCCTTGCTGAACCCTCCACAGTAGTGTCAGGAGTCCATTAATTATTTTTCATTCATGCATCTCAAAATGATGATTCCTTTCTCTACCACCGGATTGTTTCATTGACTACCATTCAGGATTCATTATAAGCCCTGTCTTATTCTTTTCTGTCTAAACAGGATTTCTCCATTTCTACTCATATATTGATACTTCTTGAATATTGAGTGCTTGTTTTAGTTGAAATTTTATGCTAATTTTAAGTGAATGTCTCCAGTGTTGACAACCTCTTGCAAATTATCATTCACCTTCAATTTTGTAATCATGATGTCTGTTCAGTCAAGCAACTTAATAAAAATATGGAATTCAGATTTAAACACAACCTTTCAACTTACAGGTAACAAGCCTTCCCAGCTGGATCATAAAGCACCTATGATAACTCTGATATTGGCAACTGTTTTTAAACTTTTCTGTGTCCATCTGATAAGCCACATCATTTGGAACACATTGTCTAGAATTTTGCCATAAAGATGGCATTTTGAATTTTTTTGTTTGTTTTGTTGTTTTTTGTTTGGTTTTTGTTTTTTTTTTTTTTTTTTTAAAACATGACTTCTACACTTTCTTATGTGAAAAATTCATCCATTATTTTCATTGTTCAAAATCTGTTTGAGATTTTCTTGGGACTTAATTTCTAAGAAGATTCTGTAATTCAGCTTTAGGATAAAGGTAACATTTTTTGCAGCTTCTAATATGACTAATACCCCTATACTCTGAGGTCAAGAGGTTGAGAAATTGGGGGTTTGGAAGAGACTTTGAGACAAATCTTGTTATTTGTCAGTCTCAGAGACTTTGCTTCCACTGACTTTTAGGAATTGTCTTACAGCTATATTTAAGACCCCTAAAAATGGCTACAGGTAAATTATTTTGTTTTGGAGAAGGAGAAACCATATTAAAGCATTCTTTTCAAATATCCCTTAGACTAAGCATTAATTCTTTACTGCTCTTCACCTTTTGCAGTCCTCTGCATCTTTGCAAACTCTATGTGCCTCTTCTAATCCAGCAATGCTTCTCTTTCAGCTTGTACCCACTATGACAAATCCTTTGCTGGGAAGATTGATAATGCTTTATTGCCTTCAGAAGAAGAAAGAAGAAAATGTCTGTTTTAAACTGGCTGAGGGTGCCCGAACCATTTCCTTTAAGTTTTGAAAAACAGCACCTACATTCCCCTTGCTGGGGCCAGAATCCATCCACATTATTGTGCAATCTGTTCAGTACTGAAAGCAAAGTACTGAGTAATTTCTGATCATGGTTTTGCACAAAGGGAGCAAAGGAGAACACTACCTTTTTCAGTTCTAATTGCAGTGTAGATCACCTGGTTTACTGCCTCTAGCTGAATCTCCTAATTACCAAAATGTTTTAATCATTATGTACTTTTGAAGTGAAGGTAATATTGTGACAGCTGTTTCCAATACAATGAACAGCAGCTGAACTGAATAACCACTGCATGGAGCTAATCCCTTCAAGAACTTTACATCTTTCATCATTCAGCTCCGTCCTTTTATATCTTGACTAGCTCAGGAAATTTTTCCTTTCTGCCAACTGCTGTTCTTCAGTTCCAGGACACAACTGCTGTTGGGATTTGCAGACAGGTATGGTCACCTTCATGCTACTGACTGACTCATTAGTACTGCCTTCTTGGACTCCTGGTGGGGGAATGCAGGGAGGTGAAGCCTGAGATTTTACATGCTGGAGGGAAAAGTGCTGCTTCTGTTACCCAGTGTGGATCTTGGTTATCTTGGAAAGCTGTGTTAAAACTTGCAGGCAAGTAAAGGAAAGGTGTTCCTCTAAAGAGAGACTGAGCTTGTGGCTGCACTTGTAAACACTGCTTTAAATATTGATAGCGTTCAGTGCAACAGCTGTGGACACCTTAGGTCTTTTATAGCTTAAAGAAAACTACAAAGGACTGGACTGTGTCCTCTTGTGCCAAAATCTGCTATGTGATATGTCTGTTGTTACCACTACTGCAATTGCTGATGGTATCAATATCTATGTATTTTTATGTAAACATCTCTCATGATCAGAAAGGAAGGAAAGTGTGAGAGCTGTTATTTCAGAGCTGGTCATAGTGTTCAATTTGTGTGGATGAGGTAAAGGCCATTTGATTCTTCCGTTAAATAGAAACTGAGGAATTTTTTTAATTGGCAAAACCGTGTTTCTGGTACAAATTGGGTGGTGAGTAATGTACAGCTTGATACAGCAAAGGGATTGCACAGGCTGTGTACTGGGTATGCTTAACCCTACACATGTAAATAGAACTACTGAAGCCAATCCTGAGATTGACCTATCTACCATGTAGGTATTCAGGGATTTGTTTCATTTTTCAGAAATGGTTATAGAAAGGAATAGTGGAAGCTGCTTAGTCACTTACTTTATATCTATGACTTAAGTCTGCATGTGCAGCATCTTCTCAAGATTCCTTATTCTGATTGCCTGATGTGAAATTGCTCCTTTTTTTTCCTCTGTAGTCTGAGAACAGTGGATATAGTGCACAGACTAACACTCTAACTACCACTGACATTGTCTGAAACATATTTTATGCTTGTACTTGAGGTAGAAGCCCACAGTCAAATCAGCTAATCTGGAAGATTGTTCCTGAGTAGATTTTTACCAGACAGTGTCTTACAAAGATGTCACTGAAAGGCCAAATACCAAATAATTCTCTAAACCTGTCACTGCATATCTTTTTCTTCTACAAGGCGCTTGTTCTGATCTAAAGGCTGAACAGTAATATTGGTTTGGTTGTCATTAAAGTAAAAAAAAAAATGTGTTAAACATTATCTTTGTATTTCCTTGTTGGGGGAGTACACTATCTCCAAGTAGACCAAAAGGAAAGAAGCACGCTGATTTCACCTTTACCCTACTTGGAACAGGAAAATACCCTTGGCATATCCATGGCAAAGGGAAGATGGCTTTCCCAAACTTCTGTGCAGCAAAGAGCTCATCTTGTGCCTGTGTCTTTTACATGATAAAAACAAAATTATGGTTGGAGCTTGATCTTTCCAGTAAACTGGAGTAAGCAATGAAGAAAAGTAGCAAATTTTGAGAAAGGAAATAGCTTTACTTTTAGAGAGTAAGTTGAATTACTTCATATTTGCAATGGGCTAAGACTGTGGGCATTCAGGACCTGTGTTTTGGCTGACACAGGGTAATTCATTAACCCACTGTAATTCAGCAGCATATGGGGATGAAAGGGAAAGGAGCTGGCACACTGGGAGCACATGGAAGTCACAGAAATTTGAGCTGAGCTGAAAGTTGGTGCTGTTGAAATCAATAATAAAAATCCCAGTGTTCTACTTGGAGCCAGGATTTCCTTCTGGATATTCAAAATCAAAAACCTGTGAGGCAAGATAGACTTAATGTTAATGTTCACACTTTTACAGTGTTTACCTTATGAAAAGTTTGCACTTGACTGGATGTGTTGGCATGCTGTATTCCTCCTGACACTGGCCACTGCCCAGGCCCCACTTCTGAGTGCATCACCTAAAAACTGTAAGACCTGTCTTTACACTATCCTGACATCTCTACATTTTACTGACATTTGCTAAGCCCCACAAAGTATCTCCGAGAGCATTAGGGCTTTGGATTTTCTCTTTAGAAGCTGGATAAGGTGAGAAACATAAATGTCCTGATCCAGACAGAAAATGAGTTATCTGCCTAGGGTAGAAATCAGGTCTGGGAAGTCTTATTGCCCCCCATCCCCGACTCAATCTCACTATGTTTACATATAGTGAAAATAAGAAGTGACCTTTGAAGCCATCTATGGAATTTTTTTCATTTGCACTATATTTGTCAGCTGGCAATTTAAACAAGAAAGCTCTTGCTGAGAAGGTTATTAGACTATTAGGGAATAGGTCAGACAGTATATTTTGTCAGGGAATATATTTAGAGACTTTTTTTAATTATTATTTTTGCAGCAGATTATATTCCCAGACACTCATTTTTCCTTCCTCTACCAGATACCTACCAGCTTCTGACCCAGATGCAGCATTGCAGACCCCCAAGGGTAGATACAGAAAACTGTTTCTGAACCAGTTCATTTTGTAGCTGCTTGAAAAATGTGCAATAGCTATCCAAGCAAATCAGTGCCTGCTATCTACTGCTTGCTAAATGAAGCACAACTACAGGTGTAAACCCCTTGAAATGTCAGTGCAGAATTTCACTGACAAGGTGGAGTGGTTTTCCAATGGGTCCATCTATGTGTTTTCTCAGAACTGCTTTGATAGGACCATTTTTTGGAAAAATTACTTTCTCAAAACCAATTGTAAGCAGGACACTGTTGACTGGCTTTTTCAAAATAGCATTTAGTGCTGAAGTTCTGGAAAAATAATCTATGTACCTTTGTTAAATTCACACTGCTCCTTACAAGAACACAATACTAACAGTCTGTTAAGCGATCTCTTACTACAGTGAAATCTACACTTACTGTTTAATTCATTCATCCTAGAGCACATTGCAAAGGATTGTGTCCAGACAGTTCTTGAGTCTCAGTGAAGAAGATTCAACGACCTCCCTGGGCAATCTGTTCCATTTTTTTTGTTTTCTGTTGTTGTTTTAGAATATGGCATTAGATTTCAATCAGTGACATGGAAAATGCCTAAACAGACAACCTGTGAACCCCAGAAGGCAGGTTATGGTAGAGATAGAATTTACTGGCAGCAACAAATTGTAGGGAACTGAAGACCTCATTTTCCCACAGGTGCTCACACTCTGACTCTTGACTTCACTTAGACTATTGTTATTCAGGAAGGGTGTATTTAACTGTGTATATAGATCCATATGCTTGACTAGTGTAAATTGCAGTAATTCCATTGGCTTCCACCGTCTGAGAATTTTATCTTTATATTTTAGTAACAATTCACATAAAATTCTGACTATTTTAAAGAAGCTAGGTGTACTGGTTATTGGTTTATGATTCCCTCTCCCATCATTGCTAACTGTCCAACCACAGTAATTATGTATAAATAGACTTGCCATTCTAATTAATACCTGTCTTTTGAAATTAATTCACAGGTATGATCACAATCCTTTCTTGATGTTGCAGCTAATAATTATCACCAGGAAGTAATGAGTGTATGAGAAGAGGTGATTAGAAGGGGTAGAATTTTTGAAGCTTTTTACACTTTGTATGTTGATTCATTGTTTAAAATATAAAGATGAATCTACAATGAGGAGAGCATTTTAGCTTATTAGGAGTACACACATGTTCCTAGCAGTAGCTCTTTAAGCATATGAAAAGCTGTTTGCTGTGAATGTATGAACTGTCCCAGCTACAAAAATGAGAACTGGTCCACTGAAGGGCACTCTTTGGGTGGAAGTCCACAAATCATAACCACTTGTTTGTATATCCCATTGCACTAAAAAAAAATACACACAGATATTAATTGCTTATGAAAGAATATGGATGATTCTCCTTTTTCTTGAATGCTTTTTGGTGTGGTTTCTATTTTAAAGTAACAATCCAACTACATATTTTCCTTTAAGACAAAAAACTAGATTATTTTGTGAAAGATGAAAGCAAATGCTTCTAATGGTATAATACAGATCACTGTTGCATTCAATTCTTTGCTTTTGCTCGTTAGTCCTGGAAACTTGGAGTGAAAAATCAAATTTTCAACAGCTCTCTGTAGCAAATATAAGCATAAGAAAATGCTCTGCAAGCAAATTCTGATTAACAAATTACTGCCACTTCTTCCCTATTCCTCACATGGGCATCTTCAGCACAGATTGCATGGAGGGCAGATAAAACAGCTGCAGAAGAAAAATGACATTCCTTCCAAAGAGCCCAAATGCTGAAGTGCAGCCACTTTAATCCTAGGTGAAAATATGGCTCCAATAGAATGTGACCAGCATCGTTTCCACAGGGTATGGTTTACTGCTGTTGACTTTCCGTTTTTCATGTCAGCTTCAGTGTGCAAGTATATCCACACTTGTTTATTGGGGTTTTTTACCCTCCTCTGTTATACAACAGAAAGGCAAGATGTACTCTCTGCTGACAGTTGCTCTGAGACCTGCACTTACATATTGTTGTAGTTACAGCAAAATCAAAGCTGGAGTGCAATATCTGCTGCTTTTTTGCAGATGGAAAAACTGGCTTTAAAAAAAAAAATGTAAAGAACAAACCAAATCTGAGTCTGATGTTGTGGAAAGCTAAAATACACAAAATCTAAATTTTGCTAAACCTGACTAAAAATAAATTTCAAATTATATTTTGACTAACAAAAAACATTTGTTTGTGTTTATGTGCTAAGAATAATTCTTCTTTGAGCATTTGTACTGGTTGTTTTTCTTCATCTTACTGGTTCCTGATGGAGGAATGCAGGGACTTGTAATTCTCTCTGGAAAAACTATAAATTAAAAAGTTAGTTTAAATAAATTTTTATAACCATCTTGTCTTCTGCAAACCTTTTGCCAAGTTTTGCTTATTCACAAGGTTTGGGCAAACAGACTCATGCTTTTCATCAGTAATCAGAACCAGGCATTCACGCCTTCTTGCAACTTGGGCTACAATCACTTCAGAAGCTAAGAATGAGATTTAGGTGCCTGAGTAGAACCTCTGGGCTCCAGCTACCATCCTAGAAAGGACAGTCTCACAGAGGTTTTGTGTTGTGACAGTCAGCCTTGTGAACATGCCTCCAAACAGCATGACATGTCCAAGATGGCATGAAGGCCTGTGTCTGGCCACCAGGATTGTTCTCAAGGAGTCTAGACATCCACTGTCACTAATACCCACTTCGAGGAAGGGGTTGTGATATTGCATTTTTAATTTCTTTTCAGTGTTAGTTTTTTAGTGGTTTTAGTGTTCTCTATGGTTGTTCAATCTATCTATCAGAGTCCAGATGCTTTTATGACATTTGTTCTTGACCTGTAGAATTTTTACTTCAGTCCTGGCCTCAAATAGATTTCTGTAGAAAGTCTCTCTGGATTTGTTGTTTGACTTGTACAAGCCTTTGTTGGTCACCTCTACACTTCAAACTTGCAGGAAAAAAACCTGCTTTCAATTGTTAGTTTTTGGTTTTATTTGTGTTGGATATAAAAAAAAAAAAATCAAAATCTGAAGTTTCATCCTTCAGCATTGGGCTGAATGTTCAAGCTCAGTAAATTTGGTCTTTTCTCCTTGCTAATTATGCACTCAGTGTTCAGCCCAGCACCACCTGACAAGCAGTCTTCAGTCTCTTATATAACTCCTGAAAACTTTAACTTCCATCAGGGCATTGACAAAACTGTGGTCTGAGAGCAGATTACTATCTGGGCATTCCTAAATTCCAACCCAGTGGTGACATTGACTCCCTCTGTGACCTTGGAGAAGTCACTTGGATCAAAATGCCCTTGGATTCACAGGCATTTTGGTTGTAGGAAACAAGGCTAATGGCACACATGTATCTGTCAAGAGCGAGTGGTGTGGAGAAAATGAGCCATAACTTACTGTGACAAGGCACAGGGTTTTGTTTAAAGGAGAAGTGAAAGGTACCTTTGAGCCCGGTAGGAATTTCAGGCACAGTCTAGACTGCAGGCAAGTTTGAAAGTTCAGGTACAACTGTACTTGCAGAGTAATTACCAAGTAGATTTCTACAGAAATCTCTCCTGAACCTAATACCGATCCCTATATTTATTTATATGCAGAGTGAGGGCATACAGCATATGAATTGGAGGAGGACAGCAAATTAGGAAGACATGTGAGCACAGAGAGCATAGGGGCAAAATTCAGAATATTTTTGGCTAATTGGTAGAAAAATTTCATGGTTTATCAGGGGCGAATACAGTCACCTGCACTTAGGAGTAATTGTCTGCCAAACACAGAATGGGGCATGAGTGGCTGGAAAATCATGTTTTATTAACCTGGGATATGGACAGGAACTCAACCTTAAATCTAGTCAACAATGTTGCAAAAAGGGCAAGTACCATAAGAAAATATGTAAACACAGAATACGGGCTACAAGCCATCTGAGATACTCCTTCTTTTTGTGCTTAATTGAGGCATCAGTTAGTTCACTGTATTCATTTTCAGGCACAGAACATGTAAAAAATATTTATGGGAATTCTCAGAGCCTGAATAGCATTGTTATTCTAATTGAAGTGACAGAGTATAATGGATAAATTCTCAAGGAATTTCAGTTTCATCTCCTAGTGGCTAATTCATATGCTTTCAACAATTAGCATATCTTGGGAGAGGTACTGTGAATTCTCTGAATCTCTCTGCTCTCCATAATAGGTTCTTTGGATTTTCCCAAAATATATAATTGATTAAGTTGGGGAAAAGGGAAAAATCCACTTAAGGAACACTCACAATCCTTTTTCAGCAGAAGTACAACTGCTTTTCAAGAGAGGAAGGGGAAGTAATGATTTAATTTTTCAACATTATCTTTTGATATGTATATTACATCTCGTATCTAGAATTAATTGGTTTAAAGTGTGATTTGGTCTCTGGCACCACAGGGTCTCTGTTTTTGTTATCTCTCTTTAGTTCTAAGAGCAATTTTTAAGGGGAATGAACAAATAAATAACTAAAGAAATCTACCTGTCAGTCATTAGAATTAATCTTCAGTCAAGATTGGCTCTTTTATTTCTTTCTGGCACATTATTACTGTTATCACTATAATTGTCATTCTTCATGCTTCTTATTTTACTTCTTAATTGCCCTGAAAGGTGTTCAGAGTTTTGCAAGAAATCCTTTTCTTTTGCCATATCTCATCATGTACAGTTATTATCTTGACCTCTGGGTGTTGCATAGCAAATGAAGTTAAGATGTAACCTCAGGAAAACCTTATGATAATGTCATAAGAACCATGCAGCACTAGCAGATATCTAGCAGAAACGGAAGAATCAGCTTCCATGACCAAACAAATAGGCAAGATGGCTTTAGAAAGTGTAGAGAAATCTTGGAGAAAGGGTAGCATTAGTATTTGTATTACCTTTGCTGTTATCAGGGGGCTTATACTTCCAGTGAAGACCAAACTTCCTCATAGTCACAAGGTCCTTGTGTGACTTGTGTACAAGGAGCAACAACTGAAGGAGGCAGAGAAAGGGTGACCACACGGTGAGTCTCTGTCATTTCCCATGGCACTTCACTGATAACCCCCCCAATGTTGGACACTGGGAAAACACTGATAAAGCTGGGTCTGGCCAAGTATTAGACATTTTCAGTGTGTCACTGGCCAACTCCGTTTTGTGAGGTTGCAGAACTAAACAGTGCAAAAGAGCAGAAATTTTTGCAACAATATATGAGTAAAAATTAAAGGATATTCAGATGATTACTTTTCATGTGATGCTTAATTAGCTGCGAGGAACTGCTTGAAAGCCCTATTGTACTTCTTCAGATCAAAATCCCCTGAAACTGAGAAAATTTGCAATTTCTTGTGGATCCTCTGAACCATGTGTTTAAGACACTTACTCTAGACCTTATTCAAAGTAGAATATTACAAAATATTTTGATTCTCTGAGAGAGTAGACAGGGCTACAGTACAACTGCATTTTCAGCTCTCCTGGTAAAATCAGAACTCCTTTTTCATTACTGGAATTATAAATTGCTTCTTTTATGCAACAAAATAAATCAAGCTCAATACATGATTAAAAGTATTAGTAGGTCTCTGATAAAATTGATAGAGGAATTTCTAGATGAAAGATGAATCAAAAGTTTGTGCTGAGTATTGAGGAAGAGCTTAAGAACGTTACCTCCCAGACAGTGGTTGTGAAGCTCTTCTGAGCTGTCACTACCAACAATTTGAGAACAAAGGTTTTAATCTACAATTCCTTTTGAACTGAAAATTTACAAAGAACAAGAACTTCTGTTAGTGCTACCAGGGATGAAACCAGAATAGCGCTAAGTCAGTGCACCTTGTGATTTCTAGTGCTATCATTTTTAGTCTTGGCTGATACCATCCTGGAGTCAGATGAAAGTGCCTGTGCCTGTGTCTGGTGCTGACAGTGCAGTGCAGTGATGGGTGTGGTAGGGGTAGCTGCTGCACTGTAGGAAGACAAGTTGTACAGAGGACTTATTAAATTAAGGATCTGTTTGGTTGCCCATGTGGAAATTAAAGATCCCATGGCAAGTATTAAAAAGAGTGGAAGATAAACCAAAGCAATGATTTGCCTTCAGAGCCATTGACCTATTCAAGCATCAAACTCATTACTTTATAAAGCTTGTGGGAATACTTGCATAGCGTATGAAATGCACTAATCCATCCATTTCTTCTTTTTTTATTACCTGGAACTGTGTAGGTTACACAGTCTTTCAACTCCGTCACTTTGCTTAGCTTAATTTCTTTCCAAGCCTACTGGAGCCCTGCTAGCATTGCCAACTCAGAGTGACACTGGAGCACAGAGGAGTTTTTCAGGCTGAACCAACAGTTTTGCAGACATGCTGGTCTCATTTGTCTCCCTGTGTTTGTGATTGCAGAGCAGTGATATCTTCCATAACCACAGCCACACCCTGAAGATTGTCCTGTCCCACACCCTGCTCCACAGCTGAAGTGGTGGCAGGTGTCCCAGAGCCACTTAGGACTAGTTTCAACTGCAGGTGTTGAGTACAATCCAGGTGGCTTAATTTTCTAACAATTTAACTTCAGACCACCTAACCAAGAGAGGTTAGTCTCAAAACTGAAATAAGATGATCTTGACCTTCCCCTGCAAGAAAATAAGTTCTTTATTTTGTTATTCAATTCCTATTTTCAGGGGCAGGAAAGCTAGTCATTCTTCATTATTTTGTCTGCCACTTTTACATTTTTTTTTTCCATTTCTATTAAGATGATAGTGTTATCAAAGTACTATTTCCAGACTATCAAAATATTTCACTTTCACAATGAAAGGTTTCATATTGGATGGATATGGTGTATACAAAAGGTACATGAAGGAGCAACATACAAACTGATACAGCTGTGGTCATGGCAGAAATGAAGGTAGAAACGGATTACACCTTGGAAATGGGGGCAGGTTGCATCCTGTGGACCCTTGAAGGCTCCAGGAAGATGAGATAACCATTGAGGGACAGAGAAAGTGTGACAGCACACTTGCATTTTCTGGTGCAAGCATCAATGCATAAAGGCAGATGTGAACTATCTCAGAGCACAGGCTTACTTGGGGAAGCAAATGGCAGAGCAGACTGCGAAGGATCCTAAACTGACCCTCATAAAGTCCACTTGGATAAATTTTGTGAGTTACTTTCAAGTAGGAATCTACTGTGTATTTGGAATGCTAATGATTTTTTTTTTCTCCATCTCCTAAATTATGAAGATAACTTTTGAAAACTCTGGACAACTTTTAATTTTACCATGCACTCCCTGGTCTTTGACCTAGAGAGGAATATGTAGCCAGTCAAAGTTAGACAACACTAAAGCATATGACACTCTTCATAATAAAAAAGCATAGGAGTTGAATGAAAATATTCATATAAGTTGTCCTAGTTCAGTAGGTGGGACCAGTTATCACTGTGTGGGAGTGATTAAAGCTGTGTATTCTACCCCCATCTAT
>JAWWEW010000041.1:60275581-60352507 GCA_035583185.1 Anabacerthia variegaticeps | reverse complement strand
ACTGTAATTCTGACTTACAATATCTCTCGTGGTAGGTCCATTTCTCCTGCCAGTTTGCTTTTAAACCAGCACATAAGTTAATTCAACCAAGAAAAGCATAAAAGTGAGAAGACTTAAGGAATAAAATCATCAGTAACAGGGAAGCAGGTTACTTACTCTGTGGCAATGAAACTCTTTAGAAGACATAAAAAAATAATACATAAGATATAGGTAGAGTTTTCTTAGAATGAAGAGATAACAGTACTCTCTTCTAGGTCATATCTTTTTGAACATAAATCAGAAAACCTTCTTTGGCTGTAACTGAACTATAGTTATTTTCTGCAACTGACAATCTGTTCCTAATACTTTTTGAAGTGAGCTAAGTATAACTTATGAAACAAAATGCAATGATAGGTTGTATCTATGTACAGTTTTATGAGTTTGACATTTTGTAAAAGTTTCTTGTCTGAATGATGCAGCCAAAGGATTCCTAGCAATAACTGTGTCCTCAGGGTTGTCTAAATAGTTCCTATCACATAAGAAATGACATGAAACTGTTCAATGTATTGGACTGACCTGGGAAGACGCTATCCTAACCACTGACTTCATTGGAATTAGATGGGACTTCCACTGCTGAATGGAGTCACAGGCAACATTCAAGGAAACAAAGAGTGGTAGAAAGCCATGCCCTTTACACAAAAGCCAAGGTGTGTTGCAGAGAAATAAAGGCATTGTTAATATTTTTGCTCCATATGTACACTTACTGGAGAGACTGAAGGGTTGTGGCAGAAGTGACCTGTATTTTTGGTAAACTAGGAGAAGAAATTTCAGGAGACTTTTCTCTTTAAATATCTTGTGGTCCCAAAGAATTTTGACAAAGCTTGAATCCCACTACACTCTATATGAGCAGAATGCCTGCAGAGTAACTGTAGGGAGGCAGTTGCTGTTATACTTGTTAGAATTACTCGTGTTGTAGCATACTCACAGAAATAATAAGATTTCTTGATGTGTGTTTATTTCCCACTGGTACTGTATGTTCTGTTATGATAGCTTTGCAGTCACAGTGTGCTTGTTCTGGTTGAAGAAGCACATTCATTATAAGCTCTTCTTTTCAGATGCTTATAAATTTCTGGAGAAGACTAGTTCTTTGGCCTGGCCTTTCCTTTGTTCCTGGCAAACAAAAGGTGCTGGTTGTTTTCACTCTTTTTGTTTTGTATTTGTTATAACAGATTTGTTGGTTTTGGGTTAACAAGCAAATAAACCGCATCAAGTTGGCTATTACATATTCACATCATATTTTTACCCTTAGTTAATTCAAAATATACTGTACTTTAATACATTATGTTTTAAGTGATTTTTTTTTTTTTTAAATTGACACAAAGCTTGTAGTGATCAGAAAATTCTTGTACTAAAAGTCATATAAAATTCACAGAATTCAGCATTCAGGCAGTTTCAGTCTTCTTTCAAGTCATAAGCGTGACATTTCCGTTTTCACAGATAATAAATTTTGCTGAGTTAAATGAATTAAGAATTTGGCTTATACTCCCCATTAGATTTTTTTTCCTGAAATACTGAAGCAGACTTTTGAGGCTGAGTACAGCTCTCAAGATTTGGGTCTGTTGGCTGTTATTTGTCTTCATTTGCTACAGTGCTAAAATCCCAATTTCTAATATATACTGTGTATGCCTGCCACTGCTGACATGTCTGGAGCATCACTATCTAAAGCACAACAGCAGTTGTTTAAGAGGTGTCATTTAGTCTGTCCTAATATTAACCACCACACACAGCCATCGTTCCTCTGAAGCCCTGCTAGGATGTTTAGATGAAAGCGTGATTATCATAGCTTTCACTCCAATCAACTCTTTCATGCTTCATGGCTCTGCATTCTGCAGCACACCACAGTCTATATGTGTGTGCCTGCCTCAGGCCTGAGCTGCACATTCAGCAGCAAAAAGGAAGAAGAAAAAACCTGGCAGATTTATTTGGTTTACCATATCAATTCAAGGCTAATCTGCCAATTTTTCCATGCTGCTGCTGCAAACTGAGCAATGTTTATTAAAGTTGGTGGAATTAAGTAGATTGAAGACCAGCAGAGAATGCCAGACCAAACAAAACCTGTACCCAATTTTCACCCCAGAAAAGTAGGGAAGTATACAATTCAGATTGCCCCATCCATGAAATTTTAAAGAGAAAATTTAAATGCCTGGTACCTTGCACTTGCTCATGAGATCTTCGGGGAAAGATTTATATTCAAATATATACAGTCATGCCTTCTTAAAGACATTAGACATTTGTCTTTTAACATGGGTTCCTGAATTGCACTTCTATTTAAATGTGCTAGCTCTCTTGTTTCATGAAATGTGCTGAAGTATTAAATTTTCTTCATAAATTCAGGGGTATTTCTACAGCTGGCATGAGTTGTCATAGCTTTTCTGAAGTGAAAGAGACTATGATAATTTACAGCAGCTATTCTATAAATGTCAGTAGTACCATTCAAATCTATGATCCCTGGCCCAGATGTATAGTTACCTCGGGAACAATTACTCCATATTGTATATTTAGATTCTCATTGTTACATTTTTTTTCTGGTACTGAATCCCAGCAGTCATTCCCAGTGCAAAATCCCCAGCATGTAACATGATGGCAGACACATCCCACAGCATAGTTCATGAGCAACAAACTCGGGGGAAATTACAGTCATTTAGAAAAGGCAGAGAGGGTCTGGTGCATAAGGAGAGAATCTGCACGGTCATAGTAAGCAGATGTTCTCCAATTGACTTCAGTGGAACGTACTTCTTGTTGTGAAAGATCTGAAGGTCTAACGACATGATCAATGTAACTGTACAAAAGGAGGCAAAGACAAGTCAGAATAAAAACAGAGACTGATGAGCTGTAGGAAAATAATATCCTTGATGCAATAAACTCCACAAGGAAGGAATGAAGGGATGCTACTTGTTATTCCTTCCTGGCTTCTGACACCAGAGCTCAGATCCACAAATCTGGTTTGACCACAGTATTTGAAATGACAACAAGGCTGAATATTAATTTCAAAGAGTAACTACGAGAAAGCTTCTCCCACGTGTGAAGACCAGGAGTCTGAAAAAAGTGTGTGTATCTTTGTAATGTACATGGAGATTCACCTGCAGGGTTTTATCTAACAGAGAGACTGGCCGTAAAAAAAAATTGCAACATATGGCAATTTGTGGTGCAGAGCAATAATGAAAAGCCCACTGTTCCAGGGTGTGTGAATGGGAGTGATGAGTTTTGAGCTTGTTGTGCTCTTCAATTGACTAAACCTCTCTGTACTTTCCAGCCACATGACAGCATTCTGAATTTCATTGATCCACCTGTTCTCTATCAAAAAGTTCCACCATGAGATAGATATCTATTAAGTAATTGGGAGTTACTGATCTTGAATCTCCTGGAATTGGAAAGTATTCCCACAAAATTGTACACGTTTACTGTGTGGAGCTTTGTTTTTTCTGGATGGCAACTGCATCTTCGTGGTCTTACTGTATGAGTTATCTGGATCAAGGGTACCTCAAGTGTCCCACATATACTTCAGAAATATTTCATTATTCCAGTAAAGACAAAGCCTAAAAGCCTAAAGGAAGAATCACTTTGCCATAAAATAACAATTTTTTAACATGTTTCATTGTTAGAGAGTAGTTGCACCATTGCCCGGAGAGGCAGGGGACAAAGATGGTGAAGCTGGCATAATCAAACCCTATCCTAAACTTCAGCCTTATATATCCCCAGAGTATAATCTGTGAGTTTCACAGTTTGCTTGTGAGTTGGGTTTTTTTTTTTGTGGTTTTTTTTTTTAATTGGTTTTGGGTTTTTTTGGGTGTTTTTTTTTTGTGTTTTGGGTTTTTGTGGTTTTGGTTTTTGGGTTTTTTTGGGTTTTTTTTTGTTTTTGGGTTTTTGTGGTTTGGTTTTTGGGTTTTTTTGGTTGGTTGTGGGGTTTTGTTAGGTTTGTTTGTGTTGTTTGTGCTTTTTCCAGTATTATTAAATTTAATTTAAACTGTTAATTGTTCATTTCTATCAAATATATTGGAGTACCTTCACTTCCCGAGGTACAACTATTCAAGTATCAGAGTAAGTTATCTTAAAAATAGGGTCTTCTAGAGATGGGAAAGTATTATTGGCACCTGAGTTTTGAGGTTTTCTATCCTCGTTTTAAATGTGGTGGAAATTAGATGTAACTGATCAGTACTTTGGTGCCACTTTAGGTGGTATATCAGTTCTCCAGTCCTTGTCTCAGTTTTAACACAGATTTTCAGACGAATGTGGATATCATCACTAAACTCACAGCATCAGGGTTTCTTGTAGGTAGTGTAGAAGTGATTATAGTTCATTGCCAACTTCTGATTAGGGTGAGTTATGCTTGTAAAGCATTATAATCAAATGAGCTATATGTGCTAAGGTAATGTTCCTTGACTGTGGATCCCCGCAGGAAGTAGAGGAGTATAATAAAAACCTTGCCTATTTCCCCAGCAGTAACTTTCGCTGCTGAAGCAGACAGCTGAGAAATGGACTTTGTCCTCTCTCCAGGTCCCATTTGATTCTAGAGGTCTGGGATTAAAAATCCAGTCTAGAAATGGAATTTGAAAAAAAACAAAAAAACAAACTGGGTCTCATGGACTGTGTGATTGTTTTTGATATGCCATTGTCAAACAATGCTGGGCCCCCAGCTCCCCAGAAGGACAGTGATAGGTGTGTGTCTGAGCTTGAAACTGTGGGTTTTGTTATTAAGGAAAACAGCCCATAACTTTTCCAACTACCCTATTTTTGAAGAGGTACTGAATAGGTCCTCCACATCTGTGATGATCATGCAAGAGAAGGAGGGACTGGCAGCACCAGGCAGTGATTTTCCATAATGGAAGTAAGTTGGATGCTTACAATTCCAAACTGATTATATTATACATCCTTTCTAAAAAAACCTCATTTACATAACTGAATCATGAAGCATCTTTGTGCTAAAGAGAGCTAATGTAAAAGACCAGCAGAGCTTAGCTTTGGCATAGTTAGCTTGCTTTTTCTTTCTCTCTCCTTTTTGAACATCTGGAATTAGCTATGGATGAGACTGACACTTCCCAAAATGCTCTTGGGAGGTTCAGTACAGGGAATACCATTCTTATTTTCCCTTTTTTGCCTGTCAGTGATTTTTTCCCCTCTTCATAGGCTCCTTTTCCACCCTTGCTTTCTCAAAACACCCCTCAAACATAAAAAGCCTTTGTATTATTCCCCTTGCTATGCAAGCAAGTATCTTGCTTGGTTGATCATTTAACTGCAGACTTCCTCTCACAACATATTTTTGGTTATTTATCCCCTCATAGCACTTCTCTGAGATTTTATGTATCTTTCCAAGCATGAAATAAGTACATGCATTTCCAGGAAATATATTTAACAAACCAGTGGGATAGATGTTCTCACCGGGGTTAACAGCTCTATTCTATTTTTGACTCACTATTTGAATTGTACCAGAGACAGTTTTCCTTGCCACCTTTTGATCTTCTTTTGTTGCTGTTGTTTTTTTATGGCAGAAACATATGAATTTTTAAACTAACTGAAAATAGTCTGATAATAGTAATTTTAACGCTAAATTCTAATCCCCTTGAATATATGGTTCCATACCCTTGTGTTAATAGAACAGTACTTGAATTTAGTGAGACTCAACATTTTTTTAAAAGTGCTTTTGTGACAAATGGGTCAATTAATTCCTCTCTCCCATGTAAGAAGATACGTATGGGAATTTTTCTTCAAAATGCATTCAAAACTTTTAAAGATGTTTTAAAATAAATTACGTATTAGGATTTTTCAACTCACTTGCCAAAAAAACCACAACAACCAATCAAAAAACCCAAAAAAAACAAAACCAAACCAAGAAACAAAAACTAAATTAAAAAAAAACCACAACCAAACGCAAATATGACAGAATGCATTATGAATGTCTCCTCCAGTACAAGAAAAGTAATGAAGGAGTTTCCAACTTAATATACTAATTGGAAATTTGCCTGCTGCAAATTTTAAATTATCCTTCTGGAAAATAAGGATCTATTCTTCAAATAACAAAAGCAGTAGAAAAGGGTTTTCTCATCAGAGAAGAATTTGAATGTTAGTCTGACACAAATTTTTACCTCCCATAAAGAGATCTATATTTGTGCTCCTGAGTGTCAAAATAAACAACTAAGTTACTGAGGAACAGTTGTCTTGACAAATCCATATGTAGTGCATGTACTCAAATGTAAGTGTAATCTGTGATAATTTAGCCTGTGTTGTTTATAACTTATAAGATACTGACAGTCGAATATTGTTTGAAGAGGTAGCAATTTTCTCATGTCCCTCACAAGTAGAAATCTGTGGCTTGACAACTTTTTTGGGAGCATGTAGGAGGATTGGGTTTCAACTCATCACCTGCATGAATTCTGTTTTTTTACTCTGGGCAGTTAAATTTCTGTAGTGTACAGAGATAAATGTAAAGCTTTTCTATCATGTAACTGGGCCAAAAAACCTGTCTATTGTCCTTATGCTTCTTAAACGAGTTTCCACTCAGTCATCAAGTCCATAATCCTGGAATGCGTCTTTTTTTTCAATATTTAAATATCTATTCTTTTTCAGTGTTTAAACATATACTTAATTTTCAACGTTAGCTTAAACCCTACTGCTGTCAACAGCACAAGATCATGTCATCAGTTGCTTTCCTGAATGACAGTTTTACCTCACTTGACTTTGTCGTCATAAACACTTTTCCTAACATGGGACAAATCTGCTGTTGGAGGTGTTCTTGGTCCTTATTGAGCCCAAACTACTAAGCAATGCAGGAACTAATTGATAATTAAAAGGATCTGATTCTTAGAAACTTTCAAAAAATTTTCCACATTAGAGAGGATTCTCAAAAAAATGAATAAACAAAAGCTTACAACTAACTTGAAACATTAGTGGACACATCAAAAGCGCATTTCCCAATGTTTGCCATATTATGTTCAGATGTACATAGTAGCCTATTAAATCACAGATATCTTTATTTGGAAAGGACCTCTAAGTTCATCAAGTCCAGCTACTACTCCAGCACTGCCAAATCCCTCACTAAACCAGGTCTTCAGGTACCACATCTACACGTATTTTAAATGTCTCTAGGGATGGTGACTCTGCCACTTTCCTGGAAAGCTTGTTCAAATTCTTTACAGCCCTTTTGATGAGGAAATTTTTCATAATATCCAATCTAACCTCCACTGGTGCAGTTTGAGGCCATTTCCTCTTGTCCTGTCTCCTACTGCTTGGGAGAAGAGACTGACCTGCACCTGGCTACAACCACTTTTCATGTAGATGTAAAGAGCAATAAGGTCACCCCTGAGCCTCCTTTTCTCCAGGCTAGACACGCCCAGCTCCCTTCAGCCTCTCCTTATCAGGCTTGTGCTCCAGAGCCTTCACCTGCTCTGTTCCCCTCTCTGGATACACTCTAGCACCTCAATGTCTTTCTTGTAGTGAGGGACTCAAAACTGAGCACACAAGGAATGGCCTCACCAATGCTAGGTACATGGGAATGATTACTTCCCTAGTCCTGCTGGGAACCAGGGATTGTATCCCACCAGAGGCTCAGTTAATTGTTTTTGGGCTTTCAATGACCTTTAGAGATCTTCAGCCAGACCTTAAATAGTGTAGACAGAAATCAACCTAGCTGTGTCATTTCACACCTCTCAGTTATCCAGCCCTCGGCAGCAATGCTGGTTTTAAAATGCATGCCTTTAAGTATATGGCTGTATTTTCTCATACACAAGTCTTTCTTTGGCCACTGCCAGGCAGCTTAGTGTGACCTCCTTTAAGTTTCTACAGCAGCACACCAATATTGTGTGGGGCACTACACAGCTCAGTAGGAAAAAGATGCAGCTCTTCACAAAGGGAACTCATATGTGCTGCACAGTTTGTTCTCTCTATTGACTTAATTTCTCCCAGGGCTTGCTGTGATGGCCAGAGCACATGCTGAATCAGGGCTGGCTGGGCTGTGCTAGCAAGGCTATCGTTAATTATTGTGCAAGTGTTTCTAGATTCCCTGTGCTCCTGGCTCCTGTCGATACTGTGAGGCATGTCCAAATATAGATAAATTGATTTCAGCCTTAAACCACAAGACAGAGATTGCTGTGAGCTTTGCATAAAAAGCACAAAATTGTTAGTTCTTTTACTCATCTTCTCTTTATTCTTCAATTCTGTTCAGGCTTCTTTTCAGCGTCCTTAACACATTGCTCCCTTTAATTCACTTCTGGGACCTTCTGGTTATTAATTTTGAGTTAATTTAATACAATAGTTTGAATTTGATTACCTGAGAGGCTATTACCTATGCGTGTCTCCATGGTAAAGAGCAGAAAAGTTCAAGTTTAAAATGGGTTTGAATGAAGCAATACTGAATTGCTTTGGATAAACTTGGACTCTTTCCTAAAACTTTTACTCATTGCTAGTACAAGATGCAGCCGACTTTAAAAAAAAAAAATCCTAATTTTATATATGCGTGCCCATGTTTGTGTATTAATTTGTATATGTAAATCACAAACTCATATCCTTCTCAGAAGGACAAAATCAATTCTCTTGGTATTTTCAGCTGAGATCAAAACCAGGACTGCCAAGCAACATCAGGCAGACTGGCGAGATTTCAGGTCAGTCTTTACACACCAGATTTATACGTTTGGGACATTTAATTAATTATATTTAAAGCACTACCTGTTGTTGAAGCTGTAGAGGGACACAAAAGTTTCCAATCTATTGAAATTCAATACTTCATATCAAGCTAGGAAGGTACATGTGAAGTGCAATTTTTGTTCCAAAGACACCATGCTTTATTGTCTGCAGAGATTTGGTCCTGATATAGCTAATGCCTGGCTGGATTTCAGTAGGAGCAGAAAAGAGTGATGTAGTTGATGCATTTTTGGAAAGACAGAAAAACTGAGTGAGAGTGGCATTCTGCATATTTCTGCAAGGGGGAAGGGAAAAGTTAAAAATAAACTTGGTCAAAGATCAAAACCACCAATATTTGCTTGTATTTTTTTTTTACAGTTACTCATCTCACAGATGCTCAGACCTCTGACTTCAATGGGACTTAACTTGGATTTAGTGAGGACAATGCCACTTATCTCTTTTGAAAATTACTTTAATCTGGGACTGGAAAAGTCTTTTTCAAAGCTCAATACTTCTCTCCCTGCCCACCCCCCCCACTACTATGAATGAAGATTTGCAAGATGGGCCCTCCTTTGTGACAATGTCAATGACGAAATGATCCTATTAAATGAAAACCCATGAAAAGTTACTTCAAAATGAGAGGTTATGTGACACATCACAAAGAGGTTACAAAGCACAAACAAAACTTGTCTGAACATAGCCAACCCCAGAAGATTAAAATAACTCAGCCTGACTTTGGTTCTCTCCTGTATAATACCCAGGACAGTCTAAGTGACACAGGCAGTTAACAAAGCTACTGAAGTCCCTATCCTCCACTAGAGATAGTGATTCACAGCAGGGAATTAGAAGTAAGACATAAAAATCATGGCATTTTCTTTCCTATTAAAAGAGAATACTTTTGTGTGTATGGCTGTCTTCTGATTTGTTTTGGTTTTTAGCTTTTAGAAGATACCCAACAAAGCACTCAGCTAATGTACAATTCAGTGGTTGATTTGTTTCTCCTGTCTATATATGTGTGTGTGTGTGTTATATATATATATATATATTTGCCTGTAATTTTTGCTCTCTGGGAACTATTTTTATTTCCTATTTATAGGGAATACTGTGTGTGACAAGAACCACTAACACTGAGTGCCCAAAGTCAGTGTCATTCCTCTAATAACTTCTCTCCCAAAAGGTATGAAACACTCACACAGCATATGCACAATGGTAGATTTGTAGTCATTATCTGTCAAATGTGTTTGTTAACAGCTAGATTCTGAGCAAGCAACCCAATGCATAGGAGTATAGTCTGGTTCAAGAAGTGCCAATGAATGTCATAAAAATGTTATCCTAGTTCATCTGAGAGAGGTTGTTTGGGTTTTCTTTTTAGTTTAATTTTCCATAATATCTTAAAGCCACCATTCTCACTTAGTTACTTATTTGGGAGCTTGCAAGATTTGGAGGCAGAATGCAGAGTATAAGATCAATATGTAGTTTTTCTAGCATAGCAGTGTTGCATTTCTGTAACTGATGGCATCACTGTGTTTGAGCCTCCGGTGGATGAAAATCACACTGTAGCCCAGTAAACAATTTTAGATTATACTCCACTGTAAAATCTGCCAGGGAATTAATTCCACAAGCAATCCACTAATGCCCAAAGAAAGCAAGTATGATCATATAAATACATATACAAAGGCTTACTGAAACTAGATAGGATTAATTCTATGCAGGCTATGAGATTAATTTCAAAGATAACAGTTTTTTTCTGGCAGAAAGGAGGGAGCTGCTTAGAGGGTTTTTTTGTAATACCTACATAAAAACTGAAGGTATTACCCTAGGTTTAAGCACATGAGAACAGGTTCAGAATCTGCAAATTTCACATCAGCTTTATCTGAGACCTAGATAATATGATATGTTTAAGGAAATTCAGATTAATTTTGTCCTAATATGAAAGAATTTCATGCCTATAAATAAGAATATGTCAGAGTTATATGACTTTCAGAGCAACTAGTAAGGTTTGAAGAAGTAACTCAGTACTAAGAGTTATCAGGTGTAAGAATTATCAGCCACTTTTCCTTTCAAGTCACCTGGTTTTTTTAATAGCACTGCCTGATATCACAAGACAGCTTTGGATTTAGTATTTAGAGACAAGTCTTGCACCATAATGAGATGTGAAAATTCTTACAAGGGATCCTTAATTACTCTTTTATAATAATCGTAACTGTCCACAAACTATAATTGCTCGCACAGACCTCTGATACCTGCAGTTATCTATGCACACAAGACAAGGCACATGAATACGAGCACTGTGCATGCAAGCAGCTGTATGTATACACACACTCACTAGAAACAGTGTGTGCAAATGCTTTATGACAAATAAGCACTTTAATAATGGGCTAACTTCTACAGGAAAGATTGAAAGTACTTTCATTTCTTTTGCAAACACGTATCTCAGAACAGAAAGTGAGAATTATTAACAATAATGGCAAGATTTGTGAGGCATGTACCTAAAGATATTTTATCACTATTTCCTGGTAAAATAGCACAGAGAATTCCAGTTTTGCAGCAAATGAGAGAGAAAAATATTAGGTCACTCTTTAATAACTGACAGCCTTCCTGTCTCAAGAAGAGTACAGAAAAATAATAGCCTGCAGAGAGACTCTATTCCTCGTAAATTATTCTTCTGCTGTTTTAATTTATAGTAAACAATAGAACTGAAACTCCTTGGAATTCATCTCTCTGCAGCTGAAAATGTCAGCTTTTTTACTAAACAAACTTAGCAGGTGGACCTAGCATAGAAAAACACTGCTGAATTTGAGGTATTAGATGGTAAAATAACATTTCTAAATATTCTGTGAAGTTGGTTATTTTGTCCTATTTTTGCAGCAATTTTCTTCAACTGAACTTAACAAAACATCTAATACAGGGTTTCTGGGGGCTGTCCTCTCTGTGTCAGGCACTGTGCCAATTCATATGAGAAAGAATACCTTCACTAAGATGCTTTCAGTCCCGGCTGGAATTTCTGAAAAGAATTAGCTTCCAATATCCCACAGCTATTCTGTAGCTTCTGTCATCTTTTTGTTTAAACCCCTTGGGAAAGTTCACCCCAGATTTTTAGCAAAGAGGGATAAAGAAGGTAAATACAACAGGTTGGGAATTGAGGCATAAAGGTACCTGATTAAGAGATTCTCTTAAATCCAGAAAGGACATTTAACTTCATGTCAGTGTGATATCCTTGTAGCTTAGGGAGATTTAAGATGCTGTATCCAAAAGCAGTTCTCTCTCCTCATTTTTAGATAATCCATCACAGCCTTATCTACTACTCTTTTTCTTTAGAGTGGTTTTGAAGCAAACTGCCTAGTTTGAATGAACCACATGCAGAAGGTCCACTTTAAGAGTCCACAAATTGCAGTCCACTCCCATGGGGACAGGAAGGTCTGAAACAGGACCTGGTCCTTTCGATAATATCTAACAATTTCTTCTATGGGGACCTTCAGTCCCAGGGGATCAGACTAAATCTAGTCTGAAGCAAAAGTATCAAACTGCAAAGAGTGGACATGTGGGTAGCTCAACAGGGGCTACGTTAGCCTCCTACTTTGATCCTATTGCACCAAGTGACTTCATAACAGAGACACAAACGTTGAACAAGGACATGCCTTGGTGCCCTGACTGAATTCTGGCCTGATCAGCCAAGTCCATCTTCCATCTGAAACCAGCATCTAGAATGATAATGATTCAATATGTCATTTAGCAGATTTCCACCATTAAGTAAACAAGTAGTCACTGATCAAATGACTTAAAATTATCTATGTGTTTTGTCAGCCTGAGGCCAAGTAAAGCTAGTAAGGCCTTTTGAAAATTTAGCTGTTTCCTTTGGTTGAGGAGCTGAACATTTTGGAAAAGTCTGACTTCCATTAACTTGATTGTTCTCATTAGGCTAATGTCCTTTGAGACCAGAGTTTGTTGCATAGCTGCAAAACCATTTCTTTTGTCATTGAACAAGTTCCTTCTCATCCCCTTTCCTGTTACAAATAACTGTGGCAGAGGCATTCCCTAATCAGAACATTTCCTTGCTGGGGAATGCAGGGACCATCCTGGCTGAATCTCATGTGAATTGTTTAAAATTAGCTGGAAAATTAGACAAGTCAAATTTCTGCTTTCCAGGATAAAATGTGAGGGAACATAAAGAGCACAAAGCAAGACAATGTATCTTACCTAATATATTTTGGTGATTATATTTCCTTCAATGATACAGTGTATTAAGCTAATACTTTGATAATAAATTGTTTATGAACCAAAGTTTCTTCTTTATATTTTTTTAATACTAACCAGAGCATCTTCGTGGCATTTGTGATACTATTAAGTGAGGATAGAGTTTTCTGAAACAAAATAATCATTCCTGATGTTTCATAGATAGTTTTGTGCATTTTTTTTTGTTTTGTTCTGTGTCCTAAACCAAATAGAAGTGTCTTTGGGCAGTAAGAGGACCATTAAATAAAAGTTATCAGTGTCTATTTCATCTTCTGGATCCCAAGTGCTTTATATTCAGGAGTTGCTTTACGACTGAAATGGACTGAGTCAGTTACAGAACACTGGGGAGCCAGAGACAGGGGCAAAGGATACTGAGTAGTTGTCACACATCTGTTGGAGAGGTCTCAATTAGGAGACTCCAAAATGTCTAGTCCAAATCCCCTTGGACTCTGTCCTGTATTTCAAACTTTTCTAAAAACACATAGAATAAGCTGAGCTGGAAGGTACCTCTGAGATTGTCAAGTCCAGCCCTTGATCCAACATATGCATATGCAGTATTTTTTCAGTACATCCAGGAAATCAGAAAAGTCTGCCTTATCTTTAACGAAAAGCATTTTCTGTGAACAGGTTTTCAGCTGTGTAACTTTGTAGCTAAATTCTCTGCTTTTTATTGCAGAGGTGGAGAGTTCAAAGCCCAAGGGGGTTTAGTTTATTAGCCATAGCTCATATTATAATGCAAATTCAAACACATAGCTACATATTCGACATGTAATTAGTTTTGGCATCCAAGAGTACTCACCACCTTCAACAAAAATATTTAATCTTTACTTAAGCATATATTAATTGTAGTTGTAAGTTCATGAAATTTGAAGAAAAAAAATAAATTGCTGCTTCATATCAGGCATATCTGTATCAAAAACAATCACAGAGGTCAACCAAAAAAACTGTCTGGGCACACACAAACAAGTACCTAACAGATCTTTTGTATTGCCAAGAAGGAAACAGGAACTTTCTCAATGTGAGGGAAAAACCCCAACCCTCTTCCTGTAATAACTTGTGCATGTCTCACTTGTCAGAGGACTAATACAAATCCCCCAGTGACATTGATGAAAAACTTCAAATGGCATTCAAAGGGCTTTAAATGAGGCCTTAAATCTCTTCAGTGTGAGCCACTGAATGTCTCCCATCAATCAGTTTGTGACTGTGAGCTTGTTTATCCCTTCCTGTTGTGTTGTGAACTACCAGCTTTAATGCTACTGAAGAAACTAATTAGCTGATCATTCTTTCCCCAGTCAGCATGACTGGAAACTGAGAGGGAATAGGTCTTTGGCCAGAAGAGATAAACAGAATTTGCCTAAATTTCTCCTGCAAAAGAGTAGTGTTTGTGTTTTCCTGTTTTTCTTTTTCCCCTACTCTTTGCAATAATTCACGTATTGCAAGAAAGAGGGGCAAAGGAGAAAATAATTTCACCATTCAGTATAGTGAATCTTGAGCGAATGAGCTCTAAAGTCAGGCCTGATGATGAGAAAAGTGGACGTGTTCCTGATCTAAGGTCAGTCCAGGCCCAAAGACCAGGTTGGCTGCAGTGACCAAGGCAGTGTTTCACTGGTTTTGCCCCATTTAACAGTACCTGCCATTCTCCTGAAGGACTGGGAGAAGATGTCTTTGTTCTACATCAGTCTCAACAGATTTTAGATCAGTTCATGCTGTGGAGCAGGTGTCCAGCATCCTTAGGAACCCATCAGGAATCATATAGTATTTACATCTGTTCTCACTTATGCCAGGCCTTATTTTCAAATTACAAATTCCCAGTGACACAAAGTAACCATGTACAATCCTAAAACAGGCAGCTTTATCTGACACACCTCAAAGAGACAGGTGATGCAGAGTGTCAGTTTATCTATATCCAATACTGCTATGTATGCCATAGCCACTTAGCAAGCTATTGCTGTTTTGAAAACTTATTGATTCCATCCCTCCTTCAAAGACACAGCAGAGAGATAATAAACCCCACAGATTCTTTGGGTTTTAAAGTCTCCAGCAAGTGAAATCCATAGAGGAACTCTCCCAGAAGAGAGAGTCTTACAACACAGAGCATCGTATCTTCAAAGTGGGGGTCTGAAGCTGTTCTTGGACTGAGGCATGGCAGAGAGAATAGATAAATAAAATAGGATTTGCGCTTTACCATTGTCATATCATTTTTATTCACTTCAATTCAGCTACAATATAAGAGCTTCTCCAAATTTGTATTTTGAAAGGCCTTTCCAAGGTTCTATCAAGTTTACAAGCACAGCGAAAGACTCATTTTTACAGGAAAATACCCAATTTCCTGCTGCACAACTTGCTGTGTGGGGACCCCACTCCTGAGCAGTGAAAGGCAGTTCACTGCACTGCTCTGTGCCTTGGCTTTCCCAGCCTCCACACATGGTAAGATGAGGAGAGTAAAGCTTGCTTCTTTTTCATGTTACTTTGAGATCTCCAGGTAACAAATGCTTTAAAATAGGTAGGATTTTCCAAGGGTCTTAGCAGTCACCCCTCCATCTTAGTGTTACAGTGAAAGTTGTAAAATAGCAAAATAAGCTGGGGGAGATAATTAATAAAAAGTTACTATTAATCTATTTTTATGCTCAAATGGGAGCTGATCTCTTAATAGTCTTTAGTCACAGTATTCTCTGTTTTTCCTTATGCCAGTGTTGTCTCTTGTAACCAGTTTTAAAAAAAACTTTAAATCATAGAATCATAGTACAAGCATGAGACCAACAACATCATTTATCCTCCCCAGATCACCCCATTCCTCCTTTAACTTCAGAGTCTGCATCTCCGATGACTGCCAGCTGACAGCCCTCTTAAACATGATGAAGGTGACCTTGGGTGAGTCACTTAACTTCTTTTTTCCATTTTAAAAACTGAAATAATATAATAATATCAATAATAAATTATGTACTTCACAGGGGCAGGTAACTTAATGTTTATGAAGTGCTTCAAGATGAGGTCTGAGATGAAAACACTACGCAAGTGCAAAGTATTGTTTGGGGTTTTATTTAATAGCTTGCAGCTGCATAATTGATGAAATATTCTAAACCTAGTCTACACATACTCACTTCTGCACTATAAACCTTGATTATCTTCATGCAAAAACAGCTGATACTTGACTTCTCTTGAAGGCATTTACTGCATCAGTGGTCTCTTTTTGTTACTATTACTATGTTCCAGTTGATGACCTACTCCTCCATTATCTTTTTTGGCTTTCAATTCAAATTATTTGCTCCAATCCCCAGTGAATGCCAACAAAAGATGAGTTTGGTATTAAATCACATTTTTAGGTGGCAGCTAATGAAATGTCCTTCTTCAATGATTAGAATTACTTGAGCCTAGAAAAATCATTTAGGCTTTCCTGAAATCTATGGGGTTATGCCAACACAAAGCAGCAGAAAGTCTAAGTATCTCCTCTTCTACCGTGGTGTCTGCAAGGGAAAGAGATGCAATGGCCCCATTTTAGCTGGGAAAGAGAGGATAAATGCAGTTTACAAGGTAAATAAGTCCCTGCAAAGTTCTTGAAACCTAAGTAGTGGAGAAGAATGACTAAAGGGGTAGGATCGTTAACAGCAGGTCACAATGGAGTCTTGGTCAGGTTCTTTAGGGGTTTTCTTGCCTTTTATTTGGCAAAGCTCAGTATCCTGACAGTGACAACTAACACCTAAGGACTGGTGAACCATTGGGCTTTATATCCCTTTTTGTCCTATAGGCAACGAAAAGTTTTTAATTGTTATTACATGCCTAAGAGTTTAATTTGTGAAACCACCTGCAGATTTATTGCATGCTTAACATTCTCACTTCCCAGAAATTTTTGGAGGATATTTACAGACATCTCTCAGGCCCTGATCTACAAACACCTGACATCCTGTATCCTTATTCCCTTTATGAACCAGAATTACTGGATTTCACCTGTATGGGGAAGATGGCAGGAATACTAAGGCAGGTAATGCCCAAGGCTTGACAGTACTTCATGAGTTTAGGAAAGGTTTCTGATAGGAAGAAAAGCTGTGGAATGATGAAATGCAGCAAACCCTGGACTTACACCATGTAAGCTGAATCCAGAACTGATCCTTGTCCTCTGTATGAATGTGCCAACCTGCTTGGAAACAGTGTGTGAATCTCTAATACAGAGCTCATAGATCAGCCATACAGACAACTTCACTGGGGATACTTACGCAGGGATTTTTCAAGGGAAATAAAGATATGGAGAAAGATAGAAAATTACAGACTAATCAAGGTTGTGAGGGAAAGCAAACTTGAATGCAGAGGGTGATAGAATAAAAGCTCTTGACCTTTCATCCAGTTTGCTTTTACACTGAAGAACTTTCAAAGAGATTTATCTTAAGACAGTAGCAAACACAAATCTGTGAAGAAACTCCTGAGCGGCAAACTGAGTTCCTGACCTATGTCTGGTGTCTTTGCTGGCTTATGGATTCCAGTTGCTCTGTATGAGCCTAGTGCCATACAAGAATGTCACAGAAATTACAGAGCAGAGCATTTTAATAGGAGACACTGTCAAGCATGCTGATGTTGGCCGAGTAATTCCTTCCAGCAGAAAGGAAGAGGGGAGACCGCTACTACAATGTAAAATCCCTTCTATGTCAGCGCACCTGTAAGAGAAGTCAGACTTTTCAGTAAAATGAGACATACTCTTTTCTTCCCAAGTGTAACAATGAGGTCTCACAATGGATAACAGTCTTCCTGAGTTTGCCCTGGACTGATGTGCCTCTGAGTGTCCTGTTCATTTAGATATCCTGAAAGAGAGTCCAATTCTTGACAGCACCCTTCCTGCAGGTGAGGGCAAGTTTCTTTAAGGGTCACAAGAATTTGTAAGTCATCTTTCCCCTACCACTTCTGTATGTGAGGAAATAAACCAAAACTTCTTGCTGAAAATACACAAACCAAGGAAGTTTCACAGTTTTAGGAAGAAAAATGTTACAGATTTTTACATTCAAATATAGGTAATCACAAGGCTTGGTTTTGCTTGCCTCCTTTTTTTTTTTTTTTTAACTTTTTCTTCAAAACCTTCATGTCTGTTTAATTTGTCTCAGATTTTACCTGGGATTTTCTCACACCAATTTACAATTTCCCTGGTGCTCTGTGTTCTTAGTATTTTGGGGGGCTCCTGGGAACTTTATTTGTGCTGTCCAAACGTTGACTGAAAGGGACTGAGGAAGGAAAAGGTGTTTATTTTGTGATCTCTAATGGCAAACAGTCGTCATACCCTAAGACCCTCAAACTTCACTGAAGAAAACCAAAAGTCAGCAGAATCAGACTGTCACCCTCAGCACTAACAGTGTGAAAAGGGGACAGAGGTTTGCAAGGGTGGCTTAATGAGCTTGCTTTAATGGAAGCCAGTTTGCAAATCTATGTCTAGCTGCAACCCTTGTTAAGAAGAACTTTAATAAAAATCTGTCTTGAGATCAGGGAAGGTACCAAAAAGTGATGGCCCACAAAGTAATTTTAACTGCAAAGACGCCTTTCCCATTTACTATATCTTTTTTCCCTTTTCACAACACTGATCTCCTGTCAATCTCACAGACAACATAGAAACAACATAGAAACGAGTGCTACATATCTTTTAGGCAGAAAACTGAGAGCTTGAAGAACACGTGATAAACCTTTCTCCATTCTGCATGCCCTCTCAGACAAAAAGATTTAAACCAAGTGAATTTGATGACCCGTTGTTTTACAAATGCTAGGAAGTTAAATATAATCTTAATTTTATAATTATGTCTATATGTATCCCTTCCCTCTTTTTTGTTTTCTTGTCTTGTTCTTCCTCAGCAGAATTTGTAAATGTTTGCATTCTCTATATCTTCTGCTGCTTTTCAAAGTCAATTCCACTCCATTATCCCCAAATTACAGTGCCATAGAGAAATGCCGTATAAATGATGGGCTTCCAGTACTTAAGCATAAAATTGAAAGTTAAAAGATAGAACAGGAATGCAACAAAGAATAGAGTTTTGGACTACATACCTCTTACTCTATATGAGTTATCTCTGCCTTGGCTTTCCCTACAGAAGAGGACGTGTTCCCTTCCAGAAGGACATGGGCAGTCCCAAGATTATACACTGGAGTAGCTGAGGCCTTGCAAGATGGGCAGCTGCAGGGAAGTGCTGACGAAGGTTAATGGCCAAAAGTAAACTTCTGTGTTGCCCTTGGAGAGAGGAAACCTTGTGGAAGTCTGACCTGATGGTTCAGATCCAGAGTGGCTCCTCTAGAAAAGTGCAGATAGCCTTCCAATGGTACATATAGATCCCTTTTTTGTTCTAGCACAGGCTCATTTGGTACTTTCTGACAGTGTTGACTAATCAACTGCAGCCAAAAAAAAAAAGGCAAAAGGTAGCTTTTTGCATGCTGTAGTTGATGGAGAGAGAATCCTCTGTTAGGTTTCCTTGTTCCATTTGCAGTGTGAATCTTTGCTTTCTGCTTTATTTAGACAGGGAACTCCCCTTGGCATCAAAAGGGCTGCTGTGCCAGTAGCTCCAGTGAGAGCAGTACTAGAGCAGTTTTGTAAGAAGCAGCTGGGCCTTAGATGAGTATTAATCATCAAGTCTAATCGTATAATGAATATGGGAGCTGTTATGCCTCTGCAGGATACTGTGCCAACCTTTTTTCCCTCTGCCAATCCAGCTCTTCCCTTCACAACCTAGTCTGTGGGATGATTTTTACCCCTTAGGAAAATAATTAGTCAGACTTGACCCAGATTTTGTTTATTTTTCTCTTCTTTTTTTTTCTATTTGTACTAAAGTATGTGAATAGTTCCTGTTATGTCTGCAGAGAAGTACCTGGCACTTTTTTCTCTAGTGATTATAACAGTGTTGTGAGTTCTAAGACAAAGCTGTAGAATTTGTCCTAGAAGACAACCTAGTGATGATCATGTCGTGTGAGGAGGGAAGACTGCCCACACTAAGTGACATGACATGTCTATGAATCTCTTGATGGCCCTTCTTCCATTCTGTATCCATTTTCTCATGACTTCTGCCATGGACAAGTCATCTGAGGTTGTAGGACTGTGTCCCTAATCTACAGTCAGAGAAGCACCTGGCTTGCTCCACAAGTCTGCCTGCAGAGGTCAGCAGATCTTCCTTCTGAAAGTGACATGTAGGAAGAAGGAGCTGGGGAGACAGTTTACAATATCCAGGACTCGCACAACAGCATGGGGAGTGTCTCAGTTTGAAACAGTTTGGAGGGGCAGAGAACCTCGGATAGAAACCTGTTCTCTCTGATTCAATATCCCTGGTTCTCTCCCATACAGAAGGAGAGCGAGATCAAATGCACCCAGATGTAAGCAGAAACAAACAAACAAAAAACCCTCTTTACCAGGAAGAGTGCTAAACAATACTGATAAAACTGGGTTAAGCTAGCCAGAAAATTCCCAAGCTCCCACCCATTGGACCAAAAGAAGATGGCAGCTGGCCTCCCCCTACCCATTAAAACCTGGCAGGAATAGTTTGGAGGGTTGGAGCTAGACTGAGGGCGCAATGCCAGCACACACAGCTGGAGCAGGGCTGCAGAACCCCAGGCGACTGGAAGGATGCACAAGGCACCCACCGGATCCAGAGATGAGACCTGGTCACTGCAGCTCCAATGGTGGTTGTAGTCCTGATCCATCAAGGTGGTGGTAGAAACCCCAGGTAGTAGAAATCCCTCAGAGTGAGGGAAGGAGGCCCTTGATCTGCCCAGTGATTGAGTCATCAGCATTCCAGTCTTTTCACACTTGTGGACACATTCTTCTCCTAGGATAATAGAGCACCTTAAGTCCTTCTCCACAGTCTAAATTAATAGGCATATTTGGGGAAAATAAGAAAGACAAAGTGGATACTGCAATCTTTGTGTAACCCAGGACAGGGAGCTAGGACCAATGCAGGGGCTTCCCCGTAGCAGTAAGTACCTGCTTGCAAAAGTCACAGAGAAAATCCATTGCAAAGAAGAGATTTGAACTTACTTCTCCCAAGCTTCAGAGTTCTTGCCAACAGCAGGAGGATAAGCACTGAAAATGCCCATGGACCTCGGTACTCACTGGTTTCCAGATGGGTCCCCTCAATATCCCAGCACATTAAGAAACATTGTAAGTTCTTCACAGTGTTTCTGTGGTGCAGTATGAGAAAACAGGTCTGCAGAGCTCTGCAAGGAAATCCCTGCAGCCATTTCATCCTGTTTTCTGCAGCTTCCCTGCATGGAAGAAGAGATATGTCAGAATTAGGAAATTTAGATTCTTTGTCATTTTTCTCTAGGTGTCTCAGACAGAGACCACCATTTTGCACCATTTTGCACACCTCCTGGTGTTCCTGCAGTGGGATATTCATGGCTGAACAAGGACTGAATGAAATGCAGTAGCTGGTTGTTTCTGTCTCATTGACAGGTTTACCTATGAGCTGGAGGCATGTTAGCACTTTTTGTGGGCCATTGATATGTCTAATGCAAGTCTTGATATGTGTTTTCTAGAGACAAGCAGACTGATACCCAGATGAAGATAAGACCATCAGTGCCAAGCAGAATTAACAGTGTCTGGGTAAAGAAAACCAGTCACAACTTGCCAGCATCTAAAAATGCAATTACAGGACAGTATGTTTACAGAAAATTGCTGGAGCAATCTACTGAATCACAATTGACAATACACAGTCTTCATTTCATTTTTGCTTAATATATAGTCATTTTAGTAGGCAAAAAGGCCTCCCTGTTTATATTGTTGGTTTCTTTTGTTCCTGTCCCCAGAAAAAAAAGGAAACATTTGGAAAAAATAAATAACCTGATGATGTCTTGATTCAATATTTGCAGTGAACAGGCTGGGCTGATCCTTTTTGCAGACAAAGAGGCAGGCAAAACACAGTGAATACCCAGAATGGCTGAAGCCCAAGGTATTTTGGACTCAGAGGCAGGAATAAGCTTTTAATTGGTGTTGAAAAATAAACTGGTCAACGAAATAGAATAAATAATAAATATGTCTGTGGCATCACAGCAAGAGGCTGCTTTTTTCTTGCTTCTAAAGAGAGGCAGTACATCGTGTTCTTCCCAACATGAGTTCCAAACAACTTTGTTTGGACTGAGTAATTTAAATCCACGTTTCTAAAACAAATCTATCTAAATATTTTTATATTAATAGCAACACAAGAAAACCCAAGTTGCTTGTACTTTCTACACAGCACTGATGTGTTATTGTTACTATTGCTGTTAATTACAGCTGCTATTATTGCAAGTGATGGCAGAAGGCAGTCCATGATCACTGCACCTCACCCTCTCCTGTGACAGAACATCCCTACTCCAACAAGGCTGTAGCATATAGATAGGACAGCAAATGTTATCCCCACTTTAAAGATTATATATTAAGGATACAAATGGTACCAAAGCAATTTACAATTCTGCATAACAAAATAATGACGGAACATTCTTACTGGAAACTCAAGAAACACATTTCAGGACCACAGTGATAATAGACACACAATGGTATTTGCATGTAAGTCTGAATGATGGTTTCAGAACTACTGACTTTAGATACAAAAGTAAACCTTTGCCAATTTGGCCTAAAGCGCTTAATCTGCTTTAACAATTTGGGAGGGGGGAGGGAGGGAAGGAAAAAGAAAAACGGAAAGGCTGTTTAGTCCTTCCACATAAGAAGACAAGAGGTAAAACAATCTAACTCTACAGTCTTTAGAGTCCCTTTTGAGTCTAAACTGTGTTCAGAAGAAATGTCATTTGCTGATCAACTATGTTTTTAACACACAAAATGGCTGCAGGAGCAACAATGAGGTAATTCAGTTGATATGGTGAGGTGGGCAGTAATGGAGAAAAAGTATCATTACATACCCAGGAGTGTGTTTATCTCTTAGTTTTCCTGAAAGCCCATTTTCTGTCCAGTCACAAAAGTTCATCTGCTTCTTAATAAAATTGGTAAATTAACAAGAATAATTCCATCTCCTTTATTGAAAAAGCTGTAAGATATCTCATTTATTCTAAGTATTGCAGCCATAAAACTTAAGAAAAATAATTTACTAGAGATGGTTGGATTTTTGGAACAAAAAGCCTTTCTCTTGAAAGACATGCTGATTTTTCCAATTAAATATTTAGCAATAAGTTGTTTCTATTATTTTTCAAGCCTTGTGCAAAGTGTTATACCATTAAAAATTAAGATTCTTAAGATGATTATTAAAAGTGATTAGCAGGTGGAAAAATATCCATAATAATTAGACGCGACTTCTTAATAATGTTCACGGAGAAAATCTGCAGGTAAATGCTATGAAAAAAAACTTGATGGAATGAAAAATGACCCTAAACTTTTCAAAAGAGAATAATTTTTCTTCCTGAAGACTTTTATGTGTGTCTGTGAGTAGGCAAATGAACCTTTCTTTCCTCAAGCTTTCTACAGAAAATTCATCTTTTATTTTGAGCTAAGGGCTATTCCAGTTTCCCCTTACTTATAGACTGTAAGAAAAATCATTTTTCAGGATAACAGGATGAGGAAAAAAAAGTTATTGGGCATACTGGGAAGCATCTATTTATTGTAAATGAACTAGTGGTCCAAGGCATATCTGGGATGAAGATTCATCTTGCTTGCTGTCAGACATTTGAAAGTTAGCTGAGGTGGCTTAATTCTGTCTATAGCCAGTGGAGGGAGACGAGCTGTGGGCCGACAATTCACCCTGTCCGCAATTAGTGCCTGTGATAGGTAGGATGTCCTTTCTTCAGGATATACCTACACTCCTCGCTTGGCTGTAGGTGGAGCCTGGATAAATATAACTTTCAGATGAATCCTGCTCTGTCTGCTTCTTTTCAGTCATTCCTATGAGCACACAGGAACCTCTGCCTATTTCTGTCATGGAAAAGAGATTATCAAAGTTGATTGAGCAATGAAACAAAAGGATGTTGCTTTGATACATGCAGCAAAAAAATGTAAGGAAGTTTTTCTGACTGTGGACACAAGCAAATGCATCTGTCTTATTTAGATGGTAGAAATTTCTACAAACTCATTCAGGGTACTTCTCAGCTGATTTTATAGCTGTCACCCTAAATTTATGACAACTGTATATGCAATACAGGTTTTTTGTTGCTTTTTCCAGCATATGCAGCAATTGAATTCTAAGGACTTTGCATCTTTGGTGTCATAATTTTTGACATGAACAGATAACGAAAGAAAATGCCTTTATGCCATAAATGGGAAAATTACATGTAATCTTAATATGTACTCTTTCATTAGGGAAATGTTCTTACACTTGGAAAGAGAAGCTGTTCTTCACAGGATCACTTCAAATTGTTTAGATCTTCCCACCTGGCAATATTATTCACACACACCTTGTCTGCTCGTTCAATCCATCTTCTTCCCTGAAGATGAAGTTTGTTTGCAAAAGAGAAGCTGTAATAAAGTTACATCTCCCTTTAAACTGACAATTCACAGTTCTGAAAGAGAACTGACATCAGAAAAAGAATCCATCTCACTGTTCTTTATTTTAATTTTATGCAAATCTTGTTCCCTTCTCAAGCTTTGTGCAAGCATATCTGGACAGGTCTGGCCTTTTGTTTTTGCTTACAGCTTCTGGTGCCACAAAAAGAGTCATGAAATCTCAGCTTAAAAAAGAACACCAGAGCTGTAGTCTCTAACTTTTTAGAGCTCCTGTTCACTGACCTATGTATAACTCTCCCTGTGTTGTCTGGCTGAGTCTGCAGTGGCTGCTGCTGCATAGCTGAGTGGGAGACACCAAGGTGTGGTGGTGGAGTTATTGCAGCAGGAGTCCTGTCTCATGGGGTGTGAAGTCAGTGGATTTCCATCCTGGGTGCCTCTGGAAGTACTTTCCTCTAAAAATGTGCTGAAAGAGCTGCAGTTCTTTTACCATAAACCTCTGCCAGTTTTTGCTTTTTTATTTGCAAAGAGAAAGAAAATTCTAAGTGCCACTAAATAACATGGGCAAAAATATCCAGGGAAAGCCAGCAGCTTACAATCTGCAATGAGTACATGCTCCCAGAGCAATAATTACATTCACAAGGAAAATTTGCCAGAGCATTAAGGAAGAATGGGATGAAATGTCACATACACATTTATACGTGACTGCAAAGAGGAAAGTCTTTGCTGATTGTGAGTGGTCCTGGGATTTGTAGCCACCGCTTTTAAGCAAAGCTAAACACTTATAAAACATTAGGTCCTGAATCTCACCTGCTTACCCCTACCCTCCTCTAAAAAACATGTCAAAGAACTTGATCAGGGACACTCAACTGCTTTTGGGCTTTTGGATCATTTGTTTTTAACTTTGTTCAGCCTGTGTAGAAGAAAAGATGCTACCTTAATTTTTTGGCAACACAGTCATGTATTTACCTTTCACCTTGCTTGGTAGCTTTCAAAGATAGCTCATCCAAGTTTCTCAAAAAAACAGTTTTGAGTCTCCTTCCTGTGTAAAAAGCTGATCATATGACAATGTATGTGTGACCTGTCTACAGTAACATCAGAACAGTAGGTATTATAAATCCCAGACTGGTCTCCTTGAACATGAGAAAAGCCTCATACCCCTCTGTACGTTAGCATTTCTTCTCTGCAAATTTTGGTTCATTTTTTCAGTATGTTCTTTGTTTTCCTCTAGTTTTCCTGCTGCTTGTGTGTTAACAAAGCCAACGCTGTAAGGTCTTAAACACTTGTGGAATCATGCATTGTACCAGAAAAAATATGTAGAGAGACACTGGGTCATAGGAGGATGAGGTGAGTGCATTCACTCACTGTCTGCTGAGAAGTGACTGCAGAGCAGGCTAGTCAGAGGATTGAGATGGGTTCAAGTCTGTTGGTAGAAACAGGAGTATAGAAATCAGAGAAGAAAAAAAATATGGATTTTTGAGCACATCTGAAAATCAAATCTGTGAGATTCCCATCTGTGAGATTCCCCCTTGAAGAAACCTTGCTCCAGAAATGCTTCTGAAAAATCAAATTAATTTTTTATGAATTTCGGAGTCTCAAGGCCTGCCCATCTTATTCGCTTGCTGAGACAATGGTCAAGCTGCCTTTTATTCACAGCTGACTGACTCCACTTATCACATCTGTGTGTCAGGACCATCTCATACCCATACAGAGATCATCAACCCATATGAGAGAGGGTTGGCTGTTTCTCTTCTTTCACATGTAGCTCCTGCTCTGTATCCCCAGAGTTTGCAGGGTTATATCTGTGTGCATGTGTAATACACCTGAGTTTCTGCCAGTGGATAACCTTACTGTTAGTTTGGTAGCCCTGGTGAAATTTTAATGTCCTTTCACAATAACAGTTGCTATTCTTTACTGGTCATTGAGATTTCAAAATATCAGATGCTTTGGTTTATTATTTGGTTAGTTTTCCTAGTTAAAAGGTTATTGCTAGACTAATGTACTTCTACATCTCAAAAAAAGCCTAAAACCAAACCAGCCAACCAAACAAAACAAAAGAGCCCACCCTTCAAACCTTCGTATCTGGCAACTAAGTACCCCAGCCAAAACCAGCACAATATAATAACTAGAGGCAGAGGAAGAGGCAATAAACAACAGCCATAACTATATCCAAATCCTTTATTTACATCACCCTAAAAGCAATAACAATAAGCAGTTTGATGTGGATGGTATTAAAATGGGTTGGAAATAGCTGTTTGCAGGGACTGAACCAGATTGCAACTGGCATAAATCAGGGTAAGGGTGAGGTAGATATCCTCTAAAGATTTGGGATACTGCTTTTCATGTCTGCTGGGTTTTCTGTGTAATTTCCTTGTTTAAATGGCTTATAAATGACTCATGCTGTAGAGAGAAGGCAGCAACAGTTAGCTGGTTTTGTTGGACAGAATTTGGGCCAAGGCTATAACCTTGAATGATTTGGGAGTTACTACTGATGACTGACTTTTTTTACTGCTCCCCAAGACATAAGAGCACTTCACCTGTAAGCAAGTTATCAAAACTCAAAGCTATTATTTTAATTAAATAAGAATAAATTTATAGGATGATAATGTATGAGAAAGATCTAATGTAAGAGAAGAAGGCCAAGTATAGATGTTCCTTGTCTTTCAGAAAGCTGAAAGCCAGATCACATGTTTTTAGACAGTACAGAAGTGGGATTTATTTCCACAGAAGACATCTACCTAAAACAAACAGCTACCCCTGCTATCTTCATCAGTTTGGGAAATTTTAATGTTGGTATAAAAACCAGAAAGCATTTCGAATAGCAGTAATTGATATCTGTTTACTTCTGTATACTTGTCTGTTATAGTATCTGTGATACAACTAAAAAACACTTCAATGTGCAACTACAACCATTTGTCATTACACTAGGCTAAATATTTGCAAATGATAAAGAGGACCCTAAATATTTAGGATAGTTCCAAGAATAGGATTTCCAAATTTGATTTGTTTGTTTTGGCTTTGGTGAGGATTTCTTAGTTGGTTTAGTTTTTAGTCTTAAGAATGGGACTCTTAACCATGCAGAACAGAGGAGTCTCTAAATGTTTCTAGAAATCTTGGTCATGAGAACCTAAGTCAGATGACCTAAGTCAAATTTGTGCAACTGTAACTTATAAATTCCTTAAGTAGCTTTTCATAGGACAATTCAGATGGAAAGGGACCTGGGGTGGTCTCTAGTTGAGTTTACTGGTTGGAGAAGCTTGGTTCAGGGCTTGATTAAGTTGAGTCTCAAACTTTCAAGGATGAGAATTCTGCAAACTGTGTTCAGCATTTCACAATGGTCAGTTTTCTTCATAAGGACAATCTTGTTTAATATTCAGTGGCAGTCTCTCCTTGTTCAATTTAGGAGCCTTGTTATTCCCTCCCTTCCATATATCCTAGGGAGGGTGGGATAGGATCCAGCTCCCTCTTCTTGGTTATCTCCTCCCAGGCAGAAGGTTACTCTTATGTCTTCGCTAAACCTTCTCCTCTTCAGGGTAGTCCTGATTCCCATGCAACCTCACTCTCACTCAGTCCAGCCATCATGCTGGTTGGTTTGTTTTTAACTTGTTTGTTTGTAGTGGTTTGTTTTTCATTTTATTTTCTTGGGTGTGGCGAGGGAAGGTGTGAGACAGGTGAGTAAGAGTTCTTTCAAACTGAACAACCAAAGTAAAATGTTCAGGAAACATAATCCCATCCTATCCTTTAAGTAATCTACTGCATACACCTGTCTGTATATAAATATGTCAGTATGCAATAAGAAGCTAAAAAGCAACAGAAAGCATATGTTGTTCTTTCCATCTTGCCTTTTTAGCATTTTTCATTCTTCTTGTTTTGTTGGGTTTTGGTTTTTTGGGTTTTTTTTAATTGTTAATTCTTCAGAAACTGAGTTTTCTCATTTGACTCTGCAGAACCTAGGACAATGGCTAAGTATCTTATTTGTGGTGTTTAGGTGTGAGCACAATAGAGGTAATTATTAGAAACATCAATATTATTTTATGTCAGCTAAATCCCACCAAGAACAAATAATAAGATTCTTTCATTCTCTGAAACCATTTCTGGACTCTTCATTGGATGTAGCTAAAAGCTGATAGATTATTTAGGCTGAAAAAGACTATTTAATCAAATTGTAGCTGAAGAGAGGTTTTGAGGTAGATGGACTAACTGTATTTGTCATACAGTTATGTATTGTAGTCCTCACAGCAGTTCAAAGAGGAGGCTTAGTTTTGCATTATAAAGTCCATCTTTGTTAGGATGCAAAAGGAGCAAAGATTCTTCAAAGACATCATCAGAGATAGGACATAAAAGTAGTCAAGCAATATGGATGGGTCCTTGACGGTCATTGCCTTACAGACATGCACAGAGCTATTTCATGTGAATGTGACAAACAAAAATCAGACTTTCTTCTAAAAATGATGCACCTGTCAAGATCTTTTCACCCAAAGAAAGAAAATATTCCAAATATTTGAAATTACCCAAAAGTTGTTTGTCTAGCATTTCCTGCTAAGTAGCTAAATGTCTTTGATGAGAGAGCTGGAAAAGACAGGAAATTTCACCTGCTGGGTGAAAATTAATTTCTTCCTTCAATGAAAGCCAAATAAATAAAATCAAGATTTCTTGTGAGCTGTTGATTGTAAGAAAGAACTAACTTTTAACTTTAAAAACATTGACAGATGGTGATTTCTAAATTGGAAATCAGGTAGCAGCTGTGGCCTTGTTGTCTTCAACCTACACTTGACTCTGCCATGCTCTGTAGCAGGTCCTTTGGTTACAGTGGAGCAGTTGACTGGCTGTAGCTCTCTTTGAACACTCCTCTGAAAGCAGCCTGCAGGATGAAGGTTCACAGTGAAAAGAAAAGTAGTGGAGCGGTGACAGCCACTTGAAAGGCCAGTCTCAGCTAGTCAAGTTACTTTGCTCAAATAAATATACATGATATATTTAAATATAAATAATATAAATAAATATATGTATACATAAATAGAAATAATTATGTCCAGTAACTAGAGTAAAATGGCATCACTCAGTTCAGTATTGCAGTACTGAATGCATGCAAGGCACGGTTATGGGGCATACAAGTACTGTTAGAGGCCAAATTCTCTGCAGAAATTTTAATATAATCAGTCTCCTCTGATCATAACTACATTCAACACTGGCAGGCCAATGGCAAAACTTTCAAATAGGAAGGAAACAAAAGCACTGAACCTCATGTCATCAACATCATCCGGTAGAAATCTTATAGACTCATTAGGCAGCAAATTAGCACTGTTTAGAAAAATTATGATGCAAATATGAAACATGATAATCAGCTACAGCTCATGAATTTGAATCCTCCATTTAGCTAATTGAGGAGATCTGTAGATTAGGCATATATATCCCATCCTTCAGTTTCTGCGGGGAAAAACTTCACCTGTGCTTCAGATACACTGGAAAAGTCCCTGTGATGGTCTAATTCTGTCCTGACTGAGGTCTGTGGTCCCAGTGGGAGCAAAGCTACCTCAGTGATGTGTGCTCTTGGAGGCTGGTCAGCCTTTTGCAGGGAAGAGTTACAAGGGCAAGGTGTTTCTACCCTTGAAGGAAATGTAACCCTTCAGACCTTGTCAGGAAACAGGCTCCAGCTCACTGAAGCACTTTTGCACTTCTACAATGAGGACAGTCCACCTGGTTATCACTGCAAGGAGTCAGGTCTCACAAGTCAGGAGCCTTTGTCCACAAGGTGCTGTGAACAAATGTAATCTGCTTGATGGTGTACAGTGGGGGTTTTCTGAGAGCTGCCTACCAAAAAGCTAATGAAGAAACTAAAATTTCAAGAAAATATTAAATGATAGAAATGGTTTCCATAGCTACGTACAGGTTGGGAAATAACAGGAGGAGTTAGCTACTTTGTGAGTTTTCACAGAGGATGAGCACTGCCAGTGGAGCCCCAGAAGAACCTGTGTTGAAGCCCATGCAGTACCTCACTTGCAGCTATCTGGCAAAGCAAGTATAGAATGAGGTGGCAAATTCTGATAACCTAAAATTAAGCAAGGTGATAAAAGTACTATGTAGAATAGCAGAACCATCTCTGAGTGCTAAATGTTTGGACAAAGAAGTGGCAGAAAAAAGAATTTGGTGCTGATAGAGGTAGAGTAATGCAGATAGAGAAAGCCTGTCCTAAATACTATATACAAACTGATTGGCACCAAGCTGTCTTTAGGAAACATCTTCTTGGAGTTGTAGCAGATAATTTTGTGAAAATGTCAGGTCATCACTCAGTCATGAGTAAAGAAAGGTAATTATTAGGAAAAAAAAAAAGGAAAACAAACCAGAAAACTTTGTGTCACAATATTAATCCACAATGTGCCCAAATCATGAAAAGCAAAAACATTTCTGGTTGTAGCATCTTGAAGAATTGATGCAGCTGAACTAGAAAAGGTCTATTAGAGCAGTGATTAGAATGATGAAAGGTATGAATGCTTTCCATCTGAGGGAGATTAAATAAACTAGGGTTCATCTGCATGAAAAAAAAGGGATAATTAAACAGGGTAGAAAAATGGGGCTGTGAAATTATAGTGGCAAAGAGATGATAAATGAGAAACTATTATTCACTGTTTTTGATGACACACATATATAAGGCCATCAATTGAAATTGTCAAAAGACAAGTTTCACCTAAATTGTAAGATTTATTTCTCCCACCTTTCACTTCATGAAGTGTTATTAAACCCAGAGATACCACCTCTGGCTTAGGAGCATGTTGAAGTGCATATCTTTGGTTCTGGGACAGTAGGTAAAGAAGAAATATTATATGCTTGCCCTGCTTTTAGGATTTTCCTTTAGTATCCATGGCTAGACATAGCTGGAGACATTTTGGGAAACTAAATATTCTTAAGAATTAGATACCAAAAAATACTGCAGTTATATACACTTGCAGATGAACCAGAGTCACAACTGTTGTGCTTGTTACAAAGGCTCAAACTGAAGTTGTCCATCCAAACATAACTGGCTCATGTGCTGAATTATAGATAACTGCTATAGAAGTCCTGAAATACTTTTATGCTACAGAAACTTATTCCCTGATTCTTTTCTAAAAGTAGTTAGTTAGTCTGGAGTAAAGGTAGACATAATGTACTGAAGGGAAAACTCTTAACAGAGATGCACTGAGTTTCAATAGTTTCAGTTTGAATATTCTGGGGTTTTGTTGTTTGGTTTGGGGGTGGGATTTTTTTGGGTTTTTTTGGTTGGTTGGTTGGTTGTTTTTTGTTCAGGTTTTGGGGGTTTTTTTAGTTACCACTGTTCTTTAATTAATATCTGTATGCAGCCTTAGCATTGCTCCTGTGTGCCTCTTCCTCTTTGTCTACTTTTCAGGGATAAGCTTTACCACATGGGACTGTGGAGAGATAAAGTCTCTCTGTGATGCTTACCTTGTTGGGTGTTCTATGCTATGTGCAACAAAGCAGTCATTCTCAGCCATCTGTTTTCGCTTTGAATTAGGAGAAATCTTAAAACCCTGAACTCTGAAAACTGGAATAATTGCTGAGACATATAATTTGGCATCAAAAGCACAATAGGAGTATTTGAATGCCTTGACAGTAACCCATGTGCAGGTGCACGGTCAGAAAGAAAATACACATAATTAATGAACCAGGCTTCTATTTCTGGCATCTGTCATCAGTTATAAATAGAATAATAAAGGATTTGCGTTGGAAAATAGCTTGACAGCACATGTTACTTCATGTTCTAAGCTGCTGTTTATATGGGCATTACTAAAACTGCTGCTAAACATGAAGAACTCCTAAAAAATTCCACGAAAGCAGTATAATGTTATTACAAAAGAGAAGAGGATCTCACTACAGTATAGCTTTGCTCTTAGCTTAAGGCCATGGTTCAGCTCTGCAAAACTGCAGTTATGGTTTCTTGATTTGCAAATCTATTCCTTCTGTGCATTCAAAGCTCTCTTTGTTTTAGTGTCAAAAGTTATCACTCCTTTTAACACTGCAAATGCAGCCCAGATATGAGGAAAGGAGATGAATTTGTCTCCTAACAAACCTGTCTTCAAGAAAATTTTTAACTAATTTTGAATGATGAAGGTAGTGTCTGCCTTCAATCAGAGACAGGATGTGAATATACAAGTTTTATGGCACACAGAATATTACTGGTAGTGATGAACAAGCTAGACAAAAAGCAGCTGGGCTTTACAAGCCCTGAATGTAGGTAACGCTGACTGTTAGAAAAAATATTTTTATTTTTTTCCTTCCAACTGTACAGGTTGCTATGAGAGTTATTAGAAGAGAAAAAGAGTGAAACTTAGGTTGATGTTTCTTTTCTTCTTTTTTTTAAAAAAGGAGCACATTTGAAGACCAAACAAGACAAAACAAAAAGTTTAATTCTCAAAATCACCCTGATATAAAAAATCTGATTTTTTGTTTTAACCTGAGCTGGTTATGTTTGGTCACTGCATGGTCAGTTCCTAGAGCTTGCTTTACTCACGAGCTACATGTGGGCAACTGCAAGACTTCCATGAGCTCATATGACCCAAATATCCTGAATGTGCAGTGTTCTGAAGCAAAGTGAAATATGAAAGAAATCATAAACTTTCTTATTTAAGGTGAATGAGTGGAAGCAAAATCTAAAATTCAGTGATATTTTTGCTATTCTTTATTTTTCCATTCCCCTTCCTCATCCAAAGTGTAGCCTAGAAAATGCTTCCCCCTCCCATTTATATTCTTGCTATTAACATACAGAGCATTTTTATTGTTGAATGATCCTCTAATAGGCACCTTTCCCTTTCGGTTGCTAGGCAAATATTTTCCCCTTAACATATGATTCTTGTTATGCTGTAATTTATTGTCACACAGCTATTTGGTTGTTTAAAAAAGTTATTTTTATTGCCCTTAAGAAAGGTCATGCATGATTATTCTTGTCACTCTCCTTAATGATCGCAGGTGGCTGGAAACAGACTAAATCCAAAAAGTAGTAGTGAAATCTTAACTTATTCAAACTTACAAGGAAGGAAGAATATATTTGTCAAGATACAGCAAAACTCTGAGGCAGTTACTCTGCTGTCAGCACAGAGTCTACCTCCTCTGCTGCTGTACAGCTCTGGGACACCGTGATGTGATGCATGACATCAATAGTCAAAAGTTTCTAGTGTCATGTCATGGTTTAATTTTACTTCTTGACTCAGCAGTGTTAGTTCTACTTCTCTCTGTAGTTTATCTTTTTTTTGGATGAACAGAAGTTCATTTTTATACAGAGGGAGTGTATGTTATTAAGTTACTTTTAAGCCCTTTGTGCAATGGTTTGTAGCCATTTAAATTCAAAAATCTATTTAGATTCCAAAATTCAAATAATAATACAGACCCTCTGGATAGCAGTTGCTGAGCAAATACAGATGTTTCCAGTGAAAACTCAGTAATTCTTCAGCTTATTTCAGAAAGTTTGCTCTTAGCATAATGCCCATTCAAGAAACCTATCACATGAAAAATGAAGGTTAAAAAGTCAATTATCTCAGTGCACAGTTCACGGTCTGAAAAAAGAAATATTCATTTCAGATGTTCTGTGTGTTTGATTTTGCATGGAGCATATTTTATTCTTCACTTAAAATATGACATGTTTAGTGAGAGGCATCTTGATATCCTATCTTAAATAATATAAAACAGTATAAGTAAATGCCTTTGAAATGTCTTGAAAAGCATGGAAGAACCATTTCTACACTGTAGTACCAATATGGGTACACAAGACACTTTTAGTGCACTCCTTATGGCAATGGCTGTTTAATGGCATTCTCTAACCAAGATGTGTGTAATGATAACTCGCAGGTACCTTTGCACCCTGCCTTTCCCTGCAGACATGAAACCGAATATAGCACCAGGATGCAGAGCACCTGCAGTCCTTCTTTGAGCTTATGAGTCTTTTAGTGCAGCCTAGAAACCAGACAGCACGGCATTTGTTTAGCACATGTAGCTGAAAATTAACATATTTACTCTTAAACATGATTAGTTGAACCCTGCATCTATGCTTTTTTTGATGCTTTCATATGTCACAGGAGCTTCTGCAACAAGTCTATACACCTATAGAGTAAGGCATCCTGTATGTGGCTGCATTCAAGACTTTTGATAACAACAGCCACTGTGAGGAGAGTAACAATTTCTTCAGCTTAAAAAGCAAACAAAATGTGAACATCCTTGACTGTGAATTTATCATACATTGCTGAAGGCTTTACCAGTCCATATCTATTCTTATCCTGCTTGCAGGGCCAAGAGCAACTTGAAAGAGGAGACAATGACACAGGAAGGCAACATCTGCACTCAGTGTGACTGTACAGAAATGCTGCTTTCACCTTAGCTGTTCACCAAGGAAAGCTGGAAAGGAACAAAGACAAAAAAAAAAAAAATGTGGATCTTCCACCTGATATTTCCCAGGCCAAGCATTTCTGGGCTTTCAATCCAAAGTGCTTCCTTTTGACATTTATGAGGAAAAATATCTCACTATTTCATTTGGCAGTGACTTTTGTTTCAAGTTTTATTTAATTTATTGTATAGAAATAGCCCATGTCTTTACACAAAACACTTTCTTCATCTGAAGGTAATACTTTCTGACTTTTCAATTAACCAAAGTAATCTGCACACAGTAAATAACAGACCAGGGTCCATAAACCCTCTTTTGTTGGTTAGGGTAATTTACTGGGGAGTTGTTGGGTCTTTTTTCAGTCTCATCCTTCTAAAATTAAGAACCAATGTTGAAATAATGTCTAAATGGTCAAAATTCTTTAAAATTAAGTCTTTTGCAAGATAATTTGGCAACAGGCAGATACAAACTAAGGATCACTATATTCCGTTTTATGTAATGAACATCAAGTGAGACAGCATCAGATAAAAATGTAATTTGCATTCCCTGTGCATAATTCACTTTATTAGAGGCAGTGGTGCATAACTTCAGACATTTAGCTGTACCCATGCAACCTGATCCTATGATGATGTTTATGCTTACAGCAAAATGGAAATACTGTTTCAGAGATCAGAGCACAGATGACTGGCAAAATAAGTCAACTTAAGGGAAACGATGGAGAAATGTTCTTGAAGTTTTCATGTAATGATTTAACTTTAATCACAGAGATCAGAGTGTTCTACTGGAAAAGCAAACAGGGAATAGATTAAAATATTTATTTTAAATTGAATGGGGAAAAAAAGTCCTCCCATAACATGTAATTGCAAGTGTGTTATGGGGGAAAATATTAAAAATGCTAGTTGATGACAAATCCTTTAATTAACATACGATAACTGGCTTAGGTATGCAGCAGTGAAAAATTAGGTAGCTTTTACATATTTAAGAGTTTAGACTATTAATCAGGGAAGAACTTATCATCATTATCAGACCACAAATGATGCAGACAGAACAGTTAAACAGAGATTAGCCAGAATACATTCCCCAGTGTAAATCAGGCTGCAAATGCATTTTTTTCACTGTTAACCAATATTTCTGGTACCAGACCCTCCTTCTGTACAGCAAGGGAAATGGGACAGGCAACTACATCTTTTTGATGGTAAGGCAAGATTTGTGTCTGTTCCATTCCTGACTGGCCTCAGAATTTTTATCTATCAGAAACTTCTTGAACGTACGTCCTGAGCCCACCTCAAGGATCAGAAGTACGGTAAACACATTCTGGGCAATCTTTCATACAGTTATAGAATCACAGAATGGTTTGGGTTGGAAGGGACCTTAAAGACCTATAAAACAGGTCTACTGTAGGCAGAGAGACTTTCTGCTAGGTCAGGTTACTCAAAACCCCATCCATCCTGGCCTTAAATGCATCCAGGAATAGGACATCCACAATTTCTCTGAGCAACCTGCTCACCCTCATAGTTAAGAATTTCCTTCTTATATCTAATATAAACCTACCCTTTTTCACTTTATATGCATTCTTCCTTTCCCTGCCCTTAAGGGCAGTCCCTCTCTGGCTTTCTTGTAGTCCCTCTAGATATTGAAAGATGCTATGATGTTTCCCTGGAGTCTTGTCTTCTCCAGGCTGAACAACCCCACCTCTCAGCCTGTCTTCATGAAAGGGGTTCTCTAGCCCTCCAAATATCTTCATGGCCCTCCTCTGGACTCATTCCAGCAGTTCCTTGTCCTCCTTGATGTTCAAAACAAAACTCTGGGGCCTCAGGGTGGATGCAGTATTCCAGGGGGGGGGGGTTCTCATGAAAGTGGAGTAGACAGGCAGAATCACCTCCTTTGACCTCCCAGCCACATTTCTTTTGATGCAGCTGAGGACATAGTTGACTTTCTGGGCTGTGAGCACATATTGCTGGGTCATGCTGAGCTTCTCATCCACCAATACCCCCAATACCCTCAGAGCTGCTCTCAATCCATTCTCTACCCAGCCTGCCTTTGTGCTTGGAATTGCCCTGACCCACATGCAGGACACTACACTTGGCCTTGCTGAACTGCATGAGGCTTGTACAGGTCTGTCAAAGTTCGTCTGGATGGCATCCCTTCCCTCCAGCGTGTTGACCGCACCACAGAGCTTAGTGTCCTTGGCAGACTTGCTGAGGGTGCACTCAGTCTCAGTGTCCATGTTGCCAACAAAGGTGTTAAGCAGCATCAGGCCCAATACTGACTCCTGAGGATTGCCACTTGCCACTGCTCTCCACTTGGACATGGAACCATTGACCACAAGTCCTCATGTGTGACCATCCATCCAATTCCTTATCCATCGAGTGTTACATCCACCAAATCCTTGTCTCTCCAATTTAGAGACACAAATGTGTCAAATGCTTTGCACAAGTTTAGATAGTCTGTCAATTGCTCTTCTCTTTTCCACTGATGTTGTAACCTATCATAGAAAGCCAGAAAATTTGTCAAGCATGATTTGCCCTTAGTGAAGCCATGTTGGCTGTCACCAATCAACTCCTTATTTTCCATGTGCCTTGGAATAGTTTCCAGGAGGATCTGCTTCATTGTCTTGCCAGATACAGCAGTGTGACTGACTGGCCTGTAGTTCCCCAGTTTTTTCTTTTTTTCCCTTTTTAAAAAATTTTCCCCTTTTCTAGTCTGTGGGAACTTCACTGGACTAGCACTTCTCAAACGTGACGGATAGTGACTTAGACACTTTATCCACCAGTTCCATCAAGACTCACAGATGCATCTAATCAGGTCCTATGGATTTGAACACCTTCACGTTCCTCAAATGGTCTCATGCCTGATCTCCTCCTACAGCAGGTGGTTCGTCATGCTCCTAGTCCCTGCCTCTGCCTTCTGTGACTTGGGTAGTATGGCTGTAACACTTCCAGATGAGGAATGAGGCAAAAAAGTTGAGTACCTCAGCCTTTTTACTAAAGCTTGTCTTTCCAGAAAATGTTGGACATGAATAAAGTCTTCAGTCAATGAACTCCTTAGGTGCCATTCTGGCCCTAAAAGTTTGTTGGAAGCTCCAGGACAGGAGCCATGGTAAGACATACAGTTTCACCCCCTCCTTCCTTAGTCCAGAAGGCAAGAGCCACAATTCTCTCTTGTTCTGAGGCTGCTGGAAAACATGTCCATAAAAAAACCACACTCAAATTATACTACGTTCTGTCAAAAGCAGCAAGAACTCTCTTCAATTTCTTGGCTGGTGAACACATAGGAAAGCAAAATATTAGAAAGGCAGATGTCTTCTCTCCTTGAGCAAGGGCTGAGAGAAAGCATAAACGTCATGTGGTATTTGCACTCCTGAGCTTACTACTGGATAGGTGCACTACTCAGCAATAAAGAACTTGTCAAGGACAGAGTTGTTCCATGTGGCTTACAAGGTTCCACAATCTCAGCTCCAGGAACTTATCTGCTGCTGGGAGCAGTAGGAACAAAACAGTGTCAGTCATGAGCTGTCCTTTGCCTTCTCAGAATGGACAACTCTATTACACAGCAGCATATGAGAACACCAGTCCTTCAGGCCACCAGGTAATGTCTTCTGTATGTTGGAGAGCATCTGGTGTAGTGGATCAGTGTAAATGGAATGAGATGGGCCATGAACATACAATCTCATCCCCCTCTCCTGGGAATAATAAGCACTGAGGTAAATGGGGCCATGCATTTTGCCATGAAAAGTTACTTGCTCTGGCTGTCTGAAGGAAGAACAATATATAATTGAAACTATTTCTTTTCCTTTTCTTTCAACAAGTTTCTCATCCTTTGCTTTGGAGAGACATAGCCCTGTTCAGATTGGTGAGGATTTTTTTAAGTAGTTAATGTTTCTGCTAAGCAGTTAGGAAGCATCCAGCTGTTAAAAGCCTTTAATTGGTGAGTCTGTACTACTTCAGCCCCTAAGGGCTAGAGACAAATAATTTTGTCTTTTAGAAATACCAGCAATAACTGCAGATGTTATTGAAGTCAAGGTGAAAACAGAAAATGTTGTCTTACTAAAACCACCAATTCAGGAGCTAAGCACACCTTTTTCTGTGAAATTGCAGTGGGATACCCAAAATTTTCCATGCTGCAATCTGATGACTTGTGCTTAAATTGTTTTGCACTTCTTCATTAAGACCCAGGCTACTAAGAACTACATCATCAGTAACCCCAAAAATTCACCTGGAAAGTTGTCAATGAATCTCTGTTCATTACGCTAGAGCTTGAAATACAGCTGTATCCACCAGTACATTTTTAATTTTTCTTGACATGATAATTTGAGACTTCTGTGGGTTTCAATGCACTGAAACAGATACCTAAGCATCAGTGGTTGAATTCTGGCTCATCTTCAGTATATACAAACATTTTATTTCCTTTAGTTATTTCAGAAATTTGGTCTCTGTGACAAACATGACATCTGTTCCCCACCTAAAACCTGTGTTCTTTGTCTTTATACCACCACAAGCTGCAATCCTGCAGTAGCTTCTTCTAAACTTTTTGTTTGAAGTTTGTACTGCTGTCTTCTGTACAAGCACACAGAAGTACAACAATTGTTGTGCTGCCTGGCTCAAAATTCAGCTCCACATACTTTGTATTGTCCTCAGGTTTTCTCTGTGCTGTGGCTGCTTTAATTTATTACCAATTAATGGCATTGCCACGACTGCTTTGGGAAAGTGACTGACAAAAAGAAATAGAATTCAGGAGTATAAAAGAAGGGATTAAAACATTTTGGAGTCATGGGAGTAATTAATTAGCAAGGTTGCTCTAGAAGACAGGTGGTTAATTCCCCAGGAAAATGCCTCCTGTAATCTCTCTTTGCCTTGTGCTTCCTATAACTTGTGTTCAGCCCATACAATTGGCTGTTTTCAACTCCACTTACTGCTTGTCAAAGAGGGACTGACTATTGCTTACCAGTGTAGGTGGCCTGCAGGATGATCTGTAGCATAGCCATATCTTCCCTGGCTCCTGCAAGGCAAAAGATGGGAATTTCTGCTCTCATTGCCTGAGGCACCTGATGCCCAAGTCCACAGGACATCAGTCTGGCTTGCCAGAGGCACACTTTCCACAGAATCAAGTTTGTCTTAGTCAGATTCTCATCCAGTTCAATATTATGGCCTGATGGGGTGTAAACAAGATAATTAGATCAGATGAGAATTGATCACGTATTTACAGCATTTACTGGATTATGAAGAGATAGAACCATAAAACATGTCATTTATGACTTTACTGAACTCTTATTTGAGAGGTAAGGATTTCTCCCCCGGGAACTCCTCAGTCCTTGGACTAGAGGCATATCTCAGCAATCTTCAACTTCTGCCAGGTCAGAATGTCCCTGCTCCATCCTTGCCTTTAAGTCTAGCTCATCATTTGGACTCTTGTTTCATCAGACCCCTCAGGGCATGAGAATGGTGTTTCAGTGCAGGTATCTCTGAGGAGTGTATACTGCCTGAGAGATGCAAAGCATGTCTGAATAACTCCCTTTCCTTGAAATATTCAGGACCAGTGTATGTAATGATTTTTATGTCACATGGTGCTGTTTAGTGTCAGGAGACTGCTATGGGAATGCTCTTGCATTTTTGTAAGAATTCATGTTAAATGAGAGGGTTAGTGATGTGCTGACTCCTCATCCCTTTGGCTGCTCCACTATGATCACAAACCTACATTTTTGTAAATTCTTTCACATTCTGCAGTAATTTGCCCTTCATTTTTCCCTGCCATGTTCCTCCTGCACATTACCCAAAGCAAGACACAACACAAGCCTTCTTACTTGCTTCACAGTAGCCTTTAATGTACCTAATAATAAAAGAGCATCAGCAATGTATCTGACAGACCTAACAGTGGTTTGGAATGCCAAAACTGTGTGCTTCCCATGGATTCCACACAACAAGCCAGAAATCACATGAATACCTTGTCAGCTTGAGTCCCTCTATCTTCCTGTTTTGACATATCTAATCAGTTCTCTCACAATTCCAACCTAAAAAATGGTTATCCACCTTATATAAAAGTATTATTAGAAAACTTTTTAAATTGATTAAGAAGGGCACAAGGAATTGAAAGTGTTGTGCTTCACCAGTCCTGCCTTTCTCAAAGGCTTCTATAACAACATTGCTGATTTTATACATCAAAACCTAATGTCTCTAGATGCTAGTGTTGAAAATCCAAACCACAGTGGAAAATTGAACTGCATTCTTTCTCCATCATCAGAAATAGAAGTCCTGCAATCAGAGCTGAGCTGACAAGTTTATTAATGACGTGTGAAGCAACACTGAATCCAACTCAGCCTTCCGTGGCTGTGTTGGCTCTGCAATGATAACAGTAGTAAAATCATCATTACAGTTATCACTAAAAAAAAAAAATAAAAAAAAAAATAAAATTACCAGATGCAATTCAAAGAACCACAGAGGGAGCCAATACATTGAGTATGAAGATACTGGCTTCTATGATCCCTCGGTTTGCTATAATCACATTTTAAGTAAAAATTTGAGTGTGTGTTTAATTGTTGCTGTATTTATGTAGAAATAAAATGTAATTTGATGATGCAGACTTCCTTGGAAAGTGAAGTCATATTTATAACAAGCTTGGAAGAAAGCTAGATGCCTCTTGAAAATAACTGAACAATAACTAGTCAAAATCAGGGAGTGGAACAAGAATTTAACATGCTGAGAAACTAAAATAGATGGTCTTAATCTTTCAGAAGCAGTAAGCCATACAGGAGTTGTGAAGTTAAATGTGAAAAGACAAAAATCTTTTAATAGGTGTGAGAAGGTCTCTATAATACTGGTAAATGGCTATGGCTGATAGGTTTGAGATTTTGCAAAAGAACATGTAAGAGAAAGAACAGAGTTGCATTCCTTGAAGAATACCTGCCACAAAATATTATACAATGCAGTATGTTTTCCCATCTCTTCTTATGATGATGTGTTTAGGGATGAGTTTGGAAAGAAAATCTTATGGGATTATTCTCTTATTTTCTCTCCTTGGATTTGTCTGTAAAATAGGACTGTGTGAATGTCAATAGCTGCTTGTCACCGAAGACATAGTAGCGCACCATCTGAATTCACAGTTTTGCATTACAAAGCACAGTATTTAAAGGATTTGAATATCATTTCCAGATAATTTTTTAAAAGAGGATCTGGCAGTCCAAGAGGAATACACTAGGTAGTGCCAATTTTTGTCCCGTTCTGTTCCTAAATAAATGTCATACTGTGAATAAACAACTTGGATGTGATCCAAGTATAAAAGATCACAAACAGTAATTGTGTTATATAAGTAAATCAGAAATCCTGATAAATAGGAAAAAGATGTTATTCATGATCAGAAGTAAAAGTTTATAAAGGAGGCTTTTTAGTTGTATATTATCTTGCCGTTTTACTTCAGATGGAAATGCTTCATGCATGACTACATCTCCTTGCTAGAAGACTATTACTTTAGAGTCAAGCTACCATAAAAATCTAGTCCTCAAACTGAGTCAACTTTCAATTATTTACTACTGAACAACTTCCTTTTATTCCTACTATGACAAATACTTTTGGTTCATTGAGTTACCCCAAAAAAACAGATTGTGAATAGAAACAGGTTTAGAGAACATAAGATTGTATGTGTCATTTTTGCTCTATTCATACTAATCATTAACTATTTCTAATCAAAATCTTTCCAGGCAAAAGTCCCTCCAGTTATTCTCCTGAGTTAGAACCATGGGCATTAGAAAGTGTAAAAGTAAACACAGCTGAATATTCACCTGCTTATTACTTGTTTAAGTTACAGCAAATGACCAGGCTGTTTCCAGACAGAAAGTGTCACAGACCAGAGTTCAGCAATGCAGTAAATGCTTGTTTAGGGCTCTTTATGGTGTTGAATGAAAGATAATAATGACACATGATGTTCTACTGCTGTAATTAGCACCACTAGTTGAAATTGTTCATTAACTTTTGTACCTGTGATTATGACATTTGACCAGGTACACTTTATGACATTCTAATGTTACCCTACACCGAGTACTGCAGCTTCTTCCACAGCTGACATCAAAGCAAAAGGTAAGTATAATCTTTGCACAGTGTGTTCCTGCATAGGAGAGAAATTCAATCATATGCACACATTTATTTGGATTAAGCTTATATTAGCAAAAAATTCCTGCAGTGGCTGATCAGATATTTAGGACTGTGAATCCAGACTTACCATCGCTGCCACAGACTGTGTTTAGTGCTTACTGTGGAAAGGCATGGAGCCAAACTCAAATTTCACTCATCCATTTTGGATTGGGTCTAGAACTCTAGTTCCTCCTACCCCAGGCAGATGAAGCCAAAGTTATTCTCTCTGCTTTTGAAGGAATAAAGTGTTTACCTGCCCTGCTCCTGTAGGAATGTCGTTCCTGGATCTCATCTCTCTTGTGTTATAAACCCTTTAGAAGTAACCTGGATATAATTATGGGTGATTTATCCTGATCTGGTTTTGTGCTAGCATAATTCTTTAGCCCAAATTACCCTCCTCTTTTTCTTTGTTTGTAGCACACACACCACTTAAAATGAGCAGTCGTATCTTCTACCACCTTTCAGTCTGGTAAGCTTTAAGTCTCAAGTCTCCAAGTTTGTCCTGACAGAATACTCCTCTTTCTTCTGCTCATCCCACAACTTTCATTCATTCAAGCTCATACTGAACCTTTTTGGGCAGTGACTAAACTTGCACTACACAGTGCCACCAGCACTTTCCCAGGGCTACACTTCTTTGCTAAATACTCCCCTTCTTCAGTATTTGCAGGCTGCATTTGCTCTCTCCATTGCTGCCTCCCATTGGTGTACTCAGGTCTTCATCAACCAAAGTGCCAACCTTCATCTTTTCTCTTAGGTGCAACAGGAAAGACCCAGCTTGCAGCAGAATTTCTTAGTATAAGCCCTTCTGTGTATAGTGTTGCAGTGTTAGTGTTTAATTTCATTTCTATTAACAAGTCAAGCATTAATTTTTACAATATGCTAAGACTTATCAATATTGATAGCTTCCAATGTGACATTGTCAGCTACTTTCATGAAAGTACGGTGCCCCTCTGTGTTCAAATCACTAATGAAAAATAATAAGGAAAGGAAGTGTAGTTAGGTTCCAAATAATCATGTCTATCAGATCTAGAAGACTGCATACAGTCTCGTAATGTTTTACATTATTGACAAAGAACAGCAGTGATTGTTTCCTGGTTTATTCACTGCATAATCTCTAAGAACGTACATGGAAGTACATTGTGTACTTCTCCATCATTGCAAGGCTCAGAGGGCAGTGAAGTGGGTGGACACATACCTGCAGCCTAATAGGTGCTGACTAAGTATCAAACTTTTCCAGACCAGTAAGAATGATATAAAAAGGTTGGGTTTTTAAAAAAAATTCTGCTTTCTACATAGCACCAACACTTAGCTAGTCACCGAAAGCATTAACTCCCAGTTCTTCTCAGATTTTGTAAAAATAACCAGTAGACAGATGTTCATAATGAAACTTACTTACAAAGAGTACTAGAGGTCTGCAGGGCAGCCAGTAATCCACTGTTCTGCATCTGATTCTGGATTTATCCTGGGAGATAACTCTGCAGCATAAATTCTGCTCCTCCTCTGGCACATTGGAGAAACAGGGGAGGTCGGTGGTGCTGTTTGTCCAGAGCTGAGCCCTGTCTTTTCTCATTCTGGACATGCTGAGATTGACTGACCCATTCATCTGTCTGCAACTAAAGCAAACAGGCCTCTGAAATGAGTCAGTGCTTAGGAGGATCTCAGAGGTGGATGCTACAGAAACATTGCTGTATTAACCTTTACAGTCACTGAGTGACTCTGATGCTTTTCGTAAAGCCAGTAGAAATAATTGAAACTCACAAATGAGCCTCCTGGAGGAAGGAAGAAAACCCATTGACATTTCTGATGGGCAAGAGAAGGATGTGGCGCAGCAGGATCAAGATGCCCTCCTTGACAAGAGGGACAAATTTTATGTGTGTGCCTGGGAAAATGAGATCTGAGGGAGAAAATACATTTTGAGGTAGCCTAGGGAAAATACCACATATTATTCCTTTTGTCCCTGGGAACCTGAACACACTAATAATGTGGAAAATTCCAGGATGTTGGCATTGATTTTTTTTTCTTTCTCCAAATCTCAGCTAAAATTAAAGAAAAATGTGCAACAGAACATTTCAACATTGAAGGGGTTGCATTTACTTGCAGACTGATGTTGGTCCAGCTGAAAAGCTGCAGCCCTTCAGCACAGTTTGTTTCAAGACTGTTTTGCTTTTTTTCTTGCTCCTTCATGCCCTGTAATTCATTCATGATGCAACCCTAACAGGAACTGGAAACAAAATTATTTCCTTATCTTCCTCTGGTGAAAAAAATCAACTAAAATTACCTTATTTTTAAACAAAAAATTATGTAAACTGACAAGGCTATTTTTTTCCTTAAAAATATTTTCAGTATAGAATTTCATGCAGTCCTAATTTGAGCCCATTCTAACAGATTCATTTGAATGGTGAAGAATTAGACCACAACTTTACTGCTGTATATATAAAACATATTCCTTCTTTGGCAAGCACGGTGCCCTTTCCATAATGAAATTAGGGTGTTTTAGTTTGGTGCCAAAGACAAGGCAGAGTCATGTTCATCCAGCATAAGAGAATGTATATTGGTTTTGTTCCCAAAAACTGTCACGGGTGTGATGGGTGCACAGTGAGCAGCCGGCACCCTGGAGAGCCTGGCTTTCTGTCCCATGGCTGAGACCCACAGGCCCACTACTGGTTCATTCAAGGAGCAATTCATGTTTGTGCTTGGTCTGCTTATCAGCATAAATTGCTGCATTTGAACCTCATAAATACTCAAAGGGCAAGTTTTACTGATGTTCTTGTTCCAAGGTCTCTGCCTGTTCTGTAGTGCTGTTTGAGGTCTGAAGCTTGCTGCTTTGGGAGGTGCCTTTAAGTGTAGGTCAGCAGCAATCATAAGCAAGCTGAAATCCTACCTAAGTCCTGCTATCAAACAAAACATAGTGTTGGCTGATCAAATATTAAGGAAGAAAGAACTTTAGGAGAAGTCACTGTGAAGACAGGGGACCTGCTTGTTAAGAGTAACCGAAAAGCCTGCAGAATTCCACCAGCCCAGGTTTTAAAATATTATTTCTGGGATGCAAAATAAAAACTGCCTTTTATTTTTTATTTTTTTAAAAATTTTGATTCTTAGTAAGTGGAAATTCTGGAAGAATTCATGAAGCATTTTGCTGTGACATGTATCTGGATAGATATATTCTCATTAGTGTTTCTTCTGCTTCATCTCTGAGGAATTTATGGCATACATTTACATTCTGAAGACAGTAAATTTGCACAAAAAAACTATACTGCCTTGTGCTCTTCCCGCTTCAATACACCCAAAGGAAATATATAACTACACAGATAAGTTATATTTTTCTTTCCCAGGTTTTAAAGTTACAGGACAAATTGTCAGCCTGACATAATGATTAACACACCGACTTTCTTTTAATCCTTAAGGCAGGTCAGCATTTATTTGTCTCCTGTATGTTGCTTTTCTAAAATTGAAGCCTCCAGAACTGAAGGCTGTCCTGAAAGTCTCCAGCAGTGCAGAAAGGGAGTTCTAAATAAAATGTTTCCTGAGCATTAGGTGGAACCACATTTTCTAAAAGAGAAAAATTACATCAATGGTACCAAAATTTCAGTCTGTTTTAAGGTAGTCTATATCACCAACACCTTCTATTCCAGTAGGATAATTCTTTTTCAACACAACCATAGTATATTTTTCCTGCTTCCTGTTAAATTTTCTGCCAATTCAACAGTAGTGATCAAATCACCAAGAGTCTGCTAAGAACTCAACCTTCACACTTATCCAAGTCCTGCCCTGCAGAGAAATAATTCTTCTCCTGTCTTCTCATGAATATGGCATTAATGAGTGCAAGAATTACTATTTTCACTTTCCTGATGACAAGAAGAATGTAAATGAAAATGAGTCTTTGGTGGCAGGAGCTTTTCAGCTGTGTTGACTACTATTAGAAGAAAATCAGTCTGGACCTAGGATCTGTATAATTACTTTGTACCTGCAACTGTTTTATCTTGCATTCAGTGTGAAAAAGCATTATGTATTCAAGTAGTCTGCTGTATTGTGTTGAGCTGTGCAGAAGAAACAAATCAGGCTTCAGCAGGAAATTACACCAGTGAAGGGTCTTTTTGGTCTTTTATAGCCTCCCACTCTGTTTAAGGTGGGACAATTTAGATTTAAAAAAATCCATTTATCTTTGCGTATCTGGAGGCTAATAAGTAATATCTCATAACAAAAAAAGGCAAAAACCACTAAATCACTTTAAAATTAAAAATAAAAAAAAACAAGGTCGTCCTTTGGAATGTACGTTGTAATTAACTATAAGTAAATAGGAGAGGTTGTCAGGACTTGTAACAGATGGTCCTTACTTGTATGTTATCTCAGCTTGTAGCAGTGCTGATGAGATTAGTGAGAATGTTCTGAACCATTTCCTGAGGAGAATGCTTTAGATGAACACATTTGCTCGTGATTTGAACAATATATTCTGTTTATCAACTGTTCTTCACAAAAACAAAGAAATTGTTGATCCCCTGGAGATATGGTCACTGCTTGGCAGGTGTGAGTAAAATGTTTTACATGCTGTTATACTCCTTTGACACATCCTGTTCTTTGGGTGGTGATTTTTTAATTATTTTTTATGAATTTGTAGAAATAACTCTGTAAGTTTAAAGACCTTCTTGCTTGGAGTGAATTTTTTCCAACTTTTACATAAACAGAATGTTGTATATTTGTCTTTCCTCCATTGTCTCCCTCCCATTGTATTCCACTGACAATAGCAGAAAGGGGAGAGCTAACAGCATGCAAGGGAACAGTGTCATTATTTCTGAACTGATTGTGTGGAAAACATCTGTTTTCTGCCTAGCTTCACTTGTTTGTACACATTCACTGCTTCCAATGATGCAGTGCTGAGAAGAAAAAGGAAAATAAAACACAGCAAATCTGCCCTGCTTGTTGATTGTCTCAGTGTCTCTCTGTCCCACTTGTGCAGTAGCTCCCAGCCCAACAAGAAATGATAAGCCACTGACCTGAGTGTATTTCCACATTATCCCTCAGAAAAGGTTCTCTCATAATGCTCAGATTTTGTAGAGGAGTCATGATAAAGAGCATGGCTTCTTCCTTAAAACAAATATCAAAGGGGAAAAAAAAAATCTTCCAAAATGGATGTAGAGTAAATCCTCTTCGTCCTCCATCCTCAAAAATGAAATCTGATCATCTACTCCTTCAATTCTACCATCCATATTTTCTCCTTCATTTATCACCTAGAAATATGTCTGTATTCAATGTCAGTTCATGAAACTTGGTTAAAAAAGAATGAAATTCTGTCTTTTACAGTATCAATTATTCTTACCATGGCCAAATGCAGCAGCCCAGGATCCACAAGTAATCTTAAAAGAGAAAACAAGTGCACAAAATACACCACTACCTGACAACCTGCTCTCAGTGTACTATAGTTCGCTAATGTTGAGCAAAAAATAAAAAGGCAGAGAGGACACTTCTTTTGCTCACCTCTGAACCCACAGACCCACTGTGTGGGAGATCCCACAGACCCTGTAAGCAGTAAGGCCACATTATTTTACAGTAAAAATATCCGTAAACATACTGGCAAAATCGATTTTGTAATTCAAGATTGCAAGTTCTCTGCAACTTTTCAATTTCTATCATCTATTGTTAGGATGAGCTCTTTCCCTTACTAACAGTTCTTTCAGTTCACTTTTCTCCACTCTTCAGTCTCCCATAAGTTACCAGTCTGTAAAAAGCTGGCATTACTTCATGGTTGTTGCAGTACAGCTTGCTAGCTTTTGCCTCAATGCACTTCTTCTATTGTTTGTCTTGTACAGTTCATGCAAACTACAGTGTCAAAGACAATTGTATCACGGAACAAATAATGTTCTGGTGTTGGAGAGGGCAATGATCTTGTTGTTTGGGTTTTTTTCCCCCGGGACACAATGTATTTGGCTTTGTCAACTTTTCTATTTGGAAGTTGGATTAGTACCCATAAAGGAGTGCCCTTGAGCCACACTCACTTAATTACAGCTCACAACATCTGAAAGTAATTCTACTTTGTGTTCTGCAATCATGACATCCAGCTCTTGCACAGTGCTTTTCTTGTGTAGTCCTCTGAGCACTTGATGCAGGAAGTTAGGTCATTCTGCAAACGTAAAACCCAAGAAATGAGAAGATGGAGGCACTTGCTGCAGACTCATCCAGACTTTGAGTAGGCAAAACCAACAAAAATGACATAGAATATTAGTTCTTAGTACTCTAGATATTACAGCATAGCTATCTTGAAGGAAAAATACAGTTTCAAGTATAGGAGACAAGCAGAAATACTAAAATAAATACTAAATGCAAAGGAATTAAAAGCATCCCTCAGAGTGTTTCTCAAACTTTAAAATGCATCTCTTCTTTCTTTTACCTATTCCCACAGGAGAAGATCAGAGAGTCACAGTATCACAGGATCTGCTGAGTTGGAAGGGACTCACAAGAATCATTGAGTCCAACCCTTAACCCTGCACAGGACCATCCCCAAGAGTGGCATCATGTGCCCCAGTGTATTGTGTTCTGGTACAGAACCAATACTTTCTCTTCCCATAACTTTGTATAATAATGCTGTGTCTTCAGACATTGCATCTTTACAAAATTTTTTAGCCAAAATTTCTCACTCTTTCAGCATGAATCCATGGTTCTGGAACATATCTCTATTTCAGTCAATGTATAGATTAACTACTCAGAGAAACACAACAAAAGGTGACAAATTCCATGGAGAAAGGGAAGCTGCTTTGGCCACTAGCAGAAAGATATGAAGAAATGAATGACTACACCTCAAAACCCTGAAATCTGATCAGTAGAATTATGGTTTCCAAAGGCCATTGTGTAACACAAGTCATATGCACATTTTCAGCACAGTTTGAGTTAGCCTGGCTAAAGTCAAAATTATTTCTGGGTATTAAAAAAAAAAAAAAAATGTAACACCAGCTTTCCATTTTTAAAGGAATTATAAAGTTATGATACAGACATTTTCAAACTGCCAAACATTTTAATTTGGATGAGATTCTCACAACTAGCTAAATATCTCTCCACTGTTATTTATTCTAGTCTTAGCACAACTAGCATTTTCTAGAGGAGTAACCAGATTTGTTTTACTAAGTGGATTTAGATCAAAAGATTTGTCACAACTTTACAAGTAGTATAAATGACAAACAGTTATATTAAAAGCTTTCCATCTTTGCTGTCCATGTCAGTCTGTGAACATCATAGTATACTTCAGGAAGACATTAGTAGTTCAGCATTCATGTCAAAATCATGATATCACTAGATAAATTAGGAAATCTGACTGGAAAGATGAAAAGAATTCATTAGATCCTTCTTCCTTAGGATCAGAAGACACAGGCCTACATAACCGCTCAGGAGTTAGGATTTCACGGGAAAAATATTAGAACAAAACCCCTCACATTAGGTGTTCTAATGTCCATCATACAAACACAGCAATCCACTTTGAAAGAAGAAAGCTCTATCTTGATAATTATTTTCTTCTTTTATAAACTTTCTAGTAATAACCCAAGTGTTTTATCATTTTTTTCTGTGGATGTTGAAACCAAAGCTTAATCCAGGTAGATGACTGTTAGCATGCTCACATGCTTTTGCAGCACAGTTTGATTCTTGGGTCAAGAGAAGAAGCATAATAGCCTTCAATTGCTGGCAGGGATCCAGCTGTGGGAGGGACAGGTTCTGCATTCAAGCCATCAGAAATTATCAGGGAATGGGGCATTTACATCCTGTTGGCTCCCTTTAAAAACTGTAGCTTGAATCTGTCCTTAACTTTGTTCCTTCTCTTTTTAGAGAGAGTGTTCCCTCACTCTGCTTCTTTACTTAGGTGATACATGTATGTGGGGTCAAAGATCATCTTATACTATTGAAGAATCTGTGTTTTCAACCATACTGCAAATCTCTCTGATAGCAGCAGAAATATTCTCCTCTGAAATCTTGAACACGATGTTGTCTGTGATCCTTTAGCCTCAATACTTTAAGAAAACCAGAGCAAAGTCCCCCCAGATTATTTTTGGTTTTCAAATTACATTCCATTTTCTCCTGAAGAATACAGATTTTGAAGGAACACTTGCTCTGAGTATGAATAATAACATCTTAGCTAAGAAACTTTCAGTTTGTTTTTAATTTGCAGATGAGAAGTACTGATTTGGCTCTAACAGAACATTTACATACTCCATGGAGATGTCAAGCACATGTTCATGTGGCCTCTCCATTTAATAGAATGACAGCAAGAGGGAAAGAAAGCACTTGAGAGATTAATCCAATAGTTACTTTCAAGATGCTTCTTTTTGAATGAACCTTGAAGATCTTTCCATCATTCTACATGGATTTGAGAACAACCTAAAACACAGACTGTTAAGGTCTCACCAATCATCTGAGAAGAGTCCAGGTCCAGAAAAGGCACAGAGGACATTTGTTGAGTGCAATTTCATTGAAGATTTTCATACTTAGCTATCAGTACCAACACCCATATCTTTTACACCTTGATATCCTTGCCACCTTGACTGAAAAATCTCTTTTTCTTCTCTCTAACACTTGCTTTAGCTATAGCTCATAAATCAAGTCACTAAATTCAGCTAGGGCTTTCACTGCAACATACCTGAAAGCACATCCCTCTTCAGCTCCCACTAAAATAATCTCTCATACATCTTTCATTACATCTTTCATCACTTCTGCCTCGTTCTCCTAATCCCCACAGTGGACAAAGAAAATTCCATAAACCACTTGCTGTTTGTATCAGCTTTTACCTAGATCAACTCCAAAAGCAATGTAGAGTCTTGACAGAGAAAAGCCTGGAACCAAACAGGTGAGCTTTATAACACAGCAATGTCCAGGTGCCATATACAAAAGGGAAAGGAAAGCCTTTCAGGACATTTTGAGGCTAGGGCTGGGTCTCTGGAGGTGGTGCCCTGTTACGAATGTTAGAAGGGCTTTTACACTGAAAATCTAGGCAGGAAGATTATGGAAATCATCACCAGTGGTCTGGGAAAGATGGAAGTGTCCCACTGTTCAGTGGAATGGTGTTTTGAGAGAGTGAAGTACATGGGGAACTCTCTAAATACCTTTCACTCTATCATCAAAGTGGTAGATACTAATCTTTTGGAAGTCCTTCCTGGTCTATATCATAGTCTCTCTACCCTCCCATACTGCCTACTTCTGCTTTTAACATCAAATTCATTTTTTGCATCTTCATTTTCAGTTCTCTGAGCATAATTTCTGCATGAACCCCTGTTCTACTTTCTCGTCAAACTGATTGGCCTTGCCATATTGCTTTTCTATCTCATTACCCTCTCTGTTTCTCTCTATTTTCTCTGTATTTCTAGCTGTATCTTGAATGATCTTTCAGTTCACCCCATTAGTAAAATGTCACATCTATCCTTATAGCATGTTACTTCACACTACTTGGTTAGGCAAGGAAAAATGAACAAGAGTCTTGCAGTGCATCATATATTGGTAAATTAGAATCTCAGTATTAATACGTCGTCACTAAAGACAAATTACTTAAAAGCCTCACTGCCTCTGAACTTGCATCCTTTCTTATGCTGGATTATTAAAGAAAGAAGATAGGCATCTCCTACGTGTAGTATTATGTAACAATTTGGGCATCAAAATGAACTCATGTGGAGGGATAGTATCTTATGGTTGTCTTCAAGTACTTAACACATTCACAGTAATGCATCTTCTGTATAAAAGGAGAAGCAGGAGAAGTTTAGGTAAGGCACAAATAGCAAATTGAAGACAGGACTTGAGATTTTACACTCCAATTCTCATTTTGTCAGTATTTCATTTGGCAAAATAACCCTTAGAGAAAACACCCAAATCCCAAAGCTCTGCTTGCTTTTACATACTCAGTATTGAATATGAGGGTGAGGTCATCAAGATGACTACAAGAGCTATATTATAGTATATATTCTCCAGATTACTGAAATAATGCTCTCTCTTAACCTCTTTAATTGACTTTCAGAGACGAAAATTAATTATATTAAATGTGAGAGCTACCAGGTTTGATGGACAGGTACCAGGACACCAGTGTTGTTATGATTGCTCAAGTACAAAATGCTGCCATATTTGGAAGTCAGATTATTTGTCTGTAATACAGATATGTGTAAGTTGTAGTTGTGCAGAGTGATCTTAGTGATTCACATTTATCTGTACTTGTCAAAATTTTATGCGCTGAAAGGGATTTTTTTTTTTTTTTGTTCTACAGAAGGTATCTGGAAAAATATATAGGATAGTGCCTGATATTATTTAGGTATTCCATGTAATTTTAGTCACAAACTGAAGTTACTATTCCCTCAAAGAAGAAAAACACACTCCCTAATTTGAAGCTTCTTTTTTATCTAACTGGCACAGAAACTTTCCTCAGAACAGTAAGATGAAAATACCACTTTGCTGATCTGTGTCTCCTCTTTCTCATTTTTTCCCCACTATGGGCTATGTACTAAATGTACACTTTCTCTAGTGCATGTGTGACCAGGCTTTTTACTGCAGTGATTTTCTGAGAATGAATATTGTGTCTGGTAGCATGATGAACAAGACAGTCTGACTGAAAGCACCAACACACAGGCAATTCTGAGTTCAGAATCTCTTCTATTTTCAGGTCCCTGGGTTTTTCATGAGAGAAGCTCTTCTGCATAATGCACATTGTGTTTTCTTTCCCTTTCTCTACCCTATGGAGTTGGGTCATCACTATCATTTCAGTCTCCCTGAAGTTTGTTAGAGTTTCTGGTGTCCCTAAATGAAATATTTGCTCTTTACATTCTTGTCACATCCTGCAAGGAACCACTAAGGCTGGAATTTAGCGTCCCTGTAGAGGGAGTGTAATGGGAGTGTAATTCCTAGAAAATGTTTTACCAATTGACAAATTTCCTTTGCATTTATAGTGTGAAACCATCAATAGTTATTGTCTTTCCCCCACTTTATTTTGTTTCATATCTGTGTTTCCACTGTGAGTTTCCTGGGGCAGGTGAGTTTACAAGATGAAAGCACCATCAAATACTTGAAACTTCCATCAGTTTTGCCCAGAAAAGACTAAGAGGCTTGAAATTATAATAATTTTTGATTTTTTGAGGAACAATCAAGGTCATGCCATACTGATTGATCCCTTGTTTTCTACTGATGTTGCAGTCTCCTGCCTACATTTGCAGATAAATTACACCAACAACAAAAGACCATGATAAATGAATAAGGCTTACGTAGAAAAGTATGAAATAAATGAGGAAGTTGATGATTTTAATGAAATCTGTATAGCTTACAACTATTTTTAAGATAGAAAAATCCTGCCCTTGAAAGGGTCCACTCCATGCAAGGAAGGAGTTATATTTAAGATCCTAAAAATAAAGGCATGGAAGGAAAAAGTCACCCATAATTATGAAAATAAAATGAAATTATCAGGTCCTTTCCGCTGATCTGAAGAGCTGTAAAACAATTTACTCTCTGAAGACATAACTGTAGTATCTTCCTTTTCCTGTTGCAAAGACTGCAGTTTTGTGTTAGAGACATTAACAGCTCTCCCAATGCCTTCATTTCTATCAACAGTAACTATAAAATGCTTAACATTATTTTTTTTTATTCTAAGACACTCATGAGGCCTGTAGACGTTATGAAGTATTAAAATAAAGCATCTATCTCCATTAAGGGATTTACAATAATAATGCTCTCTGTTTTGTAAACATTTTACTGCCTACCAAAGAGACAAATATCCATACGCTGATGGTACTGGAGTACAGTGTTGTGGAAAGAAATTAGTACAAGTACAATTGAATGAGATTCTATATTAAATGAAACTGATTAGTTTATGTTTATCCTCTTGCCAACCTGTCCCACTAGTCTCCTCATAGAGGACTGAACATTTTTTCCCTACTTTCATTATCAAAGCTAGTATCTTTGTATGAGTCAGCCAAAGCAGAGATGCATTTGCTACTTCTCACTATGCTGAAAGAACAATTTGTTGTGTCTTTTCAGCTCTGCCTGTGTAATTCTGATGGTCAAGAATTATTGAGCATTTTCATCAAATTAAGTGCAGCAGTGGCTGCTTCAAAGGCCTATCAGATATATAAAAAATAATCATGCAAAATATCATGTGGTGAGTTCACACTAAACCAGCAGCACCCATGTCTCTGAAAAACCCCAACATGCTTTCCAAGACTACCCTTAGGGCTTTCCCCTGCTGGTGTACAGCCCTGAGAACAGCACAGACAGACAGGATATTAGACGGCCTGTCTGTAGAGATAAGCTCAGCAGTAATGATCGTGCAGTCTATCCCAAATGCCAGAAAGTGGTAAGTCGGGTTTCAAAATAAAGTGGGTCCACAATTTGTAAACTAAGAATGTTTCTAAACGGATTTAAACATCATTTGGTAGACACAAAAGTGTGTGCCTGAACATGATGCCTGAAATTTTGGGGTCTGAACTAGCTTTGGGTTTCTCTAACAAACCACAAGTGACAATATTCAAGTATGAAGTATGGATCATGCCACAGTCAAAGGAAGTAAAAGCTAAACTTAATTACAAATTTGAATAAAATTATTGAATTAATTTCTCAAATTTCATATCCTCCGTGTCTTTTTCACAAAATGATTGTTGATCAACAGATATTCATGGTGAGTTTTTGAAAAATACTTACATTACTATGCAACCCTTGAATATTACAGAATATTAGTGAACTAAAGAGTGATAATGTTCACAAATGCAATCACTATAAATGTTATTAACTTAAATTTATTCACCTAATACTATTCTAGACCCTTAAGGGACTGTCTGAAACAGCTTTATCCTTATTTTCCTTGCATTTCTTGGTATTTGTTTTGAAATGAAAGTGAAAAAATAATTCCTTTGAATTGCAGGGCCAAAGCTTTGGTTTATTTTAATATTTTCATTTTTTTCCCTGTAATCTAAACCAGGTTACTCTGTAGCCCCTTACTTCAGCCTCTTGTCTTTAGATGGTGGTAAAATGACTTCTTTCATTCATCTTTTTTACTCTCCTGTCTATTTTAGTTGAAAGTAATTAAAGGACAGAATTTTTTATTTTTTTTTTGCCCACTGTAGATGGCTTAGCCCCGAAGATGCTGATACTAACTGGTGTCACAAAACGGTGTTACAAGACAAACAGCTCACAATCTCACCACTTTTGCTAATAATTTGATATCATTTATAATGTACCTTTTCTTGGATGTTTCTTTTTTTCCCCTAATGGAATTCAGAGTTGTTCAATGTACAGAGAATAATTTCCCTGGAGAAAGCTGTGGAAAGCTCTGCAGGAAAAGGCAGTGTTAATTTCTTTTTTTGTTAGCTCAGTTTTCTGCATTTAGGACTCAGCATATGCAAAAGCACCTATTGAATCCTCTATAGTGGATATCTACTAATCAATAGGCAATTGTGCTCTTGCTGAGTCCAAATGGAAAATGATGCAGCAGAAAACAAAATGTGCTAGACTAAAACTTGAAGTCCTTAGTTGTTCTCACATTTATTTAATCACATCTCCAAATAAGCCAGAGGAACTGCAGGATTTAGCTTCCTACATTTTTCTTATTGTTGAGTTTATCCAGAAGGTTATTTCACCCTCTTACCCAGAAAACAAGAGGACAGTATCAAACTAATATAACCTGTCCTAACCAGCTGTTGTAAATTCTGAAATTGTTGACAACCACATTACCCTAGAAATGTGGATATTTGGCCTTTGGTAAGAGACTTCAACAGGCATTTAGAAAAATAAAAAGCTTATCTTTGGTGCAGGCTCAATATGTCTCAAGCAGATAATTTTCATTAGATTACATTAAAAAAGTCAAAAAGAAGTATCAGAGGGATGAGGCAGGTCAAAGTAGTTCTGTGTTTAGACGAGGATTTAGAAGCAAGGGTTAAGCATTGTTGCCCATCTTTTCACCCTTTTCATAAAATCTCAGCCTAAAATGTTGCAAGCCCTCACTTTTCATGAGCTTCCTTTAGTTCCTCTGGAGCTTAGAAAATCTTTTTCAAAAACAGGAAGATTTTGAAAACCTATTAGTTGGGGATTGAGTTGACAATATGAAATTTCCTTCATGTTCCTTTGCAAAAAAATAAAAGAAAGCTCTATGAGGAAAACAATTCTTCAGAGCTTAGAAGTTTACCACACTGTTTCTTCAAGAGTTTCAGGAAACTTCTGCCATATAGTCCCTCCAAGTGCAGGACATACAGGATTACGGAAGCTTTATTGTAACAGACACAACATGAGAGAGTAAGAGAGTTCAAGCAAGACATGAAGATGATGAACTTGAGTTTCAGCAAAGACTGAGACACCTCTGACTCCAGTGGCAGGCAGTGACCTGAATGCTTCAAGGCCATCAAAAAGGGTGGGATAAAAGTACTATTTAAAGTGCCTTAATTCCTTATAGATGTGAACTGTTCCAGAACAAGTCCTAAGATCCATGTATCAGGCAGAAAACATGTGAGTTCTCTCCTCTCTGTTTGCTACTTATTAAACAGGAGCATTTTGAATAGAACAGGAGTGTGTATTTTCAGTTGGTCCGTGGCAGTCCTGCAAGAGCAGCAGCTCTCCAATGGGTATGGATGGTCTTGGATATCTTCACAGAATCTTTAGAAAGCAATATGTCTTTTGGGCATCTTCCCAGACCCAGCTTCAGGTACCTGTTCATGGTTCATTTCTAGAATATGTGATATTATAAAAAGCCTACTTTTTAAATATGGGGACATCAGAATTTATACATTCAAACCTGGTACCAGAGGCAGCTGCACATGCAAACAAAAGGAACAGTTGTGCATTTTAGCATAGCACCTGTCTTTGGCAAAGATATCTTTGCCACTCTAAGGAGAATTATTATAGATAAGCAGAGAGCATGTTTGCAATTTGGAACTTGTTTGTCTCTTTCCATCTGTCTCTAATACAAACGTAAATATCTCCACTGGAAATTCTGAGTGTGGAAGTTTGTTGATGTTGTTTATTGGTTAAAAGTCATGTTGACCCTGGCACAACTCAACTCTTTGGGCTGAATTTAAGATGTTTTACTCAGTTTGGGATTCACCAGTGTGAAATACTGTCTTAAAAGAAAGGTTAACGTTAAGAGGCTCTATCTCATCAGCAGTTAACTTTCCCATGTGATGAACCATTACACTCCACATTGTCCAAAGTACCCCTGTGCAACCAGCTCTCCTGGGCAAGACAGAGAGGGCTTAACAAATGTAAATGATCCCCCAACCTCGATTTGCTTGTCACTAACCAATGCAGTGATCAGCGGGGTGTACAGAAGTGAAACCTCTCTTCCTCCTCGAGCAACCAGCCCCTCTCAAATTTTCCTCCATTCCAAGCTTGAGCCATGTTTCCAGTCATAACATCAGATCAGGCTGTGGCACAAAGTTGGTCAGAGCATAGTCGTGCTTGTGCCCAAATATCAAGCACTGATAGAGTGGAAGCTGGCTTTCTGCTCCTGTGTCAGCTGAGGGAAGAAATACTTAATTGGGCATAAAATCTGTTTGTAAAAGGTAGACCTGGCAACATTGTTTTCACCAGACAGTAGTCTTTTTGCGATATAAGAATATGTACATTTGTTTGGTTTGTTTGTAGTGGTTTTTTAGAGGTGTTATTTTAAACAAGAATTATTCCACAATCTGGTTTTCTTACAAGCACACAAAGTGTTGGTGCAACTGTGACATGGAGACAGGGACAGCTGGGACAGCCCAGAGCAGTCAGGGTGTAAACTGATGCATAGCAATTTATATCTTTGTGCCTACAATTTCCATGAAGATTGGTAGGAAACAGGAAGAAATTTGATATTGTTAGAGGTGACATTAGTAACTAAAGTGTGTCCTAAATAATTGTCTAATTAACTTTATTCAAGTTAATTGGCTAGACAGTGATAGGACTAAAACTGACAGAAAATATCTGGAAAGGTGAGGAAAAACAGGAAATAATTTCCAGGATCAGACTAAAACTCTTATAGATGTTTTGACATGTCAGAAAAGGCATGTGTTAGAGGTAGAGTAGTTTTGTGAAGATTTGGCTGTTACTGATTTTATTATGCCTTAACTTAGGGCTGAAGCGGCCTGTTTTTAAGAGTAGCAGAAAAAAAAAAAAAAGACAAAAGAAATTACAAAGAAGAAATGTGATAAAGGAAGAGATTTAGCTAAGAGTAAAGTGGCCATCAAACAGAATCCAAGTATTTTAAATCATCTGTGTGTCAATTTGATAAATTGTCTTTATATCAATTGCCATTTTTTCTGTTTAGCTCATTATTTTCTATTCTTCCTCCTGTGGAGTGAGTTCCCACACATCCCTGCAGTTCCCAAAGAAGGCAAAACCTGATGCCAGCTGCACACTGCCATCTCCAAAGGTCTTGAGCAAAAGATGCTGCTGGCAAGGTGATGTACTGGAGGTATGCTGACCACTGTCCAGGTCTATCTGAAACTCAATCTATGAGTCATTAAGTAAATGCTGCTTCCCTGTTTCTCTGAAATATCAATACATTAGTGCAGTCTGCTTAGTATCCAAGCCATTAAAATAATAGACTTAGGAGTACCCACACACTCCTATTTTCTGGGAATTCGGCCTCATACCTTGCTCTTTTCATTAGAAAGAAAACAAATCATATTTGCCTCTTTTTAAAATTTATCTCTTCCCCCCCCCCCCCCCCCATTTATTTTGTCCCATCCTTCCTTCTGAAAACCTTCCCGGAGTAGCCTCCCTTCTTCTTACCTGCTTGCTTTGCTCTGGGAAACACCTCGCTGCTAGCTGTTTTCCCAGGAGAGTTCAGGCAGCTAGATTTATTGCAACAAGGCAACCTGAACCATTCTCTTGTCTGGTGTGCGAGTGAACAGGAACAGCAAATTTTTCATCAACTCTCTATGTCACAAATGCTATGGAGACTTTCTGATCAACTAATATACTGTTTAGCCACTGCAAGCATTTTGCTTGTCAAAAATCCTGAAAATTATAATTTGCAATTGAGACACCAATTAATAGAACAATGTCTGTGGTAAGTGCTTATGTGTGGTTGTTATATATCAGCAATCCACAGTCTTTCATTTACTTATCCTCAGACAATGCCTTACAATGCACTAAAAGGAGAGTCCAAACTTGGTAATTATGCATTTACTGTTAAATGACTATTTCTCTCTTTTTCTTTTTTTTTTTTTTTCTTTTGGCTATGGAATACAAAAGATGAATCTGCAAGGGAAATCTGTATATTTTGATAATTTTACCAACTTGTCTTAATGAAAAATGTAAGTTTTCACCTTACCCTCTTCTATCCTGTTACATACTTCCTGTCTTTGCACTGCATTGCCTCTGATGAGGGTGATGAGTAGATACTTTGCTTGTTCAAGCTTTGCCTATAGCTTACCTCATGTTCAGATAGCAAATATCTTCTGCAGTTCTTACCCTGCATAGGAAAAGGTGAATGAAAAGGTATCTGTGGGCATCTGTGGTGAATGACAGACATCTGTGGACTTGGAAATGCAGACTATCCAATTGAAAATGGCTTCTAGTCACTTGCTAAGTCAAGTAAGGTATATGGCTTCTCTGTATCTCATTTGTTCCTCCTATAAAATGAGAGGTGTTTGCCTTCCTTGTCTGGAACAAACAAATTCCTTCTTTGCCTAGTCTTGGATATTTTGATGTTTTCCTGGATCTTTTTTTCCCATGCTGTTTATAAAAACAAGTATCTGTATTCTCTAATCATGCCCCAAACACCATTAAGAAACTATATTTCCAATGCTTCTGAACCTGAAGTCAAGCTGCCTGTTGCTTCCAGTGATGAAAACCCTAAACTCAAACTTATGCAAACTTTGTCATGATTCTTGCCAGCCCCTCCAGGCAAGCGTTCATGCATATTACTTACAAAGTAATGTCTCTGGATGGGCTGTCCTAAACCCATTTCTTTCAAGTCTGGTTCAAGATTTCTCATCTTCATTGGTCATTACAGGCTTCTTTTCTTTGGGGTGGTTTAGCAAGCGGCTGCACTTAGTGGCTGGGCTAAACCACAGCTGTTGTTTTTCTGATTTTTTTCCGCCTGCCACACTATTTCTTAGCCTTCCCCCAAGACTTAGATTCTGGTTTATGAGCTGTCAGATGACTGCTCAAGCAGTAAAGAAGCCACAGGTTTGGATTATGTATTGGTAGCAGGTAGGTGAAAAGTAGTCTACCTGTAGCTGTGCAAAAATTGAGAAGAATCAATACTATTTTAAGGAAAAGTTTTGCTTTAAAAAAAAAAAAAAAGTGCCTTATCATCAATAAGCAGGGACTCATTAGCAATAATGAAAAGAGACATGTTGTACAGTATCATTAACCTCCAATCATGCTTCCCTTCACTGTCTCCCCTAGGATACTTTCTCAATAAAGTTTATTCCTTGGTTCTACTCCAGTGGTAGACTTCCTCTCACTGAACATTTGGAGTCAAGTAAGATACTTGAAATACTGGCTGTGGCAAACACAAACATCTACAAAACCCAATATTTATTAGACCCTTGAAAATTACTTAGTAAACACAGCAGGGTTGCTATTTGATATTTGTTTTATTTTGAATATAGAGAACCAGAGTCTATGATATTATCTTGAAGAGAAAGCGTTTGGGCACATCAGACCTGAAGGCACTGATGGCAGCACATACATGGTTGTCAGCACATTCACAACGAAGTTATTCCTCACTTTTTCCATAGAACAGTAAGGTCTTCTCGCTGGATCACTACAGGATTATGTCTAGGGATGGTAGAATTGGGACTTCCTTCAAAAATAGCCCAATTCAAAGTCTATGCTCATACCAGCATAATTACTAAATACTCTTTGAAGGCAATGAAAATGCTTCACAGTTAATGAAGAGAGATTGGAAGAGAATTTGGTGCAAGCATGTCCATTTGTACCTTACTTGGTAGCTGGCGAATTTGGTGCTAACTGTTATGACTCCTATATGACTGGTTGTTTATTTTCAAATATATTTTGCTATAGGTACTATTGGTCCTCAGAAGTATCCACATGGAATTTTCCGAATGATGTTAATGTAAATAAACACTTCCCAAACCTGCTTCAGAACCTCAGACAAGAATCAACTGCAAACTCCTGAAATTCTGAGTTTTTTTAAATTTGATTTCTGTAAATACTAACAATCCATTGTTGTGTCTCATTAGAGCCTTTAAAACATGTTATAACCATTTTGAGCTTTTATTTGTTACAGTTGAAATGTGAATTAGAACTTTAATCTGCTCTTTAATTTTAATTTAGTTACTTTAGTTACTTTTTAGTTACTTTAGTGTTATTTTCAAAATTATTTTGTTTACAAAAAAGATTAAAGATTATTATCTGAGTTTCCCTTTTAGGGTTGCTGACTTTTCTTCTGGAGAAGAGAATCTAAAGACAGTTTTATACTTTTTTAGGAAAAACCTACTTTCTTTCACTCTGTAAACTAATATTGTCACTGGTAGAAGTGGTAGCTGATAGCACTGAATAATAAAAGTGTTGATTATCTATAAAGTCCTATGAAACATTCTCAGCTGCCACTCCGTAAGCTTTTTGTCTATGTCTAAGGTTACATTCATCCAGGTGGGAAGGTCAGCCCACATCTTGGAGTGCATGAGGAATTCTGCTTCTCTAAAGATATTGTTTCCATTAATGACGTTATCAGAGCTCACTTTCCATAGCTATTTCAGGTGTCTTTTTCACAGTGCCTGACGGGTTGTTCAAGTAATTAGCTCCCTGAAAAGCGTGCATTGTTAGACTGTGGGAGGGTCTGTCTAAGGATGGATACAGCCAACCACACTGAAGGCAAGAGAAAGACTCCATTGATTTCAGTGGGATTTGAGTTAGATCAGGTTTAAACAAATAATACCTTTATGGCTTGAGGCAGGTTGATTTTGTTCATATTCACCTTAATCTCCCTGTGACTAAAACAAAACCAAAAAAAACATCCTTAAGGAATAAGGTGGTTTCTGTTGGCCGGTTATACTTGCACAAGCGAAACATGGTACAATGCCAAGACATGGCAGTGATGTTTTATTTGAAGTGGACACCTGCACTCTAGGACCTGGCATGCAACCAGTGATTCATTCCTCGATTCAGTTCAATTAAAAAAGATTTAATTGGCATGATAAGCTGTACAAATGTAGACAAAAGATTAAAGAGGAAGACCTTACAGATACATGTTAGAGAATGGGTCTAATCTACACATCTAAGAGTTCTAGATTTGGAAGCTTTTGGTTTCTGACACACATTTAGCTACCATCAGATTAGTCCACCCTTAATCTGGTATGAAGTTAGTGTAAGTTTTTTCTCTACAGACTATGCAGGTTTTTCCTTGGTTTGTGTACATACATATATAAAACTAGGAGGTCATGAGTGTGAAGTTTGTTTCTGACTACTTCATCAGGAAAATTTCTTGCAGGCCATTGTGTTTCAGACTTTACAATGGAAGCCACATCTTTGTCTTCCCACTGTCACTTTGATTGCAAGGACAGTAGTGACTGGATTCATCCTGTAGGCTGCTCTAACTCTTTGAAGAAGTCACAGTCTAATGGAATGCATACATTCAGAAGAACGTATTTGAAACAAGTGGCTCTGTTTCCTATGAACATTTTTTTTGAGACAAGTGTTTCTTTTCTAAAAGATATGAATATCTAAATCCTAAAAAACTTTTCCCCAAAGACATTCACCTCTGAAATACATAACTAAAAATTTACAATTAAAAAAAAACAACGTGTTTTATCTGAAGTAAATTGTGATGGGAGGCCAGAATCTTTTTTAACAGGGTAAAAATTCTGAAGCATTTTTGAAGTTCACAGTTCACATATGGCATAATACAGGGTAAAGGTCACTTTTTCTCCTGGTACCAACTGGAATCTTGGAAGACTGTCCGGTAAATAAAAAATAAGTGTACCAGGAAAGAGTATTTACATATAGGTATGCCTAATAGTTTCCCTAGGTAACTCCCATTTTCCATCTTTACTGTGACTCCAATGCCTTCAGTGAAATTTCTTCAAACACCTCAAGTACTTTGGCTACAGTACCTGTGAATAGAACAACTCTTAATGACGAACTTCAACTTTTCCATAGTTTTTGAAAACACCATCTCTGAAGTTTGGCCCAGGCATCTTAACTGACTTGAGAGTGAATCTGGATAGCATAAGAAAGAATCCCTTGGAAGCAGGAAAAAACATGGAATATACATTGGAACTAAATGCTAAAAGTGTTGCTGCACAATTGCCTACTTGACACTAGTACCAACCATGACAACCTCTAAGAAGTGCTCTCTTAGTGAGATTGTTGCTGAGACCACCCAACATCCTTATGCACTACTTGGTTGAGGTCTCTCTGGTCTTGCAAAACTCACTTCGGCACAGGGAAAGAGGGTAGAGGAGATGATAAGAAGAGGAACCCTTGCTCTCTTCCCAGGAGGATAAACTCTGAGTACATATTTCCTCTCACTCCACTGAATGTGTTCTGTAGCTTTACTTTGTGAAATTTTAAAGGCAGGGTTTCGGTTGCTAAATCTTGCAATGAAGACTACTGAAACCCATGGTCCTTATTTTCACATTTGCATTTATGTAATAGCTGCAAGAAGACAATTTGTCTTTGGTTGAAACATTTAAACATTTTTGGTGTCTGTTGTGGTAGTGCCTGTAGGCTTCAGTCATGAATTACAGTTCCAGTCTACTATCCTCTGTGTACCTGAATAATAGAAAAAGGAAATCCTACCCCTACAGACTTAAACATTATAGGTCTGTGGCTGTTGAAACAGCTTCTGCTTTATAAACAGGAATGATAAACTGAAGGAGAAGGAAACTGCCTTTCAGTCTGTGATCATCTGAGTGATCACTGATACCATTCAGAACAGAGTAGGAAATAATTTTTCACCAATGAATATTTTAAAGTTCCTCTTTCCTAGGAAAAAAACTAAAACTATGAAGGCTACTTGGGTACTTGTTCTTTTTTGTTGTTGTTTTTTTTCTTAGAAGGAAAGAAATCAAACAACTAAACAGACTAAGAGAAAGACACCTCACAAGAACCCTATTTCACAGTAAAAAGAGGACTGGAAATCTCTGCAACTTTTTGGTATGTGCACTGAACATTCTCCCCTCCAGGACCATTACTCTCAGGAGCTCTCTCACAGTGCAATCCTCTTTTGCCAGAATCCTTGTTTCTGCACCCCAACACCCAAAGCATACTCCTGAGATAAGGAACACTGGAAATTGCTGTGCTCCACAGCTTGCTGAACCAGCACTTGGACCTGAACTTGGACTGAGCTGCAATATGCCCTAGACCTGCAAAATCTTTATGAGTTCTACCAGAACAAGTAATTCCTTCCCCAAGAAAAATTCCTGCTTCAATACACAAGGGATTTTTTTCCAGTAAGAAATAGAAAGATTCATTAAAAATACTGAATTAATCTTACCCATGACTTTTGTTGCAGAACTTAATGTGTTTCTTGGGTTTTTCACATAGTGAAGCGTCTTACCTATGGAGTCAGATCTCTCCATCTTCTAAGCAAGAGACAATCTATTTAACCAAACTGAAAAAAATAGAAGGCTAAGTAGTGTTAGACAGAGAATGACTGGTTGAAATGAAAGCAAGCATATAAATGCTACACTGAACAAAGAAAAAATGCACAATTACAGTAGAGTACAATTATGTTAACTTGGAAACATTGAGACTTGAAAGAGACATCGTAGGCTTAAAAGTTACCTCAGTCTACTGGATGTGGAAACTCTCTGCTCTATTAACATTCTGACAACTCCTGCATCTGCCTTGGTAAATACTGCAGAGAGAGGGCAGGTGCAAGATCTTATTATATGCTATCAAAGTGAATGTTAATTAGATACCTGAAGTAGCCTTCTTAGTTCTAGCTGGGGATAGTAACAAAAAATTGGAAACCTGTACAATAAATTAAAAAAAAAAAAGGGGGGGAGAGGGGAGGTGGAGGGGGGGGGGGGGAAAGAAAAATCAAACACAGGACTAACTGAACAACCTTCTATGATGAATTGTCAAAATATTTTCCCAAGAGGTTTACTCCTTCTGATGCCCAGTTCAGCTTCTTAAGTACTGGTTATATTTTGAAAATTTCCTTCCTGCAGCAAGCTGTATTTAGCTTTATTCAGAAACAAGCTAAGATTTAGATGCCACAGAGCCTTGCTTAGAGCCCCATGTGCTGGTCTCATGTTGTCGTTCCACAGACACACATATCGTTTCTGACTCCCTCTTTGAAAAACCTCCATCCTCCCCTAGCCCTCCATATACATTACAGCAACATCTGTCCACCTGCAGAGATCCTAAAAATAGTTTCAAGGGGAGTTTCTTGAACCTGTCACCTCAAAGACTCTTCAGCCCTGATGTTCTTCCTCACCTCTCATCACCAGCAGAGAGGTTAATGTGGGATTGGACTGAGGAAGGACAACCAAGTCCTCAGCCTGAACTTCTGGAATTTCCTTTCCTGCCAGTTTACTTCCCGAATAAGAAAAAGGATAGAAAAATCGCCAGCTATCACTCATGCAATCATAGAATTGTTTAGGTTAGAAAAGTCCTTTAAGATCATCGAGTCCAAACATTAACCCAGCACTGCCAAGTCTGCCACTAAACCATGTCCCCAAGAACCACATCTACCTTTATTTTAAATATCTTCAGAGACGGTGACCCTATCACTTCCCTAGGCAGTCTATTTCAATGCTCAACAACCCTTTCAGTGAAGAAATTTTACTAATAGCCAATATAAATATCCCCTGGCACAACCTGAGTCTGTTTCTTCTTGTCCTATCACTACCTGGAAAAAGAGACCAACCCCCTCCTCCTCACAGGTGGAGAACATCAGCAGGCCTCCCTTCAGTCACTTTTTCTCCAGGTTAAACAATTCCAGCTCCATCTGCCACTCCTTATAAAACTTGTAGCCAGTCCCATCACCAGCTCCATTGCCTTTCTCATCACGCTCTTCAGCACCACAATGTCTTTCCTGCAATGAAGGGCCCAAAACTGAAAAGAGGATTCAAGCTGTTGCCTAGCACAGGGGTGCAGTCGCTCCCCTAGTCCTGCTGGCCACACTGTTTCTGATACAGGCCAAGATGTCATTGACTTTTTTGGCCACCTAGGCACTGTTGACTCATGTTCAGCTGCTGTCTACCAGCACTCCCAGGTCGTTTTCGCTGGGCAGCTTTCCAGAGACCCTTCTCCCAAGCCTGTAGTGCTGCATGGGGTTCTTATGACCCAAGTGCAGGACCCAGCACTTCCTCGTAATGAACCTCATATAATTGTCCTTGATCCATCAATCCAGCCTGCTCAGCTCCCTTTGCAGAGCCTTCCTGCCCTCCAGCAGATCAACAACCCTGCCCAGCTTGGTGTCACCTGAAAACTGACTGAAGGAGCACTCAATTCCCTCCTCCAGGTCATTAATAAAGATATTAAACAGAACTGGCCCAAACACTGAGCCCTGGGGAACACCGCTAGGTGACCGGCTGCCATCTGGATGTAACTCCATTCTCCACCACTCTTTGGGCCCAGCCATCAGCCAGTTTTTTACCCAATGAAGAGTGTACCTGACCAAGCCACGAGCAGACAGTTTCTCTGAGAGATTCTGTGCTAAAGGATGTCAAAGCTTTTACTGAAGTCCAGGCAGACAATATCCACAGCCTTTTTCTCATTTACTAAGTGGGTCATCCTGTAGTATAAGGAGATCAGTTTAGACAAGCAGAACCTGCCTTTCATAAGCCCATGCTGGCTGGGCCTGATTCCCTGGTTGTCCTGCACATGCCATGTGATGGTAGTCATGATGATCTGCTCCATGACCTTTCCCGGCATGGAAATCTGGCTGACAGGCCTGGATCCTCCTTCTGGCCCTTCTTGTAGATGAGCATCCCACTAGCTGTCTTAATGGGGATGCTAACTGAAACTAAATGCATAAAGATCAGAAAGACAATTAGTGGAAGTATGAAGACAGAGTCCATGACTGGCATGGGTACTGAAGTGGTTAAACCTCAAAAACATCCTCCTCGTTCTTCTGCTAATAGGTACCTTTTTCCACTTTCACTTGTAGCTTTGTAGATGGCAATCATGTAAAATGTCATCATTTAAACCTTTTACTCATCTCCATTGATTTCACTTGTAGTATCCTCAGAAGCCTGTGGGTCAATGTATTTCTTGCTCTGATTCAAAAAACCCAGTTGAAAAATTGAAGCAATTTTCCCATTTTTATCTGCTACAGACACTCACCAGATCTGTGCTGCTAAAACACCACCAAGGCCCTATTTAATAATAGACAGCATTTTTTCACCTACTCATAAAAATAACCTTTTAACTAGACGATTCCTGTCCTTTGATGGTGGGATAGATATCTGGCATTCCTACATTGGAAAGCCCAGATCACATTCTTCTTCATTTATATTACTCTAATTCCATTAGCCTGGTGTTTTGCATCACTGCAGCTGAGGGAGAATAAAATTTCCAGAGATATGTATATAATCCTTATTTACCTATAAATCACTCTGTGAATTGATAGATCTATCACTATAGTAATGATTTCCAATGGCTTAAACATTTTTTTCACAGAGATACTCTTTGCATCTGTAGTGCTTTAGTAATACCTCAAGAATCCTGTCTGGCCTCCTAGGGAATTTTGCAGTTTAAAGGTGTAATATGTTATCCAGAAAGGCAGAAATACGTGATGACTGAGACTTGGGAGATCAAAAACAACAAAGTGAATTTTTGAGACTATCAGGATGTAAGAACACATCCTGAGAGCCCCCTTTAAGTCATTCTAGGAAACAAAAGGATTTGGGAGTGGGCAGAGATATCATTTTTAAAATCTTCCAGCATCTCTGAATCTACAGGCGGCTGTAACTTTTGTGAGGATTTCCAGGACATACAGGACTCCAGTGAGTGGATATTCAGTGCCATCAGAAACAGGCTGATAACTTCCTGATGATGTGCCGCAGCATACTCCTCATGCTGATTGTCCAGAAGACAACTTCTTCAACTGCATTCCTCTTCCTAGAGCATTGTGAGGACATCTGGACAATGCATTACCTGCCAAAGATATGTTAGGTGGATGAAAGAATAAATACGAATCATTGTCCCAGTACTCTGGTCATCTCAGAAGTGTCATGAAATCCAATTGGTCTGATCACTCAAACATCTTTGAAAAAGGCCTCTAGGGTACTATGAATACAGTCACAATGAAACATCATGGCTAGAAATGTGGTGGTATCTGCCTCATGTAGGACCAGCTGCATTACCTTCACACTCAATACAGGAAAGTTTTGGATGGAGAGCATTGTCACACGTGGTCAGTGCCCCATGAGGCTGTGAACCATGGCCCACACTACAGTACTCCCTTGTCATATATCAGCTTTTCTGCATCTTCCTGTGTAATGTCCTGGCTACAAATCCCTCAACATGCATAGGATTTGAATTTTGCTCATTTATGTTGTCATGAAACTTAAACATTCTCCAGCAGGTGATCATATTGTGGACAATGAATCTGTGAAAAGAACCAATCAAATCTTTGCAAAAGAGGCATCTGAATGAGAAAGCTGTTTCCTAGCTGTCTCCATATAAACAGTAGTGCAGGATAAAAATTAATAGCAAATAAAACTGAATGAAGGCCTAAATGATCACTCCCATTTTGGAGGCAGGAAGCCATTGTTGACCAGGATATGGGGCACTTAAGGAGATCAAGAGGAGTCTGCTTGTGCAACACCAGGAGCTTCATCACAGAGGAGAGGAGCAAAGTGAGACATCTACCACAGCTGTGTGGATGTCAACCTCTTCTGATCACAGGCACGGCAATAGTTACACTATCAGCAGAGCTGAGATCAGCCTATAGCTCCACTAGACCTTTAGTACAGTCTCCAGAACTGATTTTCCCCTAATAAGTTCTCCTTCTCCCCCTCCTCTGACCTGCTCATGATCAGGAAGGAAAACAAATACGACACCTTCAATGATTTCTCAATTTCACCTCAGAACTGGAAGCTCGCACTGATGATTGCAAGGATTATAGTCTTCAGACTAGACAATAATGATGGATTTTTCACTATGGACATCCAAACTACCCTTAGGATACACCCTCCCAAATCTATCCCTGTTGGATGCTGATACGGTCAGGTTCCACTCGCTTCCAACACAGCAGAACTGCACAATCTTATTATAAGACACCACAGTTTCAGGACTAAACAGCCTTCTGAGAATACAGCTGCTGAACAAGGACTGGAGAAGCCAAAGGAAAGGAAAACAAGAGCCTGCAGGTGCATTCATCATCCTGTTTTCCCCTCTCAAAATCTGCTTCTGAACACACGTGTTCATGCCCTCAGGGAGACTAATTTTGCATTGGTCATAGACCTAGTGCTTTAATAAAAGATTATATTTATTATGTGAATGTTATTAACTTAGAGGATGCTTCATTTTATGTCTGCCTTCAAAACTACTGGCAATCAGCCTGTCTCAGGTGGCTCTGTGCCAGGCCCAGCAGGTTGTTGGATTTATTGCCCACAACCACCACTTTTGTCCAGATTTATCACACCTCACTGTGACCATTAGCACTCATGATTACTTCTTCATTTTCACTGGTTTGAATCATGACTTTGATGTATAATATCTCCTCAAGCAAGGGCATTTCCTCTCCAACAGCAATTCTGAATGGTACACAAACAAATGGAAACATCCCATCAGCTTTTTCCTATGCAGAGTTTGTGACAAGGCTTTCATTTTAAGAGTATCAAGGAGCTTTTTTCTGATGACTATTCCATTCTATCTAGTAGCCATCATGGTACGCCTGTGTTGTGCCCTTAATTTAGGATTTGCCTCAACAAACAGAGTTAGTGAAATCTAAATTACAAAATGAGAAGGGAAAAAAAAATAATTTAAAATAGGTTTGTGAAGTGTGGATCAGACTAATAAAAATCCACGACAACAATCTTAAATGAACACTAAAGGGATCAGAAACTTAGCTAGAAACCACAGGACCTCCTTATTGATTCTTCAGACAAAAATCTCCTCCCTTGTGATCATCTGTACTACAATGGAGCTGCCAGAAACATCTTCAAAGCTCCCCTTCAATTGTCCATTATCTTTGAAGTGAGCAATAGGAAAAATCAGACTGACTCTGGTATATTGAAGCTACTGTTTTTCCCATTGACACAAGGCTGTTTCAATTTTATCTTATATTCCCTCATCTTCCTGAAGTCACCTTTTGTCTCCTGTTGCAGGCTGCAAAACTGCTTGGAATGAAGATCAGATGCTTTTGCCCTGTATTTAGACAACATTCAGTAAAAATTCAAGCTGGACCATAGCTATTTATCCAATGATAGCAGTAGCAAAGGACAAAAAAGAAAAATAATTCTTTTACTTAGCTTGTTTTCTCCCCCAGTGAAGCATATTATATTCTTGTTACAGTAGGCAGCAAACCTCCTGTGAAAGACTGAGGGACTGAATGCTCCTGCTTGATTCTCTGGCTGGCATTGATGACAAGTAAGCTGTTTCATAAGACTCCTACAGGATTTGTGTTTGAATATTTCAGTTCTTGAGAGACGTGATTCATTGCAATGTTGTCCACGAAAGAACAGGTGGAGAGCTATGAATGCGCTGGTGTCTTGGGCCTGGCAGTACAGGGGCAGCAGATCAGCTCAGTCACATTGCCTCACACAGCTTGTCCTTCTGACTGGCACACCAAAAAAAAAGTTCCCAGACTCGTGATTGCTGAACTAGCTGTGAGCACAGCTACATGGAAGCCCAGTGCTCACAGAAGCCTCTGGAGACTTTTCCCACCACTTTGCAAGAAATCGTACCCACCAGAGGAAGAAGTGCTAACACAGCAGGTACCAGCCCTGTAAATTTACCTCTGAAAAGAATCAAAACCCTAGAAGACATCACAGTACGACATGTAATGAACTTTGTGTCCTTCACTCTGACAACTTTAGCTGCCTACTCTTCTTTTCGAGCCGTAGAATTACCTCCCTCTCTCCTGCATCAGTGAAGCTCATGGGCTAAAAAATTCTTGTTTCAGAGCACTATTTCAATGAATCTGATGAAAAATAAGAAATAAAGTCATCTTATTAGGATATTGTATTTTAGAAAGGGTACCCCAATGAATAGAAATATGGCAGAATAGGCTCCACACTCCCTGAGCACCAGAAAATACAACTACAAAATGCAGTGCAATAGAAATTCAGTTGTTGGAGTGCCATTTTTTCACCATCTTCTTACAGGCAAATCTGTGTAAACCTTATCTCACTCTACATCCAGCATTCCAAATCATTTTATTGTAATTCTAAACACATCTTCTTCTGTTGTTTCATTCCTTCTTCCCTAATCTGGCAAATTCCTAAGCATGTGCTTTCTCCGTAACTATAAACAGTCACATGGTGGAAGTCCGTAATGGCAATTACCCTGTCAGATGGAATAAAGGTAACAACTGATGGATAAGGAAGAGGTTCAAACAGTAAACTTGTAGTAATAAGTCCACCCAGTAGCCTTTGTTTGCTTGCTACTTGGATCACAACAGCCACCAGACCACCTGCTTTGTGTCACTGCAGCTCAGCCGTGGTTCACAAATTTCAGATGTTTGTGCCAGTAATTAAATTGTGCCAGCAAAGGACTATTAAATTTAGTTACTGCAGAAAGGAGCTAAAATAATTTATCAGATCTGAGTGGAACATCAATGTGTTTTTGAATATAATGAAAGTGAGAATTGGGTCAGCAGGAGGAAGAGGAGACATCAATTAAAAAATATATCTGTACTGGAGTCTCAAAAGCCATTAACATTGATTTCAATCCAGACTATAGGGTCTGGCTGGCAAAAAGCACTGAAGAATAATTAAAGAGGGTGTTTTTGGGTTTTTTTTCCTGTGGCAGAACACAATAACAAAGCTTCAAGAAGTAGAAGTAAATAGGATGCAATCACTCCAGAGAGCTATAAAGGATCATGGGAAGCTGTTGATGTTACTGCTTTTTAGTCTCCTTTCATATCTTTATTTGCCTTTCTAAAGTTGAATATTTGCTTAATGGACATGAATGTAGCACTGGAATTCATTCTGCCCCTTCAGGCTGTTCTTTCCATAGGCTTATCACTGACTGAAGCATCATGAGAGCTTCTGCTGCTGAAGATGATACAGACAGGTTCCTCAGAACTGAATCCTGTTCAGGTAGGGGTGGTAACACAGATGGCTTGGATTAACTGTTCTTTGGTGTTTGGAATATCCCTGCCATAGATAATGTAGCTATTGCCTTCTAGAGTCAAAAATGTGTTACTTCTGAGTCGGTTCCATCCTGTGGAGACTACAAATGACATAGATGAACTTCTTTCATCTTTCTGCAAGTGAGCCTTACTTTCTGCTCTTTATTTTCTGATCTATTTGATCTGCTTTGAATGACCAAGACAGGATTGACTTTTCATTTAAAAAATTAATCATAGAATTGATATACAGTCATATGAACTTCGCTGCAAAATGGATTCAAGATTTTTGGGTCTGCTAGCAGCAATCCTTCTGTTTCTATTTTTGAAGAATTTTCAAAATTGCAGCTATATGACTAGCAAGTACCTTTTTTGTCAGTGTGTCATGTGAATAAGAGAAGTTACACGATAAAGAACTGAACTAAAATTCAACCTCCATAAAAATGGAAAACAACTATTTCTTACTCCCTCCATGCTCTCAAATGCATGGTTATAGCTCTGCTTTTGCATATTTGATAGACCTTTTCTGATCTAATTCAACCCACTTTTCCTGCAGAAAACTCTCCAGGCTTAAGTGTTTCTCTTCTTTGTTAGTTTGCAAAGGTTTTTTTCTTCAGCTCATGAGTTGATTGCTCACAGAGCAGTCCACCAAGTGCCAAGCTTCCACAAAGTGAGAAATGGGGGAAAGAGGCAATACAATCCAGGAGCTAGAGTAGAATTTCCTTCTGGCAGCAGCATACAGTTACTTTTTCACAGAGATATTGAGCAACATCTCTATGAGCATTTGTGACAATATAATTTCTGACAATCTTCTTTCAAACAAACCAATTCCTTGAATAGATATGCTTACTAAAGAAAAAAATAAAATGTAGAAATACCTGTCAAGAAACTTATGTCTTTATATTCAAAGTTTGCCACTTTTTCTCCAAATGTATCTTTCTTGATTTGTGATAACATTCACTTTTCTATAACTGAGATTTTGAACAGTGCTTTTCAAGGAGTTTTAGACATCAGGGCATTCGCATTATCCTTATGGGATATAGATATTCAATGGAAACACTGAGAGCAATGTTGTGATTTTCTCAACATTCTTTATGTCCTCCAAATCCTCCTTAGTGTACTGACCTGTTTTCCTAGGTACAGCAGCCGGGACCAGTTTATCACTGTATGGGTATAACCAAAACTGTGTATTTTACATCCTCTGTTTTATTTCTCATGAACTGTTAATAATGGATTGTTGGCAGCAGCTGCCAAGGGCACACCTGACACCTCAGGTTACAAGCTGGGTGTTTAAGAACTCTGTGAGATAGAGGAGTGTTCCTGTCTTCACACCAATGACTCAGCTGTGATAACTCCAGAGGAGGACCAGAACATAAACACTTGACCAGACTGTGCCCATCATCCTCACCAACAGGTTTCCTTTCCTTTTACTTTACACTCAGAGGGATCACATGGTGCTCAGCACAGGGGGACCATTCTGTTTGCACTCCAGGGTGTTGGGTTATTCATCTGTTCTTTTGTGGGTTAGAACCAATTTGTCTTTGTATCATTGTATTTACAATAATCTTTTTATTAAATTGTAACTCTAACCTGTAATGTCTTTCTTGAGAAAATTGATCTAATTGTTATTTCTGTGTCTAGTTATTTCATACGAGCAGTGTAGTTAAAAAATATTTATATTGAGATACACATTCAGGTAATGTAAAAAAAAAAAACAAACAGTTGAAATGCTGTTGTAGTTTTGCAATGCAAACATTCCCTGACATCTCCCTGGTAGATATGCTTACACCTGTGTATTACCTAAAACACTTCCCTGTACATGCAGAAATCCTACATCAGATGCCCAGTCTATCAAGTTGGCTTAAAAAAAAAAAAAATTGGAAAAAATTGTCGAAGATATTATACTGATAGTCCTCTCTTTCTTAGATAAATATTGACTGTGATATCATTACTGTTTTCATTACATTGCAAGTCACTCAGTAGTACATTGCATGCAACTGTTAGATATTGTTGGGAAACAAAATTAATTGTCCATAAAATGGACAAGTCCAGCACGAACAGAAGAGGGTAGAAAATAGGCAGGCAGACAGATCTTGAAGGAAATACCACACTTTGACTGTCACTTTGAAAATTAATTTTACCGGGGTATGACTACAATTTTTAGCAAAATTGCTTGAGAAATAGATGGCCCTGCAATTGCTGTTTTACCATTTTAGCTGAAGTCTCATTAAAATTAAGTTATCTGACAAAATATAGAAGCATTTTGGTCCAGATTATACCTACCTAATATTGTGCAGGGGTTCTGCAGATCAATTGGAATTCAGCTCCTTTTATTCACTTGCATCTGCTTGAAGCATATTTTGGCATGATTTTTTAATTTATTTTTACATTGGGCTGAGAAGAAGAACACAGTGATCTCTGAAACCTCTGGAGAAAAGCAAATATGTTGATTAGTTATTCTTGTTATATTTTGCTGTCTGAAATTTTGGGAAAATCAAAATGGTATTTTATTAACAATTTCTTAAGTCTCAGTAGAATTTTTCTGTTTTGTTCAAAAGCAACTGGCTTAATTTAAAGCCAGTTGGCTTCACAGTTATTACTTTTATAGGTTCAGTGAGCACCAAAATGGCCCACAAACCAAGCATTGTAGAAATCATTGTATTTATGTAATTATTTGTTTAGGTAAATAAATTCACTTTTAAACTCTTCTCAAGTTGTTCTTTTGCGCAGAAATGACCTCATGTGGAATTTGGGAGTAAGTCAGGAATGGAGAAAATTACGTAGGAATGTTTTCTTTTCCCTGCTTCTGGAGAAATAAAATCTCATAAAACCTCAGGCTCAAAAGTACACCATATAATAAGCCTTGATCACAAGATTAAAACATTCTTCAGTGTTCAGATATAACACCACCAGGACAGAACCAAGGTCAAATTAAATACACAACAGTCAGTGGTAGAAGACAAAAAGTACTTTTAGGGTTCATGAGTAGTCAGGGCTGGAAAATGAACATGCAAAACGTAACTCCCTGATTCTACACAGGAAGAACCAAGCATTGAACAAATCAGCTTGACGATATCAGTCGCAATTGTGAGCACAAGTGTCACGTGCACAGCTACATTTGTATGTTCAACATGTGTTGCCCTTAAAAATGAAGATTTCGAAAACACAAAATGTCTTGAATATCATTTTGTTGTCTGCTAGAAAGGATGCTACCACAGGGAAACCACTAGGAGTAGGTTAGAGGCACAGCAGGCATAGCAACGGAATTTGAAGAGCTATACCAGATGGCTGGACTTAAAGATCTGAGGTGAATTTATTACCATTTGAACCTATTCCTATGTAAACTGCACCTGGATTTAGTAAATAATATCTGAAGATAGACCATTGCTTTTTTTCCCCACCCCCAGTAAAATTCCAAGTTTCTTTGACTTAATGATACAGCCTCCCCTGGGCTTTTCTGCATCTTGGCAGCAAGGAAAATACTGTCCACTATCTTGTACTTATCACAACAAAACTACCAGTTCATAACCCCTCTGTTTCCAGAGAAATCCCTGAGCATCCCATTTGTCTCAGGCAATGGCTGCAAAATGCCTGCCTCGTTAGTTCACTTCTAGACCCTGCATTTGTCTACCCCACCTTCTTCCTCCACTTGTATAACATCAACTTCCTCTGTCCCTCAGCATAATCACTGGACATCTGCAACAGCCTTCCAGTGTCTCTCTGCCTCATTGACTCTCTATCCCTTTTCAGATCTCATCTGCCTGCACATCTTAATTTCTTCCACTCTCTTCTCTCTGTTATTGGCCTTTATCTCTCTTTAATATGTTCTACAGGCAGCATTTTTCTGCCACTGTTGGTCTGTAATTTATACAATATCTATGGTCTTGTATTATTTAAACTTGTAAAGCATTTTAGGATCACAGTTCACATCAAAAGAGCTATGAAAAATAAACTTTCATTGAATTATTGCTAGACTGTTAAGCTGAGCTTGTTCTATAGCCTTCTCCCTTCCCTTCCCTTCCCTTCCCTTCCCTTCCCTTCCCTTCCCTTCCCT
>JAWWEW010000041.1:60261388-60275481 GCA_035583185.1 Anabacerthia variegaticeps | reverse complement strand
CTTCCCTTCCCTTCCCTTCCCTTCCCTTCCCTTCCCTTCCCTTCCCTTCCCTTCCCTTCCCTTCCCTTCCCTTTCCCCCTTTTCCACTTTCCTCTGGGAGAAATCACTTTTTAAAACACATGCAAGCATACACACACCCACACACTCACACCCTCTCTGATTTCCACTCAGTTATAAAGAATGTAAATTTCAATGACTGTTTATAAGAAAAAGGCACAGGTATCCTGGTAAGACTATAAGGATTCTGCCTCTTGTGTGGGGGTAGAGTCAGGAAGGCAAAGGCATAGCTGGAGTTGAACTTGCCAAGGGATGCAAAGAATAATAAGAAAATTTTCTATAAATATACCAGCCAAGAAAAAGGAAGATAAAAAAAATGTGTGGACCCCCTGATGAACATGACTGGCAAACTGGTAACAATGGATGAGGATTAAGCTGAGGCACACCATAACTTTTTTGCCTTAGCCTTCATTGTCAGCACCTCTTCCCTCTCCTCTCAAATTGTTGGACTACAAGACAGGAACTGGGGGAGCAAAGTTTCTCCCACTATAAGAGAACAAGAAAAGATTAGGTTTGTGACCACCTGAGGAACCTGAATGTGTGTAAGTCTATGGAACCTGATGAGATGCATCCTAGGGTCCTAAGGGAGCTGGTTGATATAGTAGCCAAGCCACTATCTATGATATTCAAAAAGTCATGGAAGTCAAGTGAAGTCCCAGTAAACTGAAAAAAGAGAAACATTGCATACATATTTAAGAAGGTTAAGAAAGCAGGACTCTGGGAATTAGCAACCTGTTAGAGTGACTTCTGTGTCTGGGAATATCCCACAACAGAACATCCTAGGAGCTATGCTAAAGCATGTGGAGTACAGGGACATGATTTGAGACAATGACCATGACTTCACCAAGGGCAAGTCCTACCTGATCAACCTAGTTCCCAAGATGGAGTAACTGTATCAGTGGTCAAGGGAAGGACTACAGCTGTGGTCTGTCTGGACCTCTGTAAAGCCTTTTATGTGATCCTCCACAAAATCCTTCTCTCCAAATTGGAGACAGATAGATTTGATGAGTGAACTGTTAAGCAGATGAGGAATTGTTTGGATTTTTGCATCCAGAAGGGAGTGGCCAACAGCTCAATATCCAGACAGAGATCTATGATGAGTGTTGTCCCTCAGGAGTCTGTACTGCAACCAGTGCTGTGTAATGTCTTCAAAAGTGACATGGAGAGTGGAATTGAGGGCACTCTAAGTAAGTGTCAGGATTACACTGAGCTGAGTGGTGTGGTTGATATGCCTGAAGGACAAGATTCCGTTCAGAGGTACCTGGACAAGCTGGAGAAGTGGGTCCATGTGAGCCTCATGAGGTTCAGCAAAGCCAGGTGCGATGTCCTGTACCTGGGTCAAGGAAACTTCTGGTATCAACACAGCCTGGGGGATGAAGGGATTGAGAGTAGCCCTGACAAGAAGAGCTTGAGGGTGCTGGTGGATTAAAACTGTACATGACCTGTCCATGTCTTCACTTGCAGCATAAAAAGCCAGACGCATTCTCGGTTGCATCAAGAGAAGCATGGCCAGAAGGTCAAGGGAGAAAATTCTGCCCCTCTACTCCACTCTTGTGAGACCACACCTGAGGTACTGTGTTCATCTCTGGGGTCCTCAGCACAGGAAATACATGGACTGGTTGAATTAGGTCCAGAGATGGGCCACAAAAATGATCGAAGGGCTGGAACATCTATGAAAACTGGCTGGGGAGAGTTGGGATTATTCATGCTTAAGAGAAGACTCTAAGTAGACCTTATTGTCTTTAAACACTTATAGGAAAGATGGGAACAGACTAACTAAAGATAGATTTAGTTAAAACTCTGGAACAGGTTGCCACAACGTGGCAGAGGCCTTCTCCCTGGAAATCTTCAAGTGAGTGTTCAGGGGCTCTGAGCCACATGATCTACCTGAAGATGTCCCTGCTCATTGTAGAGGGATTGGACCAGATGATCTTTCAGGGTGCCTTCCCTGAAAGGGAAGAAACCCAGGTCATGCTATGCTTTTACGGTTCTAGTCAAGAAAACTTCATCCGTTCTTACTCCCCTATTGCTCTTCTACTCTTTGGACTGCTCGAGCCCACCACATGCCCCAAGAATTTTATCTGAATCTAGAGTATGCACCTCTTGTTATCTCAACACTGATATCTTCACAGAATTAAATATCTGTGATTGGAAGGGTCTGAAAGTGTTGCTCTCCAGGTCACCTCAAAGAAAGAATGAAACTTTGAAAAAGAGGTCACCAAAATATAATGAGAAAAACCATTTAATGTAATTCTCAGGGGCTCATGGCCTTGGAGAATAAAAGTTCATAGTCATACTACTGGGTACAGGGAAAAAGGAAAGCAGCAGCAGGCTCTGACAGTAACATCTCTTAGCTCGCGGAGACACCAGCATCACAGACCTAATAAACACTAAGGAAATATGAAGAGTACAGACCTCTTCCTCCTTCCTAAAGGTTGTGTTTGAGGAGCATGATGAAGGTGCCAATGTCTCTGTGGTACAATACTCACCTGGCAGATTTCATGTCCAGAGTATTAGCAAAACAATTTTGGAGTCACTTTGTTGCCCACAGCACTGTCAGGTCTTTAATAAGCTGGCAAAGGGTCTTGCAGAAAGGAAGAAGGTGCCAAGTGGAAATGAAACTTGTGGATGAATATTGTCATTCTGGTCAATTGAACAACCCAGGTGGATAATTACAAAGCAACAGCAAAGGCTGCCAGGCAGAATAATTTTAAAATATATCTTAAATTTATTCTTTTCATTTCCTTTCCAATTCTTTCTTCCTGAATTGCATAGATATAAGTCATCAATTAAAGTAGAAGATCTTCAAAGTCTTTCATCACATTCTCATTTTAAGTCTCCATTTTTATTTTGCCTTTATGTTTCTCTCTCATGTGCTTGCTTTTTTTTTTTTTTATTTTACTTGCAATTACCTGCATGAAACTTATTTATATGTTTAATTTACTTTATGATTACAGGTACATTCTCATACTCTCTGGTAATTACCGCTGGAGTAGGATGTGATTGGCATAGGTAATGATGCTTAGCCTCAAAAGAAGGGTCTGCAGTTCTCCTTCTGTCCTGAGACAAGACATACAGTTTTCCTCAAAGCTTCACAATAAAAGGCAGTAAGGTCATCTTAGTCCAGAGGCCAGTTGTTATTGTAGGTTAGGTCCTCAACTGAGGAAAGTCATTGCAATTTCAGGTTACTGGAAGTGAATTACAATGTCTAAGGCTCTGTTCCCTTATTCTTAACCCTAACAGCCTTTCCTGCACTGTTAATATTGCAGAATATTTTATGGCCACTTTTATGGTCTGCAGGTAAATGAGATGTTTTGAGATGCTCAGCAAAACTTAAAAACAAAAAATCTCTTATCAAGGTAACATTTCTAGAAAGAATATAGGAGTAAAGTATGCAAAGACTAAATTGCAGCCAATGAGAATATGTGAGTAAAACATGCTCTGCTATTTAGTGTCTTAATGCAGAGAAGGTTAAGAGTTATCCCATTATGAAATTTCTGCCTGCAGCCAAGGGGTGGAGATAACAGCATCACTAGCTGCACCTGGTGGCTCCTAGAGAGGAGCATGAAATGAGGCAGCAGGTAGGGAAATAGAAGGCAAAAGAAGACTGGTATTAAGGAATTTAGGACTTGTAGGTCAAATTCAAACTCTGCCAAAGTAAGTGAGTGACATGTCAGTGTCTTGGCCAGTCCTGGATTCTGATCTGGCTGAGCTGCACCATTTGCTGTAGGGAACAGGTCTCCACACTCTACTTGGTGCTGGACTGCTGCTAAGGAGGGGCTATACTGAATTACAGTTTAGGAGAACTGCCTTCAATAAAATCAGATGGGTTTTCTTTCCCTGTTGGCTAATACATTTAACAAATGAAAGAGCAATAAGGGCAATGACCTGGTATTTGCATTCAATGTTGTGTGAAATAAATCAAGAAATTCCTTGTTTATATCTCCAGACAAAGCACAGCCTAATCAGCACTACATCTTCTGAATTCGCATTTGAGGACAAAGATGAAGGATTTTTCCAACAGTCATGTAGCAGAACTTGTGATGCAACAGATTAGAAATTGGGCTTCACAATGGCTTTTTACACATGAAGTGCTGTGAGGACAAATTATTAGATGATATTTAACCTATGCTGGCATTTTTGTTTGCCCTTAGAACATCACCTAATTAAATGTGGATTTATTCTGACAAGCCAGATGGTTCTGTGGTTACTGCAAGGAGTCATGACATACCAGATCTATTCCTGGCTCTGCCACTTATCTGTCCTACAACCTTTGCAAATCATTTAACCTCTTCACACTACCAAATTCCATTTATGATACCAGAAGAATAATGTGGTTTTTAAACTGTGCAAAGGCTTTGCCCAGCTCAGTGCATTAAGGTCACTAACTGTTTTACTGTTAATGAGAGGAAAACAGACTTAAGTTTGTGGAATTACATGACCAGCTGGCATTAACTGGTCCACCTCTCTTTACTTAAATGGACTCTGACCAATTCATGGTCTCTGAGGATTTGCCTGATTTTGGGCTCTCATTTAATTTGTAATCTGAATATTTTACTCACTGTATTTTACCATAAAGGTCCCATTCTCTTATGGTGCTGCTAATAAGCTATCAGAAAAAAAATTTAAAGAGTAATAAATCGTTATGATGTCATACAAGTCAATTACTTGCTTGCTACTGGATACCTCACATTTTAGCCATGTGTGCTTCCATGTTTTTCTATTAAAAATAGTTATGACTATGTCAGTCTTTATCAGTAGCCTTTAAAATGTTTTAGAAAACAAGATACATGTTTCTATACAAGTATTAGATCCTGGAGTTTAGTATTATTCTTTGATTAAAAAGATCAGATTAGATTAAGAAGAGAATATTTGACACTTAACTCATTCCAGTTAATAATTTGGACTAAATTTTGGATTAAGTATATTGGTAGATACAATGAAGAAAGTTTAGGGTTTGACCACAGAAAAAAACCTGTCTCATCTTTATAAATACATGTGATATGTATAGATGAATATTTTGTTTCAAATTGCTCTCTGTCCCAACCTTGAAAAAACCAGTGGCAATCTGAAAACAAGAAAGAACTATAAAAAAAGTGTTAACTCTAGGAAGATATATTTTTAGCAAAGTTTTTCACCTAAGTATCTTCTTTAAAATAGTAGTTAACTTTAAATTTTGAAATTAGAAGTGATTTCATTCAGTTTGTTAGGAGATACTTATAAGCCTTTGAAACGTAGGGTGATTTTATCCCTTCCAAACTGGGACATTTCTAAGAACTAATAAAGCATCAAAGTCTATCCTTACACTGTCCTTACAGGCTTTCCAAGAAATACAAAACTTATTCAGAAAATGCGACTGGTTTTTCAGGAAGGAAATCTAGACAAAAAGGTGTAGCTGTTACATGATACAAGTAGAGCATTTGATTGAAAATTCTCTCTATTCCTTTGTACTTTGCTTTCCCTGAAAACCTGGGCTCAGGGATACTCCTTAGGCTTACGTAAATGTATTCTCAATCACATTAAATATGCAAACAAGTCAGAAAGAACTGATAGACTTGTGTCCTTCCCCACTCTTCTCATCTTCACCTCCTACATTTCTACAATTTTTACATACTTTAACATTTTAATGTACAAGTACAGATGATTCATTTCATCTACAAACTTCACTACATAACCCAGCATCACTCCAGCAATGAATAGGTCCTTGAAAATATTTTGCTGGGTTTTTTGCAGCCTTTCCAGTAAAGATGCATAGACTGCAAAGCAGCTGCAACTACTGTTTTTCATATGCTTTGCTGATTTCAAAACTTTCATTTTTCAATTTTAAAAGTAATAATGTGTGTATTTAATTATTTGCTTCTATAAATTCAACTTTAAATGTTATTGTGCCTACATTTGGAACCTGACGTCTCTGAGACATGTAATTCATTGCTAACACTTTTATCTTATACACTTTTTCTCTTGACTTATTTAGTTGCCTGAAGATGAAGGTGATGTGGATGTGTCTTTTATATCCCAAACAGCAATAGAAAAGTTGACTCTCTTTCTGCAAATGCTTCCTGTCTTCCTGATATCATAGATACTTGCTCCAACCTCTTTAATAACAGAGGCAGTTTTTAAATAAATACAAAGTGTGAGCAAAACGTATTACCACACCACTGATGCGTATGAGAGATCCAAAAGAACATGGCTCATTTTATAACATGTTGGATAGTAATTGGCTACTGGAACTTCAACTAGATAGAAATTGGTAGGATCAGTACCAGATTAGATTTCTATCAGAAATCTCAGTGATTCATCAAGTAGACAGATGGCTACATTTCTTCAGGGGCCCAAGATGTATAATGGAGTTTTAATAATATCCCCAGGAACACAGTTTTAACAGCTTGATTTAAAGCTCTTGGTAGGGAGTCATTCTATTGGCACTACTGGGCTTTCAATCAATATGTCCATACCTCTAGAAAGCCTTCATTTAGCCTGGACATACTACTAATGAGTCACCACTAGATCACTGGCACTGAGCCCAGGCAGCAACATTTGGCTCTAGAACCAAATTTACCTCAGGCTGACGGATGTGTAGATCCGGAGTTTTGACTTGGACTCCTACTTGAAATATTATTCCTTCTTATCTCTCAACTGAGATTTCAAATGATTAAAAGAGAGAAACCCCATGGTCTCAGTGCCCTTCCTTAGCTATGCAAGCAGCACACAATTCTAGCAATACTGAGATACTCCTTCTTGCATGTGACTTCTCCAACCTGACAGCCACAAGGACTCTCCCATCAGTTCAGCAGTATTGGCATTATTCAACCACAACATTCTCTTGGCCTCTCAGAAACCTTTCTCAAAGGCTTATCTTCTACACTCTACTTCATTAAAATGTCCGTGTGTTTCTGTTCCCCAATAACAGAAGCCACCCCACTTTCCCATGGAAAGTTCTGACACGTCAAAAAGATGCGCTTTAGAGACCCCAGCTGTGTTTCAGCAGCTGCAGGAATGGAGGGTCTTTCTAGTGCTCTTAACTCTGTTTTGTTAGTCTGCACAACTTTGTATTGGAACTGGTTACAGGCTGGATAAGCAGTATCCAAATTATTCAATCTGTTTATTAGAGGCTTCTCAGCTAAGTCATGCTTGTCTTGTCTTTCATTCTTTTCACATTGATACTTGAGGCCTAGCTGTGCATCACTTAAATACCTATCCAAACAGGAAAACTGGGATCTTTCTTTGCAAGCAAGAGTGTTCACTCTCTCATTTCTGATTTATCGCACACTTGTTTGCCAATTATAAAATGTTAACTAATGCAACTGGGGAGCAGAAACCTTGTCATGTGATTTAACTATTCACCTCCTGTGAGCAACAAACAATATGTAAATAAAGGCAACTATGTGTGGAGCTGCCATATGCTGAAATTTACTGCTAGAAACTACTTGGTGAGAGCTGTGACTAGCAGACACTTGCTGTTTGTTTCCCAGATAGATTCTGTCGTGACATCTGCACAATGAATATTTGTGACCAGATTTTCTCACAGTATGCATGAATGTACAATAATATTTTCTAGAGAAAGTTTCTTCCGAAATCTCAAGTATGACTTTAAAAAATACTAAAAATTTGACATGATGCTATTTTTTTCTTTTTTTTTTCCCCAAAGAATATATTCAACTAGTTTTCTGGATGGGTTTATCACTCTGAAAATATGAGTCAAATTCCATGAAAAAGTTTGTAATGTTATTTTGAACAAAGAAGACAAAAACATGGTGAAACTTCCTGAAAAGGTTGCATAAATTTTGAATCCACCTGGTATGAGCAACACTCTGTGGGATTATAAATAGAAAGGTTGGGTTTGTAATGTTCTAAACTATACCTATGCAAAACAAAGGAATAAAAATGGAAGTGAACTCATCATGGTTAGCAAAACAATGATTATTTATTTCCCGTATTTAGAAACAAAAATGAAAGTAATCTTTTCCTGTAAAACAAAAAAAAAATCAAGTGTCTTTTCCATGAGTCTCGTTAAGAACGTGACTCTGTATAAATCTGTTATACTTTAGCAATTCACATTGGCAAAGCCAGGATTTGACCCTCTGACCACAAAGTCATGAAATGTTGTTACAAGTTTGTAATATTATTGTACGTAAATTTTCTGCCTGCCTGCAAAACACACACCAAAACAAAGAAAAGGATAAAAAAGGGGAGTAAAAAATGTTTTATTTTTCATTATTTCTTAGCAAAACAGGTGGGTTTTTTTCTCTCCTTCTCTAAATAGAATACACTCTCTCTTTGGATTCATTTTTTTGAAGTGGGCAGGAATCAACTCTCTTGCAAACGATTTTCTGCACTGTGGACCCTGTTCTCCTCTCCATATAGGAAGTAATGACATGGTAGCAAGTACAAGAAGGTGCTTGTCTTCTGTTCTCTGGCACCAATAAACTGAATTATCCCTACCTGATAACATTTGAAGATGTTATCAGAATGTGCTAATCTTTAAGCAGTATATAAATTTTCATTTCTTATTAAACCTGTGAACAGTTATTCTTCTTTACTTTGGGGGTGTAATTACTTCAAATGTATAGTGATGCTTGTCCTGTATACTTGAAGGAGATGAAATTTTATGAAAGTGCAAGGTAAAAGAATTTTCAGAAGATAACTATAAAGGCTCATTATGCCGGCTTGCATGTTAGTTATTATTTCCATGAATCTTCATAAAGGCGTTTGGGTTTGGCAAAAACCTTCTTGCAAATTGAAATAACAGGAATATAGTTATGATGGATTTAAAATTGAACTAAATATATCTTATGAATTTGTTTGAACCTATACAAAATATTGCCTATGGCAAGTATCCAGCTCTTATTACAATCTTCTCAGACCAAAGGTCATGGTTCTCCTTTCCCTTACATCAGCACTCACTGAGAATAATAACCTTAAAATACATGTAGATGCCCTAGTGCAAAACCAGTGTAATTGGCAGAGCAATCAAGCTTCAAAAATTTATGTTCATTCCTTGATAATAAAATTGTTTCATCTTATTTTAATGCTGATTTCTGCTTTCAAAGCTAGAAGAAAATGACCCAACATGTTTCCTCAAACACACAGCTACAAGCTTCTTACTCATCTCTGCTTTGGTACAAGCTTCAGAAGCTTTACATTGATTCAGCAGAGAATTCTCAATGAGGCCTTGGGAACATTCAGTATCTGCCTCAAACAAATGAATCCCTTGGCAGGGAAGTATTCAACATCTTAGAAGGAATGAAAATCTTTTTTAAGTGAGCAGTTTTATTGTGTATTACAGTCCTCATGTAAGTTTATTCAACAGGGCGATACCAAGAGGCCACTGACACTTTGCATTTTCTGCAGGTGCTTCAGTATTTTCTGGAATTCACAGGAAACTGCTGTGAATTTGTAGAACAGTTTGTTCTGGTACATCCTAGTCATAGCTCTGCGTGTTCATGTCATGAGTAATTAGGCAGGCACAGAGGTATGTAAAACATCTTTACTCATTTTAACAAACAGCCTCTTTTCAAATTCCCTCCTGTTGTTTCCTCAAGAGGTGGCATGGAAATTTCTGCTAGCACATCTAATTAAGTAAAGCAGAGATTAGTTAAGACCCCTCTAGCTCCACGAAATTAAAGCATATTCCTCCTAAGGGAGGAAATCACGTAAGTTTTTCTAGACCTGGTCATGACTGCAATTTCTGAGACCTAGAAACCTCCTGAAAGCCTCTGGTCTTTGTGTGCAAAAGCAAAGATTACTGGACTGGTGGGAGATGTACGATGAGGGTCAACCACTCAAATGATAGCTGCTGACACAATTTTCTCAAATACTGCCAAAGTATGGTTTTTCAGCACAGGTCTCAGGTGTATCCTAACTGGAGCCATCCATTTCCAAAGTGAGTCTGTTGTACCTGCTCCATTACCTAGAGCTGCTTGGGGGGGTTGGGCAATAGCATACTTCTCTTGGTGGATTTGTATCCATTCAACCCTGCCAGTGGCATTTCATCCACCCAGGATATGCTGCTGGGAGCTGCATTCCTCCAGCAGAACTTGTAGCTGCTTAAAGTATTGTCTTTTATATTGTCTCTGGACCTCATAAATCAATATTTATAGTTCAGCATTTTTTAAACATCTGCTAACACAGACGGAGAAGCAGTAGATCGAGCAGCTGTTTAATGGCATACTTTCAGCTTTACCATGGGGAGTGAAATGAAAGCAAAGATGACACCTCACAAATGGAAACCACTTTACATTTCAGTAACACAATGCTCAGACTGGTTGAACAGACTGGTAGGTTTGGATATGCTCACCATGGAAGATCTTTGTTTTGTCAGTCTGAAGCAAGAAAAGGGACAGAGCTTATTGGATAAAATTAAGCACTTTTTTAGTCTGGACACTCTAGAATGAGTATTCTATAGATTATGATTTTTTTTCTTTTTTTTTTTTCCTCTTCTGTTTGGTCAATGAGAGATAAGCAAGAGGTAATCTAAGGCAATCCAAATCCATAGATATTTCAATGACTGAGGTAATTTTACCAGATAAGGTTGGCTTTCCTTAGGGTTTTCTGAGGTGACTAATAACATCAGTAGGGAGAGATGAAGCAGGAGCAGATGAAGAAGCATTGTTGTTAAGAATAGATTTTAATCTCTCTCAGTCACCCAAGCTGTTACTGTATCTGATGTGTAAAGCAGTAGGTTTTTAGCAGAATTGAACATAGCACAAAGAAAATAAATCTGGAAAGATCTAGCCCACCTATTGACATTTACAGACAGGGAGAGCAACTGGCTTATGAGTCAGAGTATGTATGTCCCACTACAGCTGCAACAACAGCCCAGTCATTGCATCTTCACTGCTTCTCTTTTTTCCCCTTGAAGAGAACATACATACTGTCTGCACTGTTTTCCCATGGATTTTTTTTTTTTTATTTTTTATGAAATTAACAAGGGAACTTCAGACAAGATCCAACCTCAGAAATGTCTACTGAAAAGTCAGAAGCAATTCAGAACTACGAAAACTATACAAGATCTTAGGCAATAAAATATATTTAATATTAGAAGTAAAAGGAACCTATCCTTCTTCATACAGACAACTGAAGTTATACATGTATGTTCCTATAGAGAGAGAGACTCCACAATGACTTTTTCTGGATCCCTTAATGCATACGTTTGCCTCTCTGAAGCTATTATTAAAAAGCCTGAAGTCATTTATCTGAATTTGATTACAAATATAAACAAAAATTGAGTCTGTCTGAAAATCTAGTCTTTAATTTCTATTGAGTTGTAGGCATATTAAATCTTAAAGTGTGAACTCTTTCTGAAAAGCAAATGCAAGTGATTATTTTTTTTTATATTCAGACGTATGCTGAAATGGGAAAACTAACACTGTCTTTTTCCTAAATCTATTTCACCATGGCAAAGAGCCATTTTCTGAGGGTGCAATAATCACTGAATTATTTCTCAGCTGCTACTGTCACTGATATTCTATTCAGAAATGTAAATATGAAATAATTAAATGAAAAATATTTTTATATGCCACTCTGATCACCAAGTGGTAATCTTAAAATCAGCTAGAACACTAAACACATCTATGCGCAAGTCATGAAGAATGGTATACTTTTGCTTAAAGAACTGAGTCCCAAAATGTATCCTGTGCTCTTCCAATAAAGAAGAATTCTGTATATTATGTTATTGTACATTTTCTACCCTGAAAAATTGAGATCTGCTCCTGCCAGATTAAAAAGGACCTGTTATATTCCTCAGTCTAAAAATACTAGTTTTCTCTCTTTTTGTTGCATGTCAGACTACATCAACTCTCTTCCACAAGATATGTCTTGCTACCACATTCCTACATACATGCAGAAGAGGAGCTTTCTCAAACTCTTTCTCCAAACTCTTCTGCTCAGATAAAACCTGAAAATTTGCTTGACTCTAACCTCAAGGCAAGGGAAACTCATCTTTTATGTCTCCGTTTTCCAGTTGTTTGTCTACAACCCCCTGGAGATAGTTTGGCTATTTCTAGGGAAGGCAGGAAACATAGCTAGCAAAAATAAATCTGTACTCGCTAGTCTTATATTTGCAGCACCATTAGGAATCATTTTTTAGGATATATAAAACACAAAATTTTGAAAACTTTGCTTAAGCATCTTACAGTCTAGACATTAGAAACCTGGCAGTATATGGAAGAAAGACAACTAAAAAGAAAAAAGGATGCAACTGGAAGGAGTAAGATCCAGTAATTTCTTGCATTAGAAACAAACACCTCAGTGATCTTGTCAAAGTAGTTGTGTTTTATCTCATGAATAAGTACATATATATATATATGTATTATTCTGTGTCCTTTTTAAAAACAATTGATTTATAATAAGGTTAGAATGAGCTGTGATGAAGCAGACTGTTGGTTTTTTGGTGGGGTTTCATTCTTTTTTAAGAACAACTGTGTGCTTGAATCAATGCTATTTTCCCACAGAATTAGTAGTTTTGCCCACCCCTCAAATACATGAATGAGCACATAAATTCCTAGAAGTTTTGGGAGGGAAGGGAGGGCATTCTTTTTCTCATCTGTAATAGTGAGTTTTTTACTGAAATTGCAGATATTGACATGGGTAGAATTATTATTATTGCTGTTGTTGTTGTTATTAATAACCTAAAAAACAAAGCATAACACTTAAGCAGAAAAGTATCAATGCAGAGAAAAGGTTCCATATGTCAGTGTATAAATAGATCTGGCAGAGAACATAACAATAGCTCTGCTTCTGTTCTCTCAGAGCTGGGCTCGTCCTGATAAAAACAACAGGTGACTGTTTCTTGCTGCTTTCACTGTAGATGAGAGGGACACACTGTAAAGGTACTGTCTATTAAAGAGGATGTAACTCAGTGAGGTAAACAGTAATTGTACAACAGGAAGAACAGATTGGTAGGTTTGGATATGTTCACAAATAGGCTGTCGCTGTTGGAAAGCTGTGGGGGGTCCTGCCTCTTCCCCAAAATACTTTCATGGAAGCACAGAGTCCATTATAACTGTAAGGGCTTGTTACCCTGTACTATGCAGTAATCCCAGAACTGCCACTTTCTGTGACTAGTGTTTGTAAGAATCATATCATAGAACCATAGAATCACAGAAAGATTTGGGTTGGAAACAACCAGGAAGATCATCTAAATCCAACTCCCCTGTCATGGGCAGGGACACCTTCTACTACATCAGGTTGCTCAACCTGGCTTTGAATGCTTACAGAGATGGAGCATCTGCAACTTCTCTGGGAAACCTGTGTCAGGGTCTCATCCCAAAGAAATTAGAATTTCTTTCTAATATCTAATCTAAGCCTACTCTCTTTCAGTTTGAAGCCATTATTCCCTGTTCTATCAGTACATAACCTTGTGAAAAGTTCCTCTTCAGCTTTCCCATAGGGCCCCTTAGGTACTGGGAGGTTCTCTAAGGTCTCCCTCCAGGCTGAACAATCCCAACTCTCTCAGCCTGCCTTCATAGGAGAGGTCTAGTCCTCTGAGCATCTTCCTGACCCTCCTCTGGACTTGCTCCAAGAGGTCAATGTGCTTCTTATGTTGGGGACATCCCACATCCATATTCATCACACATATATATAATAGGAGCTGAACATGTTCTGTGATCTCAGAAACAAAGTAGCTCAAAAGATGCCAGTCAGCTGATCACTGGAAAAATAGAGGACAACCCTACTTCCATTTAGTTGGAGTAATAGGTGTTTTCTCTCTCATGGAAACAAATTATATCAACATAGAAACTGTTCCTTATCTTTTTGCTTCCTTTTTTTTCCTTTCCATGTTCTATGTGTGTGTTTGGGTCATTAATTAGCTATATCCTAGGAGTCATGAACAAAGATATTTATTTTTGTTTTGTGGTAATGACTGTTTACACTATGCAAGGGACAACTCAATGGGCAGTATTTTTATGGTTTAGAGAAAAAAAAATATTTGTCTTCTGATGCCTAAGGATTTGGTGCATTTTTATGTATTTTTTGGTGTGTATTTTATGGATCTTTATAGCTTTAGAAGTAAGGGATTTCTAAGGGATTTCTTG
>JAWWEW010000041.1:60208164-60261288 GCA_035583185.1 Anabacerthia variegaticeps | reverse complement strand
TGATTGGTTATAGGTATTAATGTATTAAATATGCTAATGGTTTGAAAGGGTATAAAAACTGTAACTTTACGGTGCTCGGGGCCCTTCGTGCTCGGAGGACCAGAGGCCCAGACCTTTCGAACTCCCAATAAAGGTATTTGTCTATCTTTTCTCCTTTAACTTTGTCTAGAGTGTCTATTTTCCAGGGTTTCAGGCATCACTTCCACGAGGGTGTTATGGCTAAGCAGATATGTTCATTACAAAAGTCACATCTGGGATCTCTCTCAATTTATCATCTGTTGCAGAATTGGAGTGCCAGCTCTGAGCTATACTTTATTACCTGTCAAAATCTGAAGTACTAACACATCTAATTTTTTTCTATATGTCTGTCTGAGGATAGATAATTATAAGAATTATTACATCTCTTCACTTTTTCAACCAATATTTTTAGTCTCCTTACTTTTAATTGCCAGAGTCTACCATTTAGATCTGATGGAAATATTGAATGAAGAATATAGTTTTTCTATTTCATAGAAGCACATATTTATTTGTGTGTGTTTCAAGGCATATTGTTTTGTCAACACAAATATTTGTAGTCACCTTTCTTGACTAGGGAGAAAAAACCTTCCTCTGCCCTCCTCCTGAAAGGCAGACTTTGTAGGATCATAGGTTGATGTTTTGACAGAGTTCTCTCAGAATAAAAAAACTATTTTCAATGTTCTCTTCTTTACAGTGAAGAACAACAATGATTTGTGAAACATTGATGGCTATCACCAAATAAAACTGGCGTTCTTCAGCCAGCTATTATTTCCACAGTAAGCTTACACACAACTTCCTTAATCCTATGTGAATTCCTCTATCCGAGACTCCCTAGGTAGTCATTATTCCATGACCTGCCACACATTGTTAGTGTATTCTCAAATGGCTCCAATTGTATTTACCTTAAAAAATGTTTCGCAAGGAAAAGATAACCTGTAGTCTACATTATTTTTCCAATCAGAAATCCTGGTCAAGCATCATGTCTAGTAAGAACCACTTTCCCACTCATTGTCACTTCTACTGAAAAATAAATCAGATTTCCTCCCCAAGGTCTTAACAGGCTGAGCCCAGAGGTCTAAAGTACACCAGCAGACATCAAGCAATCAGAAGTTCTGCATCACAGTGTGAAAACTGGCTGGACAGTGTTGTGGTTTAATCCTGGCAGGTAATTAGGAACTACACAGCCACTAAGATCATTTCTCCCACCTGAGGGATGGGAGAGAGAATCAGAGGATAAAAGTGAGAAAATTCTTGGGTTGAGATACAGACAAATTAATAAGCAGAAAAAAAAATAAATAGACCCATCCAACAACCAAAACCAGCAAAAACAGCAAGCCAAACAAAAAGCCAAAACCTAACAATAAAAGCAACTGATGGAAAAAAATTCAATTGCTCACCACCAGCCAACAGATGCCCAGTCTGCCCTCAAGCAGTGGCAACCGTGGCAGGTTTCCCCTGCCCTTGTATTTATTACTGAGCACAAGGTTACATCATATGAAATATCTCTTTGATCAGTTGGGAACAACTGTACAGGCTGTTCCTTTCCCAACTTCTTGCCCATCCCCAGCTCCCTCACTTGTGGGGCAGAGTGAAAAATAGAAAAGGATCTGATAGTGTGTCAGCGCTGCTCAACAATAGCTAAAACATCCCTGTGTTATCAGCACTGTTGCCATCACAAATCCTAAATATAACACTTTACAAGCTACTGTTGAGATAATTAAGTCTATCACAGCCAAATACACTGGTTACCAATAACATGGGAAGAAACCAATCAGCAAAAGTCCCAAATTTCCTTGCCCATAGACACACGCAAAGGCTGAAACTTAATCTAGTGGTTTATAAAAAGCCGGAAAGATTGAGCACAAAGGGTCATTCTTTGTCTGGACTCTTACTACTTGATTGTTGCAGTTGCCTGCTGACTGAACTACGTATGAATCTTAAGTCTTGAAGCTCCACAGGAAGACTCAAGGACCTGGCCCCAGGCTCTGGAGTCTGCAGGTTAATGTGGTACAGACTAATTCATTTTGTAGGACTTGATATAGCTGCTTATCCTTCAGAGACCCAGAGAATGGCTTGGGATGATGAAAAAGAGGTTTTGTTCTGTGTCTGTTTCCCTGTATATTATTATTGCCTAGAAGTGAAAAGATTTTGATCTCTCTTCTCCAGCATGCCTTGTTTAGGCTCAGTTGGGGTAACAATTTGTACTAAAAAACTGGGGTTGATATAATGAATGCTTTTCTAGGTATTGCCATTTTCTTTTATAAAATCATGCTCAATGCACATCAGAGATGGAAATCTTTGTCAGAAACAACATGAATTCTGTAAAATGTGTTGAAACAAACAAATAAACAAAACTTCAAAGCACCCTACCTAACAGATTAAAAAAAAATTTATATTTTCAGATATATTTTTCCTTGATTTTAAAGAACAATGTAAAACACATTGTCTATTTTTCTGCTTATTGATACAGTGGATGGTCCCTAATTCGATGTACAGAGATGCAATATTAATAATGTGTGTGAATCTGACATTATTTCATGAGTATTTATGCACATAAATTTCAAATTTGTTGAATCAGAGATGTAAGTAGGAGGAAGAAATAATGCACCTATTAAAAAAAATATATATGTCCCTCTCTGCTGGTCTCTTAAGAATTTGTGCTATAGCATCTTTGCCACATGTGACATGAAAGACTTCAGTTAGTAATGTCTCAGAATACTCCTTTACTGTAGTGAATTCACAGATTAGAAAAGGAAGCCAAAACAGATTGTAGTTTCTACTTTTGCTAAGTTCTTCAGGTTTTAAACAACTAACTTGACATAGAAAAGCCCTGATTCTCAGTGATAGCTTCTCCTCTCAGTAGCCACACATGACATGTTCTGTCAGAACAACCTTGTGTTTGGAGCACAAGTGCTGTATATCCATACTTGAAGGAACTGTTCTAAAAACTGGCACTCAAGTGATTATTAAAGTTATAATCTTGACTCCTGCATTTATTTTTTATTCCGTAAGGTTCAGGTAAGAACATAACATCCATATTCAGGAAGGAGAACAAAGATCTCTTATCTTTTAAACCAACACTTTTGTGCTGAACACTGAACACTCACTTAGGTGTTTTCATGAACTATTTTCATCACCAATCAGAATAATAAATCTTATTGCCTCATTTTACAAAAGTTATCAATAAACAGAGACTCTAAGTTTCTTTTCTGTATGGAAATAGGAATGAAAAAGCCTCTCTAATGGTTTACAGGAGCAGCCTTTTTACTTGGGCCAGCTGCTGTGCATAAATTCAGCTTCAATATTAGCTATAATATTTCCAAATATACTACACAGGGCTTGGCAGTTCAGGTGGTCAGGCATGCTTGTTCCCTGAAGAGACAAATCAGGTACAGGATACTAACAGTCTCTGTAGTTTATTACGTTTGCATCAGGGAGTAACTTCTTCTACAGGTTCTACAAAACTTTGACATGTCAATATTCCAAATGGCTCATAATTAAATGCAACTAGATTTACCCACCATCTTTGTCATTAATACCTAAAGGGATCTATGTGTCTACTTTGAAGGAAAACAGAAAGTTTCTTCTTCCTAGAAAGCATATACAAAGTTCCACTGAATCATCTGTTGTGTTTACAAGTGATGCAATAAGGAACTTGTCTTAATAGACACTATTCAGTTGTTGAAAAGTGTGGTGCAGTGAGGAAGAATACAAATTAAAATAATTTGGTATTCATGGTAGAAAAGATGGTTTGATGAAAAGACAGTGTTTCACCCAGCAGAAGTCAACACTGACAATTTGGAATGTGAAAAAACATATGAAAGCCAGTGGATCATAGCTATTTCTCATGCTAATGGTTCACACAGGAATCACACACCAAAGGGTACAAATCTCTGTTTCCATGTAAGATTGCCACATGCTGTGATCTATAGTCATTCTGGATCACCAAAAAGTATGAAAAGTGTGCCTGTAAGACACATCCTTAAAGTGCTCCAAAGCTCATTTGATTTGCTGACTGAGCTTGACCACATGTGATTCATTGCTCTTAATAACCACTGCAGCAAAGTGGAACTTCATCTGAGAGCTTTCTCTTTCTAATTTAAAAGTTTATTACAAAGGCTGCTTATACTTGATTTAATATCAGCCTGAGCTACAAAAACTAGTGTCATGTCTCCTCGAGAGAGTCTGTTCCTTTCAACACAAAGCAATTCAACTAATACACTAATGCATTGAAATGCAAAAACAGGTAATTTAAAGAGGTACAATATGGAAATACTGCCAGAAGGTCTATACATTTTATGTTTGTTGAGTCAAACAGAATCAGAAAATTTTGTTACTGTTTTTACTAATAATATCATTATTAAACATTAATATTATCCTTATTAAATATATCCTATTGACTAGAAATAACCTAAAATCATAGAAAGAAGTGAAGAGTTACTTCTTACCATCATGTTTCATAGGCATATTTCACTATTTCTAGGTGGGAATAGTGCACAGTTTTCAGCAAAATACACAAGTAAATTTCCCAGGATGCTTAGGAACATGGTTAAGTTTTTTCTGTGTTGATAATGAAGACAAGGAAGGAAAAAATCATGGCAGGGTTTTTAACTTTTGTGGAAAGATACTGACTATAGTTCAAAGCTGCACAGAGAAAAAAAAATTGTATTTAAGAGTAAAAAATTGAGCTATGGAATATGTGACAGTTACTAATCTCAGTTTGCAAACTGAAGGTTGAGAAGCTGTAGATAGGCAGCTGAAATAAGTCAGTACAACTTCGTTACAATTGCTAGAAATAAAAAGGAAGGGAATTCCAAGCAGCTCTGTTTGGTGGAGTTTTATTTTCTTTCAAAGAATAAGCAGATAAGGTAGGAATTATATAATGAAGGAAGTAAGAATAAGAATTTAGCACTCAACCATTAGTAATAAACAGGTTTACAAAAAAGTTCTGGAAAAGGGACTCCAGTAGCAGTTCAGAATAGTGGAGTGAATTGAGAATGGATTTTGTGCTGGACTGAAAAAAATAGAAAAGTGGAGAAAGTTGAAAATTTAGTGGCTGAACAACAGCACAGTGAATGAAGTTCAGTATCTAAAAATGCAAAGCAGTAGATGCTGAAGAACAAAAAAGATATGCTGTTGTATTTAAGTTTTTCAATTAAACATACCAGTGACAGAAATCAAAACAGATTAGCAAAGATGTGTTCAGTGTCCAGCTAGGTAAATAAAACAGAAGGGTGTTAAGCAACAAGGGCATTAAGCCACAAGGTTTATGGTGATTTCTGAAATTTTATTAGGTAATCATATTAGAACATGATACAGACTGTCTCTATCTAAATGGTATGATTTCATCCGGAATAGTACCTGTTATAAAATGAACTTTTCTCAAGAAAGATGTTGTAGAGGGGGATGAGAAAGGAAAAACATTGCCACAGGGAAAGAAAAAAACAGACACTTGTCTGAACTCATAGTGAATAAAAAAAAAAAAATGGAACCCCTACCCTCAGAGAATAGGGACATAGAAAAGAATATGGAAAAAATAAAGATATAATGAATAACTTCAATATGGGAATTTCCTGTTCCAAGATAGCAAATCACTGGTTTTGCCACCTCAGACAAAACTCAAAACATGCTGGTGGCCACCAATTGCAGTAATAAGTATCAACTTCAAAATTCATAAACGAAAGTATTTTTTTTTCACAAACTTTGAAGTGTAGAACACTTACACTGTAGTTCTCAAAGCCAAAGATTACAGTGAGTCTGAAAACTTCACAAAGATCAAAAAACAGGATGTTTCTAGAGATACCAGCAATATCCTAAGTTATAGTACTTAATGCTAAGACAAACAAGAAAAGAGACAAAAAAAAAAAAAAGACATGCAGGAGAATTTATGCACATGTAGTAGTCATGTAGTTCTCTGTGATTAGGAGGAGCCTTCTAGGAGGAGGCAGGTTATCTCATATCTGGGAGACATGTCTCTGCTTTGCCTTTTCTACAGAAATACCTGATTCTGACCATTGTTGGAGAAAGTCTGCTAAATCTACCAGTCTATGGACTGGGAATTCTTTCCTTTCCTCATGCTGTGAGCCTGAGACAAAGAAAGAAACTACAAGAGAAATTAAACATGTGAAGTAGAGGAAGTGAAAAATGTAGGAGAAAATGAACAAGAAACTCAGGTAAGAGTAAGGTGAAGAAAAAAAAAGATATATTTCTAAGGCAATATCTACAGAGTAGACTGGATTGTATTGCAGAAACTACAAAGCTGGCAATTAGAGACCTGGCACACCATGCAGTACTCTACAATGCCTTGGGAGATACCAGTTCAGGTACTGCAAACAGAGCAGACACAACTAAATGGAGCTTCATCTGAGCCCATACGCCCTGATTCACAGAAGCTTATGGCATATGGAATAGAAAATACTGTGCCTAATTACAGGAACACCTCTGACTCTGACCTGTCAGGACTCCTGGCACTGCGATGCAAAGACTTGGTGAGTGTGTTACTCCTGTCACTACCAGTGAAAAAAGGAAAAGGATAAAACAGTGTCATATTGTCCCTGACCATGATGAGCAATGTCTGCCCCAGAAAAAATGGCAAATGGAACTATTTTCACTCTAATTCAAACCAGCAACTCACTGCACACAAAAGAGAAGGTGTTATCCAGCATAGATCATGGAAGATTATTGTTCATTGTGTTTAATTCTCATCCCAGCTGAGTATATGTGTGACAAACATGAAGCTAAGCCATTTAATCAGGCAATGTTCTCCTGCAAGCATCACTGCTCCAGTAAGTGACAATAGGCACAAAATACAGCCTTTTCAGGAGGAAAAAAATGAGAAAAAAATGAGTACCCCATAGAAAAAAAATGTTTACAGGGTTCCTAGTAGATGTAGTTTCCAATACCCTTCCCAAGGGGAAGTTTCTCCACAAATAAACTATTAATTTTTCTCTTTGTATTTTTTTTAACAGGATGGATCTGAACTGCCTGAAGAAGAATCTTGCTAAAAAAGTGTTTGGGAACTACTATTTTAACAATTCTCTTTCTGGATTTATGGGCTTTGGATGGGCTTCAAATAATCATTCACTCCTTATGTGTGCTTCAGTGAGCAGTATCAGTATTAGAGAGATTTTGTACAAACCCTGTGGTAGAATCAGAAGTTCAAACAAAAAGTACCTACAGAGTTACACTGCAGGAGAGCTTGATACGTGGGCCTGAAGTGCTTTAAAAGCAGACAGAGCCCTTGACTTCATGCCCAGTGAAGATGAATTCTTGAGTCTGTTTGTAAAGTAATATTTGGGGAAGAATATTTCCCACAGAACTGTGACCCTCTTTAAATCTCTTGATCAAACCAACAGTCCTAGGTGCTTCTTTGGAGTCCCTGGAGTGCACATACAGCTGCCAAGGATCTGGCTGCTCTGCAGAAAAACTGCATTTGAAATACCTCTTGGTCTTTTCCCAGCTAATTAAAATAAAAATAAGTGAATGGCCTGTCTGACACTTGCTTTCTTATGTCCACACACCATCCCTGTGTATAACTTGAGTGAAGTGGGCAGGTTTCCACTGACTGAGACTCTCTGCAGAAAAGTTCCACTGCCACTTTTGCGACAAGACAACTATTTACTTAAGCCTATACTAAAAGGAGCTATTCCTAGTGCTGAGTTTCGGGTTACTGTGTTTTTCAGTGTATATCTGAACTTCTTCTTTTGAGATATTCAGAAACCATCTGAACACACTCCTGGGTATCATGCTCTAAGGAACGCTGAGAGGTTGGACTAAACGAACCCTGGTGGTCACTTCCAACCTTGCCCATTCTCTGATTCTGTGATTGTCAGACACTCTCAAAGGCACAGTGGAATCTTTCTTATTTCTAGGCAGTGACTCCAGCTATGGGTGCATGCAATGCACAGAAGAAGCCTTCTGCAGCTTGCTGCAGAGAGTCATCTTCCAAGGAATGCAGAATTAAAAACTAGAGATGTGACCTCAAAGAACATCTCACCAGACATGCAGCTGATTATTGGCTTGCATTTGCTAAACAGCCACAAGCACAAATACGAGCAAAGGTCAAAGAGAGGTGTGTGTCTACAGGGACACATAGGCACAAGGACACAGGGACATAAGGACACCGGGACACAGGGACCCGGGAAATAGGGACGGCGCCCAGCGACGGGCCGGCCGCTCTCCAGGGTGCTGCAGGCAGCGGTTCCGCACTCTTTCAGCCTGGCTCTGCCCGTTTTAGGGTTTGCCCATTTTGTCCCCATCAGAGACACTTCAGGGTATAAACCCTTGAGATTCAGGCAAGGGAGTAACGTCAAGTCAAACTTTCATGCGGCAGGCAGATAACCTACTCCACACACCTGAACACAATTTAGAGAGAATTTTATTTATTTGCCTTCTAAGAGCTTTGTGTCACAGCTATCAAATATATCCAGTTATAAAAAAATCCATACCATTGCTTGGCCCCTCGTTAAAGTTTTAACTACTATACCAATAAATTTGGCTTATATACTTCTTTCTTGTTTTCTTTTTCCTGAAAGTCACTCCCCTGTCTGTACTCTGAGGTATGTCTGACAGCCTTTAACATATGCTATACCTTGATATTCAGTCACTGGCTTTCCGAATCTGGACAAAGGTGACACTGACTCTCAGCAAATGTATTTTGCAGACTGTTCTGCCACTGTTTTCAGATCTGCCCATCTATATAATTACTCATTCACCTGCAACACTGCAACATTTTCAAAGAACAATTATTCCTACACTAAAACTCCCACAAACAAACCAAATGAAATCAAGAACCAACCATAAACCATAAACAACAACAACAAAACAAAACACAACAACAACAACAACAAAAAAAACACCGCTTCAAAATACTGTGACAATCTGGAATTATAGGGCTTTATTGATAGGATAACAACTTGTCTGTTTGTATTAAAAGGTCCCCCATCAGCTTTGTTGTGCCTAGTGGGATGCTCTTCCAGATATTATGTTTATCCTTAGTAAAACAGTAGATTTAATTTTCCACTTCGCCACCTAGCTGCTCCACGAGAGAGGAGATCATTTTGGCTCTTAGAATTAGACCCTGAGCCCCATCTAAACCTGCTGGGAATTTTTACTTCATCATGTGGCATGATTTGAATAATTCCTAGTATGTCAGGCTTTGAGACTCAAAGGGGACACAAAAATATGTGCATATTAACACTTTATTTGCATGGAGTCTGGCTTGTCTTTGCCTCAGTTTGGATTTGTTCCTTTCTTTCTTCTTGCACTCTCACTGTCGGGATGATTTGCAGTTCCTTTGTATCATTCTCACCAGCATTTCCCCATCATCTGTTGGACATCATCTGCCTCCTCCATGCATTAAAGTCAGCTATCCGTTGCAAGGCTGGACATAAATGAGTGTGGAAGCCCAAGAGAGAGCTAACTCTCCTCATAGCAGTGTGATGGGTGGTGGGGAGCACAACCCACAGCCGGTATGCTCTGGGCAGGGGCAGGGAGCTGCAGCCACGGCCCCTGCGCTGGTCCCTGCTGGGAGTGAGGCCTCCGGCTCAGCCAACGGAATGCGGCTGCCTCCTCCTGTCACTTCGCACCTCATTCAACGCCTTGCATTGCTTGCACTAAGTACCTTTTTATAGGTGTCTTCTTCCACGGAGACATTAGGGCTTCTTCCTGCTCTTCACAGTCCTATTGGCCTAAAACTGACGGCAAAACCTCGGAGGAAAGAGGAGCTCTGAACAAACATGGGTTTAGGACCTGCTTCTTTTCCCTGGGAGGTGATGTGTGCCTTCCAGTAGGGAGCAGGGGACCAGACCTCCAAAGGAAAATCAAACATTTTGGTTAGCAGAGCTGGCTGTGCCCTGGGCTTGCTATCTCAGCCCACCAAGAAAGCTGTCTGCTGACTGGGAAGCCAGTCACCTAAGCCAAGGCAAACATACTGTGGGAGACCTGAGCTGGATGCCCATCCACCAGGTATCTGCAACCTCCCTGCTTCCCTCCTTCTAGGATACTTAGCAAGTGGGAAACAAAAAGCAAGGGGCGTTGGACTACCCTCCTTGTCTGTTCTTTATCCATCTGGGGATGGAAAGAGGCTAAAAAGAAGGAAGCTGTCATTTGCCCTAGCTCCAGATGGACATGAGAACCTCTGGGACGGAGAGGGAAGTCACCGTGCCCTTTTCTCATACCCCCCTCTAATACCAGGCAACGGGGTGAAACAGGCACGCAGGGGCGCTGAGGAGCGGGATGTAGGAACATGGTGACGACCCGCCCAGAGCACCTTGTCCCCATCCCTTCAGTAGCCTCCCTCGTCTCTGAGAGGATCTTGAATTTCTGTAGGTATCTCTGTGACCCCCAGGTGCAGATGAGCTGAATCGAAGAGGGACCGCACCCCTATGAATACGACAGAAAAGTTTCCCTTGGAAGTGGTCCCTGTGGACAGCCCTCCTCTCTCTTCCAGCCAAGCTATAAAACCTTCGGGAGAGGGGACTCGTCCTGCCGGAGCACGCACACCAACAAGGCAGCTCCACGAGCGGGGGAAGGAGCCGTCTGGGAGAAGTGTAGCTAAAAACAGGGATAGAGCCCCCAGCAAAGTCTCACTAGAGATCATTCGAAATCACTGGATACGGTTTCTTCAGGAAATCTTTTCGTTGAGACTTGATGTCTTTGCCTGCCCTCCCCGGGAGCGGCTGCCGGTCCCTCCGCGGGCGGGGAAGATCAGCATGAGCAAATACACGCTTCTTCACGCGCTTTCCCTTTTTCTGCCAGCGCAGGGCTGAGTGCTTTGTTCTGTGGTTTTACGAAGGATTTATCTCTACAGCTGTTTAGCGCACTGGAAATGACTTGGCTCCCCCTCCCTCCCTCCTCTTGCATGAGCCGGGGGCGGTGTGGGGGGAGGGATGCATTTTAAATGTCTTAAGCTCAGCAGCGGCATTTTTTTTCCCTCAGGAGGTGTGTCTAGCACGTAGTGCTCTAAAGAGAAGAGCCGGTAATAACAGATGTTCTGTCAAAGGGTGCCGCTTACCACAGAGTCACCGGGTGCCATCAAGATGTATCTGCTGAGATTGATTAAGAGCCGAGCTCCGCGGGCTCAGGAAGGCAGCGCTGCTCACATGTTTCCGTGGGGGGAATCTCCGCTCTCCGGGGGCGGGCAGCAGACACGGCACGGTGGAGGTGAGGGTCACACTACAGGGTTTTCAGCACTGGGCTCTCTTCCGTGGGAGATAGCAGCGGGGGATACTTGCGAGGAAGGGAGATGCTCCCCGGCTTGAGCGAGGTCTGCACGGTAGAGGATGCCCCTCCAAGCGGTGCGAACTGTGCAGCCGTGGAGACCACACGGCGCTGAGCAGCGTGGCATTGGGGAGCCCCCTGCAGCTGAGTATTGCCACGCCGAGCCCCAGCCCCAGCCCGGAGCTACCTCCTGCCTTCGCTCCAGCCGTACTGCTGGACGCGGACCCTGACCCGAGACCTCTGTCCTTCTTCTGCAGTGGTACCTCCCAGGGAGGGAAGGGAGTCCCCAGGTCTGCCGTGTACTGCCAGGGTCACTCCGGGGCAGGGCCGCCACCCCCTCCTGCTCCCCACTGTGGGAAGGGCTGACTCGTGTTCGCAGTGAGTGAACTCTAATTAAATCTCCAGAAATCAACATGCACAATCAAACACTCTCGACGCCGCTGGGAGGGAAAAAATAACAATAACAATGATAAGGAGAAGAGGAGGTGGGCGTTGTCACTTTTGAGGCTGCTGATCCTCCTGATTAATGAATGTTAAAGTATGTTAAGTGCCAAGGTTTCAGAGACAGCCCGTGGGAGGTGCGGGGGGCGGCCGAGGCTGAGATAGGTTCCGTCTGGCAAAGGAAAGGGCACCCAGACTGTGGAGGTGGCTGTCCCCTGCTTCCGCATGGCTTCACCTGAGGCAGAGCAGTCCCACGGAGCCACAGACTGCTCATGGCATGCTTCCAACCTTCTGGCACCAAATATCATCTGAGTTGCCGGTTTAGCTGTCTCCTAAATCTGCTGTGAAATCCAGGCAAAATTTTCTGTGAGGGCTGAGAAACCAAGGAGCAGAAATCAGTTCCCAGCTGCCTTGATGCTCCTGAAGAGCTACAAGTGATCCAGCCCCTAAAAGTGCTTTCAAATAGAGAGACACAGCCTTGTGTAACACTGAAGCAGAAATACCTCCCAAGTTCAGAGCTGTCCACCTCCAAATTAGCTGGTAGTAAGGGAAGTAAACAATCATGTAGTTTCAATCCCACTGCTATGAGCAGGGACACCTTCCACTAGAGCAGGTTGATAAAAGCCCCATCCAGCCTGGCCTTGAACACTTCCAGGCAGTAGTCCTACCCTGAAGGCACATCACTCTTTTTGGGGTAAATCTGCCCCTAAGATCCTTCCAGGAGCAACAGCTAAATGTATGTGAGTAGTGTAGACAGCTCTCTGTCTGGTGCAATCTCAGGCCAAAAATTACTTGCTGCAAAGTGAAGGATGTTTTTGAGTGGAGAGGAGGGGAGTGTTTGAGTTGTGGGTCCTTTGGCCCTTCAAGACAAGAGATGGGGTAAAGGAGGCAGTAGACAAAAGCCAGGGTCAGCTTCATAAAGCGTACCTCTCTCTTCTTCACTTACTATTTCCCCCCCACTAGCCTTTGGACTACTGATGAGATGGGTTCCACTCTCCTGCTTCCCAGTCCGACAGCCCCTAGCCCAAGGGAAAAAGCATCCCTTCAGACCACAAATCAATTCTCGTCTAGGAGAGAGGCAAACAAAAACAAAGGAAATACAAAGACTTTTTATATATATTATGTCCATAGAACTGTCAAGTTCTCTTAAGCAAAGTAAATACTTCTTAGCCTAGTGACTACTAATTAAAGAGGAATACTTTACTCCTTATGAGAATTAACTCTTGCTCTCAAAATGTGTCTGTTTCCCCTAATTTATCATTGTGCTAGGGAAGCACCTTTCCATTAATATTTCAACACAATAATCAGTTTTAAAAAAATGAACTGGATTTAGTGTAAAAACATTTTTTCCACAATGTGTTGAGACTCCAGTAAGTGCAATAATCTAAAAGCAAGATATCTTTCTTTCTTTCTCCTCTTGTACACTGCTTTAGACTTACAGCTATCATGGAACTGGGAAAAAAAATCAGAAATAAAAAAGAGAATATGAGCAAGGAAAGATGGAGAAGAGGTAATTGAAAATAAAAAAAGCGGTTCTGATGTGCAAATTGTAGATAAAGACTTCTGATGAGAAAGAGGGGAGTGCCTGATGAGGAAGAGGGGAGAGTGTGTTGAGAGATAACAAGAACCAGTAATTTCTATTCAGCAAAGCCACCAAATCAGAGAGCAGTGCTGATCTTATTGGAGGAGAGCCTTCAACAGCAACTAATCCTGTCATATTGAAAGAAAATTGTAAATGTTCTCTGCAGAAATTGCCTGCCCATTGCAGCTAATCGAGCCCACTTCGAGCTCACACACACCACACAGCCCCGCACACCCCCACAGGCGGGCAGCAAGTGGACCCACAGCCGCAGCACCCCAGCAAGGACATTCGCCCGAGATGCTCTCTTAGGCACCCCGTTTCCCTCGCTCGCCACCACTCCAACCAAGGTGGCAGCTTGCCCCCATTTCCTCAGGAGCTCTGGGGGAAGTATGAATTATTACCAGCTCACTTGCGAGTCCCGGCTTCACCTGTTTTTAATAACTTCAGTTTTGTCTAAACCTTAAAGCCAGGTTTGATAGTACTATTGCTCTAAATTTTTTTTTTTTTTTTTTTTTTAAAGCTCAGCTTGGCTGAACTGAAGCAGAGACTCCCAAGGGTCAGAGCCATCGAGGGTGTGCGCGTGTGTGTGTGTGTGTGCCTGTGGGTGTGAGAGGGAGCGAGGGAGAGACAAAAACTCCAAAAACCCGGACAATGCCACCTCTTGTTTAAAGCTTCCAAACTGTTATTCTTTCCCCCCACTATCACGGTACCAAGTAATCTGTCTTTCCCCCACCCCAACACCCCTCCCTCCTCCTGGAAGATATGGAAGAGGAAGATAAAGCGGCTGGCTGCGGGCGCTGACGGCGCGCAGCCCGCATGCCTCTGCCGCCACAGCCGGGGCCGCTCCGCAGCCGCCGCTCCCAGCGAGCCGCTTGCAGCGGGATGGGATGCAACTTCTGCTAATTGGATCACAGGTAGGAAAGCTTTGGGTTTTACTGACGTTCCTTCTCCCTCTTTCTATTTTTTTCCCTTTTCCTTTCCATCTATTTTTTTTTGTCTTTTTCTTTTCTTTCCTTTTCTTTCACGTCCTCTACCCCCCGCCCCTTCCTCGCCGCACCTAGGATTTCATCCGCTGCTGTCATAGGAAAGCTCCCGCCAAGGAAATAATGTCTAAGAAACGAGCTTTTGCTTCCTGGTAGAAGAACCAGAACAGACCATAGGGAAACTTTTGTTGAATGGGTCCACAGCTCTGCGGGTCACCGGGGAAAGGCAGGGAGAGGAGAGGAAACAAAGCGATTGACTCCAGCACAGAGCCCTTCTCTGTCGTGTTACAGTTGCGATATTAATCCCAGAACCGAGTCTAACGTGGTAGAGTAGGGAAGGCGAGACGCAGCAGCCTGATTTAGAGAAATCCTCACATTTTTCAAGCGCTGTCCACAGGGGATTTTTTGTTAGAAATGCTACATTCCGACACAGGGACATCTCCCTGGCCCCCCTTCCCAAATTCCGCTGTGACATGTTTGTTGACGACTCCTGCAAAATGTCACCGGGAGCCGGGCGCGGAGCCGTCCCCGGGGAGCGGCGCCTGCCCGCGGAGCGCGCTGGCTGCCGGGCGGGCAGGCAGCGACGGGGTGGGTGGTATCCCTGCCCTGCCGGGGACCGGGAGGGATGCGGGGTGCAAGGGGAGGAGGCTGCTGCTGTGTCGGTGCGGTCCCTCGCCCCCTCCGAATGCCTTCTCTGCCCGGGATCAGCGCCCGTTTCCTTTGCCTCAGATCTCATGCCCTGCCTCGGGGAGGGCGAGCGCGGGCTGAAGGCGCCGCCGGAGGTGGGAAGGAGATGGGGTTTCCCCGGCTCATTTCCGGCCCCGCTTCCCCGGATCGTTGCCCCTGGGGGCCGGTCCACGGACCAGGAAGCAGGGTGCTGCGGGAGAGGATGCTCCAGGGCCGGGTCCGGTTCTCTCCTCTGCCCCGCTCCGGCTGAGACCCCGGCAGGGCTGTATCGGTCCCGGCCGTGCTTTCGGGCTCCCTTTTCTTTCGCCCGTGCCAGCGCCACGGGGTGCTTGCGTCCAGAAGGAGCGAGCTGGTACTTTGAAAGGGAGCTCAGATCAAGTTGCGGGTGAAAAACTGTTTCCCAGAAACAGCTGTGGGACACCGAGCTCCTGGTGCAGCCCCAGAGTACGGCCATATCAGGGGTTCTGAAGGGGCAAAGTGCTTTCTGCCTCTTCTCCGGCAAAAGTCGATCCTGGCCATCCGTCGAGCTAGGGCTACTCTTCGCTTCGCTCCTTCCCACCGCTCCGTGTCCCATGCCATGCTCGGTGGCTGCCCCGGAGCGGCCCCATCGCCAGGATGATGGGGGAGCAGGCAAGCTGCGAGGCCAGCTTCGTTCCTCTGCTCTTCCCCTAAGCAAGGCAGCCGGGCTAGAGGGCCCTGATGCGAGGTGCTCCAAGAGGATGGCAGTGCCATCTGCCAGCTCCGAGGACAGGGTTTGTAACTCATTCCCACTAGTCTGTGGGTGAGCCCTTACCCCTTTTCTGGCTAAAAGATGAGGGACGTTTCGTCCCGCTCCTGTAAGATTGTTTTTTCCTACTATTTACATTTGCTAAAGTTCCTTTTAGGACAAGGAGAGACTGCTTCTTTTTTTTTTTTTTCCATCTGAAAAAGAGCTCTGGGAAAGGGGCAATTCTTGCTGCAAGTCTAGCCAGAATAACATCTGTACCCGTTTTAATTTGTCAACTAGTGTATTTGCACACACTGGCTTGTCCCTGTCCCTTAAGGAAGATCTCTTTGCAGGGAGAAACGAAAAAATAAAAGAGGGAAGCTAACCTCTGCTTGACAGCCTGCTCTTGCAGATTTTGAGGGGAAATACCAAATCTACAAACAAAAAAATAAAAAGACCATAAGGAAGGTTAATACAGGAGATCAGAAGTATGCACACTGTCTGCTTTTATGGTATTGCATTGCATCACTTGCAATCACAGTCCCTGTCTAAATACACACCAGCCTTGATTGTATGGTTTAGAACACCAGCCGCTTTCGATGACTCATCTATAAACCTCTTTAAGCTACACAGAGTACGCTCCCTCTCTCCTTTAGGATCTTTCTGAGTATAAGTTTGGTTGAACTTCTTCTCTGCAGGACCCTTGAACTGCAAAAACAGCCCTGTTTGCTTTTTCATCTGGAGAGTCAGAAGTGCAGTGAGCTAACTGGCTTGATGAGCAGGTGCACCACTGAGCTGCCCTCTCTGCCCCTGCCCACAGCACTCTATGATTTCTGCATTGCAGTGTGCTCGGGAATGAGACCCAGGACATGAGGAGGGGGGTCTAGGACATCTCCAAGTTGCTTTGGATGGAGGGCAAAATTATAAAAAGGAGAGGTCTTGCTTTTCTCCCATCCAAGCCTAAGATTTTAAGTAGTGTCCTCTACCCAAAAGGTTGTAACACTGCATCTGGGCCGAGATCAGGGAGATCTGGACCATGTGTGATCAAGAGTGTCCTCAGGAGGCAGAAGGAACAGCAGTCTAGCCATGCTCTGTCATTGCCCAGGATGGAGACCAAGACACAGAAAGGGGGAAGCTGAGGCCATCGGTTAAAAATAGTTTATGAACAAAACTATTTTTTTTCCTCTGAGTGTTCAGTCCCACTGTCATTTTGGTTGTCACCTCTGGACTGACTTCCTGCGTGGTTCTCAGCTACTCAAATTGCATGTGTCTTTCAGCCCATTAGGTGTCTCATTCTCTTTTGAATACATCTAGTATGAAATCCCCCACTGCTGTTATTACAGTCCCAGGAGGTTACTCTTCCCCGCTTTGCGTCTATAACCCACTCACCTATTCACCCAGACATTCTCTTCTCTGCTGATATCATGACCTACATGCAAAAGACTTATTTTCTGGTCCTGTTTCCATAGCAATGCAACATGGGGAATGCAGACAAGCCAGTAATAGTAAAGTAGATTCCCCTTCTGTGAAATCAAGACCTCTTTGAAAGTTGAGTTTAGTTTAAGGAAAAGTAGGGATCCGCAGAGTTGGATTTCCAGCCCGAAACCCGGATCTCCGCGCCCTCTAGTGCCAGAGGCAGGCGAGCAAGAGCACCCCCAGGGACAGGGAGTGTGATTCATCATAGCAAATTACGGGAGAGGGAGACAAGCAAATGGTATAAGAGTATTTCTCCCAATGTCTGTTTCCAGCCAACTCTTCCCTCTTCTAAATCCCAAGCCAAAAGGAAAAAAAAAAAAAAAAAAAAAAGAAAAAAAGATCGCATGGGGCTCAGCTCATCCTGGTTTGGTCACTCAGAGATTAAAGCTGTGATGAGTTGAACTACAGCGGAATAAGTAGGCAGAAATTAGACCTTGGAAACCAAGACTGTATCTGGCCTTTTATTCAGAAATTTTGGGTCTCCCTGGCTTTGAGCATCACAGTTTGAAGCAACTTTCTGCTAATTCTGAGAGATTAGGAAGGCACAGAAAAGGATTACTCACTTGTGAAACTCTTGCCCCGACCTTCTACAGTCTCTTAAGGTGGGTGGATGGGTTAGGCAACAGTAATCAGGCTAAGGAAAGCTGAAGGAGCTTAGATCCAGCTCATATGAATGACAGGGATGACTTTTTCACAAACCCTTGTAGCCTTAGATCTTAAAAAGTTTAAATTGTATGTTGGTATTTAATGTATGGTAGCATTGAATTGTATGGCAGCATTTCAAGCCCTGTTAAACCCATCTTAGAGATTCCCATCTCTGAGAACCAGGCTGCACAAAGAACTAAACACTAAGAACTCCTGTAGCTGAATGAGACAACTGGTACACTCCCCAGACACCACCCTACCCATCTTTTCCAGTTCCTGTATTTTGGCAAAGATAGCTTTCATTTTTGCCAGGGTCTCCACAGCTTTTCCTGTACCAGAGGTGCCCAAAAGACAGTATTATCTACTTGCTTGTCCATATCCCACCAGCAGATTGCCCACTACTTGTGTCTAGGATATTGCATTCTCTAGCCCTCCATATTAAATTGAGTAGGGATCCATTGCTGACTTATTCCACTATCTTCCTATATTTCCCTGATTGAAGTGGGCAGAAGGAAAAGTAAAGACTACCTCTGAAGTTGCGTTAAAGGGTTTTCTCCTTTTCCCATGGACCCTGAGCTTGTTTCTGTGTAAAAAATGCTTTAAGCTCTGGAGCTGCCTGTCGTTTTGGACTGTCTGTCCTACCTTTAAAGCTGTATTGTCACCTATATCTAACATAATCTATTCCCCATAGAGTGGGATATATATCAGCAGGTGTTCCAAAGAGAGATCTCTTGTATAATATAATTTTAAGGCTCAAGAGGATAGGACAGGGTGAAGTGAATTTCATCTAATTTCTATCAAACACTTCCTAAAGAATGCTTGCCAATGAAACTGAGATACGCAATGGGATTTCTGTAGTCCACGTGCTTCATGGATTCATTTTTAAGAATATGATGAGCATAAAATGAATCAGACATCATTTAGGGCCAGCTGCTTTGCTTAGTCTTCTGCACGTTTTCTTTTTGACGAGATAATCCTCTGATTCCCATCATTCCTGTATCTCTTTTGACTCCATGGGCTAGATTCAGATCTTAATTGCCTTCTTTCAAATCAGGGGTGCCTCCACTGATTTTAATTGCGTCTGGTTTACTCTAGTGCAATTGAGCTCAGAATTCGATTTTCACAGAAACATAGTAAGTGTTGTAATTAGAATATGCCACTGTTTTGACAACTGTTCATGGAACAGCTCTGTTTCATCAGACTGTTAAAAAGGAAATGCAATGTGATAATGGGCATTGGGAATGATATGGGCAGTTCTCACAGTGATGGCAATAAAGATCTCTATGAGTGGTCACAACACAGATAGGCAAGAAATTCTGTAAATGAACATTTCCCAGGGTTTTCCTCAAGCTCTTAGAAAAGCACTGAGTAAACTGTGGGCAGGTGTGGTTTTTTTCAGTTTTTTGGTCCGTTGGTTTTTAGCTGTGGTTCTGTTTTTGAAAAAGGTGTATTGAGACAAAAATAACCACAGAGACTTTTCTTCTGAATCATTGCCAAATCAGTGTTGGAAACCAAGGCAATAAAATAAACCTACTAATTTAAAAGAATTCTCTTGCTTAATGATTTCTCTGGCTCAGGATTTTCAGATAGTCTGAATACGTAAAAATCTCTTTATATGATGCAGATAAGATGATCTGGAAGCACTGAAGATTAGACCCTTTATTTTTATAATCCATTCCAGCATATGAGAAACAAAAATTAGCAAAATCTGTGCATGGGAAAAATTAAGTTTCTGATACAGCCTGTAGCATTTTCATAAATTCCTGAGAAATTTTCTCCCAGCTTTGCAATGAATTACTGATGTCTATTTTAAACTCATTTATCTCATGTATAGTCAGTTATAAAGAAGAGCAGTCATATATTGAAAATTATTCACAAATTTGTTCATGAATAATGACAACAAGCTTATTCCACTGTTATTTCTGAAGTCATTTAATGCAAGCTGGTGACCAATGATTTATTCATGAAAATATTCATAAAGCGCAAAAGTTTCATAAATGTTAGCTTGAATAATTAACAGAATTTGTGTTATTTGTTATCATTACTCATTTTCCTATTCAAAAAAGGAATCAGTCATCCCTTTAAAGAACATTGAAATATAATGATTGCAACATTGGATTAGACAGATGTTTCGTCTTGTCCCGTATAGTATTTCTATCAGTGTCAGTTACCAAAGAAACAGATGCAGGGAATGCTGCCCTAGGTATCTGCACTGCCATCAGGTAAAATATTTTTATACACAGAAGCTTGTGTTTGCTCACTGCCCAGAGATCACGTCCACATGAAAAAAAAAAAGATACCTCCCTCACCAAAGGGAAACCTCTAGTGATTGTAGACAAGCTGAAGATATGCAGCTAATGCAGTTTTGCCTCCCAGTAAGTTCACTGTGATAGCATGTAACAGTGAATTCAGTAGTTAATTAAATATTTTCTTGGGAAAATCACATTCCAAACAACTTTTGATCTATTTAAATTAGTTGTCTTTTGATGTTATTGCTACCTCTCTGTTACATGACGTGAAAAGACCAATGGGAGCAGCCAGTTCATTGTATAGGTGCCATTTATTTACTCAACTGTAAACCTTCTTGTTCTTTTCTTGTCTCAGATAGTCCTGGGGTTCCCAGTCACTTTGCATGACTTAAAAACTACTAATTCTATCTTCTGTTTTGGTGATGTGTACACTGTTTTCCAGGCAAGGACTATTGACTTACACAAAATAGTTTTCTTTTTAACACCTGTTACTCCTCCCATGTCCACAGTATTGCCAATATCCTTTTTTGAGCGGCCACAGCTGGCTTAGAACCCAAAAGGCTTCTAAGTATTTCACACTACCTGGGATTGTTCTGCATTGGACAATGCTTATTTCCATTTGCAATCCATTTGGTTCACCCAACTTAATTAGCACACTAATAAATACTTTAATCCTTATTCTTTTTTTCTAACAGCAATAATTTCAGTAAAGAAGTTCAAAGTTCCTAGACAACCCAACTTTTATTTTTTTACAGTAAAAAAGGATCTTTCATGTGTAGTTTCTGTTCTCTCTTTCTTAGTCAGCTTCCAGCTTGTAATAATAACCCATGTATTTTATCACAACTTAGATTTGTCAAAGAATTTAAGATGATATATAAATGCCTATATAGAGACAATTATCAGGTTGTTTTTCTTAGTCTTTTAGCTTGATCTTTCAAAGAAAATATAGAAGAGACAACATTTCTCTTAAAGAAACTATGATTTTTTTCTTTCCTCTATGTAATTCTATTTTTTGTTAGTTTCAATCAATTTAGCTGGAAGTGAAACAAGTTTTTCAGTATATAGTACTTAAGATTCACCCAGTGCCTGTCCTGAAGACAGGTGTGCTAGTTGCTACCTTCCTGTCCTTCTGTAGTGCATCTGACTTTAGAAACAACTTGCGTATTTTTGCTATCAGTGCAAGCACTTCATTTTTAACTGCTTTCCAAACCCTTGCATATATAACCATGAGGTCCTTGTGATATGCTGCTGTTTAGTTTATCAGTTTTTTCCAATGTTTCCCCTTTCAGTGATTCACATTCTAACAGCTCATGTGCTTTTCTTGTCTTGAAAAAAAAAATAAGTCTAACATGATTTTTGGCACAGCATCGTTTACAGAGAAGATAAAAACAAACAATTGAAAACCTCTGCAAGGTCTTTTTGCTCATTAATTATTCGCAGTATTCTCTGGTTGTGCACTGCTCCCTTCCTAAACTAGGTGAATTTAAGACCTTTCAGAAATGTCCTGCAGTTCTCTCCTCTGCACACACCCCCATGAGCTCTTGTCAGTTTGTGCATCCTTGGCCCTCTTCATTTACAACTGACATTTTGTTTGTGTTTTGTTATAATTTCCCTCCCTTAGCCATGGGCTTCACCAGAGATGAAGTGTCATTTCCTGAAACCTGGTTGTTTGGCTCAAACAACCTCTTGGACCTTAACATTTCACAATACCTTTTCTTCCTATCTTGCCTTTAGTTTGCTTTCTGCATGACTTCACTGAATCAGAAACTGTCTGTTAATATACTTGTTTTGAATCCAGGGATTTTACTTTCTTTCTCTTTCATTCTTTGCTTTCTTTTTTTAAACTTTTTTTATTTTATTTCTGCCTTCAGTACTTTTAAAGCAGTTCACTAATTATTATCAATTATAACCTCATGTTCTTAATGCAGTAATAAGTCTATTACTTTTCGGTGGTTTGACTGTATCATATCTTTAGCTACTTAGTAAAGAGCACATACTCTTAGGTTGTCCAGTTATCTTAGAAATCACATTGAAATTGTTGGTTTTTTTTTTTTTAATCTGTTTGTACCCATTGACCTATCAATATACAGGTGGGTAAACTCACCCATGGTTGCCAGTTTATTAGACTTAGATACCTCCTTGATCTCTCTCCATATAAATCATTGAATATCCCAGATATTTCCTGTACTAAGGGTCCAAATGCTTTGTGCAAGCATCAGGATTTAATTAAAGAAGGATATTTTTTCACTTAGCACACTGGACTGAGATCAAGGAGATCAGAGATAAGCTCCTGACCATGCCACCAACCTGCTACCTGATCTTTGACACATTCCTATGGCCTGAAACAAAGCCTGCCGAGGTTGGAGACCAATTTTTATTACCTTGGGTAGGCTTTGGCTCAACATCCAGAGGCAGGGACAATAATTCTTCCTGATCTAATGACAGTGTTCTAAGGATTCACTTGCCGCAGGTTGTCAGGTATTGAGGTTCAAGTGTGGTGCTGCCAAATGAAAATAGGAGCAGACAAACTCTATCCACATGGTCTTTCTTTGCACTGGAGAATTGGCAAATTGATCTTTAGGAGATGCTTATTAAGGAAAGCTTCTATTCAGAATGAAGGATAAACTGAAATGGTCAGCATCCCTCAGAAAAGAAGGTACTGAAACCTCTAATTGCTCCAGACCTTGGTGAGAAGCAAAGGAATTAAAAATGTTTTTCCTGATGTTGCTTTTCCATGCTTAGGCTAAGCTCAAACTGATCTCCTGATCCATTACTGACATCTTTCACCCACACTATTTTCACTTTTCTAGCAGTGTATTCTCAGCTGATGAAAGCTGTCAGAACACAAATGACATGAAAGAAGAGGCCATCACTAAACAAAGTGCTATATTTAACCTGGCAATGTCAAGCCTTCTCAGTTATGACCTTCAGCCCTAGCAGTGAGAATTTAAATAGGGCATCTTGGTTGTAAAGTTTCTTCCTTTAGCCAGATGTAGATGACTCTTAAACATGACAAAAGGGAAGAAGAAAGGTAAAGTAAGTTACCCTTCTGTTTTCGACATTTCTGATAGCCAGCACACTTAGCTGGCACTAGAAGGAAAGAATACATGAAGGCTTACTTCATTAAAAATGTGTTTGATGTCTGCTAGTCATTTTCACAAACTGTTCCACTGGGAGTAAACATAGGGATCTTTACTGAAAGGTTTTGACATCAGAAGCAGCTTCCTGCAAGGAATATACTACTGTTATTAATTATTTTGCTGTGTGATTCAGTAAAGGGAAAAAAACCCCAAAAAATATACAACTGGAAAAAAACAAGGAAAGAAAAAAGAAAGATGATGAAGAAAACCATTTGGTATGTTTAGTCTGAAGAAAGCTTGTAACTAAATATCTTCCTTGCTCAGGGGAATGCAAAATATCTGGTTTAAAAAAACCCAGATAACTCAAGCATTGCCATTCTTTCTGAATGACAAATTTGACAATTAATAATCCACATTACAGTCTTTAATGCCTCTTAAAAATCAAAGTGAGGTGTGGAAATGACACATAGCTAAAAAGATGAGGAGCAATTTTCTTGTTACCGCTTTCAGAAAGTAGCGACAAGAGCTTAATTCCTAATTTCACCACTGATTGCTTATGTGGCCTTGGACAAACTCAGTAACCTCTTGTACCTTAGCTTCTAACATGGAAATTGTATAAAACAACATCTTCATTCTCATAAGCTCAGTCTGCTCTTTCTGTTTAGATTTTGAAGTGCTTGGCAGCACCTCTGTAACAGTCGGCACCAAACTTAACCTTACCTAAATTTGAGCATGCATAGAAATAAATGAATGATACATTATCTTTCAAACACTCAGTTGCATTTCATTCCATATGAAAATTACCTAATAACGTGGTCCCAATCTTTCTCTTGTTTAGAGAATAAGAGCTTTTCCATTTACCCCGTCCGTTTCTAGTATAGACGGCTATACATGGCATACATCTCAGCAGACTCTGTCTGAAGCAGGTCCATGATAGAGTTCTTTAAACCGCATGAGCAATTCTGCACATGCTAGTGCTACAAAGGTACAGAGGAAGGTGACAAAGATGGTGAGAATTACCTGTCTTCCAGAGAGATGTCCTATAGACTAGGAGTCATCATACAAGAAATTATATGAATTATGAGGGATACATGTAGGTCTAAGGAAACTTGAAGAAAGGGAAGAGGTGAAGAGGAAGCTATTTATTTTTTCTTCACAACATGCAATCCAGAGCTCCCAGGGAGATATTAACAGCCATTAAAAAAAAAAAAAAATTAAAAAATCACTGCATGGTTGAGCTGTAGCACTTAGTGCCTTATGTTGTTTTGCTATTCTAAAGATATTAATGAGTAAATAAATGATCAAACTATACAGAATACTAATAAAGTCAGAGAGAGCTCCCCACACAACCAACTGCTTCAACCTAAGGGTGATATCACTGTGTGCCCATTCCCTTTGCTCTCTCATTTCTGCCAGACACTTCTGACACAGAACCGTAACCACAGTGGCTTAGGGAGAGTTGCTCTTGCACTCAGGCCCTCACACAGAGTTATCAGGGTAGCTATCTTCTCTGGACAATGCATTTTACTTTTTCTGCTCATCAGAAATTTTTTGTCCTTCTTGGATAGGCTTTTATCAAAACAACTTCCAGAAAACTTGGGAAACTTTGAAAAATTGTTTAATTTATCCCCAATTCCCCAGAAAGACTTCCTACAAATAAATTCAAAGATCCTTTGTTTTATTTGTTCACTGCAGCTGTTGGAGAATTATAATATACACCTGGTTTCCAGGCTGATCTTGATACCAACCACAGAGTGTGCTTTCCTGCCCCACTATCTCTAACTCTAACAAAAGATCCTGAGATAACCTTGCAGACACACTTCTCTTTCAGCTTAAGGCCTTTGCGTTCCCATTATAGGCGCTCTCTTTACAGAGGAACAGTGAGTTGAGAAAGGTAAAATGTGGTCACAGCTCTTACTTTAGCATTGCTTCTCATTTTTCTACTTCCAGCAACAAACTGAAACAAATAGCCTGTGCAGGACAGAAATGAGGAAGGATGTGACAGCCATTGAGAAAGATCTTTGCATCTCTAACAAGGTGACAGGAGAAAATATCCCTCAGCAGTTGCATGTATACAATTTCTTACCTTATTAGAGCAGACTAGCTACTCTCAAATGCCAAAAGATGATTCCTTCTTCTTGCTTTTCATTTGAAAGCTCAAAAATCACTTCTCAAGTCTCTGTATCATTTCATATGGTGTATCAGAATTTAGACAATAACCTTTAAACTAAGGAGTTTTAGGAAAAAAAACAAAACAAACCCAATCCTAACTATACAACTAAAGAAACCCAAAACTTTACAAAACAAAAAAACTAAAACTGAACTTAGAATGAAGGAGACACTTTCTGAAGATGACCTATGCTTTGCTAGTGTCTTTTACATGTACAAGTTGTGGGTTATGGGTTCACTGGAAAGCTCTCTAGGTCAGAGTTTTTCTGTTACGAACATGGTCCTGTAGGAATTACCACATTGTTAATTCACCTATGCAGGATTGTTCTGTACTGCGTGTCAATTTAAAGGCATGAACTTAAAGGTGAGCTGAAAACCTTTGAAAGCTGCAGAAGACAACATTTCTGTTTATTAAGAAATCCACACAACAACAGTGTTAAAGTTACATTTCCAAGGTCATAATAGCTGAGGCCCCCATATTTTCTACTGAATAACTGTAAAAATGCTTTCTGGATGCTTTCCTTGCTGAAAACTCAAGCTGCTAGTGTGTGTCCTTGTCTATGGCTTTAGAAATCCAAGTTTAGGTACTATATTTTTAACTTCAAGCCAAAATCTTTAACAAGCAAAGCAAAATAGATTTCAAGGAAAACATGGGCTATCTGAAAACTAATTTCTCTCCTTGCTTGGACTCCACTTCAAAGCTATTTTATGTACATACAGATGACTGCAAAATACTGGAGGCAAAGGAGAGCCAGGCCTATACCACACAAATTAGCAATGCATTTTTTTTTCTGGAGGCAGTGTTTGTGGGTTTTAGAAACCAGAGGATAATTTTGGAGGTAGGTGATATAACATTATGGCAGGCCTTGCTGTGTTAGAGTTTTCCTCTTGACAGATATCTCAGTGTAATTCTCCAAGTTACTCTGAAAAGAGTGAAAGGGAAAGAGGTTAAGTTCAGGAACATGTGTCCCTGCTTTGGCTTGATTGTTTAATAATTTAGCACTGTCTTTCACCTAAAAGTTATCAGTTCCCATGAGCAATCACCAGATCTGAGTTTTTTACTTTTTTCCAACCTGGCTTTGGTGATTTTATTGTTGTATTTGGAGATATGGATGTCAACCAAATAAACAATGCAAACCAATAAATGATATTGTTATAAATGTTAGTGTAATAGAAATTCCCTCCCATTATGGCCGGTTTGCACAAGCAATGTTGAAACGGGTTCATGTACATGAAGATTTATTAGTGGAGTCCATAGCTGATGACATACATTGTCTCTAGCTGTGAAAAATTTGAGAAAACATAAAAAAGGAGGAGAGACAGAAGAGAAAAGGAAAGTTCTCTTTGAGCCATCCAGCTGGGAAGAGAAACATCCAGGGTTCTCAGACTCCTCCTGCATGTTCTCTGCTGTGCAGCGGCTGGTTCCACTCCATAATATTCTTCCCACAGTAACTATACAGTTTCCAGCAGAACATGCTAAAACTCTGAGCTGGCTGTCCCTACTCACCATTACTGTTGATTGGAGCATGCACTGGCCAGGACAGGGACTGCATGGCCAGTCTTTTGTGCACTTGAACATTATTGTGTGTCCCTTTCATAAACTGGAAGCTACAATCAAAATGTAGTGAAAGTAGGGGGAAAAAAAATCTGTTTGTCTCACAGGTGGAAATCGCTGCCTGTAAGAACCAACCCCCACCCCAAAAAGACTACTGGGGTGTGCAGGTGCAAGGTTATAAGGACAGCAGCATGAGAATAACAGTGTGGGAAGAGTGAGAGAAAAACACTGCTCCAGGGACTCTGAAAACATTGCCCCAGCAACCTGGTTGGGAGGCTTCAGAGCTGTGAGGGGAAGGCATGCTGCTAAGTTGCAGAGAGAAAGCCCTTAGCCACACAAACCAGTGACAGCAGTATGTACCCAGCATGGGAGGATGTGACAAGGTGACATAGCACTCTAGAAATCAAATGTGCTGCTGTTCAGGGGCACTCATTGGATCCAGCTGCTTTGCACAAAATCACGATTTCTGAAGGCTTACTTTGACAGGAGACTGAATCACCTTTTCCTTGTATGGTCTGGGGCACAAGCTGGCCGGTCACTTCCTCTCTCAAAGGTGATCGATCTTCTGGTAATCAGCATATTCTACGATCCTATGACTTGAATGAGAACCAACTCCTTGCCCTCCCTAAGCCTTCTTTTTTCTCCACCATTTAAGTAATAGTAAAAACAAGTTTTCCCACTGCAGGCCAGCAGACAAAACCAGCTGAGGATGTGTAACTTAAGGTAACAGCATAACAAATGCCTACAGCAGAACAGCAAAGGAGAAATTTATCCTCTGTATTTTCTGGCATGCTTTAGATGCTGTGATCAGTTTGAATGAGCTGGAAGGATCAGAGAGTTCTGACTGCATGCCTTAGCAAGTGAAAAGCTCTCAATTTAACTTTTATTCCAGTTTGGGTAGATGGAGCAAACAAAAAGGTCTTCAGCCCTTTCCTTCAAGGCATGAGTAAGCTGGGGTTTAGCTTATTTCCTAAGCCTGTGGCAGTGGTGTTAATGCAACACAACAATAAGAACAAGGAGAAAAGCCCAGGAGAGTTCTCTGTCTTTCTTTCTTTCTCTTTTTTTTTTTTAATTTATTTGTTCATTTATTTATTTCACAAGAATTGCTCTGGATCAAGATTTTATTTCTTGCACATTATTGCTTCATAAACAAAGGAGCAAAACTAGAATCTCAAAAGCCAGGAAGGAAGAAATTTTTTGCAGCTGAACACATAGACAGAGAAGCAATAATAACTAAATAAAGATGAATCATTTGCTGATTTTGAAGGTCTACTAAGACCTCTTTGATAAGGATCACACCAACTTTTTTTTGTTGCATGGACACTCTCACGTCTTCAACCTGCCATGCTCTACCATGAAGACCATTCCTTCCCTGCAGCATTAAAAAGTAATTACTAGCCTTTCCTGTGTAATGATTAGTTCTTGTACAGGCCATGCAGAATACTTCTGCAATTGTCATGCCAACTCTGTCCCCTACCTTGATTTAACCTGCTCTACACTGTTGCAATGATCAGTCACAGATGGTTGTGAGGGGGCATTTAGGCTCTGCACAGTCCATTCTGATTTCACTGCATCCTGGATGCTAAAAGGGCACACAGTCTGTCCTAGCGTGTACAGACACAGGGATTTTAAAGGCTGTTGTCTCTTGCTCAGCCCGTGTTTCCCTGCCATGATATGAGAGGATTAGTACGTATCCTGAGTGCCAGACCTCTTGCTGCTCTGCAGTGAACTACTCTGGGTGCTTTAAGTGCAGCCTCACAAGGAGGCTAATCCAGTTCTTGTCAGCTGACAGCAGTTCTCTTTGATACCAGGGCTTGACAAGCTGTAGCTTGATGGGTGTTTATGAGACATGCATGAAAGTGGGAGGAGAGGTGCTAAAACAAGACAGCATCTCACAGAGAACTCAGAGGCACTTGTTTGCTCTGGTAGGAGCCAAGGTGTGTTTCCAGTTACCACTCAGCGCTGCTGTGCTAAAATGTCAGTCCGTTTTGGGGGTAGAATTGCTCATCCAGAAAGTGAGAACATCACTGTCTTTGTTTTAAAGTGGTGGATATGTGCCACTGGGGAATAGGGAGAAGGGCTGCCTTGTCTGCTTTCTCACTGTTCCTTAAACTCTGAATTGAATTGCACAGTGAGGAAAATGAGAGCTGGTCTTTGCTTAGATAAGCATTCTTCAAGCAAATTTACAAAACAATGACATAGCTATTTGCGTTCCTGTAGGAAATGACATACGTCATCGAAGCTATGGGTTCAGTCCTGCAGTCCTGCATGCTGAATGGTGCAGGACCAGATCCTTTGTAGCTAGCTCAGTTCATGAATAACGGGGATTTGATACAATATCTATATTTTCCCTTTTGCTTCTTACTGAAATGACTACCTACATCTCTCCAAGGGCAAAAGCAAAGAAAGTTCTGCAAAATACTCCACATTCTCCACAACAGAGCAGATGTTGCTCTTATTGCTATTTATGCATAGATGATTATGCTATCTGCCACACAGGAAGGAATGAAAAGATTAATTGGAGAAATAATCTGAAAATCAAATACTTCTTTCCTTGATGTTTCTTCAAAGAATAGATTTTGCCAATGTTGCTCCATGTTATTTTTTTTTTTCAAAAAATAGCTATCTATTAATTCTATAATTAAACATCTAACCAAAGAGAGCAACATTTCTGTGAAAACAAATAAAAGATGTATTATTATGTGGAAAGCAGCACACTGTTAGCCAGAGCTGATGGGAAATATGAGCAAAGCATGGGGAGAAGAGAGAAGAAAGTTTCTCTCTTCAGTTTGCATCCAATAGACTGAAAACAGAGAACTCTTCTGTTCACTTTTTTACTATTCTGCCCTTCATACTCCTTTCCACGATTCACTTTTCATCACTCTTTGAAAAGACACAGCCTTGTCAGTCATCAAATGACTTCATCTTCTGTTTAAACCTTTGAGTCAATGAGTTATGATCACCTAATGAGCCCCATTCACACACAGAGGTGCCGTTTTGCTTGGTTTTGCACATTCACTGTAGGAGCACTACTGTTTTGAACAGTTTTCTGTCTGTCACTTCTGTGGGGGTTGTCTGGCTGTCAGCTGTGTCCTCTCAGTCTAAGGAAGAGAGGGCAGGACACAAAAAGTTGTCATCTTATAGGTAAAGAATAGATGTGGGACAAAAACATACACTCCTCTTATATTCCCATGTGCCACTCTCCCCACTCAGCCTTGCTCATATGGTCATTATAAACTTGTGCCATCCTCTGGGGTGATAGTGATGAAATTTGTTTGCAAGCAAGCCATCTGATCAGGCTGGTGTGCTGGAGTGTAATGCCAACACAAATGGCTATTATGGGTACATAATTAGCAGGCTTCTATACAGGAAAATGGCTGTAAATGATTGAGTGCCATTAACCTGAAAGACATGAGAAAAAATTTGGCTTCCCCATAGCCTCAAAGAGGGCTGTGTGAAGATGAGCTTTTCTGATAACAGATATTCCCTCAGTCCTGAGTCTCATCAGTCACTGGTGTCATCAGACAGCTGATGTCCTCTTTTGCTTTCAGATCACTGAAAAAAAAATGACCTATGCTGAACAATCCATTAATTGTCATTAATTTGTCCACTGGATATTTCCTCCCTATATTTTGAATTGTACATCTGCAAGTGTGCTGGCTAAGCTTCAGAGTCTGATTAATAGTTTCAATGATTATGTCAAGGCCAAGAGATTCTTTTAAGCTTTGTACATTCAACATTGAGAATTTAGTACTTTTTGTATATGGCTGCTTGCTTAACTCATGTGACACAACTTTCCACCTCTCATTTAATGACCTGGTTTTATAAGCAGAAGCTGAAAGTGCTCTAGATGGTGGGACGGGCTGCACAACTGCTGTTCCCTTTTGCTCTAAGAAGAGCTCAAGACCAGCGTAGTGGAGGGGACATATACTAGAAATATCTTGGAGAAAAGACAAAGCCAAAGGTGCAGGCTGTTTAGCAAGGTCTGTGTTTATTGTTCTTTTTCCCACATCAGATAATTACTGCAAATCACTGGTGGCTGACTTCATAGCTCAGTTTGTTCTTGATCAAGTCTTGCAGCAGGATCTTTTGGTTCAATGTTTGTGAACACAGTGCTGATACGTTTTGCATGTTTTGCATAATTTTGCATCATCCACTTGTCTTCTCAAAGGGAAAGGCAAGCGCCTTTAAAGAGACATTATGGTCAAGTGTAGGTCTACACTGTAAGCCTCTTTGGGGTAGTGATAGACAGTACTAGAAACTACCTTTGGGTATGTTTTCCACCAAGACTGCTGCCACCCAAGACAGAAACTACACTGCATCTCCTTCATCCTGGAAATGGCACAGAGTTCAGCCCACTCCAAAAGTACAAATCTGGTTGCTGTGTGTGTTCCAGGGGAAGATGTGTGATCCCAAGACAGACCTGGCTTCCCTGGGAAGTTAATTTCTGTCTTGGGGTTTCCTTCACTGCAACATCTGGCTTCTCCACCACTCCCTTTCCTGAATATTTTGAACTTGCAAAGCCAACAAAAGGTTTCCTGTCTCAGGACATTTCTGCTGGTTTAGCATTGCCCTTTTTTATACTACCTACTGTCTCTTCAGCTCATTATAGGACAGATACAACTGCTCTTTTATTCACTTTGAGTAGTACATCACCACGGAACAAACACTGCAGAAATGTTTGCTACATCAACTGCTACGTACAGTGAGTGATGGTCCCCAAATCTGACACTAAACATTAAAGGAAAGAAATGGTATCCAGTCTGAGCAAAGACTGCAATATCTTTCATAATATTTTCACCCCTATTTTTGCCATGCCTTCTCTCACACATACAAGATGTTCACACATCTTGAAAATACAGGGCAGCACATTAGAAAATGTTTGCAAGGTATATTTTACTCAGTGATTTTCATGCTCTTAGGCAGCAGACTACAGACAGTTACTGAAGTAAGCAATGTAATGCACTTTCAAGAAGCATCGTTCAATCACATGGAAATAAACATCACCCTCAGGTATACTCATTGTTATGCTTTCTATGATTAAAATTACTAGTAGTATCAGTTCTTATGTGCCTGGTTTTACATTGATTGCTAAGTTAGAGTTTAAAGAGGTATCCTTCCACTTAATAAAAGACTGCTCATTAATTAGCAAAGTGCATGATTTTTCCTTAGAGAATGAAATATAAAGCATTGCTATATGTCAACATGTGATTACTGTATTCTTGGGTAGGGGCATCAGTAATCTCTGCCTACATGGAGATTCTCATGTTTTGAAAATGTCTCAGACCCATAAAACAATGATCAAAAAGAGCATGGGAGATGCATCAGGGACCTGTAAATAGAAAAATGTCATAACAGGTAGGGTTGTCCCAAATTCTATTTGAGACATCACTTCTAAAGAGCCTTTTCCTCATTAGTTGCACTTTGATAGCAAAGCAGAACTTCTGAATATCCATTTCTATGCATCAGAATAAAAAAGACAGCAGGAAGAATAAATGGGTTTTGTCTGGTCTCATGCTGTTGCCAGGGGGACCAAAACCCAGATGTCCAGACTCTAAATTCACCATGCACTTATAATTGGACTATCATTTTACGTGGAGATTTTTTCTTTTTTTTCTTGTTTTTCTTTCTTTTTTTGGTGTTTGTGTGTGGAGAGGGTGATGGGGAGGAGGGTTGAGGGATCACTGTGCATGGTGTTTGTTCACATCAGCCAATACTGAAGGAAAAATATTAAGTATAATTACAGAGCAAGGCAGGGTAATAAGTTCCCCATCAGCATTGTCTAATCTTTGGTATTCTCTGTTCTTACTCACCTTCATCTCTGTGCTGCCTCTCTTTCCTCCTCAAATCCTTAACTCCTCCTTCCTCTGACAGGATGTACAATAGCCAGAGCAATATAAATCAAAGCCTAGAATCAGGCAAATTAGAATAGATTGGAAGTGCCAGTTCCTCAAGAAGGAAAAGAAAGAAACAAGACGGCAGGAGATCAGAAGAGTGATTGCAGCTTCATTACAAGGGCCGTTGTACCATCAGAACAGGTTATTGCCTGTCACAAACTGGTTTTATTTTCCAGCTCCTGACTGATGCAGAGCTTGATCTGAAATAAATGCCAGCTACCCACTTATTTTATAAATCTCCTTGCTGTGCTTATGTTTATTGTTTATGGGCCTTCACATTTTTCAAATAAAATACAATTTTATACTTTTTGTGTCTTCATTGTAAAGCAGCAGCAGAGAGGTTGAGAACTAGCGGAGCTCTTATTAAGTCCATGCTTCAGTGGGACTGAGAGGGAATGAACTCAAACAGGTCAAAGGGCAGGGTAAACCATGGTGGGGCTTCCATGCAGTGCATTCTCAATGTAAACTGCTTCCTTAATCTGTTTCAGGTTCAGACACTTATCATAGGAGTGGTCAAAATACTGCAGTGCTGAATTTTTAAAGCTTTCTTTCATAAATTTACTTACCAGTTGAAAAAAACAACCAACCAGAACCCAACAAACTTCTTCCCAGCAATTCTATAACACCAAGTTGAAACCCAAGGGTTTCAACAGCATGTCGTTGGGACTTTCAGATTTTGAGAGAGCAGTAAAAAACCACCTGGAGCAGAAAGAGGTAGAGATGGTTGCTGCCTGAATGGTGGTTCTTTCTCTGCTAAGAACCTTTGTTGAGAGCAGATCTCCACACCAACTTTTCTGTGGGGGAAGTAAAAAAAAAAGACAGGAAAAAACAAAACCAAACCAACCAACCAACAACCAACCAAAACAAAACAAAAAAAAAACCAACTAACCAGCCAAACAAACAAAACCCAAAAAAACACCCCCAAAACCAAAAAAACCAACCAAACAAAAAAACCCACCAAAAAAATGAAAGAAAGAAAAAAAATCTCTTTAAGGAGAGATAATCTCTTTAAAGAGGATAAAGAATTAATTTTATTTTAAGATCTATATGGGAAACTACTGATCTATTAGCAACATCTGTAATTATTAGACCTTCTACTTACACAGCCGGCACAGTATACCAGGGCATATTATACAGAAGTTGCATTTGGAGGTAACTTGAGCAACATTTGTGGTATTGCTCACGAACTGGTGGGAAGGCTTATCCTCCCTATGCTCAGCAAACAGCAAAGTGCTTCAGGTCATACTTTTTGAGTATCTGCTGTCTTTAAAGCAGCCTCTGTGTCCTTAGCCTGAGGTAGAGTGGGTGTTTTTCTCCTGCTGACAGTTTTGAAACTGTCACTCTCACAAGCAGTCCCTCGGAGGAAGGTAGGGTATTTGGATGGGTAACAGTGATTTTTTTAAGTAAGGACTGCAGAACTGGAGTCCTTAACTGGGAATGAGGAGCTCTCAATGCATGAGGAATGACTATCTCCAAACAGTGAGGGAGTGATCCTGCTCTGATTTCCTGCCTGTGTGTCATAACTCTGTGGAAGAAAGCTGCTAATGACATGGCACAGGAATTGTTATTTTTAGAAAATGCAGAAGGTAAGCGTACATGGACAGGCATGAGAAAGTCTGCTAGCATTCAGTATCAGCTCACTGGAAAAGCTGGCAATGAGCAAACTGGTTAGGTCAGTGCTTATGCAGTGGCACTGCATTTCGCTGCTGAAGTTTTGTCCCCTGGCCCATTAATCATAATGGTTTTAACGCCCAGCCAGTCTGGGAAGACAAAATGTTCACTCTATGTTTTACAATAGGTTGTTTGAGACCAAAATGATCTGAGCTTGGTACTTTAATGAAGTGTCACACTGTTGCTTTAGTTTAACATGTCATTGACTGGATAATTGTTCTGATGAGATCAGGCTAAGTTGAAATCTCATGGCAACAACAGGAGCAAAAAAATCATCAGGTTTGCTTCATGAACCTGTTTTTCACCTGAGATACGTTTCCACTCTCTAAATGGAACTGAAGAGGAAGTGCTTACCTTTGTTGAAGGTTCAGATTTAGGATAAAGTGTTACGACTTCAATGAGTTTTTCATCCTTTTTCTTTACATTCCCTGATTAATTTTTTAAGACTCTGAGCTGACACTACAGTTGAAAAGAGCTTTTCATTTTAGATTCAGAGTTTTTTTTTTAAAGTCTTACCTTTTCATTTTCAGTCATTATAGTGCGTCTTTATATCTTAAACTTACTTATATATTATAGAATTACTGCTGTATTTAATGAAAGATAGTATTTTATAGCAGAGAGGATTTATTTCTTTTCAGATACAGTAATTTCCTATGCTTAAGAACAAGAAAGCACTTAATAGGAGAGGAAGGTTAAAAAAAAAAAAAAAAGCCACCCAGTTCAAACTGTCAATAACTGTCATTTATTTCTATTAAAAAGCAATGAATGCCAAAAAATATAGAAACTCAAGAAAGTTATTGTTTTAATATATTTATTAAATATGTATCCTCAGTAAAATATTTGATCTTCTATTAGCTAAAAGTTCTAGTGAAAAATATCTGCCTAGATTAAAAACAAACAAAAATATATTCATGGCTTCATTAGAAATTCAAAAGGGGGCATCTTCTCAGTTGTCAACAGCTTATTGAAACTGATTACTTTTAATTTCTTTAATTTTTAAACAAAATTTTAGAAATCTTGCTGAACTTTTTTGCTGAATACTTTTTTGAGGTATCAAAGTGCCAGCTCAGCAGTGTACAAGGTGTATTTGAAGAAAAAAAATACAGTGACAAATCAAATAACTGGATGCAAAGAGAAAAGAATTAGGAGATATATGCCTTGCAAGATAATGGTAATTTTATAAAAAATATGTTGTTACTCCCATGATATAGCTCACTAATTGATGAGTTTGTGACCTAAAAATTTTTTATTTTTCTTAAGTAGAATAGAGTACATATTTAGTTTGACTGGATCCATTTACATTTGGAAAACTTTGCAATTTCTTATGCAATTTCCTTTTTTGCTCTTTTTGTGCACAGGCTCTTAGGAGAATTTCTTAGAACAAACTTCATCTCTTTGTTACAAATACACTCTCTTAACTTAAAAACACTTCTGCATACCTAACTTTGAACAGAAATATTCTTTTTGTGCCTGCTGTGAGACTTCATGTGCTTGGGAAAAGTGGGCAAGTACAAGTTTGAAAGTAACCCTTGTTCCATATTTTCCTGTTGAAAGTCCTGCAGGACAATTTCTACCAATATAATCATAAAATGACAGTACTTGTGTAGGAAGAAATATGATCACAGTTGTCTGTGACTGCCCAACTGTGTCAGCGCTTTGACTACCAGGCAGTTGCTTTGCAGGTTATTTTCTTTGAGATTGTCACGTGGTTCAGTTTCTTTTACCACATGAAAACTTGGAGGAGTGGAGGCAATGTATGGAGAGGACAGACCACAGAACTGGAGAATAATGCTGAGCTAACAATTTTTCAGCTAGACAAAAGCCAAAACCTTCCCCGTGGTGTTGGGAACTTGATGTTGTTAGTTTATGTTAATGACACTTTTGGTTTATGTTTCTGCTATGTCACTGGCTCTGGAGTAATAGGTAGGAAGCCAGATGGGAGGGAGAGAATATGGGACAATCAAGTCTGCTTCTTCGGAAATAATTCTGTCATGAAATCTATTTTCTGTTTGCAGCTGAAGGAAAACCATAATAGGATGTAGAGGAGATCATCCATATATATATATATATATATATATATATAATTTTTTTTTCCATAAAAGTTTTCTCACACAATTTTTTAAATGGGATTCCAAAGTAATTAATTATATCTCTCTGTTGTGAGTTAAAATGAGTACTAATATCTGTCTTGCTTTTATTGCATGAAAAAATGCACAGTTAAATAAATAAAAACATCAATATACTTTGTAATATCTGGCCATAGACAATGCAATTTAAAGATGAAAGAATGGATTCAGAAGACAATTTGAAATAACCTCTCTATCCTTCCAGCAAAATACAGAGAAACCAGTTGACTAGAAACAAATGATGTTAGCAAACTATGCTAGTGGGTTTAGATAAATAGATTAGAGATGGATACATCCCACTGTTTTGAGCCAAACTCTGATTTGTCTTTTAAACTCTGTTTAGCTGTCAGTCATTTTTTTCTCCAGATGTCTTCCTCCTTACCCCATTTTTCTTTAAACCAAACTAGATTTCTGGCTGGGATTCACAAGGAGTTTGAATATTTTACCTAATTTACTAGAGTTTGCTTTTTATTCCTTTTTTTTTTCTTTTTCTTTTTTTTTCTATTACATTTGTGGTTTATATTTCTTTTCCATCCTTAATTTTCATTTCTCAGGAGTTTGTTTTGATACACACAGGTGTTTTCCCACCTTTATCCCATCTCTGCTTTCTCTTCTCAATCTTCCTACCTGATAGTTTATTCCCCATAGATATATGTTCATTTGTAGAGATTTTTGCAGAGTGAATGAGATGGCACAATTTTATCCTCCAATCTTTTGCAGGGTCACCCAGGGAATTCTAAAGCCATGTAAAGTAGCTAGAATTTGGTTCACAAATGCGGGACTTGATTTTTATTTTACTTTTATTGTATTATCTTGAAAATATGGTACAAACTTAATCTTCATCTTCTGCCTTTTTTTTTTTTCCCTACTGGCATGGGGGGTTTTGGTATTCCAGATCCCTTCACACAGAGTGACTGAAACAGGCCTATATCAGGATTACTTGTAATTTGCTTGCAGCAAAGCTGCACCAGCTTGGTGCATTTTACTGTCCCCTTCCATCATATCCACAGGTAGATGCCAGCAAGAAGAGTGCAGGCTCAAACCCACTGATAATACAAACCTCCACAGGGCTTGGAGTGAGGTCACCCCATCATTTGTACAGCAGAAGTCATGCTGCTGTGGCAGTTACTGACAGAGAACTGGCATTTGTATTTCTTTTAAAAATATCTGGATATGACAAGAGGGTAAAAGCAATGTCTCCTTCACACTGTCACTTACCAGTAACAGCAATTATTTCAGAGGTATCAGATAAACACCAGATGAACAGCCTCTCCCTGCTTGCTCCCACCACCCTTACACCTGCACAGAATTACCTACCAGCAGTGGCCACAGTTGTAATAACATAATGACCACTAAATTAAGAGAGACTGGCAATTGCAGGCCAAAGAGACTTCAAAGGTCTCCTATATTATGCACTTAATAAGAAGCCCTGAAGAGCAGTCTGTGCCTGGAACAGAAGTTGAGAGCTTACATGTATCTGCTTCATTTGTGCCATATTACCTTAGCAGAGCTTTTGAGTCCAGAGTATTTCCAGACTCCCTGGACTGCCCAGATATATTACACTCACCTGATGCTGCCTCTGTGAGTGTCTCTATGTTGGCCTGCTGAGATCAATGACCTGACTGCTCAGAATGAGCCACAGCAGAGCTGGCGGAGGGTGATTTCATCCTGGTCACAGTCCCCTGAGGTGAAAAGAAGCATCTTTCAGCTATAAAGCCAGGAGAGAAATAATTCTCAAAGCCCAGGTTGTTCTGGAAATAAAAGAGAACACAGTTCTATTCTTTATAGTTTTCTCAATTGTAATTTTCCTTATTTTTTCTACAGCAAAATATAGTTTTGCTTCATGTTTATAGGCAGATTTAAAAACAAAACAAACAAAAAAATGCACAAAGAAACCCTAGCTCCTTATTCTTTTTCCTTTCTCCCTTTCTCTTCTCATTTTTATTCTACATATCTGTGTGGATTTTCTTGAAGTGTTACTGAAGAAGCTCCTAAAAGGCTTAGAAGTAAAAAACTTAATCTTCGAGCCCTCCTTGCTGTTCACTCAGCAGCATTCTTCTGAAGGAGACTTTTCCTTGTTAATGTTAATGTTTGAATAAAAATCTGTTTGTCATTCATGGCTGCTTGCAGCCAAGATCCTTTTATCCAGTAACAGTGGGAACAAGTCTTACACTTTATCCTGAATCTATTTAGGAAGTAGTTTGGTCTTTTGATTACAGGAGGAAAACAGTTCACAAGATAACTGGAGTTCGTCAGCAATATGGAAACCTACATAGTTTTACAGAAAGCCTTTTACTGAGCAGAATAGCTTCCTGGTATGTTGGGAAATTACCAGACAGCTGGTAAATAACACTTCTCTGTTATTCTGCTTTTATTAAAGCAAACAGTTGAGAAAATAATTTAAATAGCAAAAAGCTCCACAAAAGCAAGGATAATCAAGATACATTTAAAGAGTCTCTTGTTCTAGGATATTACCATGAGGATACTCACTGTCCATTACCTGCTATCTGAGAAGATGCAAAATATTTCATGGTATTGCTAAACTCTGTGCAGTGCAGTTCTTTTAAGAATTAACGTGAAAGTAGCAGGAGCAACGAACATCTGCTCTGGTTTTTATGTTAGTGCACACTGAGCTGAGTTGTGTTCAAAATTTCTCCCTGATACTGTATACTTCAGCAGGCTGTTCTACCCAGTTACCTCTGATATTCGCAGCAGCCTGTTTCAAAGATACCATATTTCTTGAGAGTTTCAGTAGTCAGAGAGAAAATCAAATTTCCATCCATTTAACTGGCAAAAACCAGTTCCTCTAAAACAGCATTTCAACTGGTAGGAAGAACAATCATCATTTTCTGAAAGCAAAAAGTAATAAACTGCTCATCTTCCAGGGGTTTTTTTCTGTTTGTGGGTTTTTTTTAATTTTTGTCCTGCAACACATCACAGCCCTTTAATATAATTTTGTTTCTTCTGTTTAATCAGCTTATCCTTTAACTACAAGATTTCTCTGCCTACCTGTCTTTTCCCTTTAGCTTTTAGAGAAAATTTTGACAAACTAGGAAAACCAGAAGAAAAACAGGCCAAACCAAAGCTGGATTTCCAATTAACTCTCCTAACAAAACCATTTCTAAGTGAGAACATCCTGCTGGAGATATTTCTGTTTTGCAAGACCAACTCTCCCTTCAGATAAATGTCTAATTTTTTGTTTAGTTTGGTCAGTGTCATTTACAAGAAAAAAAGATCATCATACACTATATATATTCACTTTTCATTTAGTGTACTGTATAGTAAGCAGCATTTGAGTTCTTCTGGGTAGTACTGCTGCCCTTTGGATTGTTTCTGCTTTAGTAGGTGTTTTTACTCTTTGCAATCTGTCATGAATGATGTGTAGCAGACTTACAGAATTTGGAGCTTTCAGATACCAGCAAATCAGTGGGTCTTCTTGAAAAATTAATCTAATTTCCTGAGGTTGTCATTACAGAGGAAACACGAGTGAGATGTGCTCTCCTACCTTTCTCTCATTTTCACCCATTTCTTTCTGGCATCACAAGTTTTGCCAAGTTACACAAACAAGCAAACAAACAAACACCAAAAGCATAAGAAACAAAACTCCAAAGCCTTATTAAAGCCACTTTCTTTTCAAGCAAGAGCATATCTTTCTATAAAAGGTTTCAGTTCTTGATAGATCAGGACCCTTGTGAAAATCCTAGTTGTTCTGACGCCACAGAATACCAGAGAATTTTTCCTGTGAAAAATCGTCCTCTACTTGTGAGGATTGATGCCCTTCCTATAACACAGTTATGAAACACACTATTTCTTTGGCAGCACTATGAAACTTCTTCCAGGTTAAATTTTCTCAGTGTAATAGTAACTGTGTAACAATTAATTAAAATACCATGTGGCTCTCTGGAATTGAAGTTCAGTCTTCTAGTGCAAAAAATGGTTTGTGATGTGCTTGAGAATCTTTAGTACTTAGGTGGCTCATTCTTCAGCATTAAGCAAATGAGTAGCACACTGAGAAGTGAGCTGGAAAGGAGTTAAAAATCTGAATGTGAAAGATAATCTCTCTTGAAAATGCCAGGGACATCAAGGTGTTCCTTGTTCCATTTGATCAAGATTAAACATCCCATGTTTCTCACAGCAGAAGCTAAACTCATCAAAGAGGCAGGGTTTTGTAGCCAACCCTCAGCAGGCTATTTATTTTCAATATATAATGGTACAGCGGATAGGAATCTTTTTCAAAGAGTTGTCTAATTTAAAATTTGGAAGGGAATGACCACCCATGGACTGGGGTAGGATTTTGTCTTAGGTGCAAAAAGGTAGTCTTTTATTTTTCAAGCAAATTCCTTGGAAGACTCTGATTTTACTGTGGAAAACTATAAGGATGGTCACATTTTAGAATACTGTCCTATGAAAAACTCTTCAGGACTCAAATTCTCTACTCTCTGTTTATGGATACATCTGATGAAGTTTCCCAATGATGATGTCTTTAATTATACATCCCAGAGTGAAATGAAATTATTTCAGACTTACATTTTCTTTTGGTTTCTGCCACAGTGTTATAGTAGAATCATACAATCATAGAATATCCCGAGTTAGAGGGGACCCATAAGGATCACTGAAGTCGTCCTGACCCTGCACAGCCCCAGGGATTACATCACATGCCTGAGAGCATTGTCCAAGCACTTCTTGAATTCTTCTAAGACTTGGTGCTGTGACTTCCCTGGGTGAAGAACTTTTTCCTAATGTACAACATAAGCCTCCTCCGACACAGCTTTATGCTGTTCCCTTGAGGGGTCCCCATCGCTGGTCACCACAGAGAAGAGATCAGTGCCTGCCCCTGCTCTTCCCCTCACAAGGAAGTTGTAACTGTAGTGAGGTCTCCCCTCAGTCTGCTCTACTCCAGGCTGAACACACCAAGTGCCCTCGGCCTCTCATACGGCTTTCCCTCAAGGCCGTTCACCATCTTCATTGCCCTCCTTTGGACACTCTCTAATAGTTTAATGTCTCTCTTATGTTGTGGCACCCAAAACTGCACAGCATTCAAGGTGAGGCTGCACCAGTGTGGAGTAGAGCAGGACGCTCACCTCCTATACTTATCAGATAGCTGCTTGGTTTTATAAGCCAATTACAGCAATTATAGCAAACCATTCATCATTTCAGTATTGGTTATAACTCCTGAATAGAAGAGGGCATGTGGCAGTATCTGGGGACAGGCAGTTTGCATGGTCAGTTGCTAAGATATTGGATAATGTCAAAATCATGCCTGAAATAATGGATTGTGCTGCCCCTGAAAAAGATTATAGCTGTATGTTGGTCTTTATTTGTCTTCAGAAAAATGCTGGCCCTTAGAAGAATCATTTCATTTTTGACATACTGCAAAAACTGTATGACTCAGCAGAGTGAAATGCCCTCCAGGCACCATATCCATCTGCAACTGTTCATTAGTTCAATAGTACCCAATACACAGTTCACTTCAAATTAATTCTGCCCATTAGGTACAAATCTCAGGTCACAAAGAGATGGCATGGGAGAAATCTTTTTTCTGCAGGGGTCAAAGTAGATCCTCTTTCTCTTTTGGTTGTCAGAAAGCTTCATTTTATACCATTGTGGACAGGTAGTATTAGACACTATCTTACTCCAAATTAAAAGGGACTAACACAGACACATCTCCATCAGAGCTCCTAATGGATAGATTTTTTAAATCTTGTAAGAAGGCTGTATCTTTTTAAAAAAAGTATCTGTCTTGATCAACTTCTCCCCAGAAATTAGTGGAAATTTTTAAATTCAAATTCAATCAGACAAAATTCCACCCTTTGTATAAATTTTAAATAAATACTAATCAATTTCTTTGACATTCCCCTTGAACTAGTAATTTTACATAGGCAGTAAAAGCATTGACTTGGCAGGACTTTCATCTTATATGTATAACTTCCACCCAGGAACTTTCACTTCTATGATTATTATAAAAATTACTATCCAGAGCTTTCATCTTGTCTCTGTTGCATTCCCTCATGTTACTAGCAATAATTACAAGAAATTCTTCAGCACCATTTTAGGGAAGCTCATGGGGGTGGTTTACTGAGATTTTGGGAATCTCTTTGCTTTCATAGCCTTCAGCTGGAGCTGTTAGAGTTCAACACTTCCAAAAATCGTGCTAGATTCTCCATAGTCAAATGCTACTGGAAATGGTTTATATTTTCATATTATCTATCACCTTAAGAGAGTAATAAAATATATTACCGACTGATTCAGCTGAAAACTCTCCACTGCATCATATTCAATGCACTTCTGGGCTGAAATATGCCTGCTAGTCCAGAGTATTTAGCAGAATTACATGTTATCAAAGGTTAGGAAATAGAGTATGGTATCCCATTGCAATGCCAGATAGAATTTTACATACTGGAATTTAATTACCCAAGTTGTATTAGGGTAGCAGTTCTCTATCTGCTTTAATCCAGCTCATTATCATTTGAGAGAAGAGCACAATTGCTGGTAATTTACTGCTGGTGATACAATGGGTCTCTAGAGGTAGCTTTATCCATCCTTTGTAATGTTAAAAGAGAAAGGCCCAAACCCAGAATCGCTTAAAGGAAAAAGTGAGGAATAAAAGATGATCTACTTTGAGGAATGTCTTTCATATAACTTCTAATCAATCACTGAAAGACTTTGCAAGAACATACATCTGAGATCTAGTATTTTACAGATGATAATATTTTGTAGCATTATAATGGTAAATCTGAACTCCCTACTCCAAGCCAAACACCTTTAACAGAATTAATGGCTTCTGGAAGGAATAGACACCCTTAAAACTCCTCTTTGTCTTCTGAGGACAGAGGAAATCATATAGGTTATTCTTTGAGAGCTGCAAAAGAGCTTTGTCCCCTTCTCTGTAGAATCAAATTCTCTTCAGTATTGGAGATGGACACTGATCAGTCAATCAGCAGGTACTACCAATAATCAGGCATGTTAAAGCAATCCTGAAGCAGATAACCAGTCAGGAAGTTTGACACCAGCAGAAACAAAACCTAGATATTTTCTGTGCCAGGAAAGAACACCTCAAGCTTTTTATTAGCACATTTATCTGTTGTTGACAGTCAGGAAGCTGTTAAGAAACTTTCTCTGGTGGTGCACTGGAATTTGCTGTTTCAGTGATAATATCATAAGGAAGACTAACTGAATGCAACATCAATTATCTTTCCTCAGTACAGTGGTATCATTGCTGTCAGTCATCATTGCAGCATATTTGAAGTAAAGGCTTATACTCCTGCAACAGCAGTGAAGGAGGCGGGAGAGGTAAGTGAAAGGGAAAAGAGTATTGGAAGGTAGGACTGGAAAGTTCGTTGGTCTCTCACTTTCCCTAGTACCTTTTGGCAGCTCCCTAACCCTAGTCTTTAAAGATCTTCTCCTGCAAACTGCTTTAGTAAAACCTTTTTCAGCTTCAAGTTTGTTGGAAATGGAGTGGGGAACAGTAAATCTGCAGTACCATTACACAGTAAAATGATCAAAGGGCTGCTGATATTGTAGAAAACTTGCAGTCCTGTAATTTAGTTATCTATCAGATATTGTGTCTTTTATATATTTCTTTCTTACAGTTAGACCCTGACATATTATTTCTTTCTGAGAAGAGTTAGTCTTCCTGTCAGTCTTGCACGTTTCTGTGGCTTTACTCAGAAGCATTTCATATATTCAAACTGGATTGTTTGAAGAATAATGTCTTACTAAGCAGGAATCCCATGTATTTCCATACAACAACTGAGGAAGTAATGTACTATTCACCATAAACTGAATATATGTCATCAGCAAAAATTGAATTACTGCACATATGATTTCTTGAAAGGATTATTGGCAAATGCATGAAAGCAAAGAATAAGGGTTTATTTGTTCTTTCTGCTTATTTTCATTATTTGTCCCTGCCATGGCATCATAAGCATCTCTACTGCAACTAAAGTTAATGGCATAAACTGCCTTGTAATTGCAAGTACAGAATAAGCAACAAGAACAGATGCACATCCCTAAAACCACTCAGCTCTAGCACATGTATTTTATCTCTGGGCGAATAATTGTTCCAATACATTGCAGAAGAAAACAAACATCAAACATATCCATTGTAGAAAACCAAAATTTCTTTAACTCAAACAATTTAAAGACAACTATGTGAGACATCTTTATAGGGATGAACTGCAAAATGTGGCACTAATTTCTTTGTCTTAAGTACTACTTTCTTGATACAATGTCATTTTCAAAACTGAATTGTCACTGGCATCTCTTATATTTTTTTAGAAACATGTATCATATATATCAATGCTAAATGTTACATCCTGCTTTCTTCTAAGTTCCCTTTCTATAGTTCTAGAAACAGAGAAGATTAGAGAGTAACTTTTACTATGCTGTTGAACAGGAGCCTAAATGGGTGCAAGGTCTCTTCTTAAGCTTTTCCTGAGTTACCCAGGTTTTACAGGGTAATGTGTCTATACGTGTTTCTTCCCTGTGACAGGGTGGTGGGGCATGCATGAATCTTCTCTCTATGTCTTCTCTACCTGTCAGGAAATGTTGTGCATTGTTATTGTATATCAGTAGAGAATAATTACATCCAATTCCCCCCCCCCAAAAAAATAATAAAAAAGATGATTTTGGTGGCAAACCTACCTGCCAAGTATCAGGATTTTCTAGTGCCTGCTTTTCTGTGTGTAGCTCACTTATTTGTGCACAGCTGTGAAATTTATCTTAAGTCTGCCTCTCAAGTTTGCTTCTCTATTCAGGTATCCATAAACTCAGAAGATATCTATGAGCTATGAAGTGTCCAGCAATTATCAGTTGTAATGAATTTTGTTTCCCCTTTTTTCCCTTTACATTATCTTTCAGTCATTAAAAATAATAAATAAATAAATAAATGCACAGCTTAAACAGATTGCCTTTGCACAGGAATTGAACAATTAAAAAACTCGGGCTGCAAATCAGTAGGAGAGATGAGTTTCAATTGCCAAGAGTATAGCACCACACAATTTAATCACCACATTGGTCAGCTGTTTGCATAAAATAGTAATGTGGCATTTAGTCTTTCTGTGGACCTCAGCATACCTATCTATAAAATGCATAGGATGTTGTAAAATTCATATAATACCTTGCAGGGGTTTTGTAAAGCTAGGCTAATTAATGTCAAGCAGCCAGCTGAAATTTGCTCTTTAAGCAAAATTAATTTCTCTAAACCTTCACAGAAAGAATTTTTTTAATATTTTTTCCAAAAGCTCATATAGCCATCATGCTGACCATTTATTATTTATACATCAAAACCATACCGTAGGAGAATAATGGGCTGGCCAGAAAGCTTGAAAATAATAGCCATAGGTTGTAAGAGAGGTCTCATTAGGGGCACCAAAGTGAAGTACAGAGTTAGTGCTACTAAAGTTCATGACACTGTGCTTGCATATATGGCAGTAGGAGAAAATTATATAAGATCACCATGATTGGTTATTCCTTGGACATAAGCATATGATTTGAGGCTGGAAAGACCATCTTTGAGAAATACTGAGGAACCTCCTTCTTTTATAAATCTTTCTTGGCCAAACAGAATCTCTTTCTCACATAATTTGTCACTTTCTTCACCATCCCTGCAAAACAGAGCAGCTTTCTAACAAACTTATTCAGAGATGGTTAAGACAAGAAAGGAATAAGATTTTGTAATTCATAATGGGGTTCTCTGACTTGATACTTTCGTGGATACAGGAGGTAATGAGAATGGAAGGAGTAGAATGACTGCCGTTTATCAAATGCTGAAAGGAAAGGTATGTGTGACCTCATGTCCACGTGTATTAAACCATGCAGTGCTGGAAAAGGGGTATTAAAGAAACAGAGGAACTTTGCCTGTCATAGAAGAAATGGTACAGGATTCAGCAATTCACTGCTCAACGCACTGAGGATGAAGAGGAACACTGGAAGCAGTGCTGTCTTCATGAGTTCATGGTTCGACACCATGGATCTCCAGGTGGGTCAAGATTATAGAGATACACCAACCTGGAGGACTCCATGCTGTTGAGCTGATCATAAGCAGCGGAAGTCAATAAACTCTTCTCAGCTACCAGGTTATTTTCCCTGTCTGCCTCTGGAGTTCTTCTGACTGCATTGTTTGCACTCACTTTGGAGGAAATGACCCATGGAGAAAACCCCAAACCTTCCACAACTGACGAGACGGAGCAAACCATCTCTCTGTTGGGGACTAAAGCATAATCAATGCTGATATACAGCTAAGGGGATTTCCAGGTTGTTACCATGTGAGTGCATGTGCATGCGCATGTCTGCAGTGGATTTTCTTACATCTTTCTGCGAATGCTGCAAGTTTCCATTCCTTGTCAGAGGGAGAGGTGAATGGGCAGATGATGCTGTCTGTGAAAAAAATTAAGATAGTAAGTGAATAGCTATCTAAAGCAAAGAAATCAGGCATGTTCTCAAAGGGTATGCCTACACGGTCAAAAATTTATGGGTATGAGCCCATTCTCAAACTCATGTAGACAGATGCCTTCCATCCACAGTGAATAACTACAGCAGTGTTAACTGTTCTGAATTCAGGTTATTTATGATTTTCCTGAGAGAGGAGAGCCTGAGCTCATTCCCAGCCTCTGCATGGACCCAAATTCTGGTTTAAGTGTTACAGAGTAGACTATGGCTGGGCAGAGCATGTTACTATCTCACTACATCAGCAGATATGTGAGGTACAGTTTTTTTCTTGTATAGTGTGGACATTTGAGGTATAAATACTAGTGTGGATGGAAAGCTTTGAGGTCACAAGTCATTCTTACATACACGTTTGAGCCCTCTTGACACCTGGAAGTGTAGACATACCTATAGAGGATCATGTCTTTTGCATGATAGTAAGTATTTATTTGCATTTGTGTCATTCAAAGTTGAAATCTCTATTGGTCACTCGGGTAAAGGCAAGTCTTATTGTTCTGGAAGAGGGGAATTACCTTGGAGAAGAAGAAGAAGCTGCTCAGGTTGAAGACCTTGTGACTGTTGGGTCACTCCTTGCACCTGAGAGCTCTAAGGCTCTTCAAGGAGATTGACCATGAATCACTGCAAATTAGGATTTTTTTCTCTCACAAATTGTCTGTGGTAAAGCTTAGACCCTTGCTTACTGGCCTTATTTACATTTTCTGTTTACTATACCAGATTTCTGTTTGAGGGTTGGAATAGGAGGTTGAAAGAGAATAAACATGAGCAAGATCTCTATAAAGCAAGATGCATCCTTATGCATGCTGCACTGAACTGTGATTTGAATATATCTGGGCTGCCACTGATGAGCAATCTGAAAGTGACAATTTTCAGAGAGCTCTTTTGCTTTCCATAAGGCTTCTCTCTTTTCTTTAGAGAAAAAAAGAAAAGACACAAAGAGAGTGAAAGAATTTTTTGGGGGATAAAACTAATTTCAAAGACATGCAATGCACCTGTATTATACAATATTGATTGTGGCATGGCTGCGATTTACATGGAATTACAAACTCCCTTACTCTCTGTTACACCAGGGCTGTTTTGTGTGTTATGAATTTATATGGGATCCATAGCTGAGTGGCTATTTGTTTTATTATTTTACCTAAGCCCTTAAAGCTGTTGGTAATTATTGGGAGACCTGGAAAGTGGGGGAACTGATAACCAGAGGGAGTGGACACATGTATTACAGATTTTGAAGTGCTCTATTAGCATACTGCTGAGCTGAAATGGGGGTAACAGCCCTCTCCAAAGCAAGCTGAAGTAATGCCAGTTGCCAGCAGCAGAGAGCAAGCAAGTACATGGGGTGTAACTTTTTTTGCAGGATATCTAATGTCATAGAATAAATTTATTGGATTCCAAAGTGGCCAGAATTCATTGTTACTAAGCTAAAAGAGATTTAATCAAGAACAAATGAATGCTCCCTCTTATTCAAAGGGGCTTTGTGGTATAGTTAAATGTTGACTGTGTGAGTAGATTGTACTCAAGCAGATCACTGCTGTTTTTGAAAATAATGTTCACGCAGTAATGTATCTTTCATTGTCCTCAAACAACTCTCAGATCAGAGTAGGACCTTGTTGAGGCTGAGGGGCTCCAAACTGTCTATACTCATCTGTCTGGCCTGGAGAGAGTAGGGTGTAATCATTACCCGTTTTTCTGTTATCTCCTGCAAAAGAAAATATATTGCTACTCCCTCAGGTTCTTTTAAGCAGCTCTGAACTAACTTCTATGGGTTTAGAGCTTTTCTCCCTGTATTTATGGCTTTTATTTCTAGACTGTGATTGATACTGAATTACAATATACCAAAGTGAAAAAAAAAATTACCGTTTTCATTGTTTATGAAATTTCATGGCATATGGATATTTGTTAACAGTCTAAGTAGTTCCAGCTGGTGTGTTTAGTTTTCAAAGTGTAAAGTGTACTGCAAACTGGCTAATCAAGTTGCCCTTTTCAACCTGCTGATTTCATAAGAGTTATAAATATATCCTTTCCATTCTGCTGTGGCTGGATAAACAATGTAGCAACTGCTTGACTCTGGGTACAGCAAGAGGCAAAACTGATTATCAGATTAATCCAGTTTAATACGGCAAGGAGGGTGCTTCTAAATCTATTCAGCATAGTGCACCTTAATAGAAGTCAGAATTTGTGTCTTCCCTTCCCCCTTTCCATCCTTCACAAAAAGTAAAAGGAGTAGAGGCAAGTGAAGGAATTCTCAACCTCTAGCACGTAAGCTAATAGGGTATAGGATTTAAGTTATGTCATCAGCACAGTAAGGGTTGCTGTCTTTTCTCACTAGTAGCAGAAGCCATTTCACATATAGGACACTAGGCAGCAACACAGAAACCTTTACACATTGTTAAGATTTCCTCAGGCATTAGATGGATCCTTTGAGATTCCTTTCTACAAACATCAGATACGGATTCAGCCCCACCTCAGCCCTGTGAATCTCCCCAGATGAGTCTTACTGAAGATCATTCCTCACCAAGCATCTAGTAAAATAAAATGTTTTGGTTGTTTTAATTCCTTCCAGATGCTAAAATGTTTTGTTAGAGCAAAACAAGGACTGGGAATTTACTTTCTTTCAAAATATTAGATGATATCATAACCTGATTCACAGAACTGGGATTTTAAGGGGAAAAAATGAAAACAACAAACATATGACTCATATTAAAATTACAGGATCTGACATTACTAGATTTTGCATCTGATTTATACAGGCTTTTAGTTTTTTGGGGTGTTCTGTGGGTTTTTTTCCTAGTGGATTATTATCATTTTCAGAAAAACCAAACCAAAAAAAAAAGGAAAAAATCCAAACAAATATCCCAAGCAACAACTAATTTTTTTTTCTTCTTTGACATTATTTTACTGGATAAGGAAATTAACACTATTGAAAGATTTCAGTAAGATGAAAGCCAGTTTTAAAGAGGAATGGAACCTATTCACAAGTTGGATTGCTGCTCTTCCTTTCTTTCTATAGTTGCTTGAAGGATGTAGCCATCTCATTGCTCTGTTTTGTGCTCATAGAAACTGTGCCCGTTATGCATGTACCTCCCTACTCCTAATTACATCTGTGACACAGGTTTCTTCTTTGAGGGCTAGGTGACAGGAGACATCCTGCACTAAGTTCCCAGCCTGAGCTAATATTAGGTGACTCTTAACACTGCTTTCTGCCTTCTCAAAGACAAGAAGATGAGCATTTTTTTCCTGCATCAAAATCTTCATTAGAGGTACTGCTCAGTGAGTGCTTTAGATGGGCTGTGGTGGAACAATGCCATTAACAATGCTGTAAAGGAACAGCAGAAGCACAAATCTACACAGTTAATGTAGCCTCAGTTTAAAGTGTGAAAAAGGCATTTCTTGATCCACATTACGTATGTGGCCTTGAAGAATTCTGCTTAGTTTACTGACCAAACTAAGATTTTCTATTGTTAGCAATGCAGAGCTATTACAATCTGAAAGAGTGAGCTGAATTCTGTTCTGGTATATGCACCATCAGCAAAATTGTCTGCTGTTTCTTAGTCACTGCTCTTTTATTATAAGACATTTTAGACATGAGGCTGGGTTTGCAGGGTTTGTAGACACCCAGATTGACTTTTTATTTGTGCACTGAGTAAATGTGACATAGAAATCAACATAAGCCAAGAAACATGGACTAGAACCCTACGTGATACTTTTACAGCATGTTTTTTGTGGTTATTGCTGGTCTTTGGAGTGAGGGTAAAAAAATCCCATTATTACTCTGTTTTATTTTCAGAACTCCCTTCCATCTCATTTCCACCATCTGTGTCACGCACATAATGCAAAGAAGGAAATAATACCTTTAGCTTGAAAGCTTTCTAATCACAGGCTAGAGGATTGACATTTTACCTAACAATAGCCAAAAGAATCTGTGTGCTGTAAGAGACCTTGTTAATGTCAAAGAAAATGAATAATCGCTTTATTACTTAGTAAGCACCAACAGTTTCCTAACACAGTTTAGATGGTGTCTCCTTTTTGGAGTAGGAAATTTCACGAGTGAAATTTACTCAGTCCAGTGAGTCCCTCCGGTACTGTGGAGGTGGGATTATTCCCAGTTAGGCTTCAAAGTCTACTTATAAGTTGGACTTCTAGTCTACAAGATCTGGCTAAGGTTTCTCTATAGTAAAGAAACATCCACTGGTGGCACTTCATTTTATGCTGTGGTGAGGCTAAGAAAGAAGGCGTGGATTCCTATCTAGAGGCATTTCCATGTTGTTCTTTATGGTAGAGGGACCACTGATAGCTTTGGTAAGGTATGTAACTTTCAGAACACTAAAATCAGACAAACTAATAATGGCAGCTCAGCTGCCAACAGAACAGAATGTCCATCGTGGTGTTTTGCACAGCAATTTTGAGGGTGAGCTCTGAAATGTGATTCATATTGCACCCATTTGTTTTGTACACCTTCAAAAGGCCTTGGGTAGTGTCAGGGTCCAGATGACAGCATGACTGCCTGGAGCTACGTAGAGTGAGGATATCATAGAGCAGGCTTCCCTGCAACTTGGTTACGCTGCTGTTTCTAATATAGTGTCCCGGCTGGTATCTGAAGCAATGGATTTTGATAGAAGTGGAGAAGATAACTGGTCCACCTCCAGAAAACTCTTCTGCTTTTAAGATGTTTGTTCTTGCCTGCTCAAGGGACATAGCAAACTGTTTTGTTTGGACCTAAATATGGATTGAAATAAAGGTGGTGTTGGCAAGCAGCTGTGAGGAGTTGATTCTGTCTGGTTTATTAACATGCAGTGTTACCTTTATAAGATATGAGTAGGGTTTCTGAGGAATACTTGTGCATAACTGCTTAGATGCTGAGCAGGACCTGGCTTCCAAGCAGAAAAAGAGGATGGTCAGCTGAAGCTACTCTATATTCAGATACGTTTAAGTGCTCCCACAGGACATTGTCACAAGGACAGAGATATTCTGGTGGTCTACAGAATATGTCTCTTTCCCTTGCTACTTGAAAGAAGAGATTCTGCTTGCTCCTTTCCCTAGCCATCTAGTTTGCTGAGACTTTAGATTTTTCTGTGGAAGTCATTGGGAGCAGATTCATTGATTTCAGGAGGATTTTTATCAACATGGCAAGGTGTGTCTGTGAAGAATTTGTTATGCATTTGCATAGTGTCAAGCATTTCTGTAGCCTCAGTTTTTGAACTTATGATCTGGGACCTTGAGCCTGGAACATACCCTAAGCCCCAGCACAGTATTTGCTGATACTCACCCTTAGTTTCAAGGTACAGAACAAGCATAGATTAGGTTTTTTCTACCAAATGCAGGTATGCACAAAATTGCCATACTTAGTTCCTACTTAATTAATGGAGTCACTAGGGGATCATTCAAAGTTCCCAAGAAAATTCCCCTTGCACTAGATGCCGAATAAACAGTCAGTTCTAGAGTAGTATTTCTTTCCAGACAGCTTAATTCTTAAAGATCCATAAATAAATTATTATCAGAAATAAGCAGACAACCAATGCTCCACTAGGATATTGTTAGTCAATGATCTTCATCTTCCTTTCTAACTTTATATACTCTATGTCTCTGTGATTTTTTAACACAAAAAATGAATCTTTTGGAGAGGGAAAGAGGATTTTTGTTTTTGTTTTGTTGGTTGGTTGGTTTAGAATTTTGGCTTTTTCTTTTCTTCTTTTTATAACTTATATTACTTTCTAAAACTAATACATGTTGCAGCTGTAAATTGTACTGTTCATCAACTACAATATATTTACCTATGTGTAAAACTCTTTGATATGTTAAAGGATTTCTTTTCCCAGCAGAGAAACTAAATTTCAAACTCGTGAATGCCATATGAGAAATTTTTTTTTGTCACATATTAATTTAAAAATAAATCCATGCAAGCAATATTTCAGGCAATGAAGTTTGCATTTCCAGATTTTTCTTTTGTTGTTGTTGGTTTTGGGTTTTTTCCCCTGATGCCAAGCAATAAAACCAGTGAGTAAATAATGTTCTCCCTCTTGCAATGCACAGTTTTCAAAATGCCATTGAATTGGACCAGTAGTCTGTATAGTTCTGTACCTATCTATCTATCTATCTATTGATCTATCGATCTATCGATCTACCCGTTTTCTTGAATCAGCTAAAACTTGGTTCAGTGTTAAGATTTCAGACTACCT